>OX382327.1:1210000-1936262 GCA_947507615.1 Hemithea aestivaria | reverse complement strand
AGTATGGTGGTGGTGGTATGTTAATTGAATTATAAAAATGATGTAGGTATATAATATTGATATATCATTGGTATGTGATCATACGATTTGATTTTCCACAATATATATAGTATATATAGTGTATTGTTATGAACGGTAGCATTATATTATGTGATCTGTACAACAATGTTGTAATATTGTAGTGTATAATATAGATAGTGTTATGATCGATATATTATGTGGTCTGTTCAATAATGTACATAATGGACAATATTTTTAAAATGTCGTCTTGCTTTTATTATTAATGTATAATAGGATTTTTGGCAAGCAGGTCAGGGTGTCTTTTAGGGACGCTATTGAAACAGCAGGGACGTGGGCATACTGGTCAACCTAAATTCAATTGACAGGCGACATAAAAAAAACTGAAGAATTACACAGCCAAAGGATGTCCATCAGAGGTCCAGTGAAGGTCCAGTGAAAGAATGAATGGTTTAACCTACCTAATAGTTACTTACAAATTTTCAGTCCAACCAGTCCAGCCTACCAAACAACCACAAATTCATTCGCAATTTTGCATTTATAATATAATGTTTATAAATTATAGTAAGATATAACGGATGTTATCGACCGAGCGAAGCGAGGTCTTAGAGTCGAGAGCCGCGAAAAGCCTGCGTTTTGACCAGTTTAACGGTTGACCTCTGGTGATTGAGTTCGATCGACATTTACTCAAAAACGGTTAATCCAAATTTAATGAAACTTTGCACACAAGTTAAGAAGGGTAATTGGATAATTTTAGTAAAAAAAATAGCCAAATAGGCTCCAGAATTGCAGAGTATAGGTGACTTAAAGTTTTTACGATAGGTCTAACGATAATTTCAAAACTGGTGCGCTGATATTTTTTTTTTTAATATATAGTCATTTTTTATAACCGACATAAATATATCATCAAAAGTGTATGTTTGTATGTATGTTTGTTACGCGATAACTTGAAAAGGGATTGTCCAATCTTTATGAAACTTTGCAAACACGTAGTATGAAACAATAGAATTTTTAAGTTCGAACATGAGCCAAATCGGTCGAAGAGTTTTAGAGTTATAGAGATTGCTTGATTACAACGTTACCGTTAATCCAATCTTGATAGAACTTTGCAAACAAGTAGTACAAACTAAGATAATCCTCAAGTCCAAATATAAGCCAAATCGCTGTAAGGGTTGTAGAGCTATAGAGATTATTAAATTACAATGTTTACATGAGAACTGACATATTATAATAATATGAATTTAAATGATCGCAGAGTGCAGGATAGGCTCATAAAGTGGAAGTAGGCACCTAATTTACCTATTTTCAAGTATTCACATAATAGCTATGTAATATCCAAGCATCCGAGAACTCAATATTATTATCCTTAAATTTAGGTATGCTATATAGTACTATTAAAATGATGATGATCTGAGGACTATTAAAATGACTTCTGATGACTACATATTATGTAATTAATTCATATTATATGCTCAAAAAATGGCTTTATTTAAAAGTACGTAATTATCGAAGTGAAGTAAGTGAAGTAGTTATGCCCGTACGTATTTAGATAGGTAACCCAGCGACCAAAATTTTGCTGACTTTTTTTAACAAAAAAAAAGGGGCAAGTCCAACTTGCGCTTGTTAGGGTTTATTTAAAATATGAATTATAATTAAATTAAATTGTGTTTGTTTGAATGGCATACCATTAGAGATCACAGATTAGATCAAAGATAGGTACTACGACAAAAATGTTGGAATTTGCTACAATATATCAATAATAGGTAGTATAGTCGTAAAGTCGCGGTATTGGTTTGTTGTAAAACACAAGTAAAACTTAATATTTTTTTCAGGGTGATGTGATGTAACGAGTAGTTATTATTAGTATATGTTGAGCCAATTATGTATTTTAAACATCTTATTATGTACACGTATTTTTTGCAATCAATAAATGAATTGAATTGAATTGAATATCTATCTTATGGTTATATTTAGCTCATTAAAAACGTTTAAAAAATCTGATAGAAGATCATTCCGATTCCGATTCTTCTAATAAATAAATAAAAATAAAAATCATTTAATTCGGACACACAGCCCATATTACACATCTTAAATCATATACTTATATAAATTAAAATAAATTCTTCAGTTTTTCAATAATTAGCATTTACAATATTATTAAATTAAAAAATATTTTAAAATTAAAATTACTATCCAAAATTAAATTACAAATGCAGTGGTTGTAATTTTTTTTCTATACAAGAGCTACAACTACGGGCCGCAGCCACATTTTATTCGTCTGTCTGCACTAGGTAGGTACTAACTCTACATAATTGAATGCTAGCGCCTAAAGCCTAAAGTAAATGTATTCTTTTATTCTATAATTTTCCCTATCAAGTGAATACGCATATCCTTTAATAATATTATATCGCTCTATTATATTATTATTATTGAAATTTTGATCACAACAATAGAACAGTGACAAAGAAGATCATGTTGAAACATTTCCGTTACGTAGGTATTTTGAGTTTCAATTACTTTGAATTTTGGTATTATTAAAGTTAAAGTTTCCATAAATGTATACACATTGTTAACCCTATATTTTTACCTTTAGGTAGGTATAGGTACCTAAAAATCTAAGGTTTTAACATTTTCAATGAAATTAGGTCTGCGAGGTCCCAGTTCGAGGCGAACTACTAGTGATATTAATGATAGGATGTTAATAAATGTAGTTATTAAATATTCTTTATGCACTTATTTTTGTTTAATTTCTAGTTTTATTGTTGTTTATCTAATTGAAATTCCAGCCACATAATAATTCAGCATAATAAATCACAGAATGTATAGGTATTCGCGTTGTAAATTCATACACAATTATTTTATCTTCTCTATGAACAAAACCAATATTATAGTACTATTTTTATCGATAGTTTCCATTTTAGTTCGATATTATAGCTTGCACATCACTGGCTGTCACCTTTGGTGACGTAGATGCGCGCGCAATTGACTGGAACAAATTTACACGCAAGACAGACACAAATGCCCTCCGTGTGTGTATAATAAATGTAAAATAAATTTTAGTTTATAATAAATTTAAGTTAAAACTTACCTAACATACCATGAAGCTTCCGTCGTCACTGAGACTTAATTTCAGATTTAAAGATTTCATAGGGCACATACTTGCAGAGTTTGCCTGAAAGCTTATTATTATTTTAACTTATTTTAGGTACTTCATTAAAATACGATAATGGTTATAATATTGTTATATTTTTTATGACACAAAGCACATGATATCATGGCCAGTTTATATTAGAATAGTAGCTAGAGTATGTATTTTGTGCTTCATAAAATAAAGGTTTCTGTATTGGTATTTTATTTATTTATAAGGTTATGTATTTCTATGGTTAGATATTTCAGAAATATTCTTCAGTATCATCAAAATTATGCCAACATATAAAATAACAAAGAACTGACGAATAATTCTCCCTAAACTAGCAACACTCGCCCAAACGTGATGTATGTCCCGTTTGGTCCAAATTTGTGCGTCGCTCGTCAGTTTTTATCGCAGTTGAATGGCGTTATCAACCTCTGGTGATGGATGTTTGCGGGTCGAAATAGCCCCGGGTGTTAGAGGGTTGAAGATAACTTACTGTCTGTTATTTAGGAAACAGTATTGTTATTATATAGGTGGTTAATTTTCGCGAATGTATGATGTTGTGAACAATTTTATATTCACGTACTTTTGTAATTAAAAACGTGTTTAATTTTGATAAAAAGACGTTTATTTAATAAAGTCCCCCTGAGTAGGAAAGCTCGCGCGAAGTGTAAAATTTTGACCGAAAAGTGCTTTCGACATTTTATTTAGTTTCATAAATTGACACTAAGCCTGAATATTTGGGCCAGGTAGGCCTAGTCTATAAAGTAATGCAAAAATAAAATAGTCATGGCATTGCGTTGAAGTTAGGTTTCCTTCCAGTTTGTTGGAAAGAGAAAAAAATAACGCTTAAAAGTTGCAAGTACATACTGACGATTCTTTTTTTGCAGACATTCATAAGGAAAGATCTATCAGTATAGAAGTTGTAAGTGTGTTATTCGATATTATTATCTTTATCTACTAGCAAAATTAGACACGCATAAGTCTACCCATGGATACAGGTCGCTTCCCAACCGGTACATATGGAAGTCTAAAGGGGAGGCCTATGTTCAGCAGTGGACGTCTTACGGCTGAGATGATAATGATGATGATGATGAAGTCTACCCATTACAAAATTGCCAGTACCAAAAAATTACCCCAAAAACTTCCAATAGTTTTATCTACCACACTTGGTAACATGTTCGGCTATAAAGTTGTATTTATTCATCCCTAGGGGGCTCTAACCCCTCTAACTTGAGTGACGTCATAGGAACACGCCACGAGTTGCGTTTTACAACCGGCTGTAAAGTGAGTCATTGGGAATTCACTTTTTAGGTCAAAATTACGTGAAGTTGTAAAATATTTTTTTGAGGTTCTTTGTGACTCACGGGGCCTGTCTTGGAGTTAAGAGTATTAACAATTTTTATGCGAGTTTACGAGTCTGTTTTCTTATGTTGGGAAAAAGGCTTGTTTTTGCAAGCTTACAGTATTTGGTAAAAGTTTTGTAGCAGCTATTGCTTTAATACTTTTAATATCATCAACATTGTGTTATGTACCTGCTTGCTAACCGACATTACGCCAATTCGTCGTCGCCTTTTGAAAATATTTTACAACCATTTTTCAGGCCTACCAAATATAGACTAAAATAGAAATCTCTTATACACCACTCCCCACCACCACTGGCGAATGCGCCACTCTCTCTTATACCTAGAAGTAACAAGTGAATTAAATTAAAAATTTAAAAAAAACCCAACGCAATACGTAATTCACAATTTTTTTGATGGCGGCCATCTTGGATTTTAAATTTTATGTAGTGGGCTGTATTCTACTCGTTAAGCCCTTTCATTTGATACCCATATTGAGGGGGTCGTGGAAGAAAAAAGTAATCTGCCATTTTATAGCGGCAACCATCTTGGACCGATTTCCACCAAACATGGCTAAGAACACTCTCGACTAACTCTACTTTCAAACAAAAAAAAACTAAATCAAAATCCGTTCATCCGTTTGGGAGCTACGATGCCACAGACAGACACACACACACACAGACAGACAGACAGACAGACACGTCAAACTTATAACACCCCGTCGTTTTTGCGTCGGGGGTTAAAAAAATATAAAATCATTCAAACTGTTTCGGAGTAGTTCCATAACTTACACTGTGACACATATTTTTTGTATTTCATACAATATTTTAAAGGAAGACATACCTACCAAATTAGCAAACAAGGTTGGAGGAAAGTAATCACCGCCGTTTTTTTAAGCCAGATCTGTATTTATTACACACACACTTTTTAAAATCGATGTATTTAATAATGAATGTTATATTTTGTAGTTATGGTGTTCAAAGATGTTATCCAATTTAATATTCGCTGTCTAAAATATAACGTTATCACACCAAAAATTTTGTGAAAGCATCAGGAAAAGGCGTTAAAAATACAACCCCCAAACTTTTTATTCTATTAACATGCCCTACATTCAAACCATTAAAACTTTACAAAAACCGAACATTTCCATAGATTGCTTGAAAGGAAACATGTTTCCAACGCATTTTTAATTCGAGAACCATCCATTTTCGTAAATCGAACTCGTCATCAATTAAATTACAACCGCCATTGTTGCGTTTGTAAAGTTTTGTCGTGACGACAATCTAAATCCGACTTTATCACAGCCATCATAAGGTATTTTGTGGATTTTTTGTTGAAATAGAAGAGTGGATAGGGGACTGATGTTGGCACAGCACGAATTTTCAGGGGGTCTTTCGGAGGGGTCGTTTTATGGCGTCTCCAGGGAGCCGTCGTAGATGCAACCGTGTCTGCATTTTGAACGTCTGTGTTTGTATTCTTATGGGGGATAGACGTTTGTTTTGACCGTGAACAGTTATTGTTATATGAATGTTACGTTATTGAGAGATAAAAGTTGGGAGGTTGAATGGAGTTTGTTTTGTTTCTTTGGTTGCAGTTACAATCTTCTTTATAGTTATTGTGATGTTCTTCACGATAATCGTATTTTGTGCACCCGGCATAGTTAATGTGGTGTCTTGTATTAATCCTGTCAAGTTGAGCTATTGCTACTTTTGAGAATGTATGGGATGATAAATTTGATTTGACAGCAAGACATGACACCGCACGGTCTAGCAAGGCCGTGCAATATTTATAATATTTATTTTTTGAGAAGCTAGGAAAGGACCTTTCTAATTGAAATCACTCTTTACAACGCATTTTCTCTATCACTACAATAATTAATACACAAAAAAACACTAAATTAAAATCTCGGGAATAATAATAAAATAATAATAAATATATCAGGACGTTTTAACACAGCGCCACCTAACCCCAAACTAAGCAACTTAATGCTTGTAATATGGTGGTTAGGATAACGGATATAATACTTATATACTTGGAATCTTCAAAGCACGGATAAATTAACCTTTCTAGGCATCTAACGCGATTCATCTTCGACCGCATCTGCACTTTCCATCAGGAGGGATGTGGACAAACATAGGTCTATTTCGAAAAAAAAAACATTAAAAAATCGAAGTGTTACAATTGGTTGTATATTCCTTATATATTTTGTAATGTTAAATTCTATATCCAATCATCAATAAAGATTCATGTCAAATAAATCAACGTTTTAATCCCACTTGTCGCTACTCTGACATATTGTTTAACAATTGTCAATTTACTAATCCCCTTTTGATAGATTAAGAGAAAGTGAACATGCATTTTCGTCCACTCCATTAGGTAAAAGGGGGAATTCATGGCTCTCTTATAACTATAAAAAAATCCCAAGGGATATTTTCCCATTGCAGAAATGCAACTTGTGATCCCCTGTGCAATTTCGTAATTTTTCATTTCGTTTTTTTCTCTTTATTAATGCATGTTCTACGTATCTTTGGTTCGAGATGCTTTAAACATGTGCAAGAAAATTGGTATCTCAATAAAATGGCATATTCTAAAGCTGTGCGTCGACAAAACCACAAAAGTAAAGAATTAATTAATGCCAAAGTGACTAGTTGCCCTCATGTCGCTTGCTGTCAAATTACATAGGAATCATGAAAAAAATAACATCTAAACACAACACAACAGCATCGAGGACATATCCAACACAACAGCGACGCTAAAAGATCCAGAACCCACATATAAAGGTGTCGCAGACGTCTATAGGCGACGTTTATCGTTCAAATCAAATCAAATCAAATAACTTTATTTGACACAATAAATGTACAATACAATAAACTGAATCCATAGGCTCCCGAACTAGTAAAAACTGTGTTTCAGGAACCAGTGGCTTCTCCCATTTAAGAATTTAGGTCTATTATGTCATTTAACATTATGACGTTAAGTATAAATTTAGAAAATTAAAACAAATGTAATTTACGAAAGAGAAAAAAACACACAATACTAAAAATAACAAAAGAAAATATTATAATATACGCTGATTATATTATCCTATCAAAAACATAAATGTGAAATTAGAGCCAAGTTCAATATTACGATATATGTATTATGTAGGTACCTATGCGTTAGTTGTTTGTTGACTTCAAAGACAAAAGAAGGGAGATCTAAATTGGTGCCAAGTTCAATGGTTAGTCCTGAAATATATTTATAACATAAAATATTCTATTACAACTTAAAATATTATTTCTTCTTATAACTTAAGATAAATATGTTATTGCCTGAGATCTAATTTGGCTTGTTCTCATATACGACATATTATTAAGTAGATACCTGCATACAAAAACAGTCACGAAAGAGCCCTATGTTCCACGGCGGCTAGTTTTATAGACAGTTTTAGTAGGCAAGTTAATTATAATATTTCGCATAATACAATATGAGAACAAGCCAAGTCAGATCTCAAGCAATAATATATTTATCTTAAGTTATAAGAAGAAATAATATTTTAAGTTGTAATAGAATATTTTATGTTATAAATATATTTCAGGACTAACCATTGAACTTGGCACCAATTTAGATCTCCCTTCTTTTGTCTTTGAAGTCAACAAACAACTAACGCATAGGTACCTACATAATACATATATCGTAATATTGAACTTGGCTCTAATTTCACATTTATGTTTTTGATAGGATATCATTACTTTTTGTACAGAATTTAATAGTAGGTAGGTACTTATCCATAATTTAATGATGTATACCTAATGCGCTGGCGTGGTCCGAAATACCTATCATTTAATTGTATGTAAGTATACTAAAACTGATAAGAGTAAGGTTAAATAAAATAAAGGTGGTATAATACCTACTCCATTCGTTATAATATTATTCTCACGTGAAGCTCTTAAAATCCACATGTAATAAATAACTGAGCCACCAGACGCATATCAGAAATGAAGTAGTCATAGTAAGCCCTATCATATAGATTAATTATCAAGCCCTTTGGGCTTACTAGAACTTAATTTATATTTATTTGATTTTAATTATTTCCGGTGCACCGGCCATGGGACTGTCGCTCTACTCTCCGCCGACGAGAGAGGATCGAGGTGGAATAGAATAGGTATTAGGTATCTACTCCTTATCGTGACTCATAAACAATATAACAAATGTATCTACTTAAAATTACCATACCATTATTATCAGTCATAGAGGTAGTTTGTACTTATAGTAGGTAACATGTGATTTTTTTAACAGGCATTTATTATTACTGTCTAGCACCAAGGTACTCGTCAAGACGAATCAAACGAGCTCAAACTCGATGGGGTTGCGTCGCTTAATTATGGAGTTCCTATGGCCACCTTCCAGCTCCATCATCAGACCCTGATTACTATATAGTATCAAAGTACTCGTCAAGACAAATCAAATAAGCCCAAACTCGATGGGGTTGCGTCATATAATTACGGAGTCCCTATGGCCACCTTCCAGCTCCATCATCAGATCACCTCCATTTTACAATAATATTGCATTGTCATCCAATTTATACATGCATGCCAAATTTCAGCTTAATCGGAAACCGGAAGGTGGATCATATTTAATTTGCAAGTTAATTACCACACTTTAAAATTAACAATTTTTATTAAATTTAAAAATATTATTAAATCATTAAAATTTACTAGTTTCTGATTTTTTCCTTTGTTACTATAACTTTGCCTATCTGGATGCCAAATTTGAACTTTCTAGGTCATCTGGAAGTGGGATATTACTTTTGATCTATCCCTCAGTATGTATTAACTTCACCGATTACTGGATGTTTATATCTAAATAACCGTTTGAGCTGTGTTATTGTAATTTGGAACAGAGATATAGTTCGTATATTTAAGTATATGTGCCAAATTTGACTTGTCTATATGTAATAGTTTTTGTATAACGAGGGTGTAAAAAGTCGTCAAAACGCGCTTTGGATGGTTCGTGTAATATAACACACGGCGCGGTCGCCAGTTCCTTTGCTTGAACTTGGCTTGACTCGCTGCCGCGTGTCTAGATACGCTGTGAGACAAACCATAATGTTGTACAAAAAACTCGTGTATTTGTGCGGACGCGCGCGTGTATGTGTGTGTGTGTGTGTGTGTGTGTGTGTGTGTGTGTGTGTGTGTTTGTGTGTGTGTGTGTGTGTGTGTGTGTGTGTGTGTGTGTGTGTGTGCGTGTGTGTGTGTATGTGTGTATTATGTGCGTGAATATTTATGGCATGTGTTATGTGTATGAGTTGGACGCTTGTGAATTTAAGTTTATATAATACCTATATATTCATATATATGTGTAATGTGTAACTCTAGAAAGATATATTACTCAACATACATTCAATTCCATCATAATCAAACCCCTGTAACCATGTGAGTATTGCTTGTTTTATTTTATTATTATTTAACTTTTTAACCTCAATTTTTTTATTTAAAATATTGTATAGTTTTGGAACTACTATGTCATACCTTTTTTGAGCAAATCTAGACCTTACCCACTGGACCGGGCATCGGTCAATTCGCTTAGTGTTGGAAGGTAGAGTTGGGACAGTTTTTCTATGGTATCTACGGATACTCTCATAAATGAACAGTTTTCTTACACTAAGTACTTTGGTTTCATTGTAAAGCACATTGAAACCTCATTGTAAAGTTCACCATCAGGCATCAATATTTAGGCACTATAATTTCATCATCGCTTATCAGCATGAAGTCTGTTATTTATAATTATTGCCCTTTGACTTAATAGAATAGAATAGAAAACTCTTTATTGTTCACACAAATACAACAATATAAACTTAGAAATAAGATTACACAGAAAGAAGTGTTACAATTGGCGGTCTTATCGCTAATAGCGAAATGTATCTATCACAAGTTAATTACGATAATTGATTTTGGAACGCAAAATAAATATTGTGAGATAGAACACAAAAATATTGTGACATTTTTATCTCTCCGTTTTTATAGTCTATAAATTGTTGTAGCCTTTACTTTCACAAAGATTTAGTCAACCAAGTAAATATCATGTCTAATAGTTTTATTCGGACAATTTAATTCAGAAAATGTTATTTAGATTGCAAATAAATATTTCCAAGATATTAAATGTAAATAAATGTAATTTAAAACAACTTAAAAGCATTTTTTTTTCAATGATAAACGACAAATAAAGCTATATAAATACGCTAGCTAGGTCTTGTGGGTTTACTTGCTGAAAGGTAGCCTACCTGTGAAACCTAACCTACGTACATACTAAAGTTTATCTTAATCAGTTCAGCTGTTTAGGCATGAAGAGGTTACAAACACACATACTCACACACGCATACTTTGAATAGGAATAATATTATACCACTTGGTCTAACAAAATAAACGATTTTTTTATACAATTATTGTAGTTATTGGTAAAATACATGGAAACTAAAGTTTAATTTACTGTTAATAAGGCATATTGGTAAATATTAAAAAACTAAATATAAACATTTTTAAATTAAATAAAACGAATGAGAATATTAATAATATAATGCCAGTGATAAGACAGCTTATATTCATTCCAGGTATTTTTAATTTTTTTTCCAAAATCAATGTCTGAAATTATGATATACGACGTTCAAAATTAAATAACTACCATATAATCTTACAATCATAAATCGGTTTGACACTGTGGGTCCCCTAAACGCCCGGATGAGAATAGGGAAAGTATGAATATGTTAAAATTGCCCAGCCTCACGATTTATGGAGTTTTTTGGCATTGATTAATGATTCGGGTTGTACATTTAATGTGAAAGGATACATAATATTAATAAAAACTTGATGTTTTGAATATAAAACGCTGCTCAACTTTTACTCAAAGTGAATATAATGTTATAAAATTTAATTTATTGTATAATGTTAGCCAGTTTGGTCAGCATTTTAGTGAATTTCTGAACGGCGAGACTGAACCAATCGATAACGAATAAGTCTTTAGACATTTGGATTTCAATCACGTAACTTTAAAAAAGTTGAGTATTTAAAACACAGTAGACAAAATATCCTAAATCAATGACTTAAACATTTTATGCACAATCAAAAAATTGCCTGATAATATTTTTTTTATAACAAAAACTTAATACGAAAAAAATAAGTTGTCTTTTGAAATGTAAAAAATAAAATTACTACGAGTCTAATACCAAACTTCAGTTCATTAGCTTTTTAATATTTTACAAGATAACAAAGACTTTTTAAGCCGTCTCGCGAAGGGTTTACGTTTTCTTTGATCAGCCCCAGAATAAATCTTCGAAGTCACTGATTAATATGATGCGATTAATTTTGGTACAGGCATGCTCGTTGAGACAATACTTTTAGATATAAAGTTAGTATTTAATCACATTACAGGTACAAGAAAATGGTAAGGCTGTGGTTGTAATGTGAAATAATTTGTCTGTTTAATGATTACAACAATATATCTTTTAACTAGTCATCTTGGGTTTTTTTATGTTATGAAGTAGAAAACGAGCAAGACTCTCTCCTGACGTTAAGAAATAACGCTGCCCATAATCAGTGCAGTGCTACTTAGGATTTCACAACGATGTGAAATTCTAGGAGCACTGCACCAACGCTTCTTACTCAACAGTCATAAGATGATAAGACTCTTTAGCCCAGTAATTTCACTAGCTACAGTGCCCTCCTACCGAAGCACAGTAATGTTTGAACATCACTGCTCAAGCGGTAGAATAACTGGCACTGTTGTGGTACCCACTTAGACGACCTCTTGCTAAGGAAGTTAGCAGTAATTTTGAACTTTTTGGTCTAACTTTGAACAAGGTTATTTAATGTGGTTTACTAATTTATTGCATGGAGACATAAATCTGTTTTAATTAAAAAAAACCTGCGTATAACGGATCCTTAAAATATTTTATACTAAATTACTACTTATACTAAATACTTTAACGATCCGTCAATGGAATAAATTACTAAACAAGTTTTATAACCTCGTTCAAAGTAGCCCAAGATGATGTACATAAAATATATTGACTTTTTCAAGACAATGCCGCATGGGCTAGCCTTACAAAACGCATTTTTTTGCGCGCAGTGTCAAATTCTCTAATCGTCTCAAGAACATTTTTAATAAAAAACTCTTTACGCCAACATTTTCCTTAAGTAGAGAGCCAGCTTTATGTTTAGCAAGAGTTAGTAGCCAATACCTATTACTAGCTTATTCTTGCACCTTCGTATTGGTAATTTAAAAACTATCTATGTGCTAAATTTCAACCGGCGCTAAACGAACTGATTGGGTGGTTTGAGTTGTAAGTAATTACATCAGTCAGGTCAATATGATAGGATAGGAATATATAGGATGCGTCCAGGCTAAGGCGCTAGAGTCTGCATATAACAATACTTTGGCAGCATCTCAATAAGGCAATCTTTAGTTCCTATTCCGGCCACTTTCCAAAAGATCATAGTTACCTACAATACCGCGCAAAATTAAGTATGCATTAAACAATATCCGAAATAAGCATAGCTCAATTTGAAGTATCTTATTTACTTTACAAACGTATAAATCTTTGAAACCGTTTTTGCCCATTGTACCCTTGACTACTTTGTCACAACAACTCTTACCAGTATTTAGTAGGAAAATGAGCGCAAATGAGCGTGAATTTATTTCGACAAGGTTCGGCAGTAAACGTGTCAGTGTTATGCCCTCAAGGTGGCTATTATGGTATACAAGCAGCGTACAAAACACTCAGAATAGTTCCCCTAACGATATGCACAGAAGTTCTTCAGCGTTCTGCATCCAAATTACCTTAGGGAATATCCCGTGGAAGGGACAAAGAGCTGTAAAATTATGGAAATGACACATCGATTTAAAAGAAGCGTGATATATTTTCAAAATTTTAATAAATAAATATTTCAGGACATTTCACACAGCGCCACCTAACCCCAAGCTAAGGAACTTAATGCGTGTTTTATGGTGGTTAGGAATAATGGTTAATACTTATTGCTACATTTTTTATGTAGTGGTTACCCAGCCATTTACAAACTGAAAGAAAAATATGGGCAATCCTAGGATATGAGCTACCTACACACCATATTTCAGCTTAAGCCTGAGCAGTACATGCAAATTTTCAAGACCTACCGGCTGCGCTAAAATATAAAGGAGTGGGTAGTAGGACGTCGGAAGACGAAGTAACATCACCAAGTGGCAAGACTGGTTTATTTACCACTACCCTTACTATATAGATCTAATTTTATTAAAAGTAGGTACAAGTTTGTTTTCTGTAAGACATCGATTTTTGAGATGTCGCAATTCGTGGCCAAGAGACGTGAAAAGAATTATTTAAAATAAGATCTGTTGTACCTTTAAAGATAAAGATAAAAATATATTTATTATCAGTTCCAAAAAGAACATACATGAAAAATTATACACATAAATATAGTGACATTTAGATACAAACAGAAGATACTCGTAATAAAACAACATAAACAATAGGTACACTGATAAATGGAGTAGGCTCAGCGTAATGCTGGGCAGGGAGGGGCCTTTATGATGTTCTTTCTTGCCACTTCCAAATATAAAGCATCCGTGCAAGTTCTCTCCTCAAGGCGCACAAAGGCGTGTGTAAACAAGCCCTGTACGATATTGTTTAATTTATCACATTGTTTTAAACACACCCTAAGCCTTGTTCGATACGTATTGAACGTGTGCGAAATAAGGATTTTGTACGTGTGAAAATCGTAATTTTTTAGCAGTATTTAGTCTCACAATAAGACTAATAAACTTTCTACAGCTTTACCCATTACTTTCTTTCTCGTAATTTCCAATCTGACTTATAGGTATTATAAACGTGAAATATGAGGTGGGGGTAGCCCACGCAATAACATACGTTCTTTAGTAAATCTATTGTTAAAAATCCAAGAATTGCACAAAAAGTCTAGAACCGACAATACGCGACGTGTGAAAGATTGTTAAGAATCTAAAAACAACAATCAGTGAATTACAATCGGTGATTATATCAGTCAAGGAGTGATAATTGCAAATCAAGCCCAAGATATTAAAACAATAAAATGGATGACAGAGGGTAAGTCAGTTGACATTACTCAAAATGTATCTACCATCTACCTAAGAATGGATCTCTGGATGTATTTTTGTTACTCTTTCACGCCTAAACGGGTGGACCAATTGAGCTGAAATTTGGTATAGAGATAGCTTAGACCCTGAAATAAAACATAAGCTACAGTACAGCGGGTAAAACCGAGCGCAGCTAGTATAACATATTTCTACGAGTATATTATACATAAAAAGTTATCTAATTACTTATTTATTTTTATCAAAAACTGTTATAATGCCAACTTTATCAATACCAACCAACTTTCGAAAATCGATATTTTCTAAAGACAATAAAAGCCCAACACGGAACCTAATTCCCAACAAAAAGGGCCGTTAATATCCTGAGGTCCCTACGAAGGGTCCGTTCCTGTGTCATTAAACAAGTCGCAGAATTGAAAGGGTGAGAACTGATCAACTGGAAGCATCTAAATGTTTTTATTTTGGACCGTTTGGAGAATTGGATCGCACTGTGCAAATAAATATAGACAACGCAAAAAATTTAAGCTAAAATGTGAAGTTAATAGTTCATTAATTATTTTGCCTCAAAATCTGGGTAAACCAGAAGAGTGAATAAAAATGTTAGTGACAATTTTAAGGTAATCAAGTACTGAGCATTTTTTATGAGTTTTTATATCTCATGTCTTTAACGCGCAATCATCATTATTCTTATAAATAATCATTTATTGCACGAAATACGATATTATGTAGGTACACAAAGGCAACAAACAAGCCTCTACACTCTACGATATTGTTTAATTATTTATCATTATTTATCATTATAGGTTCTTAAGATTTTAAAATTATTATGTGTGTGAGAGTGGTGGTCATTGTTGTCGGTATCCTGCCTTAAGATATATGTAAAATTCAATTGATATTTACAGTGGTGAAATATTTGCAGAGTATAGTGTCGCATAGGACTCCGTAGTCTCGCCAACCTAGCGCGGTATCACCCTTCTTATTATGGTTTGTGAATTGGATGAATACTTTAGATGAAATTGTGATTGTGAGGTTATGTGACGATATTTGAGAGCGTTGTGAGCTTTTTCATCACGACTTACCCTTACGCCTTATTATTTTTATTCTATGCTATTATTTTCGTTTACAGCTGGAAATTTCCGTCAGCGAAACACTTTAGACGGCCGAAGATCGGATCCAGTGGCAGAAAATAGTTTGGCCAAGGCAGTATGAAAGGAGTCATGATCCTCAATATTGAAGGACCGACTGAGAAGGGAGGATTTTCCTATGACCTATTGTAGACAAATATTCAAACAAAATAACGTTTTTATAATTTTGAACGCTTTGCAGATACAGCACACATTGCAGTTACTAGTACTGGCAACTAGTTGTTTCATAGGTATGTACATTGTACATCTTAATGCAAAATAACTACATCGAATAGGCATAGCGGCGCCAATTAAAGTTTAGCAGCAGTCATAGTTTGCTTAGTCCCAATAAATATGAACTATACAGGGTAAGATACAGGGAAAAAGAAGTCCAGGAAGTAGAAAAACATTTTGGATTAAAAATCTGCGCTAATGGTAATGCAACAGCACGCGTTCATATTTAGAGCTACTGTGTCGACGGTTCAAATTGCCATGATGATCGCCAACCTTCGTTAGAAGATGGCACTCAAAGAAAAAGAAGAAGCAGTCATAGATTTTTGAAACAGCTACCTGCAAAGTGCCTTAAGAGAAGTGGATATACTCGTTCATAAGCCTATTTAAACCATAACGATATCGCTGCGAAATCGAACCAAAACTGCATTAAAAATACCCGATATTTTTCGCTACTTAGAGTAAATATTGCATAGGTTTGAACAGGCTTTTTTCTTACATCTTATGTAAATTAAAACACTCACAAAAAGGGTCAAAATCGACACCTCCCTTCTCCGATAGGGTAAACAGATCAGATCAATCACTTGGACCCCAACTGTGAATTGACTATCTATCACTTAAAACAAGGACCCTTTCAGAGAGCATTAGATTGTCGCTAACATTGAAAAAAGCTGCCCTTTACTGAATTGATGACTTACTTATTGAGGGTTACGGTGTCTATATACGCTCGACTCGATGCAATTATATGCTACAGATGGTGTCACAAATCGATAGTGTATTTAACAAGCTTTTATATATTTTCACCTGTCTGTTGTCTGTCTTCTGTAATCATATCTTGGAAGTTTAATTTGATTCACTTCCCGGTTTCCGATTGAGCTGAAATTTGGCACTTATGCATTAGGTATTTCTTTGTAGCATACATGTATAAATCGGATGACAAATCAATATTTTTATGATATGGATCTGATCTGATGATGGAGCTGGAAGGTGGCCATAGGAACTCCGTAATTTAACGTCACAATTAAATTGAGTTTGGGCTCATTTGATTTGTCTTGACGAGTACTTTATGGTGATATAATAATAATAAAAGCTTGTTTTCAAAACGTTTTTTTTTTTTAATTTTACTTGTTTTAAGATGAGCTGGCATTATTATACAAGCACATTATACAAGCTACTTCTACTTATAGTGCTTAATACTATATAGCTGCTATGTGCGATTTGCATAACTATCCCGGGTGATATAAGTGGATTGTATGAGGTATGTGTACGTGTATATGAGGTGAGGTACGACCATTCAGATCTTTGCAAAACAATCTGGAGAAATAGAATTGAAGGGCACCACCAACCTTTAAATCCCCGCTGCCTCGAGCAACAGCAGACGCAGTCCAGCACGCCAGTCCTGCAGGTTGACCAACCACTGCACTCCAAGAATAACCTCCAAAGGTTCGCAAACAATCTCGTCACGGACAAGAAGGGTTCAAAGAGTATATCACACGCGCACGGCGAGGGCGCCGTAGAATTCGACAGGTTTAGCAATAATGCACGGCACAGAATCACTAACACAGATCAGAAGAACTACTCCGTGATCACTAGGCACACTGAGTTGAGGGTGTTCGGAGAAATTTGGAACGAAGACGTGCCTCCGGTTCGGTTCCAATTTGCACACGCACTGACTGCGCTTTCGACGAGACGCAGTATTTAATGCCGGCTCCTCATTCACGCGCGATCCGCGCCGTGATATTCATGCCGTGACTTCGCGGTTCGCGGTTTACGGTAACGATAGCATCTACACCCACACATCGCGAGTTGTGAACCGAGCGCGATCCCTTTGACGCGGGTAGAAAAACCGACTCCGATTGGGGAACGCCGCGACCCGCGAACGCGAAGCCGCGAAAGCTAGGCGCGATGCCGTGAAACTATCCACATTCACAAATCGCGGCCTTCGCGTGCGGATCGCGCGTGAATGAGGAGCTGGCATAAGATGTTGGTGGAGCAGTTTTCAAAACTACCTTCCATTATGAATTGCAAAGACCGAACAAGGTATATCTGTCTGTCCTTTGTAAGCTTAAATCTTTAAAACTACGCACCGGATTTTGATCTTGATTTCGTAGTTTTCATTAATAGATAGAGTGTTTCAAGAGGAAGGTTTAGTAGATAGACAATAATAATTATTATACTTAAGCGCGACGAAGTGCGCGCGAATGAATAAGAAAAAGTGTTTACACACAATGTTTTAAAGTTACAAGGCGACCCTCGACGAAATTTTCCTATTCTTTACTAAAGTTCACCTACCTTACTCTTGCGTAGAAAATGCGAGTACGAGTACATCAAACTCACTCAAAATTCAAAATCCAGCCGAATAAAATGCAAGCAATTACTTAAAAACGCAAGCCGTAGCCGGGGGTAGCCGAGTTGAATGCAAATAAAAGCCGCCCTCTTCACGAATGAGGGATGAATTAAAATTATAAAAAAAAAAAGAAAAATCTTTAGAAATTCAGTTTGAAGATTTTTTTACCTGACGAAAAACCAATTGTAGGCATCCATACATAGGTAATTTTTGGGAGTAAACCCGGTGCACGCCGCTTCAATAAACGGCAGAAAATGAATGCAAACAGCAAAAATTAACAAACATCACCATACGTCAATGTCACGTCAAGTTTGATGGACTTTTTTCTGAAACATTCTGAATAAATTAACTAGATTTAATATAAATCGGGTTGAATTCGGCTGTTTCAACATAATGTTCATTGCCCCCTATACATAGGAAGTGTCGTAACGTATTATTTCGGGCGCTCCGCGCGCCCACAGCAATGTCTGTGTACACGAGTCTACCGAGCGATGAGTGGTCCGACAAAAGTGCGATGGAAGAAGGTGTCAATAATGATGATTGCTTACCAACTCTTATTTCTACCACTGCGGCACCACCCAAGTTGGCAGAGAAGAGGCCTTTAGATACCAGTGACACGAGCGGGAGTGGTGAGGACGGATTTACTAAGGTCACGAGGAAGCGACGCTCCAAAGTTGCCTCGATGGAAGAGTCTAGTAAAAGTCCCATTTTACAACAAAGGATAAAAGATGATTTCGAGGTTTGTCTGACGTCCCTGAAGGTTTTGCCAAAGCAAATGGCGCTAGCACGTCTTTTACGGGATTCAAATATTACAAACATTATTAATATTAAATATAGAAGCCCCTATAAAGTCTTTGTCCAACTTGACTGCCAGATTCAGGCTGACAAATTGATTAAGTGTACCAAGTGGCCAGCGGCCCGAGCACATAAAAATATTGACATAAGAATAAGACTCCCATTCCACTGTCACCGCTATTCTAAGAGTAGCGTTGACGTTTCACAAGAGTTGCAAGCTGCTTGTCTATGACTCGTCACTACTCCCACTGTCATTACAACACTGACAGTCAACGCCAAATGTCATTTATATTATTAATCACATTGATTTCCATAGAATATATATTATCTAGTTGGTTTCCGCCAAGAAGTTAAGTTACCCTCTATGAAGAGGCTTATGGTTCATCCATACTATGCGAGGAATGACTCGCCGAGTCGTTAGTCGGAGGAGCATAGATTATTTTTATATGCATTCATGAAACTATTTTTTCCGTTGACTCGGGTAGAAAAGCCGACAAGTATTATTCTATTCTATTTTTTAAATTCTATTTTTTAAATAAAGCATCTTTTATTTTGATAAATTAGATTTAATTAGATTAATAATTATTAATTATAATAATTCAAATACTATTCTGATATTTTGTCCGAGTACAAAGATACTAAAAAATAAATTATCCCCTCGATTAAAAAATAAAATTATAGGTAAAAACCGTGTCCCCAAGCCGTAATTGTGACCGTGTTCCGGTATGATGTTCAGTGAAGCCAGGGCAGATTTATCCCGCCTACTAGATTTAGACTGCTACCATCTACGGCCGCATCGTCGCTTAATATCAAGCGAGATCGTGGTCAAAAGCTAACCTATAATGAATTTTTTTTAAAATCTTGAAAACGTAAAATTTCACGGAATATATTATATTGCGCTCAAAACATGGCCAATGGTCTCTCCAATAAGGCCCTATACACCATAGCTATGTACTGTCTATGACACTATATAGCATGTACTGAAATAACCCTGTAAATAATCTGTGTGCGTCAGCCAACTCCGACGAACAACTCGGCGTACCTACCTATTGCTCGACAAGTCATTCGTCACACATTGTGGATGAACCATAATCAAATGTTGTTTGTTTACAAATTGATAGTATTTGAATCGTTACTGACATATTTTCAGTGAAAAAAATAGTTATTTAATGGAAATCGTGCCCTTTATATGCATCTCTTTACCATGCTTTGACTAATAATGAAAAAAATATTGCACACAGTATAAAACAACGCAGAGCTAAATAATCCGTAAGTACCCAATCATTGACTTTTCATAGGTTAGTAAGCATCGCTTTTCTGTTAGTAGATTGATTTTGTGTATGTAGTTCATGTTAAATAATCCTTATTCAGCATAATATTATAATCGTACGGCTTTCATTTCTAGATAATCGGTATTTTTCTTAGTTTAATTCAGTAGTTGTAGTCTGTAGTGTTTATACTCAGTGGTGTTTGTTTACAAATTGAATAGTGATGTGACATATTGAGAGTCCGTGATTATTCGATAATCATGTTTTATCAAATACTATTTACGACCTTTACTTTTCACAGATTTCCAGCTGACATATCGCTGAAAAGGAAATGGTTAACATTGCCGGGGAGGAAAGTATAAAAGAAAATTTAAAACGACCACTACTATGTTATGAGTTCCATGCACTTTGCTGACTTCTCATTTAGGCCTTAGTATTGTATAGTTACGTAAAATCGAAGTGCCATTGTCTTCCTTTACGGTAACTATGGTTTTAATTATTAATTGATTTAAAAAGATATCTTAGCTTGCATGATAACGTTGCCATTATTGAAGTATGTTACTTGACTTTGGGCCCCTTTCTTGCACGTTGAGTTGAATTTTTAAAAATCTTTCTTAGCGGATGTCTACGCCTTATTACCTATATGCCAAATTTCAACTCAATCCGTCCAGTGGTTAGAGCTGTGCGTTGATAGATCAGTCAGTCAGTCACTCAGTCTATCCTTTTATATATTTAGATAATAAGTATCATGTTGTTAATAAATTATGTGTTTGTGCTGCGAATTTTGTGACGCTATCACAATTTATGGGTGATGAAATTAAAAGTCATATGTATAAATTTGTCCGTGACTATTGGCATTCAATCAAAAAGATGCATGCAAATCTAAAAAAATTGCATCTAACTTAAGGACAACTTTTGGTCAAACAGATGCGTGCTTTTTGACAGCAAGCTCCTAGAGCTTGAACAACAGGTGAGGGAATAAGGTAAACTTGCGCACTAGCGCCACCAATAAAATATTCAAGGAACACTTCTGCTCAGCCCTAATTGGCTGACTCAACCACAAAACTTTCTATAAATGTATTAAATATTATATTTGTTTCATTTCGTGTTTTATTATTGTTTACCTTATTAACATTGCACTTCCATATAAGTAAAACAGCATTGGTACACATTACACATACTTAGTCATTATAAAACATGACATAAACCCTTTCTCAGCGGAGGTCTACGTCAAAAAACCTACCTGTTTTCCAAATTTCAACCCAATCCGTCCAGCGATTTAGGCTGTAGGGCGTTGATAGATTAGTCAGTCACTCAGTCCTTTTAGTTATTTAGACAATGTTATTATAATAATATTAACTATCGTAATTATATCTCTCTGATATAGTATCATCACAATGGCATAATAAATCACAGAATGTATTTTAATTTTTGCTTTTTATTCAAACACTTCTCTGTAATATTTTTGTTCGATTTTATCGATAATTTTCATTTTGGTTCGATATTGTAACCTGCACATCACTGACTTTGGATCGCTGCTGACGAAGTTGCGCGCGCATTGAACACTCTTTTGTTTATGGTTCCTGCTAAAAAAAATTGATAAAGCACTAGCTATGGTTCTAGGGTTCCGTAGTCGAAAATGAAAAAAAAAACGGAATCCTTAGTATAAAACAAAGTCACATTCCGCGTCTCTCTGTCCCTATGACTTCTCTTCTTCTTTTGTCTGTCCTTAAGAATAATCCACAATAACCATTTTTTATCCTTTATTTTTTTACGAGAAATGAGCACGCTATTAACGAAGCGATTTTAAGCTATATAGCATTAATTCTTATCCATTTAGAGTGCTTTTCACGAAAGAGGTCCCGCGGAATATAGCGGAACTAAATTATTTAATTTAATCGATAATTATTACTGTACTTCATATCGTTAATATTTTTTTATTTCATAGATTAAGTAAAAAATAATTAAATTAAGAAATTAAATATGAGAAATCAGAATGTTATAATTTTTTTATGCGCGATGGTGGCGCCCCGCTAAAGGGACTCTTTTCGTGAAAAGGACTCTAAGTAAATATATTGTGCATTAAATATAGAACAATATGGCCCTTTACAGCGTGTAATTTGAATAAATTATACTTTTAAAGATTTCACAGATTTAAAATGCGGCCAAATTACCAACGAGTGCGAAATTAAGTTTTACAAACAAATTAAGTAAAAGACTAAATGTATAGGCACAGATAAAAGAATACTAGTAGGTATTATTTGTTCACTGTTCACTGTTTGTTTGTGTATGCGCGGGTCTACTAGTAAATCGTAAACCGCAATTTAAGTTACCTGCAACCTAAACTATAAGAACTTTTATATAATGTTATTTGCTGCTACGGAACTCTTCATGGGCGAGTCGGAGTCGCACTTGGCTGCTTTTATTATTGTTAAGCTAGTTTCACACTTGGTGCTTTTGAAGAGCCTTGTGTCGTAGCGCGGTTTGACGTCATCTGCCGTGTATGGTATAGACCGTTCACAGTTATTTTACCTCTAGCCTGAGAATCATAGGACTGGATGCAAGGCTCTGCCTATTCCCAGACATCCGTCACAAAGCCGTTGCGGGAGTGCCGCCGGGTTGTTTTAGTGGGTATACCCGTGAAGTCGCTCTGCACGGGAGTCCCACATAACCCTCCCGTACCCTCGATGGGAGGGCAGGCGTAACGCATTTTATTTTAGTATCAGATAATTTATTCCTGAAAACTTTAAAAATCTCCAGGAGGTCGGAACAGGGCAGTGTTGTCAGTGCCTTATCTACAAAAGTAACCTTATCAAATACAAAGAGTAACGTTTTAACAAGAAAAGTAACGCATTTTTGACATTTTCATATTTTTATACAATATACACAGTTGAATTGAAATACGCTTAAATATTCTAACATTTCGGTGATTATTTCCTAATTTTTCAGTTTGTTTAAATAAGAAATAACTAATCAACAAAAAAAATCCTTTAACGCGCGTATTGTAGGTAAATGCTGCTGTGCGGGATGAAAAAAAAATCAAACATCTACCCTACAGTCCGGGCCTAGTCCCTAGTGATTACTTTCGAATAGGCGTAGAACCTATTGAGATGCTAGAGATTTAAAGATATATTTTATTCAGAATTTTGCGCTTATTTTTTCATCGCGCTTCTTCTTCTTCCTAGCGTATATCCCGGCTAATAGTCAGGGTCGCCCCTTGTAAACACAGCATCGCGCGTTTTATGGGCGTAAAGCGTACGCTTCAAACTGTATGCCTTTTTATTATCATAAAAAGACTAAAGCGGCATACGTTATACACTAAGGCACATTCCACGCGCGTTTGTTACAAACCGATATGAACGGGCTTTATTGAATGCAAAAGACAACCATCGTAATTATGTGCGTCTTTGCACAATCAATATCGTCATTTCTGTCAGTCGCACCGTGTATAGCAAGTAAAGACATTAAAAAAAAAAATAACCATAGACTCCTACCATAAATAAGAGAATTTAGCTATTCCCAATGTCATTGTACTCTTACAAAACGTCAAATACTCTTGACAGTGGAATGGGAGTCTTATTCGTATGTCAATTTGCTTGTATGCTAGAGCCGCTGAGCTAGATGTGAGAGCGCACCTCACCGACAAAGACAACATGTCTTATGGGATGATAAAAGGAGTTGATCTAGATCTATCTGAAGAAGAGGTTCGATCATTACTAGACACTTCTGTCCCTATTATTTCTATTAAAAGGCTGAGACGAGTGGACATTGATGGAAAATGGGTGGATAGTGAAACGGTTAGGATATGCTTCAAGAGTCCTACATGTCCACCTTTTGTTTCTGCATATGGGTGTAGATTTGCCGTAGAACGTTATGTTTTCCCCGTTACGCAGTGCTCAAACTGCTGGAAGTTTGGGCATTCCAAAAAGTTCTGTCCTTTGAGTACAAGTATATGCCCGAAATGCGGACAGCCTCACGAGAATTGCGAAACAGAATTTTATAAATGTCCGAATTGCAATGGACCTCATATGGCTATTGAGAAGATTTGTCCGTTTTTTACGAAAGAGAAACGTATTCGGAATATAATGAGTGAGGAAAATATAACTTATAAGAATGCCTTAGAAATTTACTTAAGGAAGGAAGAGGAGAAAAAATTTGAGAAGGTCTGCGAATATCAAAGAGAATTCCCACCGTTGAGACCCCCACTTAGAGCCACGACATTTTGGCCCACCACAACTCTATCTAACCATCAACGTGTTATGGAACAGGTGATAGAACAGGACGACACTTGTGAAGAAAATGGCAAAAGTAATAGTGAAGAAGAGGTAATAAGCAATGAAAGGAAGGAAAATAAAAATAGGAATAAAAAGAAACAACGTAACACACGGATGTTAGCTTTGGAAAATGAAAAGATAGATGTTCAAATACAGAGGGAACAATTAGAGAGTTCCAGAAGTACACACGATCCGATTGAAGTGGAAAAGGAAAGACGTAGAAGAGAAGGAGATGGCAAAAAGGTTAAGAACGAATGGAGATTTGAATGGAAAAGGATATTTGAAAGTATTAAAAGTATTATTTTTAGCAATGAGATGTTAGGAGATAAAGTAATAAGCGTAGTTAAATTGTTATTTGAAGAAATTAGTTCATATGTAGTACAATTATTTGCTGAAGGGGAAATACTGAAACGTATGTTTCATACGTTTCAGAGTCGATAGCAGAGGGCACGTTTAGGAAAATTGGTATCAATATATTTCAGTGGAACTGCCAGAGTTTATGTCCTAAAATATGTAATTTAGAGAGTTTATTATTCCAAGAAAATATTCATGTAGCTGTGTTGAGTGAAACCTGGTTAGGTAGTGACACGTCTTTAAGTATAAGCGGTTATAATATTTACAGACAAGATAGAAGTGACTCGTATGGAGGGGTAGCGATTATAGTTCATAAATCCTTACGCTCATATTCATGTCCAATAAGCTTGTCAAATTCTGGTATAGAGGCTATCCAAGTTAGATTACTTAATTGTGCTGATTTAGAAAATATTATTTCTATTTATTGTCCCTCATCCATAAATACACAGCAATCGGATTGGGACTCACTTTTTTCATTATTTTCTACTAAAACATTAATTGCAGGCGATTTTAATGGTCATCATTCAAATTGGTCATATAAGACTGACCATAGAGGCACTCAGCTGTTAGATTCTTCATTAGACCATAATTTCATTTCCCTTAATAATGGTGAGTGTACACGTGTGAAACTTGTCAATGGTAGCCTCCGAAATTCATCACCTGATATAACATTTGCTTCGACTGATATAGCAGTTAAATGTACCTGGAAAGTTATTAGTGAGAATCTGGGAAGTGACCATCTTTTCATTAAAATCTCCTTTAATTTCAATGATGACGTAGTATTTATTAGGAAACGTAACTTCAAAAAAGCAAATTGGACGAATTATAGGCAGGATCTCCTAATTTATTTTTCTAATAATATAATTAATACGAGCTTAGATAATATTCAAGAACGGTACAATGTATTCATAGAAAATATTGTAGCAGCGGCAGATAAGAACATTCCTTTTATTAAAATTTGTAATAGCCCTTCTTCTAAATTCAAACCAAAGGATTATTGGTCACCTGAATTATCAAAAATTGTAGGAGAACGTAGGCTCGCATTATCATTGTTTAGAAAAAATCCTACTCCGGATAATCTTAAGAAACTAGAAGAAAAAGTTAATGAATCAAGTCTGTTAATTAAAAGAGCTAGGTCATGTAGTTTTAAGAAGTTTTGTAGTGGTATTAATGAGTCTATATCAGTATCAGAGATGTGGAGAAAAATGCGATGGTTTAAAGGTTATCGTGCGGCTAGTTTTTCTCCATCTGATGACAAAGTTAGTCAACTTTTACATTCATTAACGCCGGACTCTGTTAGTAATCGACCGCCTACAATCGAATCTCGGAATTATTTATTAGAAATGCCTTTTACGATACAAGAACTTTTACCATGTATTAAGAAAAAAGACACTGCCCCGGGTATAGATGAAATAACATACTCGATGATATTTAACTTGCCTATAGAAGTTAAAACAATACTGTTGCACCTATACAATGATATTTACAGTTCAGGTAATGTACCTACTCAGTGGCGCTCAATATATGTTGTTCCGATACCTAAAGCAGGTTCCACTCAATTAGAACAAAAACTACGTCCCATATCCCTAATATCCTGCGTCTGTAAAATTCTTCATAATATGATTGTTAAAAGGCTAGAATGGTATGTTGAAAAAAATAATATTTTATCAACCCATACTGCTGGTTTTAGAAAAGGACAGTCTTGTTTAGACTGTCTTTCCAGGCTCGTTACTTATATTCAAATAGGGTTATCATTCAATAGCCCCACAGTCGCGTGTTTTGTTGACATTGAAAATGCCTATAATAATGTCTTAGTCGAGAAGGTGATAAGTACACTGGATGGCATCAACGTTGGGCAGAACATGTGTAGGTATTTGTGGTCGTTTTTGAGTACAAGATGTTTATCGATAAGGGGTAATGATAGTAGAATTTATTCAAGATGGACTACTAGAGGTTTAGCTCAGGGCGATCCTAGTTCGCCATTGTTATTTAACTTGATTACCTATAAAATATGCAAAGAACTTGAAGAAACAATTAGAGTATCTCAATATGCCGACGATTTTGCTTTATATATAAGTGATGAAAGTTTGGGTTTTTGTGAATATTCTATTCAAAATTCATTGAGTATCATGGTTAACAGTTTACGCGAAATGGGACTAGAGCTTTCCAGTAATAAAACAGTTATTTGTATTTTTAGTAGAGGACGAAGGAGAAACACTATTGAAATAAAGGTAAATGACTGTACATTAAAACAAGTCGAGAGTGTCAGGTATTTAGGTTTGTATCTAGATAGGTCATTGTCATGGGGTAGACACATATCGGATATTAGCGAAAAAACATCTAAATATTTAAATATGCTGAAAGTTCTAGCTGGATCTACGTGGGGAGTTCATCCTAAGTACCTACGAACATTGTATATATCTGTGATAAGAAGTAAAATTGATTATGGTTGCTTTTTGTACGACTCTAGTGCTAATACACATTTGTATAAATTAGAAAAGATTCAGAATCAGGCAATGAGAATTATTGGCGGTTTCATTAGAACAACTCCTATACACGTTATGGAAAGTAAAACATGTATTCCGCCCTTACATTTAAGAAGGTTATATCTGGCGTTTAAGTTCTGCATTAAAAGTATGTCGTGGGAAGGTAGCATAACTATACAGCTGATTGATGAATTGTACACTTATCGAGAGTTCGCTTATTGGCAAAATAAGAAAAAACCAATATTTATGTCTGTATATGATAAATGTAGAAATCTAGATATTCACTCGTCGAATCCTCTGGAAATGTTTTCGTTAGATACCTGGGTTACTTATATTCAAATACAAGATATTATAAATTGTCAACTTGAAAGCGTAAAGGGGTCAAAACGAAGTCACGAAGTAACATCTTTAAAATTTGAAATAATTAAAGAATTGCAGGAAAAGTATAATGACCGGTTAACTATTTATACAGATGGGTCGAAGAGCGAATCGGGGCAAGGGGCTGCATACTATGACATAAGCTCTGGCAGGCACGGCATGTTTAAGATTAGTAATGATGTTTGTATAATGACCTTGGAACTCATTGCAATATTGGAAGCTTTGAAATATATAAACAGCGACACGAACCGAAGGGTAGTTATACTTACAGACAGCAAGAGTGCTCTGGAGCATGTAGCCCGGTGTGCCTCTGGTATCAGAGGTAATTCGATTGCTTATGCGGTTTTGAATAAAATTCATAATCTTACACTCAATAATGTAGATTTAAAATTACAGTGGGTTCCAGGTCATATAGGTTTGAGAGGTAACGAGGAGGCTGACCAATTAGCTAAATTGAGTGTCACAGAGGGAGTATCGTTTTTTGTTCGGCCAAATTATTCAGAAAAATTATTTAGTTTTAAAAAACATTGTTTTGATCTGCTCAAAGAATATTTTGATGAAAGAAGTCGGGAAAAAGGTATTTGGTATAAAATTATTCAAGGTCAGCCTCCTCGGATGCCGTGGTTTGCTGGGAGTGACCTCAGTAGGCAAGCCATAGTGATGGCACACAGGTTGCGCTCAGGGCACTATCCGTCACGTCAGTTTGCGTATTTAGTTAAAAAAGCTGACTCACCTAATTGTGATGTTTGTGATACAACTGATGATATTTATCATATCCTAATGAATTGTAACAAATATCAAAGTAAAAGGGAACAGTTTATGCTTAGATTTGGTCTGAATAGGAATGATATGGGTGTATTTGTAAGCATTCTTTCCGATCCTAATTGTGAAGCGGGTCGTGCACTCTTGCAGGTGTTTATGTAGTGATGTGTATATTCCATTGATGTCTGCATCAATGTGTGCGGGTTGCGAGTCGCTTTGCAGTTGGGAGAAGGATGGATGTTGTATAATATTATTTTTGATAGTACAAGTTTAGGGTATGATGGGACTGGCATGCCCTTAAGGGTAAAAGTCCCAAAAATAAATAAGATTAAAAAAAAAAAAAAAAAAAAACAAACATCACAAATTTCTTCTTTCTCGCTTTGTAAGAGACCCTGATTAGCAAAATCAAGCCTGAAAGGTCCCAATCTTTCAGGCCTTATCCTACTTCCATGACTCTGAAAGAATCAGGACTAACATATTACGTAGCAAGTAAATCGATGATTAAGTTAAGTAGGTCTATTTTATTTATTCTTGAACTGGCTATGATATTACGAGTACCTATATACTCGTAACTCGTATAATAGGGATGTTGACAAGGTCAAATTTTTTAAAATACAATTCATCCGATTTTTTTTTAAATAAAAATATATTCGATACGTATTTTTTTCTTGCAAAGAAAATAAAAATGGCTGAGATATAACGCTATATAAGATTCTGTGTTGGGATGCGTGACGTCACACCACTAAACAAATGTACTAGATACACCACACCACTCAGGTGTGACGTAATGATTATGCAACTTTAGTGCGTTGTATTTCTCTCGTTTTTACAAACTTTTATTTTACTTTCACTTGTCTGTCTGTCTGTCTGTAATCAAATCTTGCAACTTAAATTTGACCCACTTCCCGGTGTCCGATTGAGCTGAAATTTTGCATGCATGCATAAATCGGATGATAATGCAATATTATTATTACATGGAGCTGATCTGATGATGGAGCGGGAAGGTGGCTATAGGAACTCCGTAATTAAACGACGTAACCCCATCGAGTTTGGGCTCATTTGATTCGTCTTGACGAGTACTTTATGGAAATAATAATAAAAAGGCTTGTTTTTAAAAAGTTTTTTTTAAAACTTCACTTGTTTATCAGATTCTGATTTACATATAAAAAAATACGTGTGTAATATTTTTCAATATTATATATACATTATGGACAAAAAAAATTTTTAGTCTACATCCCAATTATAGAGGGGAACAACCATCAACACCACAACCATTAAATGATGAAAAACGAACACAATACAGTGAGAAAATCTCCATTAAAGATATTAACGAACAAATATCGATAAATTAGAATTGAACTTTATTCCAACAGACGTTTATTTTCCTATTACGATTCAAAACAACCCCTCCCCATAAAAAAATAATTGTTTCCGTTTATTAACCCCTGTCTGGATCATTATCCTTTGGAAAAAAGGAACACGCAAACTTTTACTCATATATTTTACTTAAAATAAACGTGTTATATTAAAATAACAAAGACTAGACCAACAGTTCCCACAAAAATATATTCAATAGGTACTACGATACATTCGAAACAATGTTCAGTGAAGCCAGGGTGGGATTTATCCCGATTACTAGGTTTAGTTTGTTTCTTTCTTCGACTCCTCAACGATAAAGCAAGACTGTGGTCAAAGGCTAAAAGATTTTAGCTATAAGATAATTTTATAAAAAAAATTCTCGAGCACGGGGTAAACCTGGGCTTTAATAGGCCTACACGAATACATAAATTAATGTCCAACGCGCAGAGGCCCTTTTGAGCTTTTATTATAAGGGTATACGACACACTTATCGGAGTCGGAATCTTCTAGTCCATCAACAGAAAATGGGTTTAAAGACAGCCTCCACCAAGAGATAGTAATATTAAAATAATTGAAACTACTTATACTAAGATATTCTAAGCTAACCTTTTACTAAATATATCGGTCGAGCGATACAAATTATGAAATAAAAATGTGTATAAATGTACATTCACACAAGGAAGGTACATGTTATGATGCATGGAACCACACTTGAAGTTATTTTTTTTATAATTCCCTTGTTAAAATAAATGTTAAACCAAGTACGTACCTGAACAAATAGTTGGGGAGGATACAAGAGAAATAATGATCCGTTCAGAAAGCGGTTAAAGTTTAAAATTAGCACCGAATCGCTGAGTTATCGCCCGGAAAATTGACGTCCCGGAAAAACTACAGCGAGCCAAGTTTCAACCAACTTAGTTTTTAATGGGAAACATCCAGTTTCAGTTTAAAATTGGTAAGAACTGTTCAATGAAGAACATTCTATGGAAAAACTTAACGTTGAAATTCTTACAGAAGAGTACTTAATTTAACTTTGCCTGTGATTATGGAAGTATTTTATTTTTAACTGAGATCAAAAAGCAGAAAGATTTTTTTAAGTAATTTGTGTGTATGTTATTTTATTTATTGCATTTTTTAACTCTGACATCCATCATTATAATAATATAAGAGGTGTATAATTTTGGCTAAATAACCAATTTGTGTTTAACATATTATCACTATACCCACACCACACATTAATGTGATTTTTTTTAGCTTTAGACTCGATTTACGAGACACATAATAAGGAAGGTCGAAAGTTTAGAAAAAATACCCATTTTACGTTATGTATTTTCATTTCAGTGTAGCTTCTTTCTTATTTAAAACCTAGACCGGGGGTAGACTTCCTTTGCAGGAGGTCGTCTAGGTGGGTACCCCAACAGTGCCAGTTATTCTACCGCCTGAGCAGTAATGTGCAAACATTACTGTGCTCCGGTAGGAGGGCACTGTAGCTAGTAAAATTACTAGACTAAAGAGTCTTAACATCTTATGACTCTTGAGTGAGAAGCGTTGGTGCAGTGCTCCTAGAATTTCACATCATTGTGAAATCCTAAGTAGCACTGTACTGATTATGGGCAGCGTTATCTCATAACATCAGGAGAGCGTCTTGCTCGTCTTCTACTTCAACACATAAAAAAAAGAGACAAAACTACAAAAAAATTAAAACACCAAATAAAAAATCATACAACTATACTCAAAATCAAATAGCCTGAACGAAGCCTAGTTTCTTATATAACACCAATTCCCATCTCTTCAGCTTTGCAATCGGTGCATCACTATCCACCTTCTTACTCTTTCTATACTTCCTGAAGAATTCCCCATCAATCTTGACTCTTTGGTCGCAGGTAGCTCTGGATGGGGCTGGTTTTGGACCACTGGCGTCTGTTGTGGAGGTCCGAGGGTAAAACAGCCACCGCTTGGACCCTAGGCCGTCACTTTTGAGGTACTCTTGGATGCGATCCTGACGCTTTTTCGTTGCTAGATATTTTGTTGTGTTTTTCTTGTGCTTGCTTGCTGAAAGTGTTTTTGCTTTGTAGAAATACTTGATTGCTTAACTTATAAATTAATCATAATATTATTGCTGATTTACTTTACACGCGTCCTTCTTTCTATGCTTAGTAAAATTTATGTCTCATGCAGATTTCTAGCAAAAGACAAGTCATGGTAGAAACAAGCAAGACTCAAGATAGATGATACGTGCATTATTGGCAATATAATAATGAAAACTCTAGAAAAGAAATTTGGAGAGAGGAAGAGGTAAAAGGTGTTTTTATTTTTTTATCTACTCGTATTACAAGCCATGGCAAGCCACCTCAAACTACCCGTACGACAAAGAAAATTAAAATGTGAATACCTACTCAGCAACATTTCCAAAACAGTATTATTAAATAGGATGATAATACATACGTGTGAGATATAAAACTCTGAAGGCATCCAAGAAACTCGGTTCCTTAAAGTTTAAATCTTTATGATGACTGCCAGAACGACTCCGAGATCGAGACTTAGATCTCGATCGAGAGCGAGTCCTTGATCGGTCTCTGGATTCGGCACGGGACCGCGAACTGTAGGACTTGGTTTTAGACTTGCTTCTGGAACGAGATCTGCGATTACGAGATCGATGCCTTGATCTGCTGCGTCTGAAACAAAATATGATAGTATTAATTTTTTAAACAAGGGAAGTGATATTAGAGGAGCTAAGGGCTTTTAAGTGTGGCAGTTGTTTGTGTAAAAATGTATTTAACACAAAAAAATGAATTTAATAATAATCCAGTAAATTATAATATTGTACAAAGAAGACGATTATAGAAGTCCATTTTTTTACATTATCTAATAAGTTAGCCTTTGGCTACAATCTCACACGATGTTAAGCAACAATGCAGCCGTAAATGATAGCAAACTAAACCTAGAAGACGGGATAGATCTTTCTGGCATCAGTTACATCATGACTGCCTGACGACACGGTTCTGTCCAGTGAATGGTAACTCGCCACGGCCGAAGGCTAGCACCGGTATAGCGAGTGAAAAAAGCACATAACTAATTATAGTCTTATATATTTCCTCTCCCTGCACGGTTGTCTGGAAGAGATCGCTTTGAGTGATAAGACCGCCAATTGATACACCTTTGGTTTTAATTTTTGTTTGTAAAATTTACTATAATGTGGCGGATCAATAAAGGGTTATCTTATAGTCATTGCTGCGGGGCAGGGATTATAATTTTGTGATACAGAATTACATCTGCACCACATATCCCCTTCGCCACCACCGCTCATCATTTCATTTTAAAACTGGCTGATCTTTACCTTCGTCCAGCTCTATTCAACTGTTCCATGGCATAAAACTCTGCAGCCCCGTCGCCATGGTCGCCATAGTGAGGAGTCGGCGGCATTTGCGAAAACGACGGAGAATACTGGTACCCATAGCCATCCATATAACTATTATTAAATTACTGAAACATTAAAATTATTTATAAATTTTAGTTTTTTTTTTGGCACTGACGGTTTTTGATAGGTTTTATTTAAATGTCAATGCAAAGTTCTTGATGATTAATCTCTTTGACAAACTTTGAGGTTTTATTTTGAAAATTGTGAAATAATTATCGTCATCACATTTTGCACCTTAATTTGTAATATCCCACAACAAAAAGTGGATAATATAATATTATGAGTGTGTGTTTTTTTATTGTAATATCCTATTCATTTTAAGTTATTCAATGATGATATTTCTGATATGTTTGGTAGCACTTATCACTTAAGCTATAAAACCCATTGCCCTACATGGTAATATAAATAAATACACTATTACATACTCAAATTTAACAGCTTATGTATAATGTATTATTACTGTTGATACATAAATCCACTTAAAACAAAAACTCTAACAGACACCATAAAAGTATTCAGACACCATAAAAGTGCAATTTTTCACGGAAACTCAAATGAAAGCCTTAATAGCTTCTTATTATCGTACTATCACGATCGTTATCATTTAAAATAGGTATAAATCACTTCCAAAGGCATCATTATCAAGAAGATTTACGACCCCACAAAATTGGAATCGATATGAATCAAATCGGAATCCTATGAAAGCCAAGCAACTTACCGAGAAAGAACAATTAAAGAAGTAAGATAAATTAGGAATCGATGAATGCCTAATGGCTGCCCCCATTAGAGGGTTTTGAGTTTTCTGAATAATTTTAAAAAGAAAATTTTTAACTACTCTTTTAAAGTTTGAGCGGGAAACGTAGAGAAAGGGTGAATGGAAATGGTTGTTTTTTTACTTTTTAATTACAAGTTTTAAAACCATCGTTATTGTAGTGTTATCCATTTATTTTATTCCATGAATATAAATTTTCCTCTCTTCATGAATCTGGAATACTTTTATAAATATTATCTAAGCCCTTCGAAAAATTAGCCACATTAGTCTACCTTTACCTATAAAAAATATTCCTAGGACCTATATCCAGAAAAAAAAATTCTACGATTATAATATTATGTATCATCTTCCAGAGACTCAAATTGCGGCTGGTGCGGCGGCAGGTTCTGCTGAGCGGCTCAAGCGGCGTAAACATGCTAACCTCGATAGCGGTTACATTTTTGAGCCGTTTGGGGTAGAGACATTGGGTCCTTGGGGTCCGGGAGCTCACCGCATTTTCCAAAACTTATCTGAGCGCTTGGTCGAGGCGACATGTGACCAAAATGCTGGGGTATATTTGGCCCAACGTATAAGTATTGCCATTCAACGTGGCAATGCTGCCAGCATTCTGGGCACTCTGCCATCTGACAGTGGTTTGGAGCACTTGGATTTTCTGTAGATCGGCTTGTGGCCGATCTGTGGTTAATAAAAGTGTTCTTAACTGCTGTAGTAGCTGTAGTATTGTTAGTTTGTTTTTCTCAATAAAGGCATTTGCCAAAAAAAAAAAAAAAAAATATTATGTAATTTTAATTTTTTTATAATATTGTGTGAGCAAGAGTAACACGTAAGGATGAAACTATATATTTTTGAAAACTTTGGCGCATGTGCCAGGATACAAGGAAATAAATAACTGTATTGCACAAATTATGTGCATTACAGGTTATGCTATGCCGTTTCCATCGAATCTTATTCTTAAGCCAACCAATGCTTTCTTCAACTGCTGAGGCGTTCATTCTCCGTTTACTTTTTAATATCCGCGAGTTTTCAGCTCATTTATACTCCGGCACTTTGTTATATCGACGGTTACACTGTTCTTTAATTAAACTAACGTTTCTTTTTTTTGTTGGTTAGAACGAAGTTCTACTGTGTTTTTAAAGAATTATCATGCAAGGGTGGAACTTTGTTGGCTCTTTTTTGTTTTCGTTGGCTGCTGGTAGTTTTTGTTGTATAAAAAAATATACTTTTATTTTCAAAAGGTTAGTGATCTCTCGAACGGGTCTGGGTAAGATACGCCACATCTGATATCATAATAGTAGATATTATTGTACCTGACTGTGAATGTCAAAAAATTTCCATCTCTAAAGATATATTTAGTAAACCTGCCAACTTTCCATCTCTTCGGAAGACCACCCGATGTGATAATAAAATAATAATATTATCACCAAAATTATAAATTGCAAGAAAACCGGAATAAAATGGTGATAATATTATGAGTGAGGCTTATGCCCAGCAGTGGGTGGAAAGATGATGATGATGAACGTTCTCTTGTTTCATCATTACATAATATCAGCTTAAGTTATTCTAAGGCCAATGTCGGGTATTTGTGTCCCTATGTGGTGCTGTTTTGCTTGTCTGTGTATGTGGTCTGGTTTGGATTATTTTCATGGGTATTTATGAGACTGAGAAGCTAAAATAAGGTTGAAAAACTCAATAAAATACGATGCGTCGTCATACGAACTGACAAATGAATTAATAAAGTTCTTTAATTGTTTTTTATCTAAAACCATCGTGCAGTTAAAAAAATTGTCTGTAAACTTTTAAAATGATAAATAAAAATCCAACTTTTACTCTCACGCGAATTTGACTCTTAACAACTAGTTAATTTGTTCACTTTCTCGTGTTTATCTAGGATCAATACGGTTCAGTTTCCCTTAACGCATAAGTGAGCACTGTACTTGACACACATTCAAGTTAAACTGTGTAAAACTACCTGACGATGACGTTGACGGGGAACTTTTAGCTTGAATCAAAGGGAGGGTACTTTTCGAAACGTATGAAAAAAGCTTGGCAAATGCAAGGTAGATTTCTCTAGACTTTATTCAATACTAGCTGACCCGCGCGCACTTCGTTGCGCGTGAGAGTCAATTAATAAAGCGAATTTGGTGCTGCTATGTTCACTATGATAGTATTTCCATCCCTGTGACTTTGTAAGCGTAAAATAAGGCATGGCTATATATTATTTGCTCCCGCTGTGGGTAGCGAAGAATATCGGGTTGGGTATTTCTATGCAGTTTTGTTCGCTACCGTAGAAACCAATCCTATGTCCTTTCCCAGAGGTCAAATTATCTCAGTTGAGCGGTAGTTTATCGCCTTCATAAATTTTCACGCCTCTTTTCAGGAATTAAAACTATTTGTGGTCCTTTCCCGGTAACTCTTTAACTTATCTCTACTGTAATGTACCTCAGCTAAATTATTATTCGTTACTAATTTCTCACACCATCCTTCCCGCGACTCAAATCAATTCCATGGTTCCTGAATTCCCATTAAATCTCTGATCCTCCTTCCCCCTCCTTTAATACTTAGTCTCCTTAAAGTTTATTTCTGACATAAAAAAACTATTCATTAACAGAACTTAACAAAATATCAGCTCATTTTCGGTTCAGCGGTTACTAATTTCCATGCAAACGTTTTTGTGAAAAAATTCCTGTTCTGGTGAGAATTTCACAAAATCCCTTCTTATCGGTCGCCTACGTTACATAAAGAATACGTTGTCCAAATTTTAGCTAAAACGATGAAGCGGTTACCTTTCCTACACAAACTGGATCCCTCTTTCCTCCCCTCAAAGGTTGATTTCTGGGATAAAAAGTATCCCATATCTTTTTTTAAGACTTAATCTACCTTTGTATCAAATTTAAGCGCAATAGATAGATAATAAATTTCCCATTAATTTCTGTCAAAATAAATATTTAATGTTCCTAAACACAACTCAAACCATGATTTTACAAAATTTCGATTCAATCGGTTTAGTTGTCACGGATTTGCATACAATTGTTTTTTGTAAATAAATCCCGTTCCAGTGGGAATTTAGCAAAAGCCCTTCTCGTGAGTCGCCAAAACCACCTAAAAACACGCTATCCAAATTTCAGCTCAAATAAAGAAGCGGTTAACGATTTCTTACGCAAACTTGCACCCCCCCCCCCCTTTCCTCCTCTTTAATGTAGATTTCTGGGATAAAAAGTATCCCATTTTTTAGGACTCAATCAACCTCTGCACTAAATTAATTTAAGCTGAATAGGGTCAGCGCAGCGGTTCTAAATTTCCCATACAAACTTTGACCCCCCCTTATAAGTTAATTTCTGATATAAAAACTATTAAAATTTTCCTTAACAAAACTCAAACCATCATTTTACAAAATTTCAGCTTAATTGGTTTAGCGGTTACGGATTTGCACACAAAAGTTTTTTGGGAATAATTCCCGTTCCTGTAAGAATTTCACAAAATCCCTTTTTATCGGTCGTCTTAGTTTATGTAACTAAGAACACGCTGTCCAAATTTCAGCAAAAACAAAGAAGCGGCTAACGATTTTTTACACAAACTTGCACCCCCCTTTTTTCCCTTAAAAGTTGATTTCTGGGAAAAAAGTATTGCATATCATTTTTTAGGATTAGATCTACCGCTGTACCAAATTTAAGCTCAATAGGGTCAGCGGTTCTAAATTTCCCATACAAACTTTGACCCCCCCTTTACCCCCCTTAAAAGTTAATTTCTGACATAAAAACTATTCAATGTTCCTAAACACACTTCAGACAATCGTTTTACAAAATATCAGCTCAATCAGTTCAGCGGTTACAGATTTGGATACAAACGTTTTTTAGAATTAATTCCCGTTCCCGTGGAAATTTTGCAAAATCCCTTTTTATCGGTCATCTACGTTACATAAAAAATACGCTGTTCTACTCAAACTTCTAATCGGTTCAGCGGTTACGGATTTGCATACAAACGTTTTTCGGGAATAATTCCCGTTCCCGGAGGAATTTTGCAAAAATCCCTTTTTATAGGTCGCCTTCGTTACCTAAAGAACACGCTGGTTTAAATTTCAGCTTAAACAAAGAAGCGGTTGGTTACTGATTTCCTATTCTAACTTTGACCTCCTTTATCCCGCCTTAGAGGTTGATTTTTGGAATAAAAAGTATACCATACAATTTTTTAGGACTCAATCTACCTCTGTACCAAATTTCAGCTCAATAGGGTCAGCGGTTTTAAATTTTCCATACAAATTTCGACCCCCCTTTACCCCCCCTTAAATGTTAATTTTCGTCAAAAAAAAAAAAAATGTTCCTAAACACAATCTAAACAATCGTTTTACAAAATTTCAGCTTAATCGGTTCAGCGGTTACGGATTTGCATACAAACGTTTTTCGGGAATAATTCTTGTTCCCGGAAGAATTTTGCAAAAATCCCTTTTTATACGTCGCCTTCGTTACCTAAAGAACACGCTGGTTTAAATTTCAGCTTAAACAAAGAAGCGGTTACCGATTTCCTATTCTAACTTTGACCTCCTTTATCCCGCCTTAGAGGTTGATTTTTGGAATAAAAAGTATACCATTCAATTTTTTAGGACTCAATCTATCTCTGTACCAAATTTCAGCTCAATAGGGTCAGCGGTTCTAAATTTTCCATACAAACTTCGACCCCCCTTTACCCCCCTTAAAAGTAAATTTCTGACAAAAAAACTATTTGATGTTTCTAATCACAATCCCAACTATCGTTTTACAAAATTTCGGCTTAATCGGTTCAGCGGTTACGGATTTGCATACATTCGTTTTTCGGGAATAATTCCTGTTCCTGAGGGAATTTTAAAAAATCGCTTCTTATTGCACGATGAAATCTTCTTACGAATACGCTGTCCAAATTTCAGCTCAATCCGTCCAGCCGTTTGGGCTGTGCGTTGACAGAACAAAAGTGTACGAACGATTTTATATAATAGATAAGTAAATCTTTAGATAGATATAACTCTTTTATTTAAAAACCGATTTAAATAAAACCAATACTATTTACAAATTAGAGAAATTTGCAACGTTTTAGCGAAAACTGCATACAATTCGGTTGTGCCGTTTTATCACACATAAGTAATAACCTTTTTACAAATTAAGCCTAATAAAACTACTCTGGTAAATTTTCGTTTATGGCCACATCGATAGATGGCGTATTTTTAGTTTGTCGCACTTTTTGCTTTTTGATTTTTTTGAATTGAATTTACTTTATATTCTATTACTTTTACTTCGAAATTTTGATGTAAATTAGGGGCGATGTGTCCGATATAAATGATTATTATTTATTTTATTATTTTATTTTACGTTTCCCTAGGAAAAATTGACAAAATGTTTTACGATCTAGATCGCGCAAGCGACTTTTTCGCGTCGTTTTGTTCATATGCGTATTTTCACAGTTCACCTTAGTAAAGGATCACAATGAATGGGGAGAAATTTCCATTCTTATTATATGTATGGATATGGATATGGATTTTACGAAATTTTTGTGTCGCAGTGTTTGTTATAGAACTCATTCTAAACGTCTAGACCGATTTTTGTGTATTTTTAGATAGCTCTGAGAATAGGTCGTACTTATCTAAAAGATTTTTTCAGAAGCAGACTAAGTTTCACCAGTAAAATAGCTTTATACATCATTCGTATGTCTTGTTTTAGAACTATGTACATTATGGAAAAAAGCAGTATAATGGTGACATACGTAAAGTTAGGTAGTAGTCAATAAAAAATCTACTTTAAAAAGTACTCGTATAAGGTTTTAAGTGATTTACAGCGTGCTAACAAAACGGCTTCTAGTTGTATTTAAGAGCGTATATACCGTGACGCTTTCTCGCTCGCACTATTTGACAAATTTTGAAATATAAAATCGTAGAATTAATTTATTGAAAATTCTCAAAATCAGCCCTGCAAAATACTGTTGCATACATTTCAAAAGTGTTTTCAGTTTTGATATATGACGGCCGATTAACGGACTCACAAATTGTTGGAATCCTATGCGAGTGAAATTGCAACGTAAAATGCATGTGAAGCTTTGGGTTTTTTAATTAAAAAAATATACTTTTAAAATCCACCAATAGCGAATAAAATACAACTCGCACTAATTAACTGAAAGTACGAGTAGTTACGACCTGTCGTTGCAACCCAGTTTTTTTAATAACAAAATTGAAAGGCTTAACTAACATGAACTTATTTACTCCAAAATAACACTTATCCACTAGGTTTAAGGTTATTTTTTAGGTGTGCCAAGGCAAACATTTTTAAACAAAGTTTTTCTACAAGGCAAAATCCTTGAGAGTGACGTAGGAGTTAATTTTTTTTAGCCGTGTCTACATAAACCAGGCTAATAAATAATAAATGCTACCTTTAGCTTAACAAATTAAAATTTTTAGAACTGAAATTGAAGACAACTGAACAAGACAATTCCAAGATAAGCTACGTTTATCAAATCGAGTTTAAAAAAAATATTGTTATATTATTAAATGTACAAGCCAAGCAAGACAAACAATATTACAAAAAACTAAATTAACTGATTGGTGGATAGATAGGTGCATATTTTCTAATAACATAATTATGCACCTACCAGACCAATAGAATCCCCATCACCCCACAAATTTCTACTTTGACCCACGTTAAAAGATTAAAAATAGCCGAAGCACTGTAAATCCGTAGTGGTGCGATGAAACCATCTCATTTTGTATTCGAGAACCGTTCGGCGAAGTGCGAAATCAAACGAAACACCGAGATCTTGCACTTTGAAGGCGGAGGGTTTGGAGGATCCTAACGAGACGAGTCGATGGCACTTGCCAGGAGAGGGAAACTTTTTTTTAGTCTGGCGTGTGGGGTTTAGACGGGCTATTGGTTAATCGTAGCGTAGAGGGAATACAAAGCCAAACCATAGGTCGTAGATATTATTTTTCCCTTCCGAAAAACTATCTTCTACAATCGTTAAGTTCGAATAATAAGCATCAAAATTCAAATCTAATAATTACTACTATCAGAAAATGGACGTTTCAGATCCCATAGTCTCTACAATGAACCTTATTTACCTACTATCAATTTTTAATGCAGACCAATTGCTGTGTTTATGTAGTTTCCTTTAATTTTAATGTCACTGGGTGGACCTCCTCTTTTGAACCCATTTTCAATAGTTATACTCAAAGACAGACTGCTACAAGTGCTACAATTATTAAAAGCCCGGATTTTATTTGTATATGAGAGTTACAATATTCATAAATGAAGAAAAATCTTTTTTTAATAACAGTACTTTGTACAACACTAACTTTTATAATATATGAGTATGTCATCATTGAAACTTTATTAAATTATACTTTCTTCATTTAAATCCATGCTATAATAAATGGCATGACATGAAGGAGGCCTTTGCTCAGCAGTGGGATGTAGAGGGCTGTGGATGATGATAATAAATGTTTGATTATAATTCGCAATTAGAAAAAAAATACAGTCAGCAATTTCTTTTGCTCAATTTATTAACACAACCACAAAAACGTTTTAGAAAATTCAACTTTATACAAAGGAGATAGAGTTGAAAATAGATTAAAGTTAGATTAAATTTTATTTTATTTGTATGTTTTACACGGTTGTCCATTTAAGGTGGAGCACCTAAAGAATATTCCTCTAATTATGTCTTCGTTAAGTTTGAAAGGAACTCAGGGTTTCGGTTGAATGGATTTAGGTTAGTGTACATCTGAAGGATAGCCTTTTTTGTTTTGAATAAATTAAAAAGTGAGCAAGTGTGTTATATTATGTATACTTTTGCGGGTAAAGATCATAAGGCTATTTTTTATATGAATTCAAAAGTAATAACGTTTAAAATATAACATTATGTTAGATATTCGTATGCACCCCGACCGCTGAGCAAAGATCTCCACAGAATGGATAATGCATACCCAGAGAAAAGCGACGCCACCCATGCCGGCCTATGAAACAATGGTGTGACGATTTGAACGCGCACCAGATCGGGTGGGCCGAAGTGGCGCTGGAAAGAGATAAGTGGAAGGATTTGGGGAAGTCTATGTCAAGCGGTAGGACAATAAAGACTAGAAAAATTATGATTAACAACACTGCAGTCGTACATCAAAAAATAAAATATAACATGAAAAAATATCCCGCAACATACAATACATCCCACAGCCTCGATAGACTGACACGGGTCAGACCCCGGTTTGACACATAACGTATCATTTGCAAACGGTCTCGCTCCAATCCTGAATCCGCGCCAGCTTTGTTAGCGTGATGCGTGCCTAATGATACACGGGTTTTGTAGGCGAGACACTTTTTTCTGTAACGATATAATGTAAAAAAAATAGCTAGTAATAATGACAAAAATACAAAAGAAGAATTATAAAATACAAGTTATTTTGAGCCTGATTCTGTTCCAATCGCCTGTATACACACATTAGGAATAAAGAAAAGATGTTAATTTGCCAAAAAACACACAAAATATATACAGTTTAATACATAAGAGTATATATAATTAACGAAATTGCAAAAAAATAAAATATAACATGAAAAAATATTCCGCAACATACAATACATCTCATCCCACAGCCTCGTTAGACTGACACGGGTCAGACCCCAGTTTGACACATAACGTATCATTTGCAAACGGTCCCGCTCCAATCCTGAATCCGCGCCAGCTTTGTTAGCGTGATGCGTGCCTAATGATACACGGGTTCTGTAGGCGAGACACTTTTTACGATATTGTGGAAAAAAAAACATGGGATTTACTACAAAAACTATCTTAACAAGTGAAATTTAAAAAAAAACTTTTTAAAAACAAGCCTATATTATTGTTATTATTACCATCTAGCACCAAAGTACTCGTCAAGATGAATCAAATGAGCCCAAACTCGATAAGGTTGCGTTGTTTAATTACGGAGTTTCTATGGCCACCTATCAACTCCATCATCATATCAGCTCGATGTCATAATAATATTGCATTGTCATCCGATTTATACATTTGGGTACGCAAAATTTCAGCTCAATCGGATACCAGGAAGTGGGTCAAATTAAACTTTCAGGATTTGGTAACAGACAGACAGACAGTCAACAGACAGGTGAAAGTAAATAAAAACTTGTTATATTGCTCAATTTTGCGGGGCATTGCCGTGCTTCTAAAACTCAACGGTCTAAGAGCAATTAGACCGTTGAATTGCAAAAATTTTACCTAAAAAACTACAATCTAAAAACTTAGTAAATTATGTATTTCTGCTGAAAAGGTATTTTTATTTTTTATACTAGAACTCCAACTATTAATTAGATTCACTCTAGTACACAATTACTCGGCATAAACATTTTCATTTTCATTTTTCTAATTATTATTATGATGAATTTGGTAATTATTATAACCAATTACCTACCGAAAGAACGCAATTTCTCAGTCACGCTATAATCTAATTTATCTTAATAATACGAAAATAAACCACAACTAATTCAAACAAAAACATGCTAATAAAATAAATATATTATTTACTTTGACTAGCTTATGCTCACAGATTTGTTCTCGTATCGTAAGTAAACCTTATAAATGGTTACATCACAACCAGTAACAGTTATCTTAGTGCCAAATTTCAACTCAATTGGTTGGTAGGTAGGTAGGTATGTATGGATGGATGGACGTACAAACTTTCTTGACCTATGAATATTATTAGTAGGATTTTCAAACAATAATTAGCAAAACCTTGAAAGTCTGAAAGAGAACAAATTAACAAGTGTCTAAATAACATTATAACTATGATGGATAACGAGCCGTGCGCTCGTTTATCAAGAATCAACAGGCTGAAAAATAATACTTAGATACGTTATTTGCCACGACTACTCTTAAGAGCATATATTATATCGAGCACCCTGCATAATATTATTGCACACATTTTAAAACGGGTTTCAGTTTGATTATATATTAAAAATTACATGAAATTAAAAAAAAAAATTTTTTGCACATGCCATTTTTTTATATATCAAACTGAAAACTCTTTTATAATGTGTGCAATAATATTATTCAGAGCTGATCTTGAGGAATTTTCAATTAAATTTATTCTATGAATTTATATTTCAAAATTTGTCAAATAGTGCGAGCGTGAGAGCGTCATTCGATATAATATACGCTCTTAAAATGCAGATCGTTCTATTAGACTTTAGATACATTTTTTTACTAACAGGTGCAGTTTTGAAATAGTTTGCTATTGTTCCTATTTTTTCATAATACTATTATCTAAATAGGTTTGGATGAACTGTATGATAGAAGATATTCATCATTCGTGTTAGGGGAGTGAATAGAGATATGACGAATGATAGAGTGGAATGGAGGAGGAGGACGTGTTGTAACGATCCCACCAAGTCAAATAAGGGCAAGAAGAAGAAGATTATTTGAATAGATATTGTGTGCTGTTTTGTGATTGTGTGCTCGAGTGGAGATCACGGACTAGCAAACGCAGCGTGCGACGTCCACCCACAAGGTGGTATGTTCAACAGTGGACAGACGACCTTATAGGCCGCCGGAAGACGCTGGATCCAGGTCGCTTCCAACCGGTATGTATGGAGGTCTAAAGGGGAGGCCTATGTTCAGCAGTGGACGTCCTATGGCTGAGATGAGGATGATGAGATTTTGTGTGATGAACTGTCACTTTTCTGTTTTGTTTTTTTTTTGGGTTAAACATATTAGTATTTCACCTATATCATTGTTTCATGTAAAATTTTTTGCTCTTTTCTCGTTTATTATTTTTTTTCTATGTGCCTGTGTCTCTGTGCTTAATTAAATATTTTTCTTTCTTTCATTTTACATAGATTTATCTAGATTTAGCAAAAAAAATTTAAAAGTTAACTTCAGTAACATTTAAATTAAAACGTTATCCCTTACAGAAATCCATTTAAAGACATGACTTAAGAGCAATATAACCATTAAAAAATAAATCACGAGTCTGATCTCATTGCAAAGAGATTTAACTAAAGAAATGTCGCTAGTCCGTCTGTCCGTTTTATAAATCACTTTAAAGTGCAAACTTTTCAATTAAAGACTGAAAAAATTAGTCTTGTATTTAAACTGGTTGATTTCTCTATTATATTTTTTATTCTACTTTGATTGTTTTATTTACAAGGTCACCGTAACACTAATAGATAATCCTAATCTTATTAAAATCTAAATATATGTGCCAGTTATTTTATCGCCTGAGCAGTGATGTGCAAACGTTACTGTGCTTCGGTAGGAGGGGACTGTAGCTAGTGAAATTACTGGGCTGAAGAGTCTTAACATCTTATGACTCTCAAGTAAAAAGCATTGAATAGCGTAGCGAAAAATATAAAAGTAAAACGTGACTGACTGACTGATCTATCAACGCAGAGCCCGAACCGCTGAACGTATTCGGTTAAAATTTTGAACACAGATAGCTTGTGTGACGTAGACCTCTGCTAAGAAAGGATTTCTCCACGCGGCCAAAACCGCGAGCGTAAGCTAGTATTATCTACATGGTTAAATTTCATGATTTTTCTTTAATAAACGTAACCTACTAATTATTAACTTTGTACTAGTCAAAATGTTGTGTACTACATACGACATATTGAGGTATTATTATGTAGTGCGAAGAGAGCTTACCTGCTAGAAAATAAGCTACCTATTTTATTATTATAAAAAATATCAGCTCCAAATGATCAACTAGAGGTAGAAGAAATAACAAAACATCCACACACACACGCACGCACACAACTAAATAAAGACTTTGTAATATTCAAAGGGCATGAAAATGAACAAAAGTTACAGCATTTCCTACCTTATCTCAAATCAAATTACAAACCACTTAAAGTAGCTACTAAAAACGTGATTTATAAAGAAACACTTTACTAAATTCAAGAGTGTTTCTTGATCACACTCATTATTTTTCGAAGTCACATTGAATCCAGCCAAAATTTACGTTTCTAGTCCCGAAATCCCGCGAAACAGTCTCTTGGTAATGGAATTTTGAATAAAATCAATTTACTGTAGCGCGGCTCGCGTTTATAGCCCATAATAGATTACTTCGAGAAAAATAAATGAATGGAACGACAACACAACGTGGACAATAATAACAGTATGGACTTTTAGTAATATAAAATACTATCTTACGCTCGCAGCTTTGCCCGCATGATGAAATCTTTCTTAGCAGAGGTCTACATCATAAAACCTGCCAAATATGCCACATTTCCACACTTCCAGCGGTTTTGGCTGTGTGTTGATAGATCAGTCAGTCAGTCACTCTTTTCTTTTATATATTAAGATTATGTGTTTCTGAAACGGTGGGTCTGGACTGCCACACAATGGAGGCCACCAATCTTTTTCTTTTTCTCTTTTAAAAAATGCCCATGAACCATTGGAGAGATGTGTTTTACTCATACTTAAAGGATTGGTCCCAAATTGCAACAGACAGATATGAGTGGAGGAAGAGAAAGGAGGCCTTTTCCCTGCATTGGGGCGATACTAAATAATATAAAAATATGAATGTGTTTTATAAGCAAAATAGAAAACTAGCACTCATACAAATAAAGCGCTCTTTTTGGCGCAAATATCCGCGTAAATTGTCAAATAAAAAAAAACATTTATAAACTTGTGATGGAAGTTCCCATCATAGAAAAATTATAAGTCACTCAGCTGTATCCAAATTCAAAAGGGTACTGCCCATACTGTTTAGTTCTGTATAGCTGTTCTTATTGTACTCGCCCCCAGTTTGGAAGTTCAGAAAACTTATTAAATGAACAGCGTGTGACGTCTTCGGGTTAGGGGAGTTTTCTAAAGATTTGGAAAATCAATTTGAGGTAATGAATGAGGGTTAATTAAAAATATAAAAGAAAAGAGTTTTTGTTTGCCCCTACTTAGATGGTTTTAGAAGATTTTTCCTTAAATTTTTACTACAAATATTTTAATACCATTTAAGAGGGCTGTGGTAATGTCTTTTGATTACAAACGATTTAGCGTTGTTTATTTTTTAACTACTAAATACTAATTATGATAAATGTGAAAGTATGTATGTATCTGCGTTCGTTTCATCTTCACTCTTAAATGGCTGAATGGATTGAGCTATACCTTTTTGTTTATAGTGAAAAGGGCTGCGTTTGACCACAGCCTCACCTGTTGGTAAGTAATGACGCGGCCGAAGATGTTGCACACAGACCCAGTAAATACCTATTAACCCTCGATTTAAATCCTCCTAAGTTGTAATTTACAGGAAACACTGATGCTGGCAGAGAGTTCCAAACCTTCGCCGTCCGGATAATGAAGGTTGAACTAAATCGCTTCGTACGGACAAATGGAATATCAACCATGTAGCGATGACGCAGCGCTGTTCCTCTAGATGTTCGGTGGTAAAAAGGAGATAAATATAATATAATACAAAATTTAAGCTTAGGTTCCTGAATAGCATCTACTATTCAGCAAGAAAACCCGCTGAGCTCCGCTAGTACTACATGGTCTTTAATGACGTCACACGCTTTGTGTAACAATCCGTTTTTTTTTATATAAACAATTTGTATATTAAGCTATTGCATAGCTTCTATCGCGGGCCTTGAGCGTGGGGACCGAATCCAGAAATTCCGTAACGAAAAAAACCTAACATCCCCCACTCCGACCGGCACAGCGGTGATACTATAATTACATAAGTTGCTAAAATGCTATGCAATAGCTTACCGCGGCATTCTCCGAGTGCCACACGTCTTTTTTTATAATAGTTAATCTATCTATTATGGTCAGCCTAATTCATCTCATTGCTGGGCATAGGGTTACTCTCTTACTTTGAATGTAGAAATAAAGACAAACCAAAAATTATATTAAACTTTTTAATGAAATATGTTAGGCCATTCCTTAACAAAAGCATTCGCAAACAGGTATTCAATATAAGTGGCCAAGTCCGCGGGAGAATGTTACTTTCTGGACTAAAGCCAGGGCTAAGGGCTAAGGCAGAGATGTTCACCATTTGGATCCTAGTAATAAAGAGGTATGACGTAAGATGACAAGAAAATGATGCATAGTAATCATACCAAAGAGCAAATTTAATGACTTGATAAGATAGAGCTATTTTTGGCAGAAAATTTTTTGTATAATATTTTTTTTTTCAATTCAAATTGTATATTTTAAAAAATAATAATAATTGAGGCATTACTCAAAAGTTTAAAGGTAGCCCCCAAAGTCATAATTAATAGGTTGATTGCCAAACTATATTTTACAGTTTCGAGCCGCCAAAGCTACTGCATAGCAATATCTACGAGTAATTAGGTATATGACCTAACGACTGCCTCATACATTATAATATCCTATAGAAGACATACTATGTATGTAGGTTCCTATCTTATACTCGTATGATCGATAAATATGCATAGTATTTTTTTGCGATTATGACTCAAATAGGGCCAGGTGCTTAGAAATTTACGTACCATAATCTACGTAATATCATGAAACATGTGGACGACAAATAATAGAAAAAGCGAAATATAAACATAAAAAATCGTTTTGTCACATTCAAAATTTTTCCGATTTGTTCAAAGCATTATCCGTCAAAATGTTGAGCACCCCTGGGCTAGACGATAGGATCGAACGATATATCAAACTTGAGGAGTCATTCAAAACAGCTCCAACTGTGCCAACAATGTTCCAACACGATATACGATGACCCTTTCACATTGGCGATGTTTTAACGCTATATAATGTAGCGTTCAATAATGGCGGATAAAGGATTTTTGTGGGGACTGAATCTTGAACCAAGAAACATACAATTTGACTGGGCCACATAGATACGTTCGAACTGTAAGCCGAAAATGAATAAATGTTGATTATAATTTAAATTATAATATTTTATGGTAATATACAACATCTCTCAGAACATTTTATTACTGACGCCTTATAGTGATGACTAGAGCACCATGGCTGCAAATCAATCGATCTATTTACGGCATTGCGTTTTTTCAGCGCAAGTGTTCAAAAAAGCTACCAATAAAATCCTACTATCACAAATGCAAAATAATAATTTGAGTATGTGTATTCCTCACCTATTTACGCCTAAAGGAACGATCTGATTGAGCGGAAATTTGGCATATAGCTAACTTCGACCCCGAAATTTTTTTAGCGGATAAAACCATTAGCCATTGCTAATATCTTTATAATAGTATAAAATGAAGTCGTTAACGCTGTCTGCTCGCTTAAACTTTTAAACTACTCAAAGGATTTTAATGCAGTTTTCAGCAATAGAAACAGGAAGGCACAATGTTTATATTCTGTAGGTATAGCACGTGCGAATCCGGGGCACTATCTAGTTTAATAATGTAAACTACAACATCTGCTTTTGAAAGTTATATTCCCATGCAACATGTTTCGAACAATTGCACCCTAATTGTGTTCGACACCTACTTTATTTACGCAAGCGATTATCTTAATTGCATTCAACAGATGCTAGGTTTCACATCATAGATCTTGGGTAGCCTTAGATCCATAGTGTCAAGGGCAGGAGGGCTCAAGTGTAGTAAATATCTTCATAAAATAAATACGCTTAAATTAAAATGTTAAAAATTTGACCCAAATGACTAACATCTAAAAATCGTATACGTACTAATAATATTACCTTCCGAGCTTTTACTGGCTGTAGTAGATGTGTGTATTTGTTACCTCTTCACGTGTAAATGGCTTTAGCAACTTAGCTGAAAATAAGTAAAATAGGTAGAGTTGACCCTGGAATAAACTAACTGGGCTCAGCCACACAAAGCAGCTTTCTAAATTTATCTTAATTTTCTAAATATTTTTAATTTTCCAAAATCTTTCAACATTTCCAAAATAATTCCGAATTTCCTAAATAACTCCAAAACTGTAAGTAGCAAAGACGTACCCCAAAACCTCTCAAAAACCAATAACCATTTTATATACGACATTGCTTCCCAAACATCGCAATTACTGCAGCGGTGCATTCTCCCTTGCCTTGCACCATAACGCCCCCTCGACAATAGTTATGGTTCTTCTAGGGTCAGTTTATTGCTCCAGCTCCTCGCCTCAGGTTGCAATGGGGTATTGATGGTGATTTCATTACCGTTTAAGTGGCGTGGAATTTTTCTATGGTATTTGGAAGCAATTTAATTGAGATGACTTATTGTAATGAGAATCGAAAATGTAATGGTACAAGTGTACTATACTGATTTGGGTTTAGCTTTTGGTTTATTCTCTCAAAAAATAAAGAATAATGCATGTAAATTACGTAAAAATACTGAAAAAACTCACGGATATAAAAGTCGAAGCTAAGCTCGAACAACGTTTACTTCTTCGCATAAAAAAGGTACCTACCTAGAGGTTCTGTGTGCCATACTATTAAAAAAATCTTAAAAATTATTAACTTACTCGTATCCTGTAGAATAATACCCAATAACACCAAAAATCAAACAATATCATTAATATCATTGCCATTTATTCAGTACACGAGCACCTAATAATGTTACATAACTTTACAACATGTAGTACATACATATTATACGCTATCAAGATATTTGTCCCAACACACTCACGTACCAATTTTATAGCACAGCAGAGCCAGTCGTAAATTGAAAACGGACCATTCTCAGCTAGTGCGGACGTTGTCCGTGTAATATAGTGATACAATATGTTTGCCTTCAAGTGTATGGTTGCGAATTGACCGAAGGAAATTTTAGGAGACGTATAAAAATTGGTAAGCGATATATGGTTAGTCACGGGTAGCGAAATGGCGATATTGGCAAAGACTTTATTATAAAATACTATAGCTAACTCAAGCAATCTCATCTTTGTCTATTTAAAAGAACTATATGACCTAATTTCAGACCTACAAAATAATATGTACAAAGAAAATAATAAAAATCGGTCAAGCCTTTTTGGAAGAGTTTGTCGTTAGAGTTCGATAACAAACAATGTTCACAATCCGGTTTAGTATTTATTTTTTGATTGTTACCTTAAAACTACATCCTCTTATTTCAAAATTTTCCTTATATGCTTTTTAGATTGTTAAAAAACGATTTTAGTGTTTTATAAACACAGTATAAAGATTCAGAGAAACTTAAAAATATAAAATTATGGTTATTTATTTTAACGAATTTATAACTTTATACTTATTTCCCTAATTCGTTGCTTTATACCTACAAATGTTTTATAGAAATATTGCAATTTTCAAGGAGATTTATTTTTCAATGTATCCACAATATTCCCACTGCAACATAAATCATATAAAATTACATTTACGAATGTTATTTACACTTGAACATATTGAACTAAATTTATTCACCCTTCAAGCTAACTGTGGTTTAATTTTGCGTTCACTTTCTTGTGACATTTTGAAGATTGTACAACCCGTATAAATTGTTTTATGATTTATGAAAAATAGCCTCGATAAGACTAAGTGTAATTTTATTCTTGCAGAATATACCTACGTTATGTTGGCAATGATATAACTGGGTATGACGAGATTCAATTACCTACTAATATATTTTTTTTAATAGTAGACTAAACAAGCGTTTGACCGCGATCTCACCTGTTGATATATCTCAGGGACAGCTTCAGTGTTCCGCTTTAGTGTTTCCCGAAAATTACAACTTGGATGTCTTCAAGGGTCAATAGGTATTTGTTAGGCCTGTGTGTTACTGCTTCGACCACGTCTTCACTTACCAACAGGTGAGACTGTTTTCAAACACAGTCCTATTCTATGTAAAAAATCTTATTGACACGCACAGAATTATAAATTTCAAAACACAGGGTGCTGTGTGATAAGGCAAGATAGAACATTTTGATAGGTACTCATTTACTTACTTATATAAACGTGAAAGTATGAATGTGTATTTGTCTTCTCTTCACAGCTAAGCGGCTGAATCGCTCCGCCGCTCTATTTTATCTCTTTCCTTTCCCTGCTTGGTTGTCTGGAAGAGATGGCTATTAGCGATAAGACCACCAAATGTCACACTTGTTTCTAATGTGTAATATTATTTTAAAGCTTATTTTATTGTATTTGTGGTATGCAACAAAGAGACTTCTATTCTATTCTAAATCGAAATTTTGTGTGTATATAGCTTTAACTTCGAATTACACAAAGGCTTATACTTTTCAGTCTATTAAGCCGTTGACACTGTTGGCCTATCTAGGCTCCATATAAATCACTTTAACATATAACTAGCTATACATTACCTAATCCAGTTAAAATATGAAAGAAATCATCAAATTAAGCAGCCTAACGAGCCCCCGTGACTCATGACCCGAATTTATAGTCGAACGTCAAACCGAATTTTATCGAGGAAAAATACATCTTTTTCATCCCAACGTTTTGTCAACGTCTACGAGCAATTCGGCTCGAATGGCCACCATTTTATAACAGTGAATGACGTGGACGGTTCCACGATCAACTTACCATTCGGTGGAATGATTTTTTATCGGAGTTAGGGTGCCTTTAGACGAGAGATGTGCTATGCTACGTTGTTATGGATGCGTTTGATATCCACCAACATATTCATTGGTGCACAGCTTAGTACTGGTGGAAACAGTTTCAGCTATGTTTTTTGTATGAAAGGATGCGAGCAACAGATGCCTACGGATGCGTGCTACGGATGCGTGCTACGGATGCGCTACGGATGCGTGCTATGGATGCGTGCTATGTCCCTATAATGTGTGCTATGGATACGTGCTATGGCTGCGTGCTACGGATGCGTGCTATGGATGTGTGCTATGTGGTGTCACCGCCGCGCCGTTACTATGGCAACATCGCATAGCCACGCATCTTCCTCGCACAGCTGCCTCGCGGCTGTGTATCTACGTAGTGCATCTTCCAAGCAAAGCTACATAGCATATCATTGGTGGTCACATTTTCAAACACACACAAACAGTTTCATAGCGTAGCTTTCACTCTTTTCTTTCTTCACTTCTTTAGCATAGCTGCATAGCAGATCTCTGGTGGAACAGCACCTTTACGGAGGACGCGGCGCGTATTTGTCATTTGGTACCAGCTTCCTATAGATGTGTGAATTTAGTGTAGAGAACTTTGGGACAGTTTGAAAACATTTTACTTTTTATCGTGTGTTTAGGTACATAAAAACCTCTTATTTAATAGTAAAATAATTCCTAATTTAATAACTATAGAATCGAAATAATAAATATATTATAAAAAGGTAAGAGTTTGACTGATCTATCAACGCACAGCCCAAACCGCTGGACGCAACTTTTGGGTAAAAATTTGAAACACTTACATGCGTATTAACTAATTTAATGTTATGTAGTTTTATGTATTCATTTAAAAATATTTCACCCACTGTTAGGTCAAGAAACGCACTAAAAGATTAAATGTTCACCGCACACTACACCCTATCATATTATTATAAATACCCCTTTTTCCCGCTAAACCACAGAGCTAACAATCTACCAGAGCCGGCAAACGCGACATGTGAAAAACTACAACATTTCCCATGTTAAAACACACTATAACTCTCACCGTGGGTCTGCATTTCCTTGCAAAGATGAGCCCGCGTCAGCTCTAAGAGATTTATACTCCCTGAACGGAAATTGGATGGCGGGCCGCGGGTTAAATTGTATTTTATTAATAAATAAGCCTTGTTTGTGATAGTTTAAAGTGGTTTGACAGTTGGGTGTCGTATTTTCGTTGGGAATTTATCTAATTTTCATTTGGGTGGTTTTCGAAGGGTGTTTAATACATTTAATGCCACTGACCCGTTTAGCAGGTTCTGCGAAATCTTAACGAGATGCTGGTGACTCGCTTAGCGCATAGTTTTTTGATTTAGTTTTAATTTTCTTTTGACCGGTTAACTTTCATAAATGGAGATTTATTATAATTGAAAAATAAAAACTGCTTTAGGATGTATCTCCAGACTTACCAAATATTCACAAAAATCGCCTGTTACGAGGAGTTCGAGGACGAACACAGCGACCCAAGTTTTTATATTAGATACCTTTTTAATCTTAACTCTACCCTGATTAAATTCTCATTTAGCATATTATCTTCACAAATATCACGCAATATTATCCTGTTAACAATATATCGCACAGAGCTACACACGCGTAGACCCGGCATATCAGACAAAGCGGAGTGCGGCGCGGACGTGCATAAATTCAGCGCACTCGAGCCGTTTGCGCGTGAAATAGAAACCCAGCGCGGCATTGTGTCGTGTGTCACTTGCATTATGTGTGATGTATACGCTGTGCTTGTATCGTGCCGTGTCTATTTGTTCTAGTGGCTATGGATTATTATGGTAGAAAATATGTTTGTTACGTAAAGAGCATTGGTAATAAAATTTAAATTAGTAACAAATAAGACCGAGATTTAAAGACAAACGAGTCGTTAACGAGATCGATATATCTAACAAATAACATATCGATAACCGATAATGAAACAATTTTTGTAACTTTCACTGTGCCTAAAATGACCATAATTTTGAAAGAAAATAGAAAAGTCAAAGTCAGACTTCATTTTGAAAAAATTTTAGGACCAACATACTTATCAATTTATTATCCCACACATACATACAATATTGAATCGATAACCTTCTTTTTTGAAGTCGAGAAAAATACTTCTCTTACTTAAATGATTCCTACACTTTTCAAGTAGAAAGATTCTTTGTAATAGTATAGCCTAAAATAACTTGTTTAGCTATCAATATGAAATTATTCGTACACACAGCACATAAACGGTTTTCTTTCGAACTCTCATATCTTTGATCTGTGATACTCAGAAAATATGCCGCAAAAGACAATATTTTCGCTTATCTATGTAATTTATGGACGAACTTGTCGAAACTTGGTCACTTAGAAACTTCACTCGGAGGTCGCGAACGTCGAACGATAAAATTAGAGTTTTCCACTCGTGAGGTTTCCTTTGAACCCATTGTTTTTGCGTTAATGAATTTGTAGATAAATATTTGTGTAAATAGACCTTGTTATCTTAAATATATAAAAGGAAAGAGTGACTGATAGACTGACTGATCTATCAACGCACAGCCTACCACTGAACGGATTTGGTTGAAATTTGGAACACGGATGTGACGTAGACCTACGCTAAGAACAGACAATCCACCCGGGCAAAGCCGCGAGCATAAGCTTGTATTATTTATATTACAAAAGAACTCTGACTAGAAAAAATGTCCTTCAAGTTGAGATTATGAAACAATATTTAATAGTGGTTACGTATAATTTTATTCTATGTGAATGTGATAAAAAGCGTGTGAGATTCAAAAAAAAGGTTGTGACGTCACAGACTGAACTTTCGTACGTTTTGTACTGGATAGTAACGTAGTATGTACACACACAAAAACTAATATAAGCGTTAAAAATATATCTTTTGCTTTAAGTTATTATAATTTATCTGGGGGCACGGCAGTCGCCCGCCAATCGAGTAAAAAAGCGGCATGACCGTACCATCCTTTTCTCGTAGGAGTACAGACCATTTTCGACCCCATATAAGTTCGTTATCGTTTCTCTAGACCACAACAAACATACCAACTCCACACAAATATGACCTCCACATAGCAGGTTGCCCTATAATTTAATATAAATATCGCGTTTCTTACCGTACTTCGTAATGTACTCGTACTAGTTCGCAACAAGGGTGCTGTCAACTTGCGGAACATTTATAGAAACGATGCAACGATTATATAGATTTGATTGTTCTTGGAATATTTCGAGAAATAATATAACATGTATTGGGATATATGACATGTTTAGTTGTAGGAAAATCTAATTTTGAATATTCACAAGTCCGACATAAAGTCCCTCTTTTTCTAATGAAACATTTTTGCAAGCCGCAAAAAAGGAACTCAACTGCGCGTAACATTAACTAAATTTAAAGGAAATTTATTATCAAATCGGTAATTCGTCACATTAATTATCCGTAAAATCAGAAGTTCGTCTTTTAGTCCAATTACGAAATTTCTCAAAAATGCTTTTGAACAGATGATAGTCGATGAAAAAATGCATTTATCTATATTATTATTTAGCTATATTATTGTATTTGTGTGAACAATAAAGAGAGTGAACAGTAAAGAGAGTTTTCTATTCTATTCTTTATTTTAAATTCGGACCCTAAACCACGATTCCGCTTAAAGAAAGAAAAGCAAATTACAATCTTCTTATTATATATTATGTAGACGTTTCTAAGAACCCACAAATGATACCCGTACCAACAGCTCTATATTTATATGTCATATATCTTAACAATAGTGTCAGCCCAAGGCCCAGCGGCAGGGGTGACAATCATGCCTTCATAATCGTTCGCTGCAGACGCGTTAACCACACGAACCTATAAAAATTGTGCAAAAACCATAAATTTTCACAAATATTCAATTATAGTTGAGGGGAGCTGCAATTATGGGATAAGACATCTGTGGTGAAGTGTTCAATATTACTCCTACCTATGGGGTGATAGAAATTACGACTCCATAAAGCATTTTATGTTCTACGGGTGTCTACGGTGCAGTGAAGACCCATTCCAATCCATCTAAGGTTTATTGTAATAAAATTCTGGAGAAAGACCTTTAAGAGAAAGAATTTATTTCGAAGTCTGCACCTAACGCTTTTAACAGTAAATAATTAGCTAGTATTATTCGAAAGTGTAAGCTACCTGTAAGCAAAACTAAAAAAAAACCATAGCTTAATTGACTCAGCTGTTCACCCGACCTGTGCGAAAAAAAATTAAAAAACAGAGATTAAGATATAAGAAATTTTTTCCTCAAACAAAATCTATACTCGGGTAGAGCCGCGAGCAAAAGCTATCAAATGTAATCCAAAGAAATTTACTATCAACAAAATCACGAAATAACTATCCCGCACACATTCCTGAATCATACGTAGGTATATATTCTGTCACGTCGCTCAGGTCACCCCGCGTGCCGCATTAGTCACGCGACTCCACCGCACTCGGACCCCATCTGTCATTGCTCTCAAGTGGACAAAGATTATGGAGCAGAAGGCTAGCTTTAGGCTCAGAGTTATATAATAACATATCTAGTATTAATAGAACAGTACTTATGTTACGTCGCTCAGGTCACGCCGCGTGCCGCATTAGTCACGTGACTCCACTGCACTCGGACCCCATCTGTCATTGCTCTCAAGTAGACAAAGATTATGGAGCAGAAGGCTAGCTTTAGGCTTAGAGTTATATAATAACATATCTAGTATTAATAGAACAGTACTTATGTTACGTCGCTCAGGTCACGCCGCGTGCCGCATTAGTCACGTGACTCCACCGCACTCGGACCCCATCTGTCATTGCTCTCAAGTGGACAAAGATTATGGAGCAGAAGGCTAGCTTTAGGCTTAGAGTTATATAATAACATATCTAGTATTATTAGAATAGTACTTATGTCACGTCGCTCAGGTCACGCCGCGTGCCGCATCAGTCACGTGACTCCACCGCACTCGGACCCCATCTGTCATTGCTCTCAAGTGGACAAAGATTATGGAGCAGAAGGCTAGCTTTAGGCTTAGAGTTATATAATAACATATCTAGTATTATTAGAACAGTACTTATGTCACGTCGCTCAGGTCACGCCGCGTGCTCCATCAGTCACGTGACTCCACCGCACTCGGACCCCATCTGTCATTGCTCTCAAGTGGACAAAGGTTATGGAGCAGAAGGCTAGCTTTAGGCATAGAGTATAGTGTTATATAGTAACATATCTTGTATATATAGAACAGAACATATTGTCACGTCGCTCAGGTCACGCCGCGTGCCGCATTAGTCACGCGTCTCCACCGCACTCGGACCCCATAATCTGTCATTGCTCTCAAGTGGACAAAGATTATGGAGCAGAAGGCTAGCTTTAGGCATAGAGTTATATAATAACATATCTAGTATTTATAGAACAGTACATATTGTCACGTCGCTCAGGTCACGCCGCGTGCCGCATTAGTCACGCGACTCCTGACTCCACCGCCCTCGGACCCCATCTGTCATTGCTCTCAAGTGGACAAAGATTATGAAGCAGATGGTCAGCTTTAGGTTTAGAGTTACATATTATAATCTATATAGAACAGAATAGTACATAATATTCTGTCACGTCGCTCAGGTCACTTGCTGCAATAGAAAAGTGACTCCATTGCACTCGGACCCCATCTGTCATTGCTCTCAAAGATTATGGAACAGAAAGTCGATACTGGCTACGTTAGGCATAAAGTTTATTATCGCATCGTTTATATTGTTTTAAGTTCAGTTTTGTTTTTTATTATTATAACCTATTCTGTCTTTATAGAATAGAACATATTTTGTCACGTCACTTAGGTGTAAAACATGAAAATTTTTCTGTGTCTATAAGGCTTATAACGGCCATTCTCCGAGCAGTAAATTTTTTGTGTCCTGGCTCAATAAATCCATAATAATAACAAATTTAATCATGCACATATTTTTATACGGTTGTAAACACCCTTATCTATCTGTACACAAAACCTTTGACTTCTGCTGTAATTAGTTAACGCGTAATTAATTAATCTTTGTTCAAAAAGCACCTGTTTTATAATTTCCGTGACGTGTCCTGACACCAACTTCATGTGAAAATTTGCCTATATTTTTTGTCGCATACAGTTCTAATACGGTTAATTATTTTTTAAAAATAGTTCAATGTTAGGTGTACTGCCTAGCAAAATATCTACGCAATAGAACCAGTCTGTAAATAATTATAAAAAAGTAAACGTTTGTCCGTGTCAAAGTCATAATTTCCATGATATTTTGTGTTCTTGGGCGTACATCCCTAAATAACAGTATTTCGTACATCAGAATCGCATCCCTAGCGAGCCCTGAGTGTGTACCGCGGCCCATCAGCTGTTGCAGGTCATTAACCTTAGTGTACTACCAATAAAGCACATGAGAATCTAATTTCCGTAACCGTGGTTTCGAAATTTTATAATTTCCATTTTACTGGTTTTAACATCTAATTATTTATGTTAGAAAGTAGGTCGTATTTTAAATAGATCCAGTTCTTTAGTCTCTCTACGTTATAATAAGGCAGTATTTGCTTATTGTGAAAGTTTTTAAAATTTTGAAGAAAACCTGTTATATTCTAATTACCGTATACTAATTTCCATATTTTTATAAGTACCGTTGTATGAAAATTTCCTAGTAAAATGAACCTATTTGCTACCGTGAAGGTCCGAGTAGAGAGTTTTCCCATGGTATATATAGTATGATATACTCACAATATTTTCTTCTTCCATTCACGCTACAACCCTTGCCTTTCCACAATATTATTCCAGTTGTAGCGGACTCTGGCGGCCTCATCCAGTGCAGTGGCGTGTTTGCCCACTACACAAATTTTCTTTCGACATCCTTTCTTTGTGGCCTGCCCATCTTATTCGCTGAGACTTAAAGGCCTTGAAGATGAGCTCTTGTTTGATGCGTGCTTCTTCTTCGTCGGCTAGTGCTTATGCACTTATAAATGACTGGATATGGCTTCCAGACAACTTCCAGTCACCTTCCGGATATCGTCACCCCATCCTTGCCCCATATTGCCAAACAGGGGGGCTTGGCAAGATGGTGACACCACGTTTGCCAAGACGCTGTCTCCACTCTAGAACACAACTAGTCCGTCGGTTATCGGTTCTGAGGCAAATGTGACCAGCCATTGCCACTTCAGCTTGCTAATCCCTTTCGGATATGGCGGTAACTTTGGTTCTCTGCCGAATCACCTCATTTCTGATGCGATCCTTTAAAGAAACGCCGACCATGAACGCCTGCTCCACACACTTGGCCCGCCACTATTGGCATCCTTGTTCATTCTTCTCTGTACTATGTGCAAGTCAGCGAAAGAAATTAAAAAAAAACTTTTCATTCATAACTCGCTGTAATAAACATCTTAAGTGGATCGTGGTCAACAGATTCGTGCTTTTTGACAGCAAGCTCCTGGAGCTCGATCAACAGCTGAGGGGGATACTGAACAACTTTGAACTTGTGGATCAGTCTTAACGTAAGTGTCCACGTCTTGGCTTTGTATGTCAGAACAGGTAAGACACACTGGTCTTCAGGTATGGGTGACAAGCAGACTCAAAGAAGCTTTCCAATAAATGTAGGCCATCCCAGCTGAAACCTCCAATTGGACTCTCTCGATGACGTTCCTACCTGATTGCACTGTTTGCTTAAGGTATAACATCATCAATACACATATTTCTGAACAATTTCAACAGAGAGTCAATTATAATCTATAAAAATTAGCATTTGTTGCAAGTCCTAAACCGTTTCTGCCATAATGACGATGTTGTCTACTAATCTCAAGTGTGAAAATGTACTCGCCGTTAATATTGATGCCCTATCCACTGTTTGCGGGTTCTGGACTTGGTGGTGGTATCTTATATATAATATTTACAAACCTTTCAATACCTATATTGCTAATCAATTTGGTATCGTTGCAAAACCTCCAGAACAGACCAGGTTTCAATGAAGTCAAAGGCCTTCTCATAGTCTTCGAACGCTAAGCACATGCTCTGTTATTTTTTCCGTCTATATAATCTCTCGCACTGTGTGTATGTGGTCTATAGTGTCATAGCCTACTCGAAACCCAGCATGTTTCGGTGGCTGGAACTCGTCAAATCTTTTTGCAAGACACTTTATGATAACCTTTTCGAAAAGCTTAATCGACATGGTTCAAAAGTCAAAAGCGAAATAGGTCTGTAGTTTTTCAAAAGACTTTATCACCTTTTTTGAAAAACATCACTACTACGATTTTGCTTCACGCCTTGGAGATCTCCCTGAAAAGAAGACAGCGTTAATGCATATTCGCTGGAGCTCTCGCAATATACATAGGTGTACCTACAACCCTCAAAAGCTAGGTAATGCAATTGTCACATGACAAATTTTATTCTGGTTTTAGGCTGAGGTGCCTGCGAGGCATACGACTGTCTATAAAAATCTTACACCTCTGCAAGAAACTCAGGCGGAGAAGTGACGCACCTTACACCCGATGTAGTCAACTTTGTCCGCAGGCTCCTTCCCAATTTATGTACGAAGACCTGTTTCCTGAATGGTGCGTGTGTTGGAACTTGGAACTCCGGAGGTCTCGTCTTACTGACTTAGATTTTGTTTCTCGTTTCGTGTGTGTTTCTTCTCGCTAAATTAAGCGTCTTCTTCCAGCAAGATTTCCACCACTCTATTGAGATCCTGGTCTACGTCAACAACAATAGTGGTCCATTTAGTACCAAAATAAATAAAAATTATTTGCAGCTGCAATTTTCTCATTTCCGTTGCAGTAATTATTTAAACATTTCTAATTTCCATATCCATGTAATTTTTAAATCTCAATAACTTTAAAACCATTATTACGGGACTAAAACCAAATAAATTATTATATTCGTACATTTAATGTCTTTCATATTTTAATGTATTTGAGTCAATCCAATTAAAAATCAAAAAAGGCACGGGAATTAGGCAAAGAATGCTAAATTGGAGAATGGCCGATAAACCTTTCCAATCTACAGAAAAAAATACAAAACTTAAATTTTCCTTACTCAAATTATAAAATATTTATCGAAATGCATTCAAAATCCAATATTAAATTATAGTGTACGTTATTTATGTTAGGACAAATAAATATTAACTAGGATAACTGTATACAATCTTATCTGCACTATTATTCTTTGCTCCCAAGCATCGGTTAGGTATCCAATTATTTCGCACCGGCCTTAAGTGTCACGGTAATATATGGCCCATTGCGCGTGCCGAAAATGACTCTTTATAGCCTGTTCCTTAGGAGTGGCCATATTTGGAACTTCGGGCCATATCTGGGACTAATGTCTTCCATTTAGACTCCATTCACACGTACCGTAACACGTGGAGAATTTGTATGAAAATTATTTGTTGAATTCACACATACGATGTTTTCCCGTCATTATCGATCGCTTAGCTGGTTTGATACTGGCTTTGCATTTTTGACGACGACGTTTGATACAACCACAACGAAACCACTAGCGATACAGTAAACCAGAGGCCGGCCACATTGCAGCCACAATGTAACCACAAAAATCCTCAACGACAATATTCCACACATAAAATTTATTCAGGACTCTGGTAAGCCTTCTGCTGGACCACGATCTCACGTGATGTTAAGCGCTGATGCGGCCGTAGAAATATAAAAATAAGAAACATAATTTAATTGCCACACAAAAAAAACAATAATGATAATGAGTACAATTATTACAAGAAGAAAAAATACATTGGATTTTCGTAGGTACCAGACTAACCCCTGAAGACAGGATAAATTCCACTTTATACTTAGTTGCGACGGTGCGATTCCTTATGGTACGTATGAAACGTCATAACGACCACTTGACCTTAAGGTCTTGACAATGTTCTGACCGCACTTGGACCTTGGCCGGTCCGTGACTGATTGAATTGCTACTGTCACAATGGATCCAATCATTTTCGAATAAGCATTTTAACTGTGGCCTAATCTTCATACGAATGGGGTGTTGAGTGGATAATTTATTTTGGGAATATCTAAAATTTAATTTCTAATATTTTCTAGGTTCTAGGCGTACTGAAAGATGTGATGATGATTATAGAGTATTGGAAACAATGAAAAATATCATCAAGAAGAGGTTTCATTTGATCAAATTTATTATTAAGCAGACAAAATAGTACATATTTTAAAAGTATAATATGTAGGTATTTATTTATTTATTTTTAGAGTATATAATATTTATTGTGTTGCATTATGTATGTATTTATAGTATGTGTAATGTGTATTGAATATATAAATAATAAGTATTTAAACACCTTGTATCTTGTAAATTTAAACACACCACTTAACCCATGTGAATTACAATTGCTCTCCTCTCCTTGCACGGTTGTCTGGAAGAGATCGCTATTAGCGATAAGACCGCTAATTGTAACACTTAGTTTTAAGTTAATTTTGTACATTTTTGTGTTTTAATAAAGTATTATCTATCTATCTATCTATCAAACTGTTGTTGATGTTATTATGCCAATATTAATATTGATTATATCCCAATCTTATAATTTGTATGCCAGAATGTAATATAAAAATTTCGGATTTTATAATCCGGAATCTTCCTTATGGAAGATGTACAATAATTGATGCTACACAACTGAAAATAATTATGAATAAAATATCAATTAGTATGCTACGAGATTTCGTATACGTCTACGTTTTCGTAGACCTTCTACAACATTTTTTGTTCTTGTATAATAAAATAGTAGTTCTTGCATAGTACTTGTTTAGTATTGCAGATTCCCAAGACATTATACATAATAATCATAAGTTAGCAAGACTTGTCCAATAACAGTTCTTGAAAATTTCTTCAACAAGTTAACAGTTCTCGAAGTTCTTGACATTAGTATTTTCGGCCAACGTATAAGTTTGGCCACTCAGAGAGGTTAATGTAGCCATCTTTTTAGGTATCCTTCCTGCAAGTCACGACCTCAACGACGTTTTTTATTTATAGTAGTATTTAAATGATTTTTATTATGTACCTAGTTAGGTAATGTTAATATTATTTTAAACTTAAGAAAGAAAGAAAAGTGAAATTACTGGGCTAAAGAGTCTTAACATCTTATGACTCTTGAGTAAGAAGCGTTGGTGCAGTGCTCCTAGAATTTCACATAATTGTGAAATCCTAGGTAGCGCTGTACTGATTATGGGCAGCCGTTATCTCTTAACATCAGGAGAGCGTCTTGCTCGTCTTCTACTTCTACACATAAAAAAAAAAAACTTAAATTACCACTAAAACCTACCTATTTTACACAAATTAAATCAATGTACCTTTTTTGTAAATTCCAGTCTTCTCAGCACGAGCTAAAATGCACCCTCATACTGTCTATAATATTATTATGTTTCATAACATGTACCTAGTACATAATATATGAAACTTACACCCCTATTCTAAGTGGCGTGACAGAAGGGTCGCGTGCTAACTGCGCCAGCTCCATCACGTTCCAGTTATTAACACGAGTCTACTGGAGTGTTTGTCTATGGTTTGTTTACGCATAATATACTCGTATATAGTTGCTTTCTATAGAGGTAGGGTGGTAAGTATGCTGCTGACGAAGAAAAATGAAATAAAATGAAAATTGAAATGAATAAAATTTATTGACAACAGAGGATATAATATAATATTCAGTATATAAATTTTAGGCACACATTTTACTTAGTGGTTTTCAGTCTGCCCCTGTGCTTGATGCTGATGTTGCTGCCGAGTTAAGTTGTTGCGAGGTAATGTATTTAATAATGTTCTCTATATTGTAATAATTGTGGTGCTCAATCAAGATTCATAGCCAGGTAGATATTAGATCTATAACGATATTATAATGCTCGGAGAGATCCAGACAACCTCGAAAAGTTGTTGGTAGTCGGTAAGGTTGAGGGAGAGAGACCTCGCGGACGGTCTCCGATGCGATGGACGGACCAAATAAAATCCCTTACCGGCATGCCAGTGGCTCAGGCCATGAGATCAGCGACGGATAGAACAACCTGGCAGAGTGTTATTCAAAGAGTGATGGCAAATCCTGCAGACTAGACACGACCTTCACTTTGTGAAGAAAACGACTAAGAAGAAGAGAGATATTATAATAATCATATATACAGCTATCCAAACAAAACTTGTATATCAAATGTGCGAAATATTAAATCGACATTCGATGATAAGCGATATTATAATCCACAGCATAATACGTTTGCTGTGTTACCAACTACCTATAATATTTTTAAAAAATACACCGTAAAATTTTTAAACCTAAAATTTTATACAGTAAGATTAGTTAAATACGTAAAAGCAAAGTTTTGAACAAAATTAACAACCCATCACAAATTCCCATATAGTGTAAATTAGTGCACACACTAGCGTCTATTTCACGCTGGCGTGCATTTACACTGCGCGTGTAAACGCAAAATTATGGACGTATTATAAAACCATAAACCGAGGTCCGGAGCGGTATCTATGAAAATTCAATTTGCTGTCGTGTTTTTGCGATGACTGTACAGCTTACATAGCAGCTATTGGAGGAGCGTTTGCATTGATCCAGTGTTAGAAGATAGTAGTAAGAAATTATTGAATATTTATTTATTATTCCAGAGTCTAAGCTATCTCTATACCAAATTTCAGCTCAATCGGTCCACCCGTTTAGGGGTGAAAAAGTAACAAACATTCACACCAGTGCGGACCACGGAAGACCAGCGCTGGCTAAATATTAAATAGTCGGCAACATGCTGAGCTGCGACCGTTTCGTGGACAACTGTCTTATGTTTTATTTTTTCGTTCTGTTTTTATTTCTTTCGTACGGTTCTTTTTTTGTAACATTGCTGTATTTTACATGTATCTAAGATGTTCGTACACGAATAAACGGTTTCATTCAGTCATTCACACTCACTCACAAACTTTCGCCTTTAGAATATTAGTGTGATTTAGGCTTATATTTGTCATTTACTTAGTTTTCCAGTTATTAGAAAGCTAACTGGAACGTGACAAACGCTCTGTTAGTATTTTCATTCTGTCAAGAGCAATCTACATGTAAACTCACCTATGTAATACGTCACATGTAGTATGTGTGGGATGGTAATGGGGGTTGGATATTACAATTGATTTAACACAGCTTTGATTTCAATATCTGAGTGATTCCTTATTACCTATGATTATTACCATAAATTGTATTTTTCCATATTTATTATTATGATGTACCTGCCAAGCAATGGGAAACAGTGAAACAGTCACTTCTTAATTGAATGAATTGAATTGTATTATTTTTTATTAAATAGGTGACAAACAAGCGGATGGTCCATCTGATGGTGGTATTGTCCAGTACATTTTCTCCAGTTCCAGGACAACTGGTAGAAAATGCTATTTTAGCATTAAGTTAGTCCTAGCGTTGTGCTTAATAATAAAATAAATTGTGAGTGGTTACCGTCGCCTATGGATACCTGCAACACTAGAATTTTGCGTTATCTGTATTATTTTCTGTAGATTGCTCTTGACAGAATGCAAATACTAGCAGTGCGTTTGCTATCTTCCAGTTATCTTTCCAGTTACTGGAAATAGCACAGAGAACTGTACAATGTTTGCGGTTGTGTTCCAGAGCTGGGACGTAACAAACGCTCTGTTAGTATTTGCATTCTGTCAAGAGCAATCTACAATGCAAACTCACCTATGTAATACGTCACATGGTGTATGTACGCCGGGATGGTAATGGGGGTTGGATATTACAATTGATTTTGGACTGGCTTTAGATTGTGTTATCAGTGTAATCAGTGTGATTTCATAGTATATTGGGTGTTAATATTTGGGTAGTACCTATTTAAGAGCACTGTGATGTCATAATAGTCCGTTTGGTGTTAATAAATGATGAATGGAATGTTTTTTATTGCAGGATACATTGAGACTATTGCATAATCTATTTACTATCTTGTATATACATAATGTATTTTGTGCAATAAATGAATCTAATTGATTGATTGGAATGGTGAAAGAAAATTTGGTGAAAATGAATTTTTTAAAAGAATGGTATAAATTTGTGAGGTTTTGTCTACACTTCAATGGAACTGTATATTTAAGTAAATAAAACGCTATCCAACCAATATTATAAACGTAAAAGATTTGTAAGAATGTATGTGTACATTCAAAATTTCTATCTACGCGAGAGTGAGCTTACCCATATCAATAACAAGTTTCTAAGTACTAAACAAACAGGCTCTGATTAAATGGTTATCAATAATGCATTTTCCCACCATCTTGCGAATGTAATAAAGCGACTCATTAATCAACAAACAGCCTTTCAAACACGATACCAACATGATTAATATTAGTAATTTGATCGCGCGACGTTGATCTAAGAATTACATAGAAACGCCTTTCAATATGCTCTCATAAGAGTTATATTAAGGATTATATGAAGGTTAAAAACAGTAAATACTAAAAGTATCATTATATAGTATAAAAGAAAGTTGCTTCCCGTGACTCTCTGTTCCTATATATGCCAGATGTTTAAAGCTGTGCTACAGATTTTGTTGCGGTATTTTTAATAGATCAAAAAGACGGCTTATAGGTATAATACTTGCATAATATAGACGAGAAACAATGATATTATTTTCGCTACAAGCTACAAAGCGCACAGGTCCACTAGTAAAATTATAACAATTGTTATAAAAGTAAATTAATTAAATCAAATCAAAAAAATAAAAAATCAAATTTAAAATGCATTTATGCGAGTAGGCTACAATGGAGCAAGACTACCGCCCATTCAAAATCACCTCTTCGAAAGAAACGGCAAGTAACACACTAATAACTAATATGATCAAAAGACATATATTAAGTGCCTGCGCTCATTTTACAGTCACCAAAACATTTACTCTCTACTAAGCATATCTATGACTTATCATATCAGTGGTTCAGTATTGTTTACTCATTGCCTCTTGGGAATACGTTTAATTATAATAAAGTTAGGCATTTATTAGCAAAATATTGGTGGATTAAATCAAGCCTAAAATGTACGTAATTACAAGGGAATTTTCTTATTATGATACAAAATTATGAGAAAGTTTCTTAAGACATTTATTGAATTTGAATCGTTAATTTTTAAGCTTGGCCTCGTTTTGTAGCAGTGCTACGTTAAAGTTCGTAGCGCTACGATATTTGAAATTTATTGTTTTCTACTGCTCATGTAAAAGCATATTTAATATAATATGAAGTGAGTCAATGACTGACTGATCCATCAACGCTCAGTTAAACTGACTTAAAAATTGGGACAAACAATATAAAAGTCACGAAAGAAATTTTTTGTGTGCATATAAACTGGAATCTGGTGGGTAGTAGTGTAGCTAGTTAAAATAAAGATTATTTTACATAATTGATAACACAAAAACAAAAAATAAAAACCATTCTTAAAAACTCATTACTAGTATCTACTTAATCTTACTAAATACCTTTATATAAATTAAATAGATAATCAATGTAAAATACGCCTATTTTTAAAGTCATACATAATTTCTAAGCTGAGCTAAAACACGAAATGTTGACGACCCCTGCGAGGTGTTTGCAATGCAGATTGGTCCGGCAAAATGCTAAATGCCCTTCCAATGCAGTTATATTGTTTATGGAACCCATTAATAAAGGCCGAACAGAATACTTAAAACTTAGATCGGTATTTATAGGATACTTGAATTAAAATCAAATCACAATGTACGCGTACGAGCTACTTTATTGGGCAACTTTTGCATGTCAAATTTTATATTATTTTTTAGCAGGTACCTATAGTCGTTTTTTCTAGTTTGATCGTCACAACTATATCAGCTTCTAAAAATACTTAGCGGCCTACTTCGGCCTCTTGCCAAATATGCACAATTTTTTTTATTAAAAATGCTTACGGTCAAATTTGAAAAAAGTTTCAATACGAAATCGATGGAAACTTATTTTTTTGAAATATGCAGCTTTTGGTACCTAAATCCAAAGTTGAGTTTTTCTAAATAATAATTAATACGTAGTGTCTCTTCACAGAATCTACATACATACACGAGATGTTGCCAATGCGTTGCCGTAGTAAAATTTGATCTCATGTCTCATGACCAATCTTCATTCTTATTTATGCCGTGGCCAGCCGCACACGGACTGCATTAAGCTCGTCGCACATTGGATAAACTGATTATTGAATTCAGGATTTAAAATGCAGATTTGAGTGGCACTCTCGTGTACTTGATTTTTTGACGAGGTTTGTCATGTTTGCTGTTATTGATCAGGGGTGAATAACATTTTTGAATTACTAATAACATTTTATTTCACCTGGAAATTACATTTAATGTGATAGAAGTATGATTTAATTTAGCCTAATTACTTGGTAATATAGTATCTGAATTCATTGCATGTTTCTTTTATAAATATTTATACAATAATTAGGTAATAACATAAATTGAATTAAGATGGCGCAATAAGGATATACCTAGTCAGGTCATAAGTATTGTCACACAGTAAAAACTTTTCTTTTAGAATGCTGGCCACAAAAAAGTTTATTGAATTCGAATTGTTCATGAAAATAAAAATGTATACTTTTTAGAATTTTACTCATTTTTAAATATGGAGTGGACGCTTAAAGAAGACCGTGTTGCAGTTATTGCGTTGCATCGTTGCGGTTACGCGCCAATTCAAATTTTTGACATACTGAAAAATTTGAATATAACCAAAAGATTCGTTTATCGTACCATCAAACGATACAATGAAGACTCTAGTGTAGATGACAGGTCAAGAAGTGGTCGCCCTCGGTCTGTTAGGACTCCAGCAGTGATAAAAGCTGTGAAGGCGCGAATTCAAAGAAATCCCAAACGTAAGCAGAAACTGTTGGCCCTTCAGATGGGGTTAAGCAGAACCACGGTGAAAAGGGTGTTAAATGAAGACTTAGGGCTTCGGGCATATCGAAGAAAAACAGGACATCGTTTAAATGCTCGTCTAATGGACCTGAGACTGAAGAGATGCCGCGCTTTGTTGAAGCGGTACGCGAGAAAAAAATATCGAGAAATTCTTTTTTCGGATGAAAAAATTTTTACCGTAGAAGAGAGCTACAACAAACAAAATGATAAGGTGTACGCACACAGTAGTGAAGAAGCGAGCAACCGTATTCCGCGTGTCCAACGAGGTCATTTTCCATCCTCGCTCATGGTATGGTTGGGAGTTTCTTATTGGGGCTTAACAGAGGTACATTTTTGTGAGAAAGGTGTAAAAACGAATGCAGTTGTGTATCAAAATACAGTCCTGACGAACCTTGTGGAACCTGTTTCTCATACCATGTTCAATAACAGGCACTGGGTATTCCAACAAGATTCGGCGCCAGCTCATAGAGCGAAGAGCACACAAGACTGGCTGGCGGCGCGTGAAATCGAATTCATCCGGCACGAAGACTGGCCCTCCTCCAGTCCAGATTTGAGTCCGTTAGATTACAAGATATGGCAACACTTGGAGGAAAAGGCGTGCTCAAAGCCTCATCCCAATTTGGAGTCACTCAAGACATCCTTGATTAAGGCAGCAGCCGATATTGACATGGACCTCGTTCGTGCTGCGATAGACGACTGGCCGCGCAGATTGAAGGCCTGTATTCAAAATCACGGAGGTCATTTTGAATAAACTTTATTGTCATAAGAATCTATGTTTTGTTAAGTTCATTTTGGTATATAAATGGTTATATAATAAATAAACTTGTTCCAATAATTTTATATTAAACATGTGACAGAATTTATGACCTGACTAGGTAATATAATATAACTCGCTTTAAAGAGTGGTTATATTTTTTACCAAGTCAATTCTTTTATATTATATTGTTTTTTTTTTGTTATTCTATGTATATGCGTAATTCATTATTCACTGATATTTATTACAGCACTATTAACTTTACCAACTCACAAAAGAAGGGATCCTCTCAGAATTCTTTATTGAGAACTAGATTGTGCTCGCGGCTTTGCCTACGTGGTAAAATCCTTTCTTAGCGGTGGTCTACATAATAAAACCTCTGTATTCCAAATTTGAACCCAATCCGTTCAGTGGTTAAAGCTATGCGTTGATAGATCAGTCAGTCTGTCACTCTTTCCTTTAATATATTTAGAAGATAAAAGCCTTTTTTAAAATTTATTAAAAACGTTGTATCATAAAACTCGACGCCCTAGTTTTATGAAAGATATCAAAAATTTTAATCAAAATTTTAGAACGCTTCATGTAAGCAGGTCATTTTCTAGTATACTTAGTTACAAATTATAAGGCAAGTCACGTCACCCATCTATAGGAGAGGGCGATCGTAAACTGGCACTTTTCAAGGCAAGTAACTGTAATATACTCTAAAGTTTAGAGAAATTTGAATCTTATCACTTTGGAATTGAGTTCAAAATTTTAAGTGATTTTTGCGTAGGTTTTTATGGATTGTGTAAATATTGGGATTAACGGAATAAGACTGTTAGTTTTGTAGTGTCTAAAGTTTATATTTTTAGAACTTATAACCTAAAAACGCTTCAAAAGCTATAGAAAAAGTTAGCTACACGAAAATTAACTAAGGGACTAACTTATAACCTAAAAACGAGCCAAAAGTTAAAAAAAAGTTTAGATACAGGAAAATGAATAAAACTAGGCCTGAAGGGACTACCTAATTAAATAAGATTTAAGATCTTCCGAGGCTGAGCAAAAAAAGCATTATATTTTTATGGAAAAAGCTTTTTTATCTAAATATATAACGAAAGCATGACTGATTGACTGATCTATCAACGCACAGCTCAAGCTACTGAACGAATTGTCACAGTGGGTAGTAACTAGCTACGGTCAAAGCCTACCACCAATTGTGCCAGTGGAAACCAAGTGAAATTTAAAAAATATTTTTTAAAAACAAGCTTTAATTATTATTATCATCTTGCATCATAAAGTACTCGTCAAGACAAATCAAATGAGCCCAAACTCGATGGGGTTGCGTTGTTTTATGACAGAGTTCCTTTGGCCACCTTCCAGCTCCATCATCAGATCAGCTCGATGTCATAAAAATATTGCATTGTCATCCGATTTACACACGCATGCAAATTTTCAGCTCAATTGGAAACCGGGAAGTGGGTCAAATTAAACTTGCAAGATTTGATTACAGACAGACAGACAGACAGACAACAGACAGGTGAAAGTAATATAAAGCTTGTAAAAAAGCATATAACCTAATATTATAGTTATTTAGTGTGAAGACGCGGTTCGAACTGGATAATTCAGAATTATCTATAACTAGCAGACGCGCGCACTTCGTCGCACCTCACACAAAATTATGACTTTTCATCTACATGTTATATATTAATTATACACATAAAAAACCGCATCAAAATCCGTTGCGTAAGTTTAGAGTTAAGCCTATATAGTGACAGACAGACGAGTGAGGCGACTTTATTTTATACTATGTAGTATGTAGTGATAATATACTACCACCGCTTCAATTTATATTTGTTTACTAAGCAAATAGAGTTAAATTACTTCAATGTTAAATGTTAATTAATCATTAATTTTCACGTCTAAAATAATCTCATTTAGCAATAAACACCACTCAATCATAAATCAAAATACACTTTGACACTCATCAAAAGCTTTTAACGTACGCATTCAAAACCGTTAGATCATACATCAAACTGGATACGTCACTGTAAGGCATACTCTGCTTCCAAAAAAGAGACCACTAGACATATAACTAGTTGTCACAATACATGTGTGTGTTGTCTATCTGTGTGTGTATGTACTCGTGAGCGTATATTAGAATAAAAAACTCTTTATTGAACACAAAAAATACAATAGAATATAGAACATCTTACAAAATATAATAGAAAAAATTACACATTAGAAAAAAGTTGTGTTGTGTGGGCTTTTATATTCTGTACTAGAGTTGCATTACAATTTTGTCAGGAACGTTATTGAATATTCATTAGTGTGGCAGGTATCAAACAAACCCGAGTAAGACAAAAAATACGTAGCCTTTCCTCTTACAAAAGCTGGCTTTTTTGCATAAGAATTAGTTCCATTAATATAGTAGCCGTTTCCCGTTGGCTTTATTTTCTAAGTCAAATTTTAAAAATTAACTGCACTTCACCTGTTTAAATATTTCACACGCGAATCCAATCACGAGCGGGTCTAATTCGCATAATTATGTCGACTTGGCATAATCAGGTTGAGTCAGCATTAGTATTCGCACATAGATCTAGCGTACGTAGATAAACTGACATTACTAAAATTCGGCACCAATTTTAATTCGTCAAAAATCTAGACGCGCTCGTTAAGAAGGAGCCAATGGTGGCTGCGCGGTGAATACCAAACTGAAGCAAAAAAATGACGTCACAGTTGTTTGCCATCTTACTGAAATTGAATATGTAGGCTGATGATAGTATTTTGTTTTTATTTTGTATGTGGAAAAAGAGATGACACTCAACCATGACGTCATTTTTCTTGCTTCAGTTTGGAGTTCACGCCGCAAAATCCATTACACTTTAAGGTTCTTGAAAACGGGTCACCAATTTTGACTCGGCAAAAATCTGAACTCTAGTTAGGATTTGTGGCTAGCAATTTACTTTTCTTTTCTATCTGGTAATATAAAGATGTGCAAACATTTATGTGTTTCCGTAGGAGGGCTCTGTAGCAAGTGAAATTATTGGGCTCAAGAGTCTTAAACACGAAATCACGACATAAGTATGTAGTGTCTCGGATATGGATGACGCTCGCGTTAGTGTGCAAAATTGTATAGATTATTATTTTCTGTCTTTCTCGGGTACATTTCTCTATACGTAACTCTATGTATTCGCATACGATTATGCGATCATCAGCCGACTGTCTGAGCAAACCGGATTAACGAACTTTGAACAAACATTCGCGGAGATTGCGAACCGAATGTATAAATTGATCGGATTGCGCTGAGGATGTGTTTTTGGGAAATTAATGTCTGGGATTTCAAGCTTGGGACTCACAGACATTTATATAATTCTTTATTTGATACCACATTTTACTTGATAGAGGAGGCCTTTGTCGGGAGACGAGCTGTGCAAGCGGATTACTTTTAGAAGTGTAAATTTTATAGTATATAAGAATTTCTTTGTAAACACAGCAATTAAGGCTTTTTTATTTTACATTTTACTTGATAGTTAATACGTGAAAGAGTAGCAAACTTACTGTCGTATTAAGAATACTAAGTACAACAGTCTCATTTTTTTTTAAATATCTGGTTCTCTGAAAATATTATATTTTTAATCACTGCAGAATAGGTTGACCACCACTTAAAGTGATTCTATAAGATTTAGAACGTAATCTAATTAAATTTATATACAGGACAAATAATAATAATTCCGCTCTATTTTCACTGAACATCGAGCCGAATCATTATGACTACGCTAAAAGGTCGTCCGCCTGAAAGAAGAGAAAATTAACATATTTTTTCCATTAAAAAGTTGTGACTAAGTCTAGTGCAAACACGCCCTTATTTTAGTAGAAAAATATCCATTTTAGATAAAAAATACTCGCGACCGTGACAGGACTCGAACCTGCAATCTTCGGATCCGAAGTCCGACGCCTTATCCATTAGGCCACACGGTCCTTAGAGCCTGGTGTCAAATATTACGATTAAAAGCAGTTTTTACCAATGAAATCAGTGTAATGAGAAAATCATGGTAAATACCTAACACCATCATCACTTAGCGTTCGTAGGAAAAACCTACAGGCCTATTGGCTATCGCCCACCCATATGTAAACCAATAGAATCCATGGACAAAATTTGCGTACATAAACGCAGTAATGTATAGTGAAGTGGACATAAATCTTAGTGGGTGTGCATTAGCCAATAGGCCTGGATTAATGCCGCGTTAGACAGATTCGTGGTAAAAAGAGGTTTTGAGCAACATTGGGACGATATAGGCAGATGATGCTATTGATGATCACTAATAGTGACCTTATTGTCTTCTCAGTAAATTTATATCTACTTATTTTTAGATACCTTACGGATGCTAGATTTATTCTTGTATATTGAAACTAGCTTGTGCTACGCGGCTTTATCCTTCCTTAGCGGAGGTCTACACATAAAACCTATATATATTCCAAATTTCAAGCAAATCCGTTCAGCGGTTTGAACTAACTGTGCGTTGTTCGATCAGTCAGTAAATCAGTCACTCTTTCCTTTTATATATATACCTAGATAAATATGCATTGTGTTATCGACCATAATTAATAATTTAAAACGTATAAAAATAGGCGATGTTATCACTAATAGTTTCTTTTTCCTAGATTGCCAAATTAGTGTGATTCTTTTTCACTAATGGGCGGGCGTAATCGCTTAAAATCAGACGTCGAGCCCGTCTCATTCTACTTGCATAAAAATATACACAAAACATATGAAAATCTGTTTATCCGATCCTTTAGTGCAAACATTCCTCACTAATGCACTTAACTTTATTAAAACGCGGCGTTACTTTGTTGGGAACATTTTTAATTTAAAATTTAAATTTTGTTTTTAAGACCTCACACGGCTTTGTTTATAGTTCGTATAGGATGTGGTCTTAATTTACATTAAAATACAAGAAGATATTATAGTTTTTTTACGACAGTGAGTGACAAGAATTATGAAGCGGTGGTGGCCAAGGGGTTATGTGGTGCGGATGCAAATCTGGACCACCGAGTTCGAATTCTGGTCCCGCACCAATGACGTTAATTAATTAAGTGCGGTTTTTTCACTCGCTTCGGCTGTGGCTAGTTACCACCCACTGGACAAAACCGTGTCTGCCAAGCGGTCAAGCGGCTGTGCAACCTAATAAATAAACAAGTGAGATTATAAAAAAAACTTTTTATAAACGAACTTTTATTGCTATTATTACAATCTAGCACCAAATTACTCTTCAAGATGAATCAAATGAGCCTAAACTCGATGGGGTTGCGTCATTTAGAGGTAATTACGGAGTACCTATGGCCACCTTCCAGTTCCATCATCAGCTTCATGTTATAAAATTTTCATTCAATTTATACATGCATGCAAAATTTTAGGTCAATTAGAAACCGGAAAGTGGTTCAAATTAAGTTTTATCACAAACCTTCGCCTTTAATATTAAATTAGATCCTCTGGTAACATTTAATTATTAAGAAAAATGTATTAATTTGTTATTTATCCGAACTGTCTTTACCAACAGTTTGGGAGTTCAAGAAGGGTAAGGAAGCCCCTAATCTCTCAAAGTCGAAAGACTCGATTAAAGTTCACTAACTTTAATTATATCGATGTAAATTTTTCAACTCTGTCCATTTTTTGCGGTAAACTCTGAATAATAGAGAGAAAATTACACTTAATTAAAAGTTTGATGCTTGGGACAGTAGTTGGTTGTAGAGGCTCCTTGTTTATTCAATATGAGAGCTTATGTTACGTAAAGTTACCTACTTTACATGACTAAAGTCAAATTATGCCAAATAACCAATAGGATAAATTTCTAATTATAAAAATGACCAAACATTAGTATTTCCAATCTTAAAAATGCCTTATCTTTTGGTGTTGTAAACGTCTAACCGCGCGCACCATCAGGCGGGCCGTTTGCTTGTTTGTCTGTCTCTAACATAAAAAAAAATCACTAAAATGTTCAATCGTAATATTTTTTTTTTATGTGATGAAGTAGAAGACGAGCAAGACGCTCTCCTGATGTTAAGAGATAACGGCTGCCCATAATCAGTACAGTGTTACCTAGGATTTCACAATTATGTGTAATTCTAGGAGCACTGCACCAACGCTTCTTACTCAAGAGTCATAAGATGTTAAGACTCTTTAGCCCAGTAATTTCACTAGCTACAGTGCCCTCCTACCGGAGCACAGTAATGTTTGCACATCACTGCTCAGGCGGTAGAATAACTGGCACTGTAGGAGTACCCACCTAGACGACCTCCTGCAAAGGAAGTCTACCCCTGGTAACTACTACAAGATAATTCAACCATAATCTTTTTATATACCCATCGACCAATATGAGGTTGTGCCCTAAGTGAGTAAAGTTACTCACTTAGCCATCTCAGCTGTGTGTAACATACCCTACATAATACATTGCTTGACGCAAAAACCTCAAATGTAAATTCTATTGCACAATGAAATTTCATATCACACTATGCATAAACCCATCCAATAAACAGCATAATGCAAGAGTGAGCCATACAATATAACCGCGTTTCATTCGACGGCCGCGAATGTGCTCAATCTCAAATCTCAATAAACGTATCGATGTGATTGCTCTATTTGACTGAACCACGACCGGCGTTTAAGGAACAACTTAGTCATAAGCGACAGCGATTTATACTAAAGTATATTGTTCAATTACTATTATGTGATAACAAATTGTTATAATGCAGGTAGGACGGACTGAATTTGAAAAACTTGTTATCATTTTAATTTATGGAAACTTGTTATCGCAGACCCACTTTGGGTTCTTGCACCAACCCACCACAACCAGTAAGTATTCATTCAATACTCCAAATAATATGTGAATGGATCTGACGTATGCGATGTAGGCTTTTTACCTTATGTGATACATCGCAAAATTCTTTCTTTGGCGGCAAATTTGTTTTATTTTAATTGGGAATTTTAAATTAGTAGTTTTAATAATAAACTATTATTCTACAATAGAAACTAGAAATATGAATCGCTCATCTCATCACAAAGTCGTCAGCCTTAAAATTTGTAGCAAACCGTCTCGTTATGTATTCCGTCAGTGAATACAGATCAGCGCTTGTTATACGATACGATATCATATTATCGTAGCCCGACTGTATTTATATATATCGCGCCCGATTTATTTCTTTCTATTTTTGTGAATAACTTATGTATTATAAATACTAGCTAACGTCAAATAAAACTGTTAAAAAGTTTTGATCTCGTGTGATAAAAATGGTATAAAAATTATCCTATGTCCCAACTCTATGACCAAACTTTATCTCAATAGTTTTAGTTTACTATTTTTTTTTAATTTATTTATTTATTTTTTACTTGTATATATCTTTTTTATTTATAAATTCTATTTAAGATTTATATCCTAACAGTTAATATTTTTCATTTGTAAATAATGTCTAGTTTTTAATGTTAAGTAATTAAAGTAAGTGTAAACGTGGTGTAACATTTTATTTAATAATAAACAAATGCAGCGGTTTATACGTGAAAGGATAACAGACAGACACACCTTCGTGTTAGTATGGAAGGATGAATATTTCTTAACTGCAGTCTAGCAGTCTCCAATACCGTGTAATTTATAGCGTCCGTGGCCCAGTGGTCATTGGTCCGGCTTGTAAGCCGGAGGTCCTGGGTTCAAATCTCAGTGTGGCAAAGATTTTCGCCTGGACGCTACCGTGTTTCGGAAGGCACGTAAAACTGTGGGTCCCGGCTGTTTCCTATAAGATATGTAGAAGGCAGTCGTTAGGTCATGTTCCAGGCCTTGTAGGAATCTCGGTGACCTGAAACTGCAACATATAGGTTTGCCACACAACCTATAAATTGTGATTTGACTCTGACAGTGTAAGTAGGGTAACCTGTTCTGTTGGAGTATAAACCCCAATTATTATTATTAATACCCGTGCGCCGTGTTCCGTATTCATTATGATTATTTATTTATTATTCTAGAAAGACCTATTTAAAAAAAAAATTGTAACCCATTAAAAAACTGGGTTAACCTGAAAAATGTGCAAATATCTACAACTATTTATGTAGTCATTGCTAAGGTGTTCTTATTTCCAAAGTAAAATTTGAAGCATTTTTTAACGTTTTTAGGCTAAGCCCGCACGTTTAATGGAGTTGCCATTAGCTTAGCTGGCTTTTAGTTCAGTGTTGCTAGTTTTAAGTTTCAATAACGCCTATGGAAAGCTTTCGGACATAAAACCGCGAGATTGTGAGCTAAAATGTACTTTTAGCGCGTGTTTAGAGAACATTATCTCGAATTAAAAATGTTCTGGTAATTTTTAGTTAAGAAAATATTAGGGTACTCGTGTCTGTTGCGTGGTGCGGTTTCATTTGCAGAAAAATACTGCGTTTTAGGAACGTAAAGATACTAATTTATATAAATTATTTTATACGATTTTTAAAATTACGTTCACCTTTAATGTTATCGTCAAAACTACTTAGTTTTTTACCCGCTGAAATGTCGCTTGTTAGTTGGCTTGTGGCCGATCTGTGGTTAATAAAAGTGTTCTTTACTGCTGTAGTAGCTGAAGTATTGTTAGTTTGTTTTTCTAAATAAAGACATTTGCTTGTTAGTAAATATTTATACATTAAATAAATTAAAGTTGCTAAAAGATGTCAAAGATGCTACATTCGTTAACTGTTACGAGATACAAAATTTACGAAAGTCCTGTAGTAATTAATTAAAAATAGAATTATATATAAAACTAGCTTGTGCTCGCGGCTTTGCTCGCGTGGCAAAATCTTTTCTAAGCAGAGGTCTACATCTTTATTCCAAATTTCAAGCGAAACCGTTCAGCCGTTTAAATTGTGAGATTAATCAGTCAGTCCACCAGTCCCTTTTCCTTTTATGTATTAAGATTTATTAAGTCTGTTCAAAAATTAAAAATCGCGTACAAAAAGAAAACACACGCACACAAGTCATCTCTTTTCGCACGAACACGACAGATTTCAGATATATCTACGTCATCGGATCCATGTCGTCATACAAGTACAGGGCTCTGTCGTCGCCCCGCCGAAATTCAATTAATATTTAGATGCACAATAACCTAGCATACATGATCCGGCTTTACTCTGTAGTCGGCGACAAGCCATAAATTTAAATGGTCAAGTGAATTTGAACTGAGGTCAGGGGTCGTCAACATACTTGTGTAGCTTTAGTTTAAATACAATAAAGCATTTATGGGTAAAAGTTATGCGTGATTCATTCATAAAAAGTATATACGCGTCGACTTGTAAATCTTGTCCTTTGTTTTCGTCGGTTAATTAAATAAATAAATTTAGATCGAAACTTTAAGGAAATCCGAAAATTGTGAAATGCTTAAGTGTGTGACGACTAAATACCAATCGCACTCAAAGTATTGAAAGTATTGAGTTCTAGTTGTTATAGTCTGATACTGACAAAGATACCATGATATTCCAACAAAGATTATTATTACAACATTATAACTAACTTTAAATCTATAAAATAAAAATATATTTAGCAAGAACAATTTTCAGCTATTTTTAGTTCTTTATTAAAAGCCCTTGTAAGGTCCTTGAATACACTGCTGTAACCTTAGGCTCCCTAATTATAATAAAACGATCGTAAATTATAAGAAGACAACTTAATTTTAATCTCACACAAGGCACCCACACATTCACAACAACATAGCAAAGATAATAATTTATTAAAATAGAGCCAAATGTTGTTGACATCTGCAGTTGAAAGGCAGTGGTTTTACCCTAGCTTTGTTATATACAGAGTATTCGCATTTGACTAAGATAGTCTCTACGTTACAAATCTTCAAGATAACATTGTGTTTCATTTCACAGGTCATTATATAGTAGGTATTATTAATTTATTAAAACAGACTCAATTTTTGTTAACATCTGCATTTAAAAGACATTGGTTACATTTTAGCTGTATTATTATATAAATTTGACAGCACTTTAACGGATATGTGTAGTTTCAACGTAACTTTAAATATTATATAATAGACTAACTGAAGCGGTTTTACCCGTTGTTCTATAGCCTATGTGTGTGTTATTCCAGGGTCTAAGCTATGTCTGTACCAAATTTCAACTCAATCGGTTTACCCATTTAGGCGTGAAAGAGTAACAAACATACATCCAGACATTTAGAAATCCAGACATCCTGACATCCATACATTCTTAGCAAATTTTCACGTTTATAATATTAGTAAGATGTATTTTGATTAATAGATAGGTATTATAATTATTATCTAGAAATAGACCCAAATGTTTTTGACAGCTGCAGTTGAAAGGCAGTGGTTTAACTCTAGCTATATTATTATATAGATTTGAGAGCACTTTGATGGATATTGTCTGTCTTTAAGACTATATTTTGATTAATAGATATTATAATTAATTTATAGAAATAGAGCCAAATGTTGTTGACAGCTGCAGTTGAAAGGCAGTGGTTTAACCCTAGCTGTATAATATACATAGTGGATAGTGCTTTGACGGAAATTGTCTCTACATGCCTAATCTTTGAGATATGGTGATTAGATTCTATAATATGTATTGATGTTAGAGAATGATTCTGTTGTTGGTAAATTTGTAAATGGTGTCTGAGACTTCTGTCCGCCATTAAGGTTCTTGTAAAATGAGAATGCCAGTTGAGATGCAGTAACACTTTTATTAAAGCTCTTCACACTATCGATTTAGTGTTCCGGCATGATGTTCAGTGAAGCTAGGGATGGATGTATCCCGCGTTCTAGGTTTTCGCATCGCCGCCACGAATCTTTATAGACCTTGTAAAATTTGCTCCTGATGGCCAACGTTACATCTAACCGATCCATAAATCATACCTCGGTCAGAGTCTAAGCTACGAGTATCTCTATAAAAAAAAATTTAGCACAATCGGTCCACCTGTTTAGGCGTGAAAGAGAAACAAACCTTCATACATTAACAAACTTTCAAATGTATATAACATTTGTAGGATTTGTGGTGTTGTAATAAAGAGTTATCTATCAATAAGAGATAAGTGTTTGTATTACCACCAGATGGTCGAAATCTTTCATCCCTGCCATTAAGCAGTAGATCGTTAGTGCAACAGTAATGCAGTATAATTGCATCCACGCGTCCCGTTACCGTAACCCATTTACACCGTTCCATAAATCATACCTGGGATCAATGGTGGCTGCGGACTTGAGACAAATTAAATGAGTTTTCTCCAAGTTCTCAATATAGTAGCCGCCGCGATGCAGATTTTAAAATGGATGACAACTCGCGCTTTGCTTTGTCCCGCAAAGTGAGTGACTATGCAATTTGGCGCAATCCTGCTTTGCTTCTCTCGAGATGTGACTGATGTATCTCCCGTCCTTTATACTCTGTGGTGACTGGTCGTTCATTTGTCTGTGTCGCGCTAACGGTTTTTGGAGCTTTTTGAAATTAGAATTGTTTTGTTTTTATTTTTCGAATAAGTGCGTTTTCAGCTGAGGTTTTCAGCCTGGATTTAGGTTTTTGATAACGTCACGTCGGTGCCATGCGTTAAGATGTCACTTAACGATAAAAGCGCTTAACTAAGGAAAACATATTTTTACATTAATTTATTTTGATGTCGCTGTGGTTTATTTGTGAAATCTAATATCTATCGAAATAAAAATAAATGCCTTGTATTACGGGCTAAAAACCGATTTTGCATTTTCTTTTCCCTTTCACCTTTGTCGTTTCTTACTTTTTTTATCGTTTGCTCTTCTGTATATTTTTTCTCACTTTTTAATGTTACTACAGTTTTTTTGCGGCAGCTCATATAAAACTATTAACACCGACTTGACACTATAACAACGTATCATATAGCATTATCTAAAGATACTCCTTTTCTCACTACACCGACACCGTTCACATAACCTGAAAGGATCGGATAAGTCAAGATAATCACTTTTTATCAGCGTCTCAGTCGTTTTTCCTCATGTTTTCTATCAATACAGAACAAAGCCGTTCCCGCTAAGGACGTATTTAAGCTAATCCTAGCCGTGGACGTAAAAACTACTGGATTGAGTTAACCGATTTAACAAGGGAAATTAATAAAACAATAGTCGATTCTAGCTTACTTTTAATGAGCTTTAAGAACGTTTGATCCCACTTACAGCTGTTTATTTTATTTAATAAACTAAGTAGGAATTAAACTTTTGAATGTATAAAGAGTTATCCTGCAAAGAAATAATTTACCCCTTGTTCGTAGAGTTATCTGTAATAGAATAACTCTATCCAATGAACCCGAAATATTGTATGAACGGGTGTATGGATGTTTGTTACTCTTTCACACCTTAACGAATGGACCGATTGATCAGAAATTTAGATTAAAAATATTATCAATAATGTGTCAAAGTATGTAGTAGCAATTTAATATCAACGTCTACAGCTAATTGGTATCACTAATATTATGTAGCGCTGATATCTACTACTGTAACAGTAGACTTACGCCGTCTACATCATACAAGGCTTACTACGAATGCTTCATTTTGTTCAACGAAACTAATTCTAATGATTTTAGTATACTTTGATCGCCTGGACGTTGTTTTAATACCTAGATTTAAGTGTAAGCCCCGCGAAGTTGCGGTGAACAAGTCGTGAAATCTTAAGATTGAGTTCTAACCTTTGTTGGGGAAAAATGAGGGTACTTCTCACTCTTAGTCTTTAAATAGGTATGGTTTAATGATATTACCTTATATCTATGTTTTATATATATAATTCTGCATAGAGGATTAGAATCTTCTCTGGACAAAGATTATAAATATCAAATGTGAAATAAAAAAATATTTAATTTTAAATATGTTTACGACATAAAACCTATCTGTGTGCCAAATTTCAGCTCAATTCGTTCAGTGGTTTGAACTGTGGGAAAATATTACGTGTAACAGAGGGCATATTGGCTATCGCCAAACGACATGTAAAACACTAGAATCTATAGACAAAATTGCGTACATTACTTGCTTAAACCTCCTCAATAATATGAGTCAAATAACAAACGCAGCAATGTACATTGAAGTTGTTATCAATCGTAGTGGGTGAGAATTAGCCAATAGGCCTTCAGATCAGTATGTATATGAGACAACAATATATTATTAATTTTAATGCTGCTAATATTAATTTTCGCAAAACTCTGCATGAGTGTTGTGTCTGTATGGATGTGTGTTTATTACCTCTGACCGTGTAAACCTAGCTAAAATATAGTATGTCAAAGTTAGTAGAATATCATAGGTATAGGCGACAATAATATAATAATAATTTATAGGAAACATTTTTACCCAACATCGAAAAAGCTGTCAAAAATAACTACACCAATGGACGTTTACCCTAACTCCATTGTTAAGTCCTCCATAGACGGTACTTTGAATTAATGAGCAGTTTGAGCTCGATCGCCGTCTGCGGGCAGCCTTAATTAATAACTAATGAAACACTTCGTCTTAAAAATATTCGCTGCATTTCTCTTGAGAATATGCAAAGTAGTTTGCGCAAATTGAGAAGAAACTTGGGAACGATAGTTTGGCATTATTTAATTTCTCAAATTTCAAGTGCAATTTACTGGTGGTAGGCTTCGGCCGTGGTTAGTTGCCACTCACTGGACAAAACTACATCGCCAAGCTATAATTTGATGTTCAGTGAAGCCAGAAAGGTATTTATCTCCCCCCTTCACTCCTTCGAAGACGGACAGACAGAAGTACAAAACAAAACTATGAGGCTCCCTTTTGTACTACGGAAGCCTAATAATGAAGTAAATTCTTCTTTTTAGCAGTATACTACTCAAACACTAAATAAGCGCAAACTCCTTCAATTCCTACAACTCTTCTTTTAAGTAAAGAACAGTTGTTTTCTGCAGATTACTATTTAAAAGCTCGGTTCGAAGTCGCTCAGCCGTTATAGGGCTTTCTTCGACTATTATTTTGTGAAGAGGTAACACTAAGATTTATTTATTACTAGCTATTCACAGCTATACGAGCTATCAAAGCTATTCACAGCTATACGGGTGTACCGCTGGAAGGACGAAAACCTGAGAGCGCTTCAAGCTGAGTCTTGTTAAGTGATCAGGACTGACGTCTTCTTGTGTCGGAGGCCAAGACTCAGTATGGGTCGCTGTGTCATCTTAGTTAACTGCTCACAGCGAATTTACCCGCTGAAAAAAAGCCGTAACGCGTACCATAATTTTCTTGCGTAACCTGAAGCGCTTTGCCGATAGAGTAACTATTGCGGCAACTGGCATTGGTAACTTTGTGGCTACTAGCTGTTTAAAATAAACACAACCTGGCATAATTTTAAAATTAAATATTAAGGAAGAAAAATGTTAATCAGGTTAAGGTAACAAACATAATGTGAAGACAAAGCACGTTTTGCAAGTTCGCCTCTCACACGAAACAGTCTGGTTATTTGTACCATAGAACTAGAAATATGATAGAATTGATACTATGAAATACTTGTAATTATTAAAACACTAGCTGCGCCCAGCTATCTCTATACCAAATTTCAGCTCAATCGGTCCACCCGTTTAAGTGTGGAGAAGTAAGAAACATACACACTCACAAACTTTTGCCTTAATAATATTACTAGCTTACGCTCGCGCGGCAAAATCCTTTCTTAACGGAGGTCTACGTCATAAAACCTATCTGTATTCCAAATTTCAACCCAAACCGTTCAGCGGTTTGGGCTGTGCGTTGATAGATCAGTCAGTCAGTCAATCATTCAGTCACTCTTTCCTTTTATATACATATTTAGATAGATTATTATTACAGTGATGTAATTTCTAAAATTTTAAAATGTCTGAATTTACTCTAAAATATTGTTGAGAATATTTAGTGAAATATATGTAAGTAATAACATAGTTAAGATAATAACATAGTTAATAATATCTTATCTTATAAAATAACGCTAAATGTATTGTAGTGAAAATTCATAACAACTACGATAGCCATTGCTCTTGAGTAAGAAGCATTAGTGCACTGAACGAATTATGGACAGCCTATATCTTATCAACAGGATAGAGTCGATCTAGCTCGTGTTCTTCCTAGTATGAAAATCAACATTTGAAACTGTATGTGCAAACAAGTCGATATTATGTCGCATCTACCCGTATTTCAACAAGGTAAACCACCCGAAATTCCGAAATTTTAATTTTCAGTAGTTCAATATTACGTAACTATAATATTATTTCTTGCCACCTCTATCCCTACTTACGCTTGCCCCAGTATAAATGAGCCAAGAGGGCGCTACCGGCGCTCGGCACATATTTCTAGAAAAATCTGCAGCAGCGCTGTAACACTGTACTTGCAAGTTTACAATCTCTGGCGGGGATAAATAGCGAAATGTACGTTTGAAATGTGGCCGAGAAACTTCTGGTTTGTACCAGCAGCATTATCTGCAACTGATAGGTGCGGAAATGGTAAATGTTTTAGTTTAAAGTTTTCATTTTATTTGCTTAAAAAACTGGATGACTAATTCAGTTTTTTTAAGTTTAAATGATATCAAACTAGAGATACCAGGCCAGAACCAGGGTTTACTCCACCTCTTTGACCGTTAACACGTCGACATTGACCGATACCTCCGTCATCTAACTATATCGCTTATTGACGCCTCCATTGGTGTTGCAGACCTCTACCTATCACCATTACAGCCGTCTGCTTGTGTGGCGACCGCTTAACATAAAAAAACGTGCTTTAATGCACTCGTCGAAACCTCAAACTCAATTCGTGTGTAGTCAAAAGAGTCATGAATACGAGTATTATTTACTTCGATCATCAAGATTAACGTAAGCACCATTAAAAATCTAATTAAGTATAAGTATTGCCATTCAAAGTGGCAATGCTGCCAGATACAAAATTAGATTTTCGTGAACACATTGATTACATTACGAAAAAAGGAGCCCGGTTGGCGGCATTTGTAATCCGCAAAACTAAATTTTTTAACGACCCTAACGTTCCTATAATCCTATTTAACTGTTACGTGCGTTCGCTGCTGGAATACTGTAGTCCCATTTGGAGCCCCTCCTACGCTACACACATTCACAGGTTAGAGAGGCTTCAGAAGCAATTCCTATACCATCTATCTTATGCCAACAAGTTGTGTCGTAGTCTCACTTCATATGATTCCAGACTTTGCCACTTCAGACTATCTTCCTTGGAAACAAGACGCAAAATAGCAGATATTGTTTTTTTGCATAAGTTAGTCACTGGTAAAATCAACAGTCCACACTTGCTCAGTAAGATCATGTTCTCCGTCCCGCGTCCGGGCAGTCGGCTTCACAACCGAACAACGTTCAGCCTCCCCAATCATCGCACTAATTATGGCCAGCACTCGGCACTACGTCGCATGTGTTTTTCCTACAACGAAATCTGCAATAACTTGGATATTTTCAGTGCATCAGTCAAATCAATCAAAACACATTTTTGTACTTCTACCTAAATTTTGTTCATCAGTTATCTTGCTATAGTATTAGCTATAGTTTAATTAAGTTTACTAGCAATTTCTAAGAGATAATATTTTACACGCTGTATCTGCCTCAAGTAGGCCGTTCGCTCAATGTTTTACAATATGTTATAAATTTACTGTAATAATTTCCTGTGTAGCGGCCAGTTTGGCGGATCTAATAAATAAAAAAAAAAAGGTAGCACTCCGGGAGTGCCGGCAGAAGTGAAAACTTCAATATTAACGTTGTGTTTAATTATAAGTATAAAAGTACTATCATTTATGAGGTAGAATACAATGTTTATTTATTGCGCTATCGTACACAAATATGACAATTTATATGTTGTTATTTATAATATTATATCGTTATTTATATATTACATTAAATTTTATCTCTCAGAAAAATCAACTTCCATCCATAATTTCGACGACTTTTACACTATCAACAGAGCAGCACACTCAGGCACGGTAGAAAGAGTGGGAGATACTAGTTCCTCTCCCTTCCCCTCGATCTTACGCTTTTTCGATCAGCATCACGTGACCCTGACGCGAGTTTTAAAGTTTTTACCCATACAAAAAAGTGCTCAGCGCCGCTAAAGAAGTTTTCACTTCAAAAAAAAAAAAAAAAAAAACATTCTGGGCACTCTGCCATCTGACAGTGGTTTGGAGCACTTGGATTTTCTGTAGATTGGCTTGTGACCGATCTGTGGTTAATAAAAGTGTTCTTAACTGCTGTAGTAGCTGTAGTATTGTTAGATTGTTTTTCCCTTTTTTGCCACAAAAAAAAATTAAAAATTTATTTAATAAACATAAGTTTATCTTTATCTCTTAGTGCTGACCTCAAAGATGTAACCACTAACATATGAAATAAAATAAAAACGCGGACCTTCATTCTCCCATAAAATTAATGTCGTCGCATCACAATGGTCGAGTAAACCAGAACCCCTGAAACATTACACTTTCATAAAAATGTAAAACCAGATTGTGCCAACACGCTTTTAGTGAATGACCTGAAGTAAAAAAGGAATCTTTGTAGAAAAGCCGGATATTTCAGCGCCTCAGGCCCGAAAAAAGTTATTCAAGTGGCAACTTGGGGGTGGAATGAAAAAAGTTCGATGGGGCCCGCCCTGTAGGGTCTGGCTAGCGTAGGCAACCGTGAACATTAGGTCAAGGGTTTTGACCTCTAAATATAGACATACTACACAAGCTTACTTTTGTGTTCATATTTTTAAGATTTTTGTATCATTAATCCGGATGGCTTGTACCTCTAGATTTTTTTAATTAGATTTTACTAACTGTATTTTTATTCAATTTAATAGTAGGTATAATACCTCCTATATTCAGTATACTATACTAGTAGATTGGACGGCCGGTTGGACGTCCGCGATATCCGCTGGAAGGATGAAGTGGAAATGGATCTGGAAGCGGTCCAAGCTCAGTCATGGCAAGAAGTAGCCCAGAATAGGGAAGAGTGACGTAATTTTGTATCGGAGGCCAAGACTCAATTTGGATCGCTGCGCCGTAATAAGTAAGTATACGAGTAGAATATCAGTGAAAACAGTATCATCAGTGAAAACTTTTAATTGGCCTTATACGAACTAGGTATTTTATGTTATCAAACATGTACCTAGCTGTAAGTTTTCCTTTGAAAATAAAAATAAAATAAATAAAATAGATTATATATGTCACGGCTAATGTCCGAAGTGCGGCTACACCTAATTTTAGTCGGTTAAAGCTAGGTGTAGCCGACCGCACTCGGTTAAAGTGTGAACAAAATGTTTGTAAAAAACCAGATCCAACTTGTACTTATTCCAAAGTTCTCAATTCATCATTAAGGAATACTTAAGGCTAATTTTATGCCGATCACCATACAACAACAATTAAACATGTTGATAATAACTTGTCTCACGTTTTAAACGCGTAAGGCCGAAAATAAATCTTCTACACCTAACTTTAACCGACTGCGGTCGGCTACACCTAGGTTTAAGGGGCTAAACCTAGGTGTAGCCTCACTTCGGACTTTAGCCGTAACATATACATATATCAAATAAATCAAAACATCATGACGAGTCCGTTCAGTCGATTAGACGAGTAAAAATATATATTATTTATGCACACAAACCTTTATTACAAGTAGACTCAGTAAACTTAGTCAAAAGTCAAATATATCTCCCACTAGCTACGTCCCACAGTTTCTCCTGGATAAGTACTGATGCTGAGTTAAAATTTGGATAAAATTAATCGGGATAAAAAGTATCGTATATTGTTCCAGGTTGCCAGCTGTCTAAATACAGAGTTACATTTCAATCGATTCAGTGATTAATCCAAGAAATGCAGCAAACACACGCTCTCTCAAACTTTCACTTTGTTATATTAGCAAGATTACAGACGTCCTAAATTAAGTGCTCAAACTTTACCTAGAAGACAAGGGATTAGAAAATGAAGATAATCCACAAGACTCATTACAAATGCATGAAATACAAATGAACTGGTTACTGGGGCATTTCACGTGAAGTGGACAACGAAAAAAAGGTGAGGATTTGAAAATCGTTTATGTTGGGCATATTTGTACTTCTACGGGATATCCACCATACCGTTTTACCCGCTGCAACTTCACAGTAACTAACGTGTTATTCTATGGTCTAAGCTATTCATATACCAAATTTCAACTCAATCGGTCCACCCGTTAAAACGTGATAGAGTAACAAACATCCCTACTTACATACAATCTTAAGCTTTTGTAATATTGCTAGGATCTTGGTATCAAATGACTTCATAATGACACAAATGGGCACGATAGTTATACATAATCATAATATTTAAATTTAACCAACGTTTAAATGTATTTTTATATCACCGATAGGTTTCAACAGGCAACGTTAAGTCACGCTCAGAGTGACATGTACGTATTCAAATTGCTTTAACTCTTAAACTAATTCTCAGCCCATCCTACAATTTTTATGGTAAAATTAATAAATGTAGAGCTATATTTTGGAATAAAAAAATTAAAAATTAAATTGGTCGAAGTTATCCAAAAATTCATTTGAAATACTCACTTCCGATTTAACACTAGAAAAAAAATTCAAATTTGGAATCTGATTTAAAGTCAAAAACAGCAGTCAATTATCTACAAAACAAAATACATTTAATATTTTAAAATAAATATCTTCAATACGAAAATAAAATTTCAAAGGAACCCTTACGTCATTTTGATCAATTCTATAGAACCTCATATCTTCATAAAAAAAAAAATCAAATAAAAAAAAAAATACGCGAACATGTTCATGTCCCCTAGAAGTACAGATATGCCCAATATGAACGATTTTCAAAACCTCACCTCTTTTTCGTTGTCCGCTTCACGTGAAATGCCCCTATACTTCTAAGTTTGGACCGTGCTCTATCGGACTGAGACTGTTTTGTTTTACTTGTGACCATCATCATGTGGCCAGCGGTTTTACTTGCTACTAGTTGCCGATCTGCGGATTGATAATAATCTAGTATTCTTTATTGCTGTGTTATTAGCCTATAAGTAGCATAATTATTAACCCTTTCCTGCATATTGGCCTATATATGAACCAAATCGTATTTTGATCCATATTTCCTAAACTTCGCCGGGTAATAGCATTTTGTGCATGGTGGCTTACATTTGGAACGTACATGTCCATACAAAACACTAACCATGCCATCTCTGATTGCGTTCCTTAACTAAAACTCAGTTGGAAGTTCGTCGAACCGGTTTCAACAAGTGCGCGCCTCAACAGCTATTTCAAAATTCCCAAAAAAATAGTTTTTGCACGAATTTCTTCAGGAAAAAATACTTATTGGATGGAAGACTCTGATATTTATTAGATGAAGGTAAGTCTTCTCGATTTTCGTAGTATTTTTTACATAAAACATGATATTTAGGTATGGACTAAATATGAACCAGCATGCAGATATAAATTTTACCTTTGGTCTTTTTTTGGCACATCATGCATTAGAATTATAAATACAATTTCTGATGCTCCTCTGTTGGTGATTATAGCACTGATGACGACCTATCTGACGATAATAACAATGCAACATTAGTGGGAAATCATCCTCCTGTTATAATACCTGAATCTGTTTTCTGTTATTTCACACAATTTAATTAAAATGTATGTAAATAAAGTATGTTTCCTGCATGCTGTGCCATAATTGGACCAAAGTGGAAAAACTTGATTATCTGAAGAAAATATGAAAATATTAAAATTTCAAAAAATACGTGTCTTTTTATTTATATTTTTACACAACTTATATTTTTTTTACTCAGATATAAAAAATCATGCAGGAAGGGGTTAACTACATAAACAAACGACTAAGCTTACGGATATAAAAGAGAGAAAAACAAACTAACAATGCTACAGCTACAGTAAAGAACACTTGTTTTAACCGCAGATCGGCTACAAGCCATTCTACAGAAAATAGTCGAAGCTAGACTCGACCCTGGGTTTCGGACAATTACGATGTCCTTCGTCAGGAGCTCACGCCTGTCGGTCGCGACCCTGGCTACTGAAGCCAGGGACCACCACCACCAACCACCCACCACACCCAGAAACCCACCCTGAAACCCAGGGTCGAGCCTAGCTTCGACCGTATAAATCCGTGAGTTTAGTCGTTTGCTTACATAGTTAATAATACGGACAACACTTAAGTTTGTTTTCAAAAACGTATAGCATAACTATTATTCCTTAATTACGCTATTTGTCGTAAAAACCTTAACAAGCCTTATCAACCTTTTGTGCATAACTAAAAACAAAAACGGCACAACTCACGTCTAATATTGTCGAGAATATCTCGACCACGGTTTCGGTATTAGACGTGAGTTGTGCCGTTTTTGTTTTTAGTTATGGAGAACACTCGCGATAGTTTTAAAAACCTTTTGTGCACCAATAAAATACGATTAAAAAGCAAAAAAGACATGGGAGCTGATGCTACAAAAACAATATCCCTAAAATGCCTGCATTTTGTGTTATCACCTTAATCGTGGTGCCAAGCAGTCGTTATGACTGTTCCAGCATGATATTCAGTGAAGCCAGGATTTATCTCGCCTTCTAGGTTTAGTTTGCTACCATCTATGGCCGCATCGCTTAATATCACGCGAGATCGTGGACAAAGGCTAACCTACCAATTGAAACCTGTTGAAAACTCTCAACAAGCGCCTTCACACTTCACAGGGTATCTAGATGTACAAGACTAAGACCTAGACAGCATATCTACATTGTTTTGATGAATAAAAAAAATATCAAAACAAAATTCACCTAAAGTCGATTTTTTTATAGGATTAAGTAGAAGACGAGCAAGACGCTCTCCTGATGTTAAGATATAACGCTGCCCATTATCAGAACAGTGCTACTTAGGATTTCACAATGATGTAAAATTCTAGGAGCACTGCACCAACGCTTCTTACTCAAGAGTCATATGATGTTAAGACTCTTTAGCCCACTAATTTCACTAGCTACAGTGCTCTCCTACCCAAGCACAGTAATGTTTGCACATCACTGCTCAGACGGTAGGATAACTGTAATATTATTATCGATGCCACGATAATAATATAACAGTGTCAAATATAACGCCAACTATTCTTAAAATCACAAACAGAACCAAATGTAAAGCCAATGAAAACATCCAATACACCCAACTCCTAACTACAAAGGTTAGAATCTTAACTTGTTATTCCGCCCTTAAAAGGGTTCCCTAAAACAATCTTGGAACGTGATATCGAACCCTATTCTATTATCTTTATTATTTGTTGACTCGATTAAATGTAATAGATTCCGAAGGGCACCTTTATCTTAACCCAGTTTTGGGGTAACGGTTTTGAATTACTGGCAGAATTAAAATCAGATGAGATTGATTTTTGGATGGATGATTGGATTATTAATTTTGATTAATCTTGGAAACAGTTGTATTCTTTAAATGAAGAAATAAAATAAAATAAGATTCTCGTAGTTTGAAGTCGATATTTTAGATAAATATTTGGGTTTCAGAGTGCGTCTTCTTCACTAAGAAATCTATCATTGAAATGTGCTACGGGGGCAGTGGTGTGATATTTTCCCCAGGTGCCATTGCCATAAACGCTTTTTTTTTTTTGCTTTTTTTTCTAATTACGCCCGAAACAATTTCAAACATTTCGCACTTTCTGGTTTTGATGCTTAACGATCGTTGGTCGACATGACAAAGAGTAATAAAGATTTTGTTAAAAGTAGTAATCTATTTACTCAGTCCAAAAGCCAACTAGTTTGCATAATAAAAACCAAAGTAAATATAACAGAAAGTACAGCTCATATTAATAAAGCAGGCTAATATTTGCGGTAACTTTAGTCTGACCCCACTCATTCCATATTAGTTAGACTCGACGGGTCTCGCGGGGCCCATTCATACTCGTTGGACCTTGGTATTGTACGGGAAAAGGTGTAGCTGTATTGCGTTTATGACTGCTACGTCTTTTTGCATTTTATGTTTTTTACGTGTCTAAAACATAAAATGGTTTTGGCCAGTGTAAAAACCTATTACAAGTATACTTAGTCTGGCCATAAATACTGTTACACTTCAAAATAATCAAAATATTACTTTCGGATTTGGAATCTGTCACATATATTTGAATGTTCATTGAGTTTTCTAATTTTGGCGCCAATACATTGTTCATTATTTTGCGATATTAAAATGGAGTGGGGTGATAAAGAGAACCGAATCACTGTGATTGCATTACACAAAGTAGGTATGGAGCCAATGCAATTTTTAAAACTCTTCATACGCTTGGTATTAGTAAAATTTTTGTGTACCCGGCTATTAATAGGTACAATGAGACTTCCTCTGTTTGTGACAGAAAAAAATCTGGCCGTCCACGTAGTGTTCGTACGAAAAAGGTGGTCAAAGTAGCAAGGGAAAGAATTCGAAGAAATCCTGCCCGTAAGCAAAATATCTTGTCTCGGGAGATGAAGATAGCAACTAGAACTATGTCGCGTATTTTAAAAGATGACTTAGGACTTGCAGCCTATAGGAGACGTACCGGTCATTTCTTAACTAATAATTCAAAAAAGAATAGGGTGGCAAAATCGAAACATTTACTGAAGCGGTACGCAGAGGGAGGTCACAGCAAATTTTTGTTTACGGATGAGAAAGTTTTTACAATTGAGCAACATTTTAACAAAAAAAATGACCGTATTTATGCTCAAAGCTCTAAGGCAGCTTCCCAATTAGTTGACAGAGTGCAACGTGGGCACTATCCGACTTCAGTGATGGTTTGGTGGGGTATTAGCTATGAAGGAGTGACTGTGCCATACTTTTGTGAAAAAGGTATCAAATTATCGGCACAAGTGTATCAAGATACCATTCTTGAGAAGGTAGTGAAGCCCCTTAACAACACCATGTTCAATAACCAAGAATGATCCTTCCAGCAAGACTCGGCGCCGGCTCATAAAGCTCTGTCAACGCAGTCTTGGTTGGAAACGAACGTTTCAGACTTCATCAGAGCTTAAAACTGGCCGTCGTCTAGTCCCGATCTTAATCCGCTGTATTATGATTTATGGTCAGTTTTATAGAGCATAGCTTGCTCTAATCGCCATGATAATTTAGAGTCCTTAAAACAATCCATACGATTGGCAGTGAAGAATTTCCCTATGAAAAGAGTGCGTGCTTCTATTAATAAATGGCCTCAACGTTTAAAGGACTGTATTGCAGCGAATGGAGACCATTTCGAATAAGCTTTTTATACTTAGAACTGTTTTATATTTATGTATTAAACTAACACACTGTAAAAGTAATAAATGTTATTTTCAATAGAAAAGAATATTTTTTCTTTGTTTCAGTATTTATGGCAAGACTAGGTATAAGTGCCGGGCCGGGATTCGAACTTATTTCCTTAACTTTTGAATCATCATAATTTTCAGAACCAGATCATAATATTAAGAAGAATTGGAGCAGTGCACCTAGAATTTCACATCATTGTGAAATCCTAGGTAGCACTTCCTCACATAAAAAAATTACATCTGCACCACACAACTCCTTGGCCACCAGTAGACCAGTGATGGAAAACTACCACTTTGTTCACTTGAAGGTTCATATTATTATTAATTCAGAGGTAAGTAGAATTCTCGTCTCGTTTAAGAATTATTTTTACAGAAATCCATCCTCTACACATTATACCTTCAAGGAACAAATTCAACGAGAACACTGAACCATAGCAGAAAATTAGGCAGCCATCCAAACATTCGGCAGATGTCGCCGTCACTAGAGGTACGAGTGGGGAGACTGGGTATAGTTGACTGTACAGGTACGTAGACTACCTGTGGAAAACTCGCCGAAAATACGAGTGTTGACACGATTACAGCTAAGTATACTCGACTTCATAATTTCGGACACCTAGATTATGGAGTCTTATATAATGTGTCTAATAATATCCATAGTCAATTGTCCCCGGTCTCCCCTATGTGTCTCACACGTGTGCGCTTTATCTCAGAGCATTCGCGCAAAATGGGATTTTTATCTCGTCATTCCTTTCCCGGGACTTTAGAGATTTCCCGCGATGTGACGCCGGATTTTTCCCGGGAAACGTTTAACAATCGTAGATTTAGGTGATTTCAACTGGATTGGTTTGAGTTTTATTGGTGTGGAGTTTGTTTATAGTCACACAAATGCTCATGATTAAGCTGCCAAGAGTAGTACGCCTTTCTGTTATGTACGGATTTCCGGTAATAAAGTTAAAAAAAAAAATTGCACTAAAGAAATGTAATGAAATCGAAATTAGGTAGGTAAGTGGGGGAGGTGGTAGGTAGTATAAACATAGTATAGAACAAGTGAAATTAAAAAAAAAAACTTTTTAAAAACAAGCTTTTATTACTATTACCATCCAGCACCAAAGTACTTGCCAAGACAAATCAAATGACCCCAAACTCGATGGGGGTTGCATCGTTTAATTACGGAGTTCCTATGGCCACCTTCTAGCTCCATCATCAGATCAGCTCGATGTCATAATAATATTTCATTGTCATCCGATTTATACATGCATGCAAAATTTCAGCTCAATTGGATACCGGGAAGTGGGTCAAATTAAACTTGCAAGATTTTATTACAGACAGACAGACAAAAGACAGGTGAAAGTAAATAAAAGCTTGTAAAAATAAGAACAAAAATTGCTCTTTCGCAAAGGAGGTTGAAGAGAGACTTGTTATCCTAATCATTATCTACATTTATCAAGGTGTTCAGAAAATTGTTCAAAACAAAATTGCTTTTAACAAAAAAAATACTATTTACATACATAATATAGTTTAAAGTTTGCCGCAGTATTTTGCCAATTGAACCGCACCCGTGTGTTGTGTGTAAAACTAGCAGTTCTAGAATCTAAACAAAATCTGTCAATCAAACGTTTACGTACACAATTTGTGCGCTCCCGATATAAAACATTCCGAGTTTAGAGAACGAGGTTTGTAATACACTAAGGTATAAGCGGAAGCGGGTAAAAGATACGAAAAATTATGTTTCCATTAAATACAACGCAAGCGTGCTACAAATTCGACTGCATCGTCACTTACTAACAGGCAGATGAGATTGCGGTCAAACGCTTGTATGTATGCTATAAAAAGAATAAGTTATTTTATTTTCATTTGGGTAGATGCTCCGATTTTTTTTCATAGGTGCTTAGCTATCGTTTGTATCTTATAAAAAGTAAATTCTCTCGTAAGCCATGTCAAATGCCAAATTTCAGCTCAATCAGTTCAGCCATTTCTGCGTGAAACTGGTGTGTTTGCTGCTGCAATAAAATACCTACGCGATAAGTCCCGAGTAATAAAATCACCATGTTATTAAATAATAAGTTTTAATATTTCAGGACATTTCACACAGAACCTAACCCCAAGCTAAGCAACTTAATGCTTGTGTTATGGTGGTTAGGATAACGGATATAATACTTATATACTTTTCTTTTGTAAATATACTTATAATAGATGTTGAAAACCACCCAGACCAGAAACAAATAATATCTGTGGATCACACCAACATTTCCCATGCGGGAATCGAACCCCCACCGCGCGACAGAGGTCGTCATTAGTTAAATATTGACTAACCTAACTAATAATTATGATGGATTTCCGCAAAGTGACGCCTAATCATGTGTGCATTTTAGAACCCGCTACCTCCTATAACCTGAAACTGTTACGCATTCGGCGTGTAGTCCAAACGCGGCGGACGCGCATAACGAATGTCCAAACACTGAATAGCTGATGAACAATTTGCATATGTGAATCGCATAATGTACTGTTGCCATCTATTGGGATTTCTCGAGACATGTTCACGTCTATTTTACCGTCAACAACGGCAATGACTGACACAGGTCAGCGACAATATTGGTGTTGCAGACATCTATCTAACTGAAGTGGCAATGGGCTGGTTACATTTGCCGTAGAACCGATAACAGCTGGGGTAGACGAGTTCTCGAGGGGAGACCATGTCTCGGGAAACGTAGTGTAGGGCGCCCATGGGCGAGATGGGGTGATGATATCTGGAGGGTCGCTGGGGGTGGGTGGAGAAGAAAGACGGAGGACCGAGTTGAGTGGCGTGCCATGGGGGAGGCCTATGTCCAGCAGTGGTCAAACATAGGCTGATGATGATGATGATGATGAGACATCTATTAGGAGATAGTAACTGCTCGGCTGGATGTTAGCTAGTCTGTATTAATAACATTTAAAGTTTCAAAAAAAAGGGGCAAAATACCAACAAGTTGCTTCCTACCAAAAAATCATAGGCAATTTATAACTGAAAATGTATTGAATGATTTCGATATGTAAATTGAATTACTAGGAGAGTATATTATACATAACCCTTCTTTAAAACCTTTGAAAATCATAGAAAACTTGTAATTTGAAAAATAGATTTTCAATCGATTCAAGCGTCTTTAATAATCGTAATCATACACAAAATATTTTTGTATTAAATTTCACGATTTGTGAATATTTACTCTGTTTTTAAAGCCAATATTAATTAATCAATGTTATTATAAAGAAGGCGAACAAGTAAGGAATTAAAAGCACATTTTCTGTATCTATCCTTCCAAATTCAGAACGATAGTGTTCCTAGGTTAGGTTGAACGTTAGTACCATTTCATTGATTGAAATGTCCCCGTCGAATGCTGCCTGTGTCACGCCGGGGCCAAATACGTTGACGTTTTTATTTAGCTCCAAATTCATTCTAACATATCATTCTAGATAACTAGATCCATCTGGAGGTTTTACTCGCTTGAAAGAACCATAAGTTATTCCTGGATTTATGTTATTTTACTAATATTATACGAGTGAAAGTCTGTAAGAATGTGTAGATGTATGTATGTTACTCATTCTCATGCCTTAACGGGTGAACAGATTGAGCTGAAATTTGGAGAGACCCTGGAATAACATATAGGCTACAGTCTACAGTACAACGGGTAAAACCGCTGGGCGCAGCTAGTAGACTATAAAAATAAATTAATAATTGGGGTTTATACTCCAACAGAACAGGTTACCCTACCTACACTGTCAGAGTCAAATCACAATTTAAAGATTGTGTGACCAACCTATATGTTGAATGTTGAAGTTTCAGGTCACCGAGATTACTACAGGGCCTGCAACATGACCTGACGACTGCCTCCTATCTTATAGGAAACAGACAGGACCCAAGGTTTTACATGCCTTTCGAAACATGGTAGCGTCCAGGTAAGAGTAAGTATTTAGTACAAAAAATAGAAGAGCTCTTACAAGCTTTTATTTACTTTCACCTGTCGGCTGTCTGTCTGTCTGTGATCAAATCTTGGAAGTTAAATTTTATCCACTTCCCGATTTCTGATTGAGCTGAAATTACATGGTATGGTGACAATAAGAACTTCGTAATTAAACGACGCACCCCCATCGAGTGTGGGCTCATTTGATTCGTCTTGACGAGTACTTTGGTACTAGATGATAATAATATAAGTTTTTTAAAAATTCACTTGTTTACAGGTAAATCCGTGCGACACACATATAGCTAAACCATAAAGAAACGTACAGGATAATTCAATCTGAAATTATAAGTCGGCTATACATTTTATGGGCGTAATCCTATAAACCGTGTCCTCCAGAGCCGCGTAATGCCACTGATCCTGGTCTCACTGTATCTTTGTATTTATATACGGGATCATATATTGTGAAGTGTAATGTGAGGGTTGTCTTATGGGATTTTTGTGGGTGTTTATACTGGAGTGATAAAATGTTTGTTTCAAATTGATTTAGTGCCTTTTTCCTATTTGTTTTATTACTAAGTAGACCTGGCAATTTTGCACGCTTAATGAGACAGAGTAGAATTATTTTAGGTCTACGCATACTAAGTTTTTAGTTCTATCTTTTTTTTTTAATATTGACTGAAAATACGAGCAAATCAGGTGGGTGATGGTAGTGGTGATTGTCCATAACGCTGACCAGTTAATGGCAAAGGTGTGGCACTTCCCTATTTTTTACCCAGGCGATCTCCGGAAGAGAAGCCTACCACTACGAAAAGGCAGTTCAACCTGTTTTATTTGAAGAGCTAACAAACATACCTACTACCTGTTCAAAATTGGGCAAGCTCTCTATAAACTTGATGAATTGCTAAAAATCCTTCAGCAATCCAAACTTGTCAACGACAACACGCAAACCTCCTGACCTAATCTACGTCTGAATGACCGATGCGACCTAAATCGGCGTCAGCTGTACCTACTCGTATAATATCCGGAGTGACGAGCCACGCAGGAAATTTCATTCTATCTGGTCAGATACGATTTAATGAGTTTGTTTGGATTGAACTGATCTTGGAGGTAATGGCTTAGAAAGCTGGACTCCATTTGTCGCATGATTTAGCATATCAGGGCATAGGTCCTGATATGCTCGAGTCCTGTAAATTATGTTATAAATACATGTATCATATTACAAAGTAAAATTGACTGATTACATGACTGACTGATCTATTATAGCAAAACAAAGCAATGAAATTTCTTGAATAAATTTTTCTTCCTTTCAATGATCTATTCACATTTCTACAAAGAAAATTATGCATATCTATGGACTATGTGTTATTACTTTGTTCATCTAATTGAATATAAAATAGGTTGGGTTAAATGTATAACCCATTTTTTTCTTTAGTGAAAAATACTTAACCCGACCAATAATTAAAAAAAGACATAAATAAGTCCAATACTATTGCCATTTTTTGTTGAAAAAGTGACTCAAACAGTTCCACTAAGACAAAAAGCCGTAGCAAAATCAATATTGAAGTAAGGCGAAGGCGGAACCAACTCTAAGGACCGATAGCACATAAAAAATGTGAACCAATTTCATTCCACCACAGACTTGGTCATGAATATTAACCGTTTTGCACCCTCTCTGCAGATCTGATGGGACACTCGACGAATTGTGCCTAGCTTTCAAGATATAATAAACTACTTTACCCTATGTTGCGATTGTGACAGTAGTGGTCAGAAAAAATAATGGGCGAGGGATTCGTATCACAAACGTAAACTAGGTATAGAAAAATTTCATAGTAATTAGTCGTCAACGAGTGACACTCATCAAATACTCTTTTCTTATAGCTAATTAATGTATTAGGAATAAGGACTAGGTGAAAGGATGATGTGTATCAGCGCTGTACTGTATTGAACAAGTCTTGGAAGGAAGTCCTTTGTGAAATGAAATGAAAAATATTTATTACTCTAAAAGATATACATAATGGAAGTGAAGTTTACATAGTTGGGTCTTTATGCCTAAGATTAATTTCTTTCCAAGAAAGTATTTGCCGCGACCCCACACTAGGCTCGTGTCGTGGAGACCTATTGTACATAATATATCGACGCTGGAAAGGCAACCTTGCTGAAGCGCCAAATTTGCGAATATGAGTTATATAATATATCGTTGGAATCGCCTGATTTTTCTCTATCTGATAAACTCAGTTTCATCCCGATATCATTATTTTTGATGGTCGTTAAGCCATCTGTGATTTGGATTTTTTTGGTTTATAAGCGCACAAATTTTGATCTATTTAGAAATTTTGTTTCTTAAGCTACCATTCATTTTACCACACTGGAGCATAAGCAACATTTGTTTTCTATTATAATCCTGCAAATGTTACATAAGAAAATTAGCTTTGCCGTAAAAAAGGAACCTGTTTACACATAACACAATTAGCCCTGCTTATGTTTACCATAGTTTGGCACTTAAGCAATTTAGCTTTTCTGTATTTAAGCATGGTGCTTGGAGATAAGCAATTTCAACCATAGGTTAAAACTAGCCAAATTTGTCTGTTATATAAGTTTAAATGTACAAGAATAAGAGGTAAAATAGAAGTAAAATATCTATGTCACACTTTCAGGTCAATTGAAAGCATAGAATTTTTAGCAAGACCGCTTTTGGATATTAGCGAATTATGCCTTTTGACCTTTTTGAATAAACGTGGAGATAAAACATTTTGCTTCGATAGGAATAGCATAATTTTGATGCATAAGCAAAAAGTGCAGCAACATGATGAACTGCCTCATGTCCTATAAGAAAATTAGCCTTGCTGGAGACTCGGGGATTTATTGCTTAATCAAATCTTAACCGCCACCTAACTTCGTTTTTTGGTTAAGCTTTATAGTTTATCTGTAAACAAACCTTTTTCTTGAAATTCTAACCAATTTTCACACAATTCGGATAAAAAATGGATTTTATAGGATTTTTTTTTGTTTTTTTTCTAACTTTTAACCTCTCTCCTGTAAAGTTGCTAAATGGTGGATAAGCAAGGTTGCCTTTCCAGCGTCGATATATTTAACAAGACCCGACTTTCTGGAGGATTTTTATCGAATTACAGGATTTTTATTGATCAATAATGTAATTATTGATCTGTAATTGTAAGATTATGATGTAGAATCATCGGGATATGACTTACCGAAAAAAATTTGAAAAAGAGACTGAAAAAATAAATAGAAGTCATAGGTGATAAAGTCAGAAGGCCATTGACTCATTTAACTTACCCATCTGACCTTAACTAATCTATGTGTGCAGGTAACAAAGAGTAGATTGCCACTTCGCCTCGTATATCAACCGAACTGGCGCGTTACAGATTACATCCAATTTTCTGAACAAAGTACCACACTAGGAAATATAGCGCGTAACGAAAATAAGCTCCATTATTCCTGCTATATATAAATAAGTGAATAAAAATCGGTATTAATTTTATTATAATATAATATACTACCTTACGCTTGCGGCTTTGCCCCCGTGGAGAAATCTTTTCTTAGCAGAGGTCACAAAACCCATTTGTGATCAAAATTGCAACCCAATCCGTTCAGTGGTTTGGGCTGAGCGTTGATAGATCAGTCAGTCATTCTTTCCTTTTATATATTTAGATTCTAGCCGAAACTTTGAAGAAGATGTCACGTTAATATTGAACTTTTTTTTTTTTTTTTAAGTACTGTATAGTCCTATCGGTTTGACTTCATCCTACCTCGTGGAAAGTGCAAATACTGACATCATTTAAGATGCCTTAATTTACACATTAACTCAACTACTCGTGTTTCAATAATAATTAAAAGAAATAACAACTGTCTACAGAAACTACATGTCCTATCTGGTTTGCTTATGATATTATTTATCAATATTGTAAATAAAATAACGTAATATTAGGTAAATTTTTTATCAAATTCTTTATATAACTACAACTTCTTTATATTTTTATTAAATCATACATTTCTATATATTACTTTATGTATACGTTTATACATTATTTTGTAGCGTCCGTGGCCCAGTGGTCATACCTCCGACTTTCAAGCCGGAGGTCCTGGGTTCAAATCTCAGTGAGGCAAAGATTTTCGCCTGGACGCTACCGTGTTCCGGAAGGCACGTAAAACTGTGGGTTCCGGCTGTTTCCTATAAGATATGTAGGAGACAGTCGTTAGGTCATGTTGCAGGCCTTGTAGGAATCTTTGGCCGAGTGGTCCAATCGACTAGAAGCACCGAGCGCAGGAACCTGGACTGTAGATGCTATCCGACCGGAGTTACATCGCTGGGTACATCGAAGACACGGCCACCTCACCTTTAGGCTATTGCAAGTCCTGTCTGGGCACGGTTGTTTTGGGCGATATCTCCACAAAATCGCCAGGCGAGAAGTGAGCCCCATTTGTCATCACTGCGGTGCTGCGGAAGACACGGCGCAGCACACTTAAGAAGAGTGTACAGCCTGGACGATACAACGACAGGCGTTGACGGCGCAAGTGGGCCTTCGCACGCCTGACAGGCGTGGTTACAGCCATGCTTGACAGTGAAACTGCCTGGAAGGCGGTTTCCTCCTTTTGTGAAGAGGTTATATGACAGAAGGAGGAAGCGGAGCGATCCCGAGAGATCGACTCTAATGCTGATCCGCTTCGTCGCAGGAGGCCAGGAAAAAGAAGGCAACAAATTGCTCGCCTTCTTAATCATTAGTAGACAAGCGAATTGCACCATGAGGGCCCCCCCCCCCTCTCACAGACTGGACTCAGATGCCGCTGGGACGACGGAGAAGAATGCGAGAGCGTACCTCCGCCGTCCCCGTCGAAAAGTGGCTGGAAGGACCCCGGGGTTTATGTGGGTATATCCGCCGGATTTTCCGGCGGGGAGTCCCACATAACCACCCTGAGACTAGCGTTCACTTCTCAGGGTGGTATGCGTAATGCATTTCCCCGGGAAAAAAAAAAAAAAAAGGCCTTGTAGGAATCTCGGCGACCTGAAACTGCAACATATAGGTTGGCCACACGACCTATAATTTGTGATTTGACTCTGACAGTGTAAGTAGGGTAACCTGTTCTGTTGGAGTATAAACTATAAACCCCTCAAGCCCCAAATTTTTATATTAATTCTGTCTAATATTTACTTGAATATTACAGTTATTTCAAATTATCTCATTATTGGCTTTCTACCTTCAAACAACTGTGTTGTGCTTATCTACTCAATTAAAATTAAAATGTCATAATATGGCTTTGAGTTTTTTCTTTTTAATTGAAAAGTTAATTAATTTAATATTATATGTTTTTATCAGTGAAAACTACTTACTTACTACTTACTAGATTGGCGCGAGAACCCAAAGTGAGTTTTGGCCTCCGACAATTAGAGCCTCCAGCTGGTCCTGTCCTGTGCCACCTCCCTCCAGTCCTCGACCTGCAGGGCGCGCACGTCCTTCTCCACCTCATCCTTCCAGCGGTACCTGGGGCGGCCCACTGGAAATCAGTCAGTGAAAACTATTTATGCCCCATTTTGTATCTAAGATAAGAAGCTATTTGTTTTCCTAATAAAATAAAAAATAAATTGTGATCACCGCAAGCCGCAACAAGAACGTTTATTATTATATAGAAAAACAAAACTTTTATTATGCAGTACTGAGTAGGTACGTCAATACTACGCTCATTTCACTAACGTTACTAAACATCCAGAGTTCATTGATAAGGATTTTACATACTCAATCACCAAGTAATCGTCTAAAAGCACCGCCCGCCCATAAACCAACTGGACCGTCGATAAATCGGGCGCTGCCTTACGGTAGTTAATTTTTAATTCGGCCGTCTTCGCAGGTCCGCTCGCCCCGACGGTCGATGTGAGACTGATGGCTTCAGGCCGGGGAACAGACCGCGCAGCTTAGTTATTGCGACTACCCTCATTTGTTGTTAGAGTTTTAAATTAGCGGTGAGGGTATGTGGAAAATTGTTCGAGTTATTTTCTTTGACGGGAGGAAGCTGGCGTTTTATTGAATTGGTTAGAATTTGGAGATAGTAGATTTGGAGATGGTAGTAGATATATCTACTATCAGATACAGTTATAGGAGTATGCTTATCGAAGAAAAGTAACGTTAAAAATAACAAAAACTTAATTTAAAGGTAACTTTTATTAAAAATCTGTTATTTTTTCTAACAGGAAATTGAAAAAGTTAGTCTACCTAAACATGTTTTAGAAAAATTTATTTGGAGACAGGAGACAGATACAGTTATAGGAGTATGCTTATCGAAGAAAAGTAACGTTAAAAATAACAAAAACTTAATATAAAGGTAACTTTTATTAAAAATCTGTTATTTTTTCTAACAGGAAATTGAAAAAGTTAGTCTACCTAAAAATATTTTAGAAAAATTTATTTCCACTCAATTTAATTTATTTTATGTTCTGAGAAGAGTCATTACGTTTAAACAAACAAGAAAAATAAAACATTTCTCTGTTAACTGTTAGAAAATTATTATATAAATTTAAATTCTGTAAAAAAAAAATATAGCAAAACTTTTGGCCTGCTGGGTCAGAAACGGACTGCCGCGTCGACTAACGCCGTAGTAAAATTGTGTGCATAAACCTAATTGAACCGGTCTATTTTCGAGACGCCTGTACCATAAAATATCTTTTTATAAGGGCCTATTTTGATTTGAGGCCCTTCTCTCTGTTTTAAATTTACACATTGAAGTTTGATCATTGATCAAAGGAACTGTAGGCACAAAGTGAAAACAAAAGAAAATTCCAGCCTCCCATCTGCTGTTGTAGCTAGTAAACATTTCTTGAACGGGAGGTGCGTAAAGTTAAAACGCCATGATTTCTCAGAGGGATGTAGGCGGGTGAGAGTAACGCACGACTTAACTTTCTGACCGGGATACCTTCGGGGACGTGATGAGAATCGGTGACGATTGCGGTGTAAGCTGCGAACTTATAGAGGGAATATAAATTGGCTTTGTTCTAGCGAGGAATGAATCTTGAAGGATTGAATTATGTGGGATTTGGATATTACAGTGAGAGTTTATCCGTTACAAATACGAGATGTCTGTACCTATGAATATAATTTTTTAACGAAATTATTTCAACTACTTTTTGGAAAATTACTATGTCCTTCATCAGGAGTTGAAAATGAAATATTATGTGGCATAATAGGTAACTAAAGTAAAGTAAAGTAAAAAGTAAAGTAAAAAATAATTTATTGACATTCTAGATTAAAAATACATAATATATAAGTTACAACAAGACAAATAACAAGACATAAGAAATAAGAATTAAAAACCAAGGTAGGTACTTATATACAATGTAGGTAACTAAAACGTCTCACTATCATGACTAAACTGACATAATTTATGGAGACGCTACTCTTGCTCCTCGCACATGCAATCGCATTGATAAACAATTTGCAGCTACTCCCAACGTTATTGTGCTTTTACAAACGTCAATAATTTCTCTTGACTGCGGGATGGGAGTTGCTAGTCTTACGTCAATGTTTTTATGTGCTCGGGCCGTTCACAGAACTGTAGACAGTAAAAAAGTTTTCTTGTAGGTAAGTGTACTTATGAAAAATCAGGCAAATTAGACGAAAGGGCTTTCTAAGAAAACCATCGCACTTCTATCACTTTCACCACAACGAACCGCGGAATCCGGTGTGTTTTTTCGCTCCGATGATTTTCACCCGCAGCCCAGATCTCGTGTTGATCTGAGAAGCCGAATTTTTGTCCGGGACGTGCGTAAGTTCTATAATAACTGGGGTTAGCCGGTTTGTTAGACGATATTCATGGAAAATATTCTGCTTTCAGTATTTATTTAGGACTGATTATGGTGGAAACGCAGCACTAGGATTGGAAATGGAATCAGTGGACTTGTTTGGAAAAAATTGTTGAGTAAATTTGTTAAACAAGTTTACACATAACATCGTGCTGGCATGTTAGATATTATTTATACATAAGTATTGCGTTTTACGACAGATATCGTAAATTACATCGTTGATTCGGTTATGAATCATAATACCTACGGTCGTTTCAACTACAGTCGATATAACTACGGTCGAATGGCCTACTGTTTAAAATGACAAATGGACGTTTCGCCTACGTTCATAATAACTATTGGTCGAAATCCCTAATGGACGACTCGCCTACGGTTAACTCAACTACGGTCGATTGAGCTATGGTTGATTAAACTAACGGACGATTTGCCTATTTTTGATTGAACTAATGGACGATTCACCTTTTATTTTTAAATCGTGTTTCCGGCTATTAGTCAGGTATGATTACTAAAAACTACTTGTTTTTAGTACAGAGTTCAGGGCAAACCGAAATCAGTTGGTTAGGTTAGGTTTGAACAGTGACTACAATGCGCGAGCCGAGCGAGCGAAGCAAGCGTGCCACGGCAGCGGCCGGCGAAGCGCCAGATACAAGTTGTTTTTTGATAACCGAATGATTTCTGTCTGTAGATGTGCAGACAGCTTATTATGCCGCGATCAACGAATTAGGGAAATAAGCCGCGATGCGATAATGAAGAAGATGCTAAGATGCCAAAAGATGCCATGACACAGTCTCTCTGAACATCTACAGATATAAATCTTTCAGTAATTTAAAAAAAACTCGTTACTGGCGCTTCGCTGGCCGCTGCCGCGGCACGGTTTTAAAATAGGTCGATAGTTTAAGTTTGTGTATTAGTTTTAAGTTTTTCTGTACGTTTTTTGTCTCAATAAAATGTAGTGTAGTCTATCTATCATCATTTGACCTTGTCTTTATATAGCAAAAATAAAAATTTTGTCACACAACGCCAGTACCTGGTAAGACTGACCCTACATAGGGCATGCACGACTCTCAAGCGAGTTTTTACAGTATGTTGCCCATAGCTTAACGGGCTAGAAGACTGAATACGTGAGTTTTGTAGGCCTTATTATTTATTGTATTCGATCCAACGCAACATAGTGCATAATAAAAATTAAAAAATTAGATTTAAATAAATTAAAAATACTAATAACACAAAGTTGCTATCTACTATCCACAGAAAAAATAAAAATCAAACATCCACCCGTTTCAATTAACTGCTTAAAATAATTCAAATTCAAATATTCCAATTCTCGCGACACGTTTCTCAGAAAATTAGTCGGTTTTCCTTACAATTCTTGTTCTCAGTTACAGCAATCGCGTAATTTTATTCATAGGGCCGTGTGTTGAGGTCACGTGACCCAGGGCATATCACATCGCGTTATCTTTATGAGAAGATGACATAGATTACTTAAAAAATACATCGGCTATATCGTCAACCATCGGAACGACGTCATAAGTGCTTCGCAAACGACAAAAAAAAATCTAACACTTTTTTCCTCTAATGTTTAATCTTTTTAAGCTTATTCTATTATAACATCAAAGATTATATCGAGGATAAAGAAGCATGGTCTACAGGTTTAACTCTGTGCAAAAGATTAGTTAAATGTGACAAAGCCCCTATTCAGCTGCTAAGTCAGTGATTGTATGACACTTCCTTACTATAATTACATAAGTATATTTATTTATTAATAATAAACTATACAAGACAAGGCCTCTTTACAGCCACACATGTATTTGTTGACGAAACTAAGTGTTCTTTATGTTCTTATAGTGAATAAATGTTTGAGTTTGAGTTTGAATTGTTATGTATTTATGGTGTTCAATTCAAACAACGCAACTTAAACAGTAGATATTAAAATATTCCCTATTAGATTTCGTCCGTTCTTCTCATTGATTTACTTTGCGATTGGGACATAGTCAAAATAAAATTAATTAATGGCTTTGTAAAATATACTTTTGCAAAAGTATTCCATTGCGACCTAATTGAATAATGCAATTTGTGTTAGATATTGTAGACTGACACGAAAATATGGACGTGGGGTTGGCTTTATTTTATTGAAATGCGAGTACGTTCAGTAGTTTTATCCGTACCATGTGATACTCAGTCCAGTTACAGACAAACAGAAATAAATTTTAGTACATTTTGTACTTCAGTATCCTCAAACATTTATTTGAAATATATTCAATAAATCATTTTGATTTTTTACTTTTTATTATAATAAGTACCTATAGATACAATTAAATATTATTATAATGCATCTGTTCTGTTTCCTCATTTATCCTGGAGAAGAAGATATTATGGTTAATTCTTTTCGTACGAATTCTTTTGATGGCGATGAGATTTCTTGTGATTAGATTTTCCATGGATTTCTGTGATAATTTTGGACTTTTTCATGGTAAAAATGCTTATTCAGCCAATTTTATATGCTACGAAAGGGATATTATTATATTTGGAGAAGGATCAGTGTTGAAGATAGGGATAGGCTTTACAGTTTCGAATAGATTCAATTTCTGCCGCTAGACTTCTTTAGTACCTAAATCGGATTTTAATTTCAATTGACTTCAATGGATGACGAGCACGCAACAAATCGAAGAGGCTGCACCTTTGTAAGAATTCTTTTAAAATGAAATGTTTTTTTTCAAACAAATTGTCTAATTTTTATTTTTATTTTAGTGGGGAAGCCTAGAGAAGAGCCTTTGGCAGGTATTCGTCCGCCAAGCGTGAAGGTGCAAATGTGCAGGCATTACTTTGTTCCGGACTAAGGGGTAATGTTATCAACGAAATTACTGAGCACTTTGCACGCGTAGAATATTATATTTAAAAACACTAGGTGGTACTGTGTCTTATATAGGCAATCATAATACTTACCATCGGGCACCTGTTTTGCTCGTCTTTTCAATAAAAAAAAAAAAAAACTTTTTTTTATTCATTATAGGTAGGTAAGCATTTGACCACGATCTCGCGTGAGGTTAACCAACGATGCAGATGAAGATGGTAGCAGACCAAACCTGGAAGGTGGGATAAATCCCTTATTTTACCCAGGAACAATGCGTTACGCATCATCTCCCCAAGCCGGGGGGCGCGAGGCTTCCCCGCCGAAGATGGGCGCGGCGGGGATACCCACTAAAAAACCTGGAAGGTGTTCCTGCGGGACGCCATGATGCCGGGGCAGCGAGTAGCGAGTACGCCGCAGCACTCGTCCGCGGCCCCGACGCTCCCTTAACTCTACAAGTTTGTTTTATTTTTAAGTTTAAAATGCTCAAACAAATCGTAGTAGTACGATACAAGCTCATTGTAATGCCAGTTCCCGTGGATGCGTCCCGAGGGAGCAGTGATGACGTCACACTCCCGGTAACGACTCCGATTATTATTTTACAGCAGCCGGTTTATGGTCGCACCGTGTTTCAAACAATTTCAGAATATGGAGTTAGACTTAGAGTTAGTATGCAAAATGTGACCTACTAGAATATTAAAATTAAAATAAATAAATATAGGACATTTCACACAGCGCCACCGAACCCCAAGCTTAGCAACTTAATGCTTGTGTTATGGTGGTTTGGATAACGGATATAATACTTATATACTTTTCTTTTGTAAATACATACGAGATACAGAGAGCCACCCAGACCAGAAACAAATATCTGTGGATCACACAAACATTTGTCCCATGCGGGAATCGAACCCGCAACCTTCTGCGTTGCAGGCGGGTATTAGCCCACCGCGCCACAGACGTCGACAATCATATATTTCAGACTATTTAGGGTCCATGGTGTTGTGTTACGATGGTCAGACCAGGTCACGCAACAGCTGGAAATGTCCGTCAACGAAGCACTATGCACGTCCAAAGATCGGGACCAGTGGAAGAAAATAGTTTGGGTATAAAATTAGTTCTTAGCTTAGGGTTAGTATCACAATTAAAAAGAAAAAAATATTAAAATTACATTCTCGCAAAGAAGTAAAAAGACTAGCAAGACGCTCTCCTGATGGTAAGAGATAACGCTGCCCATAAGAAAACCCTGCCCTGCAAAGGAAGTGTACCCCCGATAAACGGGGTCCATTTTTCCTCATTTTGGACTTTTCCTTACCTAGTTTCACATTCACATTTTTATATTAAAATGCGCATTTTTTCGTAAAGCTCCAAAAGCATGCGTAGAACGGTCAACACATTCTACAAAACGCTCGATAGTGTTGCCAGTAATAATAAAATACACCCGACCGGACCGTATAATAAACTCGGAGTATCCGACGTATTCAGTGACGGGGGCTAGGGGGCTAAAGACCCCGTCCCCAAGAAATGCCTTTCTGTTGAGATATTGATTGGTGTATGGTTGAGTAAAATATTTAAAAATCACTATAAGTATTATTATTTCACTTCGATTTTTCAAAAGGCACGTAAAACAGGTCCTGGCTGTTTTCTATAATATAAAATATTATAGATGAGGGAGTTATTTGCGAGCCTTTGTTACAGGTCATACAAAATGCGTGTACTGAAACTTCAACGTTTAAGTTGAACACACAATTTATATTGCAATTCGACTTTCACAGTTTAAGTAGGGTAATTAATTTGTTCTGTTGGAATCTAAATATATAAAAGGAAAGAGTGACTGATTGACTGACTGATCTATCAACGCACAGCCCAAACCGCTGAAGGGATTAGGTTGAAATTTGGAGTACAGGTAGTTTTAATGACCTAGACCTCCGCCAAGAAAGGAATTCTCCACGCGAGCAAAGCCGCGAGCATAAGCTAGTATAGACCTATATAAATTATTTAAGTATAAACATGTAATGCATTGGATTTTTAGTCTGTAAGTTACATGTGTAATTGAATAAATAAATAAAGAAATAAGCTATATAAACCTCAATTATTTTTATAGATTAACCTTTGACCACGATCTCCCCGGATGACCTAGACGGTGTAATAAGCCCCTCCCTGGTTTTACTAAATATTGAGCCTGAACACGGTCGGAATGGTTACTTGAATAACTTGGCTATGCAGTCTTATCCAGTAGGTGTAACTTGCCACGGCCAATGACTACCACCAGTAATAGTTATAGCGGGTGGAAAATAAAAATTACGAGCTCATGAACCTTAAATAATGCAAAAAAATTCAAAATATTCAATCTCTGGAAATTCCTAGGTAGTAAATTTCTAGTGTAGAAAGTATGTTCTAGCAGGAAGTAAATTTCCAGAATTGCGCCTGTCAACGCCCAGCCCCCCTCAAATGCAAACCCTAAGTCCGCCACTGGCCGTATTTACACAAAAAGGTTTGAGCATAAAGAAATTTCGCGCCATTTGTAAACAAACGGCATGTTTAGGAGTTTTCGGCGGATAATGCGCATAAAACCTTATGAAATACAGGTTCACCCTTTTCCGAGTCGGTATTAAGTTTGTGATACGGTCATCAAATGTTTTCTGACGGCCTTGGATTTTGGTTGCGTATTTTTATTTGAACTCAATGGACTTATTTTGATAATATTCTTTATGTTACATAACCCAATCTATCGTAATATTTTAAATGCGACAGTATGGATGTGTGTATGTTGCCTCTGACGCTTTTAAACGGCTGAATCAATTGAGCTGAAATTTGGTATAATAGATCGGTTAACAATTAAGTAGCTTAGATCGGTTACCTATTAAGCTTTAGCACCTAGAATATTTTTTTTTTTAATTGAATCAGAATTTTATTTTAAAAATGTTGTCTCTCTTAAAGTCAATCAGCACCGCGACTACTAAACATTCAGCAAAATCTACTGAAAAAGATTTTCCGCGCGATTTATTTTGAGACCCCTTCGAAATACCATAAATATAAAAGGCAAGCACACCATAACAAGTAAAGCAATCGAATAGTCTACACTTACGGCTGGGAATCATCGCCGATATACACTGTGCTCTGCCATGGGGTTGCCAGAAAAAAAAACATTTTAACAAATTCTAAAAAACCTTTTTTTTTTTTACTGTTATTAAACTTGCTTATAAGCAAGTTGCAAATCTTTAATGCTTTGAATACAAGCTTTTATGATATAAAAAACTGTGTTATAAAATAATATTTTGATATAAAGTTTATTTTTTAAATAGAGCAATTATAAAATAAGCTTGGGTAATTTTTTTTTAAATTATTTTTAAGTGCCTACGAGTCAATCAATCAAAAAGCGACACCTGACAAATTATTTGTAGAGTAGCACTTATTCTCTACAATCTGCCTAGTAGTGGCAGAAAACCTTACATTTTTTTTTGTGACCCAGGAAAAATGCGTTACGCATCATCACCCCGCGCCGAGGGACGCGAGGTGGTATGTGGGACTCCCCCGCCAAAGATGGTAGCGGCGGGGATACCCACTAAAAAACCTGGGGGTGTCCTGCGGGACGCCATAATGCCGGGGCAACGGGTACGCCGAAGCATTCATCCGCTGCCCCGACGGCCAGAAAGCCTTACATGGCTTAACCTATTATTGTCAATTTACGAATATTATACTTCTCGTGTGGGATTTTTAAATTGAAACTCCAACAAAAACGGGTGTAGAAGTAATAAAAAAATAATACAAAAGAATGTTTAAAAAACATTCCCAACTTAATTAAAACAAGGCATCTAATTCAATCGAACAAGTTTTTCAAATAAAATTAAGATTAAACAATTTTACTCAAGTTTTATTACCATTCACACTAGTAGGCATCCAATAAAAAGGAATTGTACCGCTTACTCAACTTTTGACATATCTCCCGTCCTAAATTACAAAAATCCCGACTTCTTCTTCTTAGTCGTACACTCTTGTCAGAGTGGTCGTGGTTGCTCTGATGCTCGGTCTTCTGTTTGGATTTTCCCGATGGATTTAGCGATGTGACGCCATTTTTGTCTGTTAATGGCGTTGCGAGAGCACTGGGTCATAGATGCCTCCGTGGCCTTCTTGATGAGGTCAGTCCAGCGAGTTGGAGAGCGACCTCGAGCTCTCTTTCCTTCAATGGGACCCTGCACAACAAGTCTCTCCATAGAGTCTTCTTTCCTAGAGACGTGACCAAAAAACTTCAAAATTCGTATTTGCACAGTCGACGATAGTCTCTCCTTGATTTGAAGTTCTCTGAGGATTGAGTTATTAGTGCGAAACGCCGTCCATGGGATCTTTAGGAGGCGTCTCCAGCACCACATCTCCAGAGCGTCAGCTTTTCGACGATCCTGTAGTCGAAGTGTCCAGGTTTCAGACCCATAAAGAAAGATTGGAAACACAAGAGCTCTCATAAGACGAACCTTGGTATTCTTGGTTATTCTTCTGTCATTCCAAATCTTTCCTAGTCTTTCCACTGCCGACCTAGTGATGGCGCACCGCCGTCTGATCTCGTCTTCACAACCACCAGTATTGGAGATAGTAGAACCGAGGTAGATATAGCTTTGAACCACTTGGCAATTGCCCACAGTAAGTATTTCGGGTTTGTTATGTTCAGCTCGGTCTACTATCATCACTTTAGTCTTGTCGCGGTTAATGGCGAGACCAAATTTAAGACTGGTTGTTTCCAACCGAGACAAAAGTTCCTCCATATCGTCTTGGGTTTTTGCGAGAAGTGTTGTGTCATCAGCATACCGCAAATTATTGATAGTGTGCCCGCCAATCGATACACCCTTGTTCCATCCCTCTAAGACAATTCGCATGATGTACTCTGTGTAGATGTTAAATAGCATCGGAGACAGGATGCATCCCTGACGAACCCCTGCTTGAGTTTTAAACCTGTTGGACAAGATATCGTCTACTCGTACTGCAGCTGTACCATCCTCATAGAGCCGTCGTATGAGGTATGTAAGGTGATCTGGTACTCCCATTTCCGTCATTATTTTCCAGAGGTCTTTCCAAATAACAGTATCAAAAGCTTTGCGGAAATCTACAAAGCAAATGAAGACAGGAGTGTTGAACTCTCTGGACTTTTCAATTATTTGCCGCAGTATCAGTATTTGTTCGCGCGTTCCTCTCCCTTTTACGAACCCTGCCTGCTCTGGAGCAATTTGTGGTAAGAGATAAACCTGCAGTCGAGTGTTTAAAATGTGGAGTAGTACTTTACTACCGTGAGTTATGAGAGAAATGAGTCTGTAGTTGTTGCACTTCTTCTTTGAGCCTTTCTTGTGCAATGGTATAAACACAGACTGTGCCCATTCCTCTGGCCATGTTCCTGTTTCCCATATGCTGCAGCAAATCATGTGCAAGACTTCTACTCCCGCATCTCCCATTGCTTTAAACACTTCAATAGGGATCCCGTCTACTCCTAAGGCTTTATTGCATTTAAGGTGTTTAATAGCCGCTTTTACTTCATCTCTCAGTATGCCAGGTTCTTGTTGACTATAAGAGGCCGTACTATTACAGCTGTTACTGATTGCTGTGTTGTTCTTGAACAGTGACTTACAGTACTCCATCCATACATTCACTATCTCTTTGATCTCAGTCACTGTGTTTCCATTTGCGTTTTCTATAGCCCACGTCTTAGGTTTAAACTGCCGCGTAATATACCGAACCTTATCATGCAAGTCTTTAGTCTGGAATGTCGCAGAATGTTGTTCCAGCTCGTCACAAATTTTACCCAAAAAGCTGTTTCGATCACGTCTACAAGCGGCTTGTATGACGGCTTTTTTGGCATTAAGTTGCACATTTGTTGCCCCTGTCGCTTTAAGCTGCTTATGCTCTTCAACTTTAGCCCAAGTGTCTGTAGACATCCAGTGTTGTCTTTTGGCTGACACATTCCGCGGTTGTGACTCATCTACTGCCTCTGTAATATATTTCTTAGCTGTAATCCACATATAGTTAGGGTCTTTATTTTCGGCATCTGCTCGCCAGGATGAATGTTTGTTTTGAACTGATTGTTCAAACCTCATTACATCCTTAATTTTGATAACTCTGGGTGTTCGCTGAGGTTGAATTCTTTGCAGTTTGAGTCTCAAGTTGCCAATTAAAAGTTGATGGTCCGAAAGACAGTCGGCTCCGGGTAAAGTATGCGTGTTGGTAATTGAGCTCCTCCATCGCGATCTAATGAGGATGTAATCGATTTGGTTACGGTATTTCCCATCGGGTGACGTCCAGGTGTATTGACGTCTTGGATGATTTTTAAATACGGTGTTCATTATGGTTAAGTTATTATTGGCTGCAAATTCTATGAGCCGTTCCCCTCTCAAATTACGATCCCCAAGACCGTATTGTCCAACGATATTACGAATTCCGGTATCCATGTTAGTGGCTCCTACTTTTGCATTGAAGTCTCCAATAATAATTAACAGTTCTCGTCTGGGGACACTAGCCATGCACGTCTCAAGTTGATTATAAAAGTTTTCCACATCATCGTCCTTTGCAGCACTTGTAGGAGCATAAACTTGGACAATGTTTAGTGGCGTTGGAGATGCGTCGATTTTGATGGAAATAATTCGATCACTTACAGCATTGTAACCTAGTACGCTGTGTTTCCAATGTTTGGGTATAGCAATAGCCACTCCAGAAAAGCTGCTGTTATCATTTCCAGAGAAATATATGGTGTGTTTCTCTGAATCAAAGTGGCCACTGTCTTTCCAGTGTGTCTCGCTTAATCCCGTTATTACTAACTGACATCGCTCAAGTTCTTTTTCTAGAATGTTGAGTTTTCCATCGTTAAGAAGCCCTCTTACGTTCCATGTACCGAATCGGTAGGTATTTCTTAGTTTGAGATATCTTCCAGATGCATTTTTTCCATGGTATGCCTGGTTGCCTGCATTGCCATGGTCGGTAGCTAATTTCACACTCCTAGTCCCGGAAAACTCTGAGCGCCGGTCGCTACGCGGGTTGCCAGGCGGTCGTATTCTCTGTATCGGCGTATTCATCATTGCAACTTTCATGGGATAATAATGTAGTAGTTTCCCCTTGCTTTCTACATCGCGGTATTACAGGCTCAGTGACTATAATATTCCGTGGGTGAACCGGTCCAGAATATATACCTCCTTACGCTTCACTTCGGTACTGATGGCTACCGCTGCCCTCCATCAGGATCCAGGAACAACGCCCCTGTGGCTTGCCTCCTCCGCTAGTTTGGCCATACCGACAGCTACTATCTCTGCCCACCCTACCGTTGAGGACTTCACCCGTAACCCTGGGCAAGGGATTCATGTTATACCCCATGAAGCTGGGTCCCTATTCGAACTTTGTCACCATCTCATTCCGGCCTACTGAAATGAGTGGCGTCCAGCCCCGCGACAAGGACGCGCCGAATAAGAGTTACCCCAGTGAAAAATAGAGAATTGGCTCTATTTCTCCTGGGGCCGGGTTAACGGCCTTGTATGAGACCAAGACCGAGACCAAAATCCCGACATATCGGGGTAAATCCTGACACCTGGTAACCCTGTTCACGCTCCAAATATCTATGGAGAGGATTTGTGTGTTTATTTATTAGACTATTTTATTTTATACGTTGGGGGCTTCGGTTAGGCATCCAACTGGATACGTCATAGACAGGCGACCCTGGTTGCCAAATAAAATAAATATCGTCAAGCATAAAACTAGCTTTTTTATTCGTTAGCCTTTGACCGCGATATCGCGTGATTCAATCATAGATGGTACCAGAGTAAATCTAAAAGACGGGATAATTCCCTCCCTAGATCAAACTAGTTATCACAATAATACAGGTTATACCTGTGTGTGTATGTACTCGTGTGCGTTTTATGCCATTCATTTATGCCAGTTTTTGACTTATATTTTTTTTATGTGCATTGCCTCTTCCCCTTAAAATTGATAGACTTTTTTGCATATAAATTAGTGTCTGTAGGTTAGATTGCTTTATGCGATAAGACCGCCATTTTTCACCTCTAATTTGCAGCTTGTTTTGTATTTAAAATAATTTCTTGTAACTTGGTACCTACCTATGCAATAAAGTGTTGTTCTATTCTAAGTATTATATTCTATTGGTTTCTATTCCCATAGTTAAATGTTCTAAGGTTGGGGGTAAAAAGTTGATAGACGTTTGCCTATTGGATGAGATGAGAGCTTCTGAAAATGTAGGTAAGTGTTTACGCGATGCGATTTGATTTATTTTAATAAGGGATATCGGTGGATTGATATTGAAAAAGTTACGATATATGCAAAAAAGCTTTTTAACCGACTACAAAGTCGGAATATTTTTTATTACCTACTTGATTACCCGAAGTGGCCTGAACTGATTTAGATTTATTTTCAAGTGGTATTTCTAGGTAGGTACTTTACTATTTTATTAAAGGCTTTCCAGGTACCTATTTATTATCGAGTTCATATTTTTGTACTTATAATTAGGTTTTTTGAAAGTGAGCTTGAAGTCTTTCAGTTTATTACAAACTCTTCGATTTAGAGTGCAAAACGGTATCTGCTTATGATGTGAATAACAATCTTCGGTCTTATAGTTAAAATATCTCTTCCAGACGACCATGACAAACAAACGCAAGTCACCTATAGGTACACCTTTAGGTCTACATAATATAGTACCTATGTAGTAGGTAAGTAGGCACCTACCTACATTTTTAGACTTTCTCCACTAAAAACCAAGAGAGCTTAGATCGCATTGAAAACGCCGTATATTCAGGAGCCGAGTAAACAATACCGTTCAAACCCGGATATGAGCAATGTGCCCTTTGACCGGGCGACTTATATCCGGCCGGCTAGACGCCAATCCGGGCATAGGTCGGAAGGCTTTGACGGAGGCCAAGTGGCTAGGCTCTGGTTTGCGCTTTTTTATTACCTTTTACCTAGCCTAGAATATTTTATGGACCTATAGAAGAAAATTTGGTTTTTATTGGGCATTTTTTTATTATATTAGGTACGTCGATGTTTAATTAAAGATTTTTAGAAAAACTTTTAAAATGTATAATGGTAATGATCTTACTCATTTCATAAAACCTACCTATTCAATGCTGACGTCAAAATAAATTGTTTTAAAATATTATAATGTGAATTATTTTTTTTATTACAAGTAGGTATTTCTTTTCTATAAATTTAAGTAATGAAATACTTAACAACAATAATGATAAAATTTTATGATTAAATTAATAAATAATATTGGTTTTAAACAGGGCCCTCTATGAAGTTGATAATAAACTTTTTGGTTCTGACACCTTAAAATGTTATTGCAGAGTATGTTCTATACTAGTTCCATGGTATGCTAATAGATGGCGCTAATTTCAATTATGAAATTAATCTTAAATCCAGTACAAAACGCCAAAATGAGACAAAATGGTCAATTTAGCGTGCAAAAGCTTTAATTTTCACTTTTCTAGGGTCTCTATTTTCTTATTATTACCATTTAAATTTTAAACTTGTGACAGCGCTGACTATGAAGTATAAAGAGCTAATTTCTAATGCTAATGCAAGTTGAAAAGTATTCCATTAGAAAGCGCTAAACATAGGCGGATTTAGGGGGGGGCAGGGGGCCAAGGCACCCCCAGAAGCATTGTAGAGGTACGAATTTTGCACATATTTCATGGTCAGGATTATAATTTTTTCTCGGCGCTCGTAGCATACTACTCGCGCACTAATTATTAAGGATATTTGAACTTCCTAACTGTTCAGAGCGAGCTAAACACACACTTTTCGTAGTAAAAATTATATTTTTGCTCGTCTGCACCTTGGACCAAACCCCCCCAGGACCAAATCCTGGATCCGCCAGTGGCGCTAAATATCACTATAATATCGAATAGACAATAATTAGTATTATGTAGTATGTCTTATAATAATATTTTTTATGACCTATGTATTGGATGTTTGTAATAAAATATTTTTTAAAAATTCCAAACAAATATCACTGTAAATGTAAGTACCTAGGTATCTACTTATAAGCAAGGGCGGATCCAGGATTTGGTCCTGGGGGGGCCAAGGTGCAGACGGGCAATAATATTAATTATAATTTTTACTAGCTCGCTCTGAACAGTTAGTTCAAATATCCTTAATATACGTGCGTAAAACCAGCTTGCTGCGAGCGCTAAGTAAAAAAATATAAAAAAAATATCATCTTGACCATGAAATTTGTGCAAAATTCGTAACTCTACAATGCTTCCTATATAAAAATTTATACTTACGCCTGGCCATGTCGGGTTCGGTTTTAAATTTTTATTTTATTAATTTCGGCCTAGCAGGAATCACTGGCAGGAATGCGAGAATTTGTTCATGACCTAAAGACCACATCCACCCCATTACAAAAAAAATGTGTAGGGTGAAATTTAAAAAAAACTTCTTAAAAAACAAGTTTTTATTGTTATCTACAGTCTAGCATCAAAGCAAAGAATAGAAAGTATTACTACGACTAAAGTAAGGTAACGCGTCAAGAATCAAATGAGTCAAATTCGATGGAGTTACGGCGTTTAATTACGGAGTTCCTATGGCCACCTTCAGATCAGACCTCCATCATCAGATCAGCTCCTTGTCATAATAATATTGCATTACCTTAACATCCGATTTATACATGGATGCAAAATTTCAGGTCAATCGGAAACCGGGAAGTGGATCAATAAATTAACTTGCAAGATTAGTTACAGACAGACAGACAACAGGACAGGTGAAAGAAAATAAAAGCGGGTTAAAATGGGTCTCCAAGATACAACTTTGACTACAAAAATCAAAACATATAGTTTGCGACCGTGACAGGACTCGAACCTGCAATCTTCGGATCCGAAGTCCGACGCCTTATCCATTAGGCCACACGGTCGTTGTGAAATCAGTCAGAATTTTGAATTGCAATCCAATTTTTATCGATCGCTTATGCAAGATTTTATAAAAAGCTAATGTAGTAGTTAAGGAGCAATAACTACTCGTCCAACTAAATGCGTTAGAACATAAAATGGTTATTAAAAATAAAAAACCATACTCTGCTCGCTTTTGTTAGCTCCGTTGTTATGATTAATCCACAATTTCTACTTTGAAATTCCGAGAAATATTTAAAAATCTCAAAACGACATTATTTCGTTTATTTTATTACAATATTATTATTATAAATAATTTGCTTTTGTCTTGATATAAAATTTCGGCGGTTCCAATTAAGATAATATTTTGAAACAGCGCCATCTGGCGAATACCTAGCTAACTAAAAAGTCACGTCATCGTTGAAGCATTCAGTGATATACTAGTTCTAGCACATCTGCACAGATGGCGCTAAAATAAATTTAGTTATTACCTATATTATCAATAGGTGGCGCTACGTAACATAAAACCAAAGAAGGTTAAAGTCAAAAATAATTAAAAACATGCATAAAATAAAGTCTTCGGAATTTTCTGTTTTACTGAAATATCGTTAAAATAATTATCGTTTAGGATAGCAATAAAAATAAATCTTTAAACGCAAATCCTTAGACCCCTTCGTTGCGTTGGTACGGCGTGGCACCGCAACGTCTTGAGTGCCAATTTGTGGGTCCCGAAACACTCGTGGGTCCCTTGACTGCGCAGATTAGGCAATAGTTGCAGAGTGGTTGAACCACGTAACGAGTTGGCAATTTTATTGGAGAGGTCGCGAAGGAGCTTAGTAAAATGTTTGGTTGGACATTATTATTGTGATTGTTAGGTATTAGAGAAAACATTACTTAGGTCTTTTAATAATTAAAAATAATCTTAAAAAATTAGATAATGTTTAAATAATGTTAGATAAAGTAAAATTAAAATAAAAGTAAAAATTGCGTGACTCTATTAAAAGTATCTTTTAATCAAATTTATAAAAATAATAAGTGTTTTTCAATCTACTTTGTCTTTATACAGAATCCACACGCTCAATACATTATCCTACCTACCTACCTATATAGGAACCTAATTACCAACTAGTGTTTTCCACAGACACAAAAAATTAATGAAATTTAGAATTTTATTGAGTTTTTGATTTCATCTTTTAGTAAAAATATAGGTAGATACCTAAGTACAAAATGAAAGGTAATACTTATTGCACTACTTTACTTAGGTAGGTACCTATACCTATGACTTATTGGATTTCGTTATGGAACGGTAAGGTAGTTTACAATTTTAAAAAAATTGCAGTAGGTAGATAAATGAAGAGTCGCTTGCACGTGAATTCAACATTTAAAAGAAAATCATCCCAGCTAGGTAGCTGGGATGATGGATGAGGATTTTCAGTAGATTGGCCTGTTTGACCGATTTTGTGGAAAACACAAGTTTTCTTTATCACTTTATCATTAGCTGGTAAGTAGATAACCTTATCTACTTACCAGCTAATGATAAAGTGATAAAGAAAACTTGTGTTTTCCAAAAAATCGGTCAAACAGGCCAATGTACTGACAATCCTAGGCCTCCAAAACGCTCATAGGTGGTAATACCTACGAACATAGGCGGATTTAGGGGGGGGGGCAGGGGTCTAAGCCCCCCCCCCCCCCCAGAAGCATTGTAGAGTTACGAATTTTGTACATATTTCATGGTAAAGATTATATTTTTTGTCTCGGCGCTCGCAGCAAGCACCTATTATTATGAATGTTAAAACTTTCTAATAGCTCAGAGCGAGCTAAACACACATTTTTCGTAGTAAAAATTGTAATATTTTTGCCCGTCCGCACCTTGGCCCCCCCAGAACCAAATCCTGGATCCGCCTATGCCTACGAACCTAGGTATTTAATATTATTAGGCTTATAAATGTCACTGGAAAATAACAAGATTCGTAAGTTTATAATTTTTTTAGGAAATTTATAAACTTTCGTAGGATTCCAAACGAGAAATAAAATGTTTTATTTTACGCCCACATTTTCGCAAATTTATAAACTTACGGGTTTTGTTATTTTCCGGTGACATAAACACCGAACACAGCCCAACTGTCGATTCGATCAAAGCACCTCACTGCACCAAAAAAAATAGAGCATCAAATCAAGTAAAAAGTTAAGTGGGTGCACTATCACATAATCTGTGGCACTTTTTCGATGCATTCTTGTGTCGAGTCTTGAGTTTAAATTCACGGGTGGCCTAGTACCGACCAATAAGAAGGTTGTATATGAGATGAAACAATGCCGCCTTTGTTGTGGGCGGGGCTAGTATTGTTGCGTACAATGGTAAGATAGCGGCTCCCTTTGTCCCCTTTGTGTGGGCTATTGTTCGCCTATTGTGTGCTGTGGGTGGCGATACCTCCTCTTGAGGTGTGGTTTGCTGAAAATGCCTGTTTTTATGTGGAGCGATAGACGCTGATTGGTGATTAGGTTAGGTATTTTCAGTTAGGTCAAAATACCTAGTATTTTTTTCAACCTATGTGATTTTTTTCAGTTTGTTTGAAATAAAATTAATAGCCCTACGCCCTACATATTATAGCATTAGGTATGTATATCAGTGTGGACCTTAAACACGTTATCATTTTCTATACTTTCTTACTGGCCACATTGGTCAAACGCAGCCAAGATTATCTATAATTATGATATCACATACCGCAATAAAAAAAAATACTTGAAAAATGGAATTGATTTTTTTTTACCGTGACGCAGCTCTATCAACTATTAACACTATAACAAATCTACCACAACCACAAGAGTCAATATAAAGACATTCTTAGGTTGGTGTTGCATATTTTAAATTTGGCGCCTTTTATTGTGCATCATAGATAATACAGTTAACCTATATTTTGTATTACTTTTTACTTTTTACTCTGTGCTCTCTGCTCTGTGCGATACGCGACCATACACTTTGTTAATGTTAAAGTTTCTAATTAAAACAGTAAATATCTTTCAAATCCTCGTTTAATTTATCAGTTGGCAACAGAAGTAGTACCTACCTAAGTATTTACCTATAGTTATATTATTTTTTTCACAAATAATTTCAAGATGCTTTTCTAAAGTTTTGTTGGTATTTATTATAGAGCTACCTATAGGCTGGTAGAGCTCATTTCATCCGCGTAGTTACACTATAGCCATAATCCAGCCATATGTTAGCCATAATCTTGTAAAATAAACTCTAAAATAAGTCCAAACACGAGTATAGTCAATAAAACATGGCAACAATACCGGGACAGTCGTCAGCCAGACAACGATATCGATCGGTAGACACCAGGACACCGGGATTTGGGGCACCGCTCCACGACACAACGCTCTTTCTTTGCCTTTTACAATATGCATGACATTTTGTAGTTTGTAGGTAACTATAGGTAAGTAGAGCTACCGTAAGGTCGGGTTAATTTAGTTCCGAAGGTAAACGTTGGTTCAATTAAGAAATAAAACCGGTCAAGTACGAGTAGGACTCGAGCACCGAGGGTTCCGTACAAACCTACGGGTTTCTACGGAACCCTAAGGAAAAGTGGGTATAATATTATGTACTGAAGGTTTTGATTCCCTTGCGAGTACTTGTGAGCTTGAAAATATGCGGCTAAAATTGCTGTTTCTTTTGATTGCGTTGAAATAGAGGTTTGATTTTTTTACAGCTTAAAGTTATTATAAAGCTGAGTATTTGGTATGAATTTAAATTTAATACCTGTACGCGTTCTTGAGGAAAGGGGTAGTAAATACAAAATTATTAAAAATATTTTTTTATATAATGTAACTAAATATTTACAGTTTTCGCAATTTTTCCTGTGCCTATAATTTAAGACGTTGCTGCGTACCAAATTGCAAGATTCTGAGTTAACGGCAAGTACCCTGTAGTCTGTAGGTTTTGATTCCCTTGAGAGTAGTCGCGAGTTAAAAAATACGGCTAAAATTACTGTTTCTTTTGAATGCGTTAAGGTAGAGGTTTGATTTTATTACAGTTTAAAGGTATTATAGTCTTGAGTATTTGATATGAATTTCAATTTAATACGTTTACGCGTTCATGAGAAATAAGGTAGTAAGTATGAAATTATTAAAAATATTTTTTTATATGATGTAACTAAAAACCGGTCAAGTACGAGTAGGACTCGAGCACCGAGGGTTCCGTACAAACCTACGGGTTTTTACGGAACCCTAAGGAAAAGTGGGTATAATATTATATACTGTGGGTTTTGATTCCCTTGCGAGTACTTGCGAGTTTGAAAATATGCGGCTAAAATTGCTGTTTCTTTTGATTGCGTTGACATAGATGTTTGATTTTTTTACAGCTTACAGTTATCATAAAGCTGAGTATTTGATATGAATTTCAATTTAAGACCTGTACGCGTTCTTGAGGAAAGGGATAGTAAATACAAAATTATTAAAAATATTTTTTTATATAATGTCATTAAAAATTTACAGTTTTCGCAATTTTTCCTATGCCTGTGATTTAAGACGTTGCTGCGTACCAAATTTCAAGATTCTGAGTCAATGGCAAGTACCCTGTAGGTTTTGATTCCCTTGAGAGTAGTCGCGAGTTAAAAAGTACGGCTAAAATTGCTGTTTCTTTTGAATGCGTTGAGATAGAAGTTTGATTTTATTACAGTTTAAGGGTATAATAGACCTTAGTATTTGATATGAATTTCAGTTTAATACCTGCACGCGTTCATGAGAAATAAGGTAGTAAGTATGAAATTTTTAAAAATATTTTTTTATATGATGTAACTAAAAATGTACAATTTTCGCAATTTTTCCTTTATCTGTGCTCTAAGGAGTTGCTTCGTGCCAAATTTCAAGATTCTAAGATCACGGGAAGTACCTTGTAGGTTTTGATTTTTTGAGAGTATTTGCGAGTTTAAAATTGCGGCTAAAATTGCTGTTTCTTTTGAATGCGTTGACTTAGAGGTTTGATTTTATTACAGTTTAAAGGTATTATAGATTTGAGTATTTGATATGAATTTCAATATAATACGTCTTCGCTTTCATGAGAAAAGGGGTAGTAGGTATAAAATTATTCAAAATATTTTTTTCATATGATGCAAATAAAAATTTATAGTTTTCGCAATTTTTCCTTTATCTGTGCTCTAAGGAGTTACTTCGTGCCAAATTTCAAAAATCTGAGTTCACGGGAAGTGCCCCGTAGGTTTTGATTTATTTGGTAATGTCGAAAATTTGCTAAAATTTGCGACATATTCGACTATATCTTTTGATTGCGTTGGCCTAGAAGTTTGAAATTTTCACAGCTCTAAGAGGCAACAGACCTTAGTATTTCCTATAAATTTCAGCTTGTTACCTCCACGCGTTCCTGAGAAAAAGGGTCTTGACAGACAGACAGACAGACAGACGGACAACAAAGTGATCCTATAAGGGTTCCGTTTTTTCCTTTTGAGGCACGGAACCCTAAAAAGAAGAAAAAAAGAAAGAAAAATCATTTATTCGGCGGCTAATGAAAACAACAAAAAACAACAACATAAATAAATAGGTAACTTTATTTGCAACAAGATATAGGTAGCTAGGTAGGTACATACATAACATTGAATATTGCCTACTTATATCTATGAATAACAGAGAAAGAATCAGTGGTCTTGCCGCGAAAAGGTACCGCAAGTAGTAACACGCAAATTATTGAAGTGAAAACTTTTTTGCACTTTTTTGTATGGGTAAAAACTTTAAAACTCGCGTCAGGGTCACGTGATGCTGATCGAAAAAGCGTAAGATCGAGGGGAAGGGAGAGGAACTAGTATCTCCCACTCTTTCTACCGTGCCTGAGTGTGCTGCTCTGTTGATGGTGTAAAAGTCGTCGAAATTATGGATGGAATAACATAAATGATAGTACTTTTATACTTATAATTAAACACAACGTTAATATTGAAGTTTTCACTTCTGCCGGCACTCCCGGAGTGCTACCTTTTTTTTTTCAATCAGAACTCTCTGGACAATTATCTATAATTAGCAGCGGTCGTACCGGCTATGTCTATGTGTTATTCCAGGGTCTAAGCTGTCTCTATACCAAATTTCAGCTTAATCGGTCCACCCGTTTAAAGGTGAAAGAGTAACAAACATACATCCATTCTTAAAAACTTTTACGTTTATAATATTAGTAAGATTAGTGTGATTGGTGATTAGGGATGAAAATGTCCGAATGTTTCCGAAACTTTCCAGGAATACTTCCAATGTTTCCGGAAATATAGGGAAACATTGCAGGAAACTTAGTAGTAGGGATTGATTGATTCTAGCTCACTAGCTCACTGAGTGAGCTAGAATCAATCAATCCCTACTACTACAATGAGTGAGCTAGAATCAATCTGTGGGTCTCCTGTTTGGTCAATTTTTGGGGAGCGCCGCCTAAAAAAAAAAAAAAAAAAAAAAAAAAAGTTTGGTATCAAAATGGGGGTTTTGGCATATGCCTGATCGATTGCGCTCATCCGTTTTAACGTATCTAGCTTAGATGCAAAGATAGGTCAATCGATTACAAACCCATTTACCTCGTAATTAGCGGTTCAATTGTCCTTAATTAGGGGTTGCGATTAGTAATTACTTAATGAGCCATTCTTTTAAATGGGTACTTCATAATGTGAACTTACTATTTAAGAAACTTATAAATAAAAAGATGCAAGTTGTGTTGTACTTATATTTATTAATATTAAACTTATCCTAAGATTACATAAAAATATCTTAACTACTATAGTCTACGATTACATTACGGTTTTTATCTATTTCAATTACATTATCGAACTCGGCATATACAATACAATTGCTAATCTATATTTAAATGATAATTATTATACTATTGTCTTATACTATAATGACCCCATGCTAGCGTATTTACTGAATTTGATAAAATGAAACGTTTTGTGTCATTATATGACAAACATCTTTTATTAATTTTTTGAGTAAAAATAACATGCTTTATCGATTTAAATCTGTACATATTTGAAAATTTAATATTTTTATTGAATAGACAATCCTTATAGTTGTCTATGCTAAGTTTTTTGGTAACACATTTATTAACGCCTTTAGCTTTTGTAATGATTTTATTTTCTACTTTCATTGCGTACATTTTTGATCTTAAACCTACAAACTCAGTGAATATTTTACCGTTATTTTCATCTTTGAATAGCCCTAACTTTTTTTTATTTACAAGCGGAAAATTAAATACGTTTTCTAAGGAATAATCAGAAGTATCAAAATATTTATGAATGTCGTGATAAATATCTTTATAAAAATCGTACGTGTTAATATGGTAAACCAAACTATCAGTATCTGTATATAGCAGTTTCAAGTTGGTATCAAATTTCTTTTTCATATAATTGTAATGAAAGTCGTACATAAGAGTTTTTGAGATATCTAAAACACAAAATCCTAAGTAAATGGGTTTATTATACAATAATTTTGTCTTATTTAATTGTACAGCTACTAAACTTTCAGAAAATATTGAGAGGCTATGAAATTCCGGCCTAGCTATTAAACTTTGAGCCCCTTGTACTTTACCCCGATTCTCCCAGTGAGTAGTTAATTTGACATTTACGCGTTTGTCTATATTTTCCATTGTTTTACCAAATATTGCATTATTCATAAGTTTATAAAAATCTTTTTCAAAATCCGATTTGGCGTTTGTTCTCAAATTTGTATTTAACTCTATGTATTTGTTTAACCATGGGCTTTGGTTGAATTTTAGAATTCTATGTATCTTTTGTAATTTCATCCCTAAGTCAATACATTGCTTTAAATTTCTATAGTGTATGATATATTTTGTTTTGTTATTTAAATTTGGAACCAATCTATAATCTTTTGTATTTCCTACACAAATATTTTCCGGGCAAAGAGGGAAATCAGAGTGACAATCATGTAGATCATTAGGGTATTCTAAATCCACTTCCAAGATATAACCAATATCAGAATTGTTATCTACATGATTGTCACTCTGATTTCCCTCTTTGCCCGGAAAATATTTGTGTAGGAAATACAAAAGATTATAGATTGGTTCCAAATTTAAATAACAAAACAAAATATATCATACACTATAGAAATTTAAAGCAATGTATTGACTTAGGGATGAAATTACAAAAGATACATAGAATTCTAAAATTCAACCAAAGCCCATGGTTAAACAAATACATAGAGTTAAATACAAATTTGAGAACAAACGCCAAATCGGATTTTGAAAAAGATTTTTATAAACTTATGAATAATGCAATATTTGGTAAAACAATGGAAAATATAGACAAACGCGTAAATGTCAAATTAACTACTCACTGGGAGAATCGGGGTAAAGTACAAGGGGCTCAAAGTTTAATAGCTAGGCCGGAATTTCATAGCCTCTCAATATTTTCTGAAAGTTTAGTAGCTGTACAATTAAATAAGACAAAATTATTGTATAATAAACCCATTTACTTAGGATTTTGTGTTTTAGATATCTCAAAAACTCTTATGTACGACTTTCATTACAATTATATGAAAAAGAAATTTGATACCAACTTGAAACTGCTATATACAGATACTGATAGTTTGGTTTACCATATTAACACGTACGATTTTTATAAAGATATTTATCACGACATTCATAAATATTTTGATACTTCTGATTATTCCTTAGAAAACGTATTTAATTTTCCGCTTGTAAATAAAAAAAAGTTAGGGCTATTCAAAGATGAAAATAACGGTAAAATATTCACTGAGTTTGTAGGTTTAAGATCAAAAATGTACGCAATGAAAGTAGAAAATAAAATCATTACAAAAGCTAAAGGCGTTAATAAATGTGTTACCAAAAAACTTAGCATAGACAACTATAAGGATTGTCTATTCAATAAAAATATTAAATTTTCAAATATGTACAGATTTAAATCGATAAAGCATGTTATTTTTACTCAAAAAATTAATAAAAGATGTTTGTCATATAATGACACAAAACGTTTCATTTTATCAAATTCAGTAAATACGCTAGCATGGGGTCATTATAGTATAAGACAATAGTATAATAATTATCATTTAAATATAGATTAGCAATTGTATTGTATATGCCGAGTTCGATAATGTAATTGAAATAGATAAAAACCGTAATGTAATCGTAGACTATAGTAGTTAAGATATTTTTATGTAATCTTAGGATAAGTTTAATATTAATAAATATAAGTACAACACAACTTGCATCTTTTTATTTATAAGTTTCTTAAATAGTAAGTTCACATTATGAAGTACCCATTTAAAAGAATGGCTCATTAAGTAATTACTAATCGCAACCCCTAATTAAGGACAATTGAACCGCTAATTACGAGGTAAATGGGTTTGTAATCGATTGACCTATCTTTGCATCTAAGCTAGATACGTTAAAACGGATGAGCGCAATCGATCAGGCATATGCCAAAACCCCCATTTTGATACCAAACTTTTTTTTTTTTTTTTTTTTTTTTTTTTTTTTTTTTTAGGCGGCGCTCCCCAAAAATTGACCAAACAGGAGACCCACAGATTGATTCTAGCTCACTCATTGTAGTAGTAGGGATTGATTGATTCTAGCTCACTCAGTGAGCTAGTGAGCTAGAATCAATCAATCCCTACTACTAAACTTTCCAAAATTTCCAGATTAACACTGAATTTTTGAATGCGTTTTTTTGACTACTACGGCCTTCTGGGTTTATTTTTGTTTTGTTATTATACTTATCTATCTCAAAACTATAATAAATGGTGGTAATTGCCATGAATATTTAATTGACGATGGAAATATACAAAGAAAAAGTGAAAACTATGATACTGGTAACTTATGATAGCTGAACCCATCATTTTTTTTGACTTACAATTATAAAGATTATAAACAACCAAAGAGGTCATTGATACCGACTTATATAAACATAATTCATATAATTCTGTTTTAACATTAGTTCACCAAGCAGCCAGGTTATTACTTGTGAATCAGTCATTGCACTGTTTCACCCTTTACATACAGACACGTGTATATACTTTCATATGCACAAGAATAAGTCTATTTAACAAAGTAAAACAAAAATACAATGTTTTTTTGGTAATTGGTATGATATTTTCATCAATGAACAGCGTATTTCTTTTCCTTGGTATATTAGTTAGAAATTTAATTTTATAGTCCAAATTCTTGATTGAGTATTGTAGACAGGCACTAAGCCTACTATCCTATCAGCAGTAATTTTACTTTACTTAACATTTTCATTTAAAAAATCAGATTTCTAATTTGGGGTTTATTCCCAATTGTTTCTGTCAAATTTGGAAAGTTTCATGGAAGTAATGGAAACTTTCGGAATATTTCCGGAAATTTTCATCCCTATTGGTGATCAATAAAAATACTCTTAGCAAATAATTTTGAATCTTCCATAATGCAAGTTAAAAGTAAAACAGTTTACACTAGTAGTCAGCATTCTGCCCTACAAAGTACAAAGCAAGCGATCGATAGAGGCAGGTAGGGCCGAGGGCTAGCAGGTGCATTGTAAACTGAACTACCCGCGCACCCTTTGTACCTACACTGAGTTTATGTCATATTGTGGTGAAAATATACTATTAATTATAGGAACCTAGGAATTATATCCTTCATCAGATTCGGTAATCACTCTGAGGCTTAAGATACAAGCCTTAATTGAGCTTAGTTTGAGTCTAAATGTAATATCACTAACTTAGTATTAAGGACACCTCACTGGATGATACCTATGTGTTAAGCATAATTGTTTTTTTTGTATTGTTCTTTTCTGGCAATAAAAATTATTCTATTCTAATTATTGTTCTAATTACTACTTGCTGGCTTGCTACGTAGCTGTTGGGAGACACTTCATTTAAATCTAAGTATTGATAACTAAAGTTAATTAAAGAAAAAAATATGAGAAGCTACCTGCGCCCAGCGGTTTTATCCGTTGTATAGGTACTATGTGTTGTTACAGGGTCTAAGCTACCTCTACACCTACCAAATTTCAGCTCAATCGGTCCACCCGTTTATGCGTGATGGCGTAACAAACGTACACAATCACAATCTTTCGCCTTTATAATATTGTAATATAGATTAGTGTGCTGTGATTAGTAGAATAGAATAGAAAACACTTTGAAATGTAGAGATCGCTAACGCCAAGGATTTCTGTATGGTGGAAAAGTAATTAAAATATAATATTATATTATGCGGAGGGATGAAAATCATGTTACCAAAAAGTCCATGAATATTGTAATAAGTGGTAATCCGGGAAGGGGACGCCCGAAAAAGGTTTGGATGAACTCTCCACCTTCCCATGGTCCTGCCTGCCTTGCGGCGTACGGACCGAATCGCGGGGTCCTACGCGGCACTCGCCTCTGGCCCAAAGGGGTTTAGGCTAAACGCACCGCGCGGTCTTCATACCCCTACAAATATTTTCTTTAATGTCCCAGCCACTTTCCCTTTCTGGGCTGGCTGTCTATCTACTTAGCGTCGCCCCCTAAGTAGGGCTTAACACCACTGAACGGTACTCGGCGTCGCAGGTCTCCTCCTCACGGTGGCCGCCTTTCCTCTTCCTGGCACCGCTTTTGGTGCCATGCGTGTGCGAACTCCTTCAGGGCCCTGAAACTTGGAGCACAATTGATTAAGTCTGCGTGGCAGACTGGGCCAACCCTGTTTGACGCGACTTTCCCTAGCATCTCCAACCTCTCAGCTTCAAATAGAGGACAGCTCCACAGAATGTGGTCCCTGGTCTCGACCTCCCCGCAGCTACACCTATCCGTGACGCTAAGGCCCAATTTGTGTAATCTATATCTAAAGCATCCATGACCGGTCAGCAGTTGTGAGGTCACATAGTCAGGTTCAACCCATGTCGAGTCTAGTCTGGCCCCTACGTCTGGAAAGAAGCTGTACAAATCTCGGCCATTCTCACTACTCTCCCAACGTTCCTGCCAAAGGACAACGACATCCTCGCGAACTACCCGCTGTAGCTCCCTGCGCTCCCTCGGGGCAAGTTGAATTCCCTCTTGGGCGACTCTCCCTGCTCGAAGCACCTCCAGGTCTGCCGGCAGAACACCCGCAAGCACAGGAAGTGCTGCGGTGCTGCATGACCTGTAGGCCTTCGTTAGCAGTACCAGAGCCGGTCTCTGCGTACGCAGCAACATCCTTTTGACCACGAAGTTAGAGGAGCTCGTGTACCATACTGCGGCAGCGTACGTGACTGTTGCCACGTAGGTCCCTGCGTACAACACCCTCAACGCCCGGTACTTTACACCCCAATTGGTCGCAGAAATCCGCGACATCTTGCCGAAGCAGTTGGAGGCTTTTTCACCAATAGTACCCGCATGCGGCAAGTAGGACCTGGCATCGTCAAGAGTGACACCGAGCAATACTGCCTTAGTGACACACTTGATAGGGGCCCCCTCAAGCCTGATGATTGGCGCCCGTTTAAATTTGCCCTTGTAGGTCATTGTTAGGGACTTCGAGGAGGAGAAACCCAGACGGTTCCGAGCTCCCCACCCCGAGATGTCGTCTAACATGACGCCGGCCTTGCGCTCAATCTCCGCTCTCGAAGACGCCTCGATCACGATGGTCACATCATCGGCGTACGCAATCAGATGCACTCCCTCGGGCCGCGGCAACTGTAAAAGGTCGTTCAGCAGGAGATTCCACAGAGTAGGTCCCAACACTGATCCTTGTGGACATCCCATTGTACTGGTCTTCGTATGTGATTGACTTCCCGCGTAAAATGTCACCGTTCTGTTCGAAAAATAGCTTACGAGCATCCGATACAAATTGGGCGACGCTCCGAACTGCTTCGCCTTCATGATAATCATGGGCCACCAAGCATTGTCGAAGGCGCCCGATATGTCCAGGAGTATCAGCTGCACGTACTTTGCACAGCTGGAGACCGTGATGCTGTTAATACTGCGCAAGGCAGTAGTGGTCGAACAGCCAACCTTAAATCCGTGCTGTGCAGGCGAAATGCTACGATACAGGCAGGGGGCGCAGGAAACTATGACTCTCTCTAATAACTTACCCAGTATCGGCAACAGGGTGATTGGACGGTATGATTTAGGGTCACTAGGTGACTTGCCGTTGTTCTTGGGCAGGACTATAAGCCGACCGGCTTTCCATATGTTCGGGAACACTCCTTCGGATATGCACTTAGACAGCATTAAACAGATTTCGTCCGCGGAGACTTTCCAGGCCCTTTTCACAATAGCTGCCGAAATACCGTCCGTTCCCGGAGCGGTATTAGGTAGCGACCTAACAATTCTTCCAATTGTGTCCTTCGAGGGGGGCGTCATGTCATGTCCAGTCGGAGCGAAGGCGGCCGCAATGCGGACTGTCCGGTGATAGTCAGAGTCATTAGTCGTGTCGTCGTCCGGTATAAGTGTCGTCAGCAGGCCGGTCATGGTGTCCCCGGATGATTCCGTGTACCCTTGTGCTAACTGTACCCCGTTTATGACGTTTGAAGGAGGGCGGATGCGCCCACAAGCTTCCCTATACGCTAAGCCCCAGGGGTCGTCATTGCCCGACTCTGCGATATCCCGGTAAAATTTGATTTCTGCGGATTTCATGGCGGCCTTGTATTCCCCACGTAGGGTGCGGAGTTTACCTAACAGCTCTTCCTCTACGGGACCCCCAAGCCTGCGCGAGGCTTGCCATGCCCTTCTTGCAAAATTAATCTTAGGTCTGTACGAGTCTAAGTTGGGGGACCACCACTCATAGCGTCCGTCTTTTCTACGTCCCCGTCTACCTAATGTCTTTTCCGCGGTCTTTATGAGTATTTGCGAATATGATTCACAATATTTCTCAGCTGAGAGGCTGGGATGCACGCTGTCCATCCTGGCATGGAGATAAGAGCTGAATTTGGCCCAGTCTACCCCGCTTGTGCGAAATGGTTGCGGAATTGTCGTCACGGTGGTATCCGAAACCTGATCCGGACGGTTAGAAGTGATCGCAAATGAGATCAATTGGTGATCACTTAGGCTAGCCCCTTCGTGCACTGTCCACCCAGCAACGAGCACTCCCCTTGTAGAGATCGTGAGGTCTACGTTTGACGACCCATTTGGGCCGCTGAAGGTTGGTGGTTGCCCCGGGGCATTATGAATTACTAAGTCCTTGCTAAGTATTAGTCCCTCCATTTGTGTCCGCCTATACTCAGTATCCGGCCCTCTGCCTGTGTACTGCCTCGCATCGCAGTGCCACATAGGTGAATGAGCATTACTGTCGACTCCAATAACGACCTGTTTACCGGCAAGGTTATGTAGGACGTGCTCTAATTGACCTATGTGGCGACCGATGTCGTGGCTATATTGAAAATAGGCGGACACAAGGTACAAGTTTAGGTCCCGGGAAACCAGATGAGCGACGGAGCAGTGCTCGCTGCATAGGTGGTGCAGTATGGTTAGCGTGATGTCTGGATTTATCACTAGTAGGCCCGCTTTAGGTACATTACCGTGCTGAATAATTTGATCTCCGACATTGTATTGCTCCTGAACAAGGACGATGTCTAATTTTAAATCGTGCGCGATGACCGATATCTCCTTGGTTGCGGCTTCTGAGCCCTGCAGGTTTAGCTGACCAATGCGGATCTGGTCCATTACGCGCGGTAGAAGACCTTAGCCGCCTCCTGTTGGTCAGCGTGTATCCTTGCAGGGCAGTTCGCGGACGCGGTCAAGTGTTCATGCGCGTCCGGGCGCTTGAATTTTTTGCATGTTGCGCAGCACCTATTGTCTGCCTTGCACTCCGTGCCACGGTGGCCCTCGTTGCCGCACGCGCTGCATACGACCACGGCCGAGCGACAGTACCGCTCTACGTGGCCGTACTGTTGACACTTGGTACAACAGGTCGCTCGGACGTGGTCGCACACTTCGGCTTGGTCCCAACCTACATACACACGGCCTAAACTTACCAGTTTGTCCCTCAGAGGCAACGAGCACTCCAAGAGTACTAAGTACTTGGGGCCCAGCTGCTTGGCCACTGCAAACTTACACTCTGCCTGAAACTTGGATAAGGGCCACTCAGGGTCATCCGCAAGGTTGATACGGTGCAATTCACCAAGCAACTGCTCCCCAGTCAGGTTCGCACGAATATATCTAAGTGCCACGCGGGGCAGCCGGGGCTTTGGGTTTGGATGAACTGTGTGAAAGAGGATAATATGCGTGCTAGGGGAGTGGATGAAGATATGACGGATGATAGAGCAGAATGGAGGAGAAAACGTGTTGTGCCGACCCTACCTAGAGTGGGATAAGGGCAGGAAGAAGAAGGAAAAGTAATTAAAAGTTTAGGTAGGAAATATTATCTGGCTTTCTTCTTCTATCCAATTACGACATAAAAAAAGCATTTTATTTATAGTAAAAATAAGAACATTTTACGGCAAAAGAGAATAAAAAAGATACACAAAAATAAAATACGATTCGAACTTAGATAATTATTAATTATATGCGAGTAATTCTACTGCTAATTGGAATAGTAAACACAGCTGATAGATGTTTGGTAGGTACCATGGTGGCCGAAGTTTCTCTACTAAGAAAGATAGTGTAAATGTAGAAAAGGTTAACATGTTGTTGAGTTATTAGTATATTAAATACACGTCATTTTCATAGAAAAGTCAAATTACGCCAAGAACAATAAATAGGGTTTTTGGCGGCAAGCCTTGATCATATCATTAGCTCCACGTCTTTTGCTTAATAATCGTGTAGAATTTGATTGTTAGCGTGTAATAATGGTGGAATATTGCGTGTTAAGTGTTTTTGAATGTGCACAGATGTAGGCAAGTGATATGGTGCTGAAATATGAATTTTGGTGCCCCCTCCAAAACTCCTCCGAACTTTCAGTAAAATTCCACCCATTTTACTGGAAGACTCACGTGACTAGACGAGCTATTAAGCTCACTCTGACTCTGACCTGACTAACTAACTTATTACATTTAACTTGACACTGGCAAAACACGAAAGTGGAGACCATAATTTAATATCCCGTGAACATTCACGAATTTTACTCGACACTGGCAAAATGCACATGTTGCCATATTATTAAAAAGAAAAAAAAAAACAATAAATAGTAACTTTTTACCATGAAATACTAGTAAAAACGATAAATGCCCCCAAGATCCTCTTCTGAAAAGACACAAAATCCTAGTCAAAACGTCAAATAGCTACAGAAAGCCTTCTTATCCTGAAAAGGCGTTGCCTCTAATCCGTTCAGCACCCTCATCCCTTGTTAAGGCTCCGTCTTGACCTCTGAGGGGGAAATCAAGTGTACAGTCCACACAATGGAGATTAGCTAAGACATATGGGATTTTACACATGGGAGATTCCATGGAAAATCTTAATATTATAAATGTGAAAGTTTGTAAGAATGTGTCTGAATGTCTGGATGTGATGATGATGATGATGACAGCGAGCTAGTTAAAATTAATATTGACTTACAAGTGGGACTTTAAAAATTAAATCAATCAAATCAACTGGTGCTCGGACTTCGAACATGCTTTCTGTTTTTGTTTGCTTATTTCGTCCAATGGTAGTTTTCCAAATTAATATCTTCAAAAGAAACTAATTTTGAACAAATTTAATAAAATAAATTACAAAACGAACTAATTTTAAATGATGCTATAATTTTATTATTAAATTTAAATTAACAAAAAATACTATTATCTCCAGAGCTTTACGACAAACATTTTTTAAAAGGAAACTCTACCAAGTGAGGCTGATCTATTTTAATTTTTATATTTCATAGCATACGTCACCGTTTTATCCACAGACCTAATTAATTCAAGCAGATTGCGCAACAAGCACATTAATTGTAACATGACTAATTTACCACCACTTGTATCAATACAGCTGAATCATCTCAAATTCCGATGACACCAAAAAACACCATCGTCCATGGGAGCCATGGATTCCATAGCGGCCCTTTATAGTTGTTCGTTTTTATGAGGACCTTTTTTATTGGCTACTAACTGCGTGCTGCGGTTTTTCCCGTAGAAGCCTTTACACGTGGAATTAAGTAGGTTTAGCATACCTAGCCAACTAGGTATAGGTAGTTAGCTAAGTTTAAGTAGGCTTTAGGTTTAGGCCAAACTAGGCTTATACACATTTACACATATCTATGTGGTCATAGAAACATTCATAATAATAATATTATAATTGAGGTTTGGTGTCCGACAGAACAGGTTACCCTACTTACACTGTCAGAGTCAAATCACAATTTAAAGGTCGTGTGGCTAACCTATATGTTGCAGTTTCAGGTCGCCGAGATTACTACAGGGCCTGCAACATGACCTAACGACTGCCTTCTACATATCTTATAGGAAACAGCCAGGACCCGCAGTTTTACGTGCCATCCGAAACAAGGTAGCGTCAATGACATTTGAACCCAGGACCTCTGGCTTACAAGCCGGACCAATGACCACTGGGCCACGGGCGCTACAAATTATCTTTTATCATCTTTTGTCTGATGTAAATTTTTGTTTGACGGGGCTAGGAATTCAGCCCAAAACTTGGACTTGAACTCATTGGCCCAGAACTCACTCAGAAGGCAAGTATACAACCGATTCTAAAACCAAATTTAATAAGGATTTATTAAATTGTATGTAGCTGTAATTGAAATTGTATGTTTTATTAACTCGCTAAATTAATAAAAAAATCTACGAAATAAAATAATTATTATGGTAAACATCTAATTAAAAATAATATGCAATAATTTATAAAAAAAGGTTTGTATGTTTGTACCTCTCTGAGGATACTATAAAGATGCCTTTCTGCGACTCCAGATTCATATGAATGAAACCAAAAAAAAAATGGTAAACGGCCAACTTTATGGTGTCAGTTACTGAACTGTTTTTATCACTTCCTCTTCTTTCATAACGTTTTTTATTCACAAAATGTATTGCACTAATAAAAACGTAGGCGCAGGTGTTATGTTGCACCCAATGATTAGGCGAACGGTTGAAAAAAAAAGAAAAAGTGTTTGTCAATGGTCGCCGCCATGTTTTTTATAGTCTCTGGTCATTCATGTGAGGATTGGTAGTAAAGTTGGAAGATTGATGGGATAGGTTATCAATTTTATGGGAAAGAAGTCGAAAGGGTAGATAAATGATTGGTGTACCTATGTATATAATTATGTGGATTGTATATATTTACATTATTTATTAACTATTGCCTAATAATTTACACGTAAAATGTTAAATAATAAATGTATACCCTACATGTTGTTGTAGGGTCAAAGCTACCAAATTTCAGCAAAAACATTCATACATGCCTATTGAGATACCTAAGTTCTTTCTACAAACTTTTTCAATTATAATAAGTAGGTAGTAATTAGTAGGATTGGTATTTATAATATTATTATGCATAAGCAAGTGGCCATTTTTACATAAAAAAATTTTGCCGGATAGGCTCTATATTATGTTACATACCTATATCTACGTTCTTGTTGTTTTGTAGGGTTTGAGGTAGGTATGTGTTGTTCGTGTTATGTTGGTTGTTGAGCTGGGTAGGTATGTTGTTGCCGCGGATGAGTGCTTCGGTGTACCCGATGCCAAGGCATTATGGCGTCCCGCAGGAACACCCCCAGGTTTTTTAGTGGGTATCCCCGCCGCGCCCATCTTCGGCTGGGGAGTCCCACACCCTGTCCCGAGCCCCCCGGCGTAGGGTGATGATGCGTAACGCATTTTTTCTGAGTCAAAAAATAAAGTTCGGCATGTTGTGGAACCAATAGGTACAAATCCCGTTACGCAAACCAAACGAAAACAAAATAAAGTTTCAAGTCTCTTCAAACTAGAATAAGGCACGAGTGGCTAAAACAATTCAATTAATTAAAAAGCGAAATCTCGCCGAAGGAGTAGATCTAGAGCGGTTTTAATTATTGGTCCATTGATCCCTGCCTGGTTGTGACGGGGTACCACAATAAAACTTGGTACCGCTGTACCGCTGCGCTCAATCGGGACTCAATAAATAATTGGCCCTGTATTCTAGAGGCGAGCCAATCAAAGTTTTCCGAGCGACAATGCCTCGCTCCGAACCTAATTGCTAGTCGATGGATTTATTTAAAATATGTACTAAAATCCAGGTCTTGAAAGGAAATTTCGTTTTGCGTTTCCAATGCAACCTGTTAGTCCAATAGGCTTATGTTTCGATATTCACCTTGGCTATTTTTAAGAGCCTGGTATTCGCCTGAGAGTTTTCTATTCTATTCTATTTGATTTTGGTGCCTTTTGTTTTCAAGAGTGTACCTATAGAGAACCCACAATACACATAACCTATGTGTAATGTGTAGGTATACAATTAACCCAAAGCTTTCATTATACCATTCATCAGGCATCAAGCTTTCATTATATCATTCATTTTTTTTTACCGGGGGTAGACTTCCTTTGCATAAGGTCGTCTAGGTGGGTACCCCAACAGTGCCAGTTATTCTACCGCCTGAGCAGTGATGTGCAAACATAGTAATGTTGCCCTCCTACCGGAGCACAGTAGTGCTCCGGTAGGAGGGCACTGTAGCTAGCGTAATTACTGGGCTAAAGAGTCTTAACATCTTATGACTCTTGAGTAAGAAGCGTTGGTGCAGTGCTCCTAGAATTCACATAATTGTGAAATCCTAGGTATCACTGTACTGATTATGGGCAGCCGTTATCTCTTAACATCAGGAGAGCGTCTTGCTCGTCTTCTACTACATCATATAAAAAAAAAAAATCATCATCCGCATTGGTAGAGCAGCAGGAAACTGAATTGAATAGGTATCTACCGAACTTTAACCAACTCTGGCAAGAGTGAACAGCTTAGAAGAAAAACGTGTTTCTCTAGTGGTCAACTTCTTCTTTCTTTCAATTGTTTTCGATATAGGTATATAATTCACATTTTCTCATTATACTCGTATCTATAAAAAAAAACTCGAAATAAGTAAAATTGATTTGCAAAATAAGTGTTCCATTGTAGCCCATTTGAATAAATGAATTTATTGAGTTTCAGTTTGATATCTAGATCATTGGTTGTCTGAAATAAATCGCTCTATAGCGATAAGACCGCCACTTGTACATTTAGTTTTTTAATTTTAATTATATAGTATTTTCTTCTACTCTGTATTTTCCGTAACATTATGTAGGTGTACAATAAAGTATTATCTTATCCTATCTAGCCATATCTGTTTATATCTTCTCTTATAATACGACAAGTCCCAATAAATAATAAGAAACTATAGTACATAAAACAATGGTGTCGCGGACGGTGACAATGGAAATTTTAATTTAATTAATGGCAAGTGGCGTCGTCGCTCCGATTATGTTATTAAGCAGGCATTGTGCGCCAGACGGCCCCGTTTGCCTCCCCCGGGAACGGTGACTATGATTTGAAGAAAATTTGGGACTTATACTAGCTTATGGTCGCAGCTTTGCCCGCATGGTAAAATCCTTTCTCAGCTGAGGTTTACGTCATAAAACCTATCTGTGTTCCAAATTTCAACTCAATCCGTTCAGCGGTTTAGGCTGTGCGTTGATAGATCAGTCAGTCAGTCACTCTATCTTTTTATATATTTAAATTTCTAAGTTTGTCACTTCGTATGCGCGCCAGATTTTAATGGAGTTTATACTCCAACAGACAAGGTTACCGCACTTACACTGTCAGAGTCAAATCACAATCACAACCATAGGATGTGTTGCCAACCTATAAATATTGTAATATTATATTATTATACGTAGCGTCCGTGGCCCAGTGGTCATACGCCCGGCTTGTAAGCCGGAGGTCCCCGGTTCAAATTTCAGTATGGCAAAGATTTTCGCCTGGACGCTACCGTGTTTCGGAAGGCATTTATTAACTGTGGGTCCTGGCTGTTTCTTTTAAAATATGTAGGAGGCAGTTAGGTCATGTTGCAGGCCCTGTAGTAATCTCGGCGACCTGAAACTGCAACATATAGGTTAGCCACACAACTCACAACCTATAAATTGTGATTTGAATCTGACAGTGTAAGTGCGGTAACCTTGTCTGTTGGTGTATAAACTCCATTAAAATCTGGCGCGCATACGAAGTGACAGATTGAGTTGAAATTTGAAATACAGATAGGTTTTATGACGTAGACCTCAGCTAAGAAAGGATTTTGCTATGCGTGCAAAGCCGCGAGCATAAGCTCGTAACTTATAAATTCGTAGAGCTTGCTTTTGGAAATTTTATTTTCATTGAACTCGCTATAACAGAACCTATAGAAGCGTTCCTAGTTTCAAAAAGGTCATAATTATAGTGCCTTAGTCTTCAATTTACTGCATGATGGTGTCCATACACCAGGGTAGATGCGAGACGCGTTCTACCGCTTTGTTAGTCAAATCCCTTCGCTTATGCATCGCCGTGCGGCGCCATGATAACTTATACATTACTTACCTCTCTTATTTATTTACTACTTGCTATGTCCAGCTGTTTTGACTGTTGAAAATGTAGCCTATATGCTCACTAGGGTCCTAGCTGTTTATATGCTAAATTACAACTTAATCGGTTCAATCGTTGAGGCGTGGAAAGGTGACCAAACACACCCATGTCCTATTTATTCATACTTTTGTGTATCTCCATACTTTTATAATATTAATAGCATTTGCCAGCTTTTGGCTTCAATCGCAGATGATAATGAAGGTGAAATTTAAAGCTTATTTCACCTACCTACATATGTTATTTGAAATCTAAAAAGATTTGTGCAAACTTTATTTTAAATGCCTCCATCTAAAACTACCTACTAAGTGGATTAAAATTATATTAAACTGAAATGGCGCTCGTTTTCAATAAGCGCAGCCTAGACGCCTGTATTAAATCATAAGTTGAAAACCACTCGAACAATCTCAATACAATATTGAACCTTATGGCAATAGGTACTAAGTATTTAAAACAATAATTAGTTTCCAGATCTTCTCTGAGTAAAGTATCAAACATTAAAAAGAAACGACCAATTCTTAAACTTTCTGTCGTTGTTTTAAAGTTTGTAAACAATAGTATCAAGAATTATCCTGGTCGCTTCGCCATCATTAGTTTTGTAAAATTTTCGGTAACTCGGATATCTAGAATCACATCTACAACACATAACCTCTTGTCCAACATCTTGCCTGCTTTTAAGGCTTTAGCTGTAGAATTATTCCTATCTCAATAAGGTGGAAAGTATTAAAAAAAACTATGCTTATAAAACTTTGATACATAGGGATAAAGATACTTCTAAGTATCATTATATGATGAACAATATAGTAATATATTCGTACATTAGGTACATAAAACCCGATTGTTGTAATACAACGACAATACCTAACAGAGTAGGCACAAATGGAGCACAATCACACAATGCCGCCATTACGGAGATAGAACGTTTTCAAACCATTATTACTATCTCTAACAACACAATATTCGTATGTTTGACAACAGATGTAAATTAACTGGATGAGTAGGTAAATGGTTTTCCCGCTGAAAACAGAATTTTTTTAGGGTCTAATATATACTAAATTTCAGCTCATTTGGTTCAGACGATTATGCGTGAGGAGATTACAAAAAAAATACACGATATATATCTACAAATTTCATCGCATTTGTTTCAGTCGTTTTGGCGAGAAGAGGTTATAGAAACGAAAAAGCACCGTGCCTGATGGCATTATGTCTGTTTTTTGACGTCTAAACAGGTCAACCGTATCTGGCAGAAATTTGGTACCTTGGGTTTGAGACGTGTAGCTAATAGAGGAGCGCTCACTCTTTATTGTTTGACTACCTATAAGGATTGATATTAGTTAATCTAAAACCGCTTCAGGACGGTAGCGGTAACTTACATGAAGTTCAATTTAGGCCCAATGTTGGGGACATTGGGTAATGGCGACTTTTTACAAACTTCTGTCATCTCCGACGACATTCTTCTTTCGAGTCACTGTCGTCCATTGTGGGGTGGGCCTTATGTATGCATGCAAAGTTTAAGTCTTGTAATATCAACGAGCTATTACAGTGTCTAAAACGGCAGCCATTTTTTTTCAACTTACGCGCCGTGGATCATATCTCTTCCAGTACCCCTTACATCTTCGGTTTCTCTATCATGCATCAAACTCATATAATATCACCGAGCTGACAATGGTACAGACGCGCTCCCAGCACAATACGTGGATATCGACGTTATGATGGACGAATATAGCTCTTATTGCTATTGATTTAAAGACTAGTAGGTGTAGCTAAAAAAGCTTGGATTAGGATTTAAATAAAGTAAATTTGAAAAATATGGTTGATTTCGATTTTTTAAATATTAATTGGGATCAAGCTACAAGGCTAGCACGCTTCTTTCAAAATTATTGTCTTTCTTACAAGTTAAATAAAAAAATCTACTCAAAGCTTTACTTTCAGAACTATGTCCGGCAGTAGACGAATGTAGGCTGATGATGATGATGATGAAGATGTAACCTTTAATAAGTCAAGGTGATGGGACGAGCTGGAAAGCCTAATGGCAAAATTTCAAATACCCTTGTTACATGGATTGTTCAAAATCGATTCAGGAGTTTGTGAGGATCGGTAAAAAAGAGGTCTACTCCTTTTTTCTAGCTGTTAAAAAGTCACATTGTCCAAAATCGGCACAAAAAAATATACACAAAATAAACAAAGAGCATTTTTTAAATTGTCTTCAAAACGGTAGGCGTGATAAAAAATAATTAAAATAACCAACGCACGCGTTAGATACCGATCTCTATACATACAAAATGGGATGGCGTCCGTCTGTCTGTACGTGATACCATTCTACATTGTGCCTATTATGTAGGTATTGGTTGGGGCGTGAATCATCCGTTGCATAATCATTGTTGAACCTATTCTCATACTAAATGAGTAAAGAAATAGAATAGAGACTGTAAATAAGTAGTTTTATAAAGCTACATTACTTTAATATGTCGTGACGTGTCAGGATGTAGGTCTACTATCTAGGTATACTAAAATGTAGGTAACATAGGTATAGGTTGGCTTCACAACCTATAAATTGTGATTAGACTCTGACAATGTAAGTATGGTAACCTGTTCTGTTGGAGTATAAACTCCAATTATTATTATTATTTTAACTCATCCTTATAATAGTGATTTGACTCTGATAGGTAGTGTAAGTAGGTTTAGTAGATTGGCTATAGTGCATAGAGATTATATAAGCACCTATAGAAGATAGAAACGGACCAAAATAAAAATGTTCTTAGTTCTTACAGACATACGAGTAGAGTGCTAAAGTCAAAACGGCATTTTTCATCTTTGTCGTATAATCTACCAGCAACGCGGCAAATTTAAGAAAGCACATAATAATAAATGTGCCAAAAAAGTTATGCGAAACATTTTCGGACAAATTAAATTAGGAATAAAGGAATTATGCGAAACAATGAGCTCCTTTACCGCTGCACTAAAAGTAAACTTCCATTAGAGAGTGCACTGAACCTCAAAAGCCAAAAACACGAAACTTACGACCATAAATAACCAAAAAGTTTCCCAAACTTTGCGAACACATAATTTACTAGCTGTCACTCTTAGCATTGTTGGGGGACTGTCTATATAAAAAACACCTTTTGTCCTCTCCTCTCCTTTTGTCCGGTCCCTCTGAGGAGTTTAAAGCCCTCCTTGAAGATTGAAATGCCCTCGATACCAATATTGATTGTAAAATGTGCATTATTGAAGTTTTTTTGTTATTTTTTGACAGGAGGATGTTTTGGCTATCGTGTAGGGCAACGTTGGGAGGCAATTTAATATTTTATTAAAATATTCAGAATAAGTGACTTAAGAAAGACGGATTGCGATGGAAATTTTGAGTTAGTGTTAGGGTTCAAAGCTTAGTTTTAATTCAAATGCCATAATATGTACTCGTATTAGTGGCTCTCAACGAATAGGATTGCAAGAGGTCGGAGACCGCTTTTTTAGACCATCACAAAGAAGCGAAATTTGATTTATTAATCCTAACTATAAGGCGAGGATGATGTAGCTCTACATTACGCTTACGAAAGCTCATTTAGTCACTTCACTGAAAATATAATAACTTTGCTAATATTTGATCATGGGAACTCAATACCACACTTGACTCACAGTCACAGTGTTAAAAGTTAATTTCAAAAACAAAGGCGTCGCCGCTGTTTCCCGCCTTTTTCTTTGTCAACAGTGACAGCTCGACCTGACCTGTCAACTGTCATTCGTGACACGTGCCGACGCGTGTCGCTGTAAACTGTTATCACACTTTTGACGTGGCCTGTCAAAATTAAAGATTCGGGGGCGAGGATTTGCGGCTGACAGTGCGGTCGCGTTATTGTTAAATTTTAATTGAATATTTTATTTGTGAGAAAATGGTTTGCATTATTTTTGTTACCACTCACAACTTTAGGATTTAGATGTACCTAGTATTTTTTTTAATTTTTGATGAACTGAAAACCAAAGTACTATTGTGTGTTAAAATAAAAAGCGAAAATATAGTACCTACGCGCTATCTTTGCTATAGCCACACTAGAGCCTGCTAGGTCGGAAGTCGGAATGAGTCAGTTAACGCGCCGATTAAAATTGTGAGCATGGACCTAATTTGAGCTGTCCATTTGCGAGACATCAGTAGGTACCGTATATTCTCTTTTATTCTACACAATAGTGTATGCCATTTTGTAGGCTAATAAACCAAGAAAATGTCCTTTGAGGCATAAAGCGCTAACTGTGGGAGTTAAGATAGCTAGGACGACTTAAGTAATAAGGCGAGAAAAAAATCCTAGTTAATAAGGAAGGCATAAACCTAAATTTTTCAATTGTCCGCCTGGATCCGAGATTTTAAAAGAAAAATAAAAAGCGCGATGTTTAAAATAGTGCCACTAAAAGTCAACTTAAAAAATATGATTATACTTACTATTTTAAATTCCGTTTTATAATTTAACAAAGAAATTAATCAAATATTTAACAGTTAACAGCACAGTTATTTTGTTCATCGGTAATTTTCCACATTCTCGTTGGGGTGGTTTAATTACCACGTGAAACGGAACGCAAACCGAATTGTTTTCAATTTAATTGATAGAATTACGGTAACACACTCACAAGGTTAATAATTACATTTGAAATTACTGCTTTTATGTTACGAAAGCTTTAATTGTAAGGCTCTAGGAAATGTTTACTAACACTTGTGTGGAAAATTATAGGATATTAAGGAAATTAACCCTTAACTGACATCGTGGGGTAAATCGATCTATCGTAATATCGTTCGACGTATCGTGAATCGTGGGGTGAAAGGGTTAAAAATTATGGCGACTTAACATGAAGAATTGTTTTTTTCATAATAGGTTAACCTTTGACTGCGATCTTGCTTGATGTTAAGCAGCTATGCGGTTGGCGATGGTAGTAGACGTTGTAACCTTTTTATATTGAAATAGAAAATTTAAATAGTAAGTATGCAATGTGCAGTGATAACTAGCATTGATTACTTAATTTCATGTTAGGGATTTTAATTACCTATGTAATGTTAAGTAGGTACCTAGATACTTAACATTATGCAAGTAACTGATTAAATTCTGCTAATACACCTTAATATTGTAGTTGATTGTTGATTTTATTAATTTAATTAATGCAAAAAGTAACTTTGAGTAGTTGTATTGATTAGTACTTGCATAGTCTTTCGAAGTCTTTGCAAGTACTTTGATATTCTGATTTTGCACATTATTTTTCAAAGGTATAAAAGTACCGCGCCAACTCTTCTCTGTCTCTTTTAAATTCAGTTATTCGTGCTGATAGGAACGGACATATTACTTTCCTTGTGCATATAGAAAAGGATAATATAAGTGCAGTGCGTTAATCCTTGAGATCAGTGTTTTATTATTAGTGTATGCCCTTACCTAACCCTGCAGGTTATGGGCCCAGGTATACGTGTTTTTAAAATACCTGCGTGAGTGCGTGTTCGATAAAAATGGAAAATCTCAAAACCAAACGTAATATCAAAGCGTTTGACGGTGAAAAATATAGTGTGTGGAAATTTCGGATTCGGGCATTACTGAGCGAAATGGACGTTATTAAAGTGATCGACGATGACCCGATTATTCGAAGCAGCGAGTGGGAAAAACAAAACCGGATTGCTAAGAGTGTTATTGTCGAGTACCTTGCGGATTCCTATCTCGGTTTTGCGAAGGAAAATATAACGGCGCGAAATATTTTGAAGAATTTGGATACCCTCTATGAAAGAAAAAGTATTGCAACGCAGTTGGCGCTACGCAAGAAGTTGTTGGTGTTGAAACTTCAAGGTGATGTACCACTGATAAAACATTTTGCTACGTTTGATGACCTCATCACGGAATTACTGGCTGCTGGCGCGAAGTTAGAAGAAACAGATAAAGTCGCTCATTTGTTGCTTACCCTACCCGCAACTTATGATGGCGTTATTACCGCGATCGAAACTTTGTCGGAAGATAATTTAACGCTGGCATTCGTCAAAACAAGATTATTGGACCACGAGGTAAAGCTGACAAATGAAAGTACAGATACAAGTGCTAAGGTGTTACACTTGGAACAAAAGAACAATGAAACCGGAAGGAAGAGAAAGTTCGATAATAGCAAGCAGAATAATTATCAGAGGGACAACAATAACGACAAGAAGAAAAGACAGAATTTTGTGAAGTGTTACCATTGTGGAAGAAAGGGACACAAAAAGATGGATTGCTACTACTACAAGAAATCGAATCAAAATCAGAGACATCAACAGAACAAGACAGATAGAACGAGAACAGTACAGAATGTGGAGATTACTCAACCGGAAACATCCAATGATTTTTCGGGCTTTGCTTTTATGACCGGGGAGTATCAAGAAGCCACGGGGAACAAGATACGATTTTTGTTGGACTCTGGAGCATCGGACCACATCATAAACAGAGAAGACATCTTTATTAGTCACACTGTATTGACTAATCCGTTGAAGATTTCAATTGCTAAAAATGGTGAATTTATTACAGCCACCAAAAAGGGGACTATCCAGGTGACCAGCAACATGGGCATCAATGGTCTGCTGGAGGACGTGCTGTACTGCAGCGAGGTGCCGTACAACCTACTGTCAGTCTCTAAGATGCAGAGGGCCGGCTACACTGTCGTCTTCGGCGAGCAGGGACCGGAAATACGTATGGGTACTAAGGTTGTGATGCGAGGTATGTCCATTAATAATTTATTTGCTGTCGATTTAGTTGCATCTGTAAACGCGAGTCATTCTGTTACCCAAATATGCAATCGTGAAGCGTGCATAAATGGAAAGCAGAGTAGACTCCCGTTTCATAATGCTAAAGATAAAAGTCACATTAAACGACCTTTATTTGTGGTTCATTCGGATGTCTGTGGGCCTATCACTCCTACAACAGTTGATGGCAAAAATTACTTTGTGATTTTTGTTGATCAGTTCACTCATTACTGTGTCACGTATCTGTTAACCTACAAGTCAGATGTGTTTTCCGCTTTTAAAGATTTCGTAGCTAAAAGTGAGGCAAAATTTAATTTGAAATTAGTTAACCTCTATATCGACAATGGTCGCGAGTACCTCTCGACGGAAATGAAAAATTATTGCGTCGAAAAGGGGATAACTTATCATTTGACAGTACCTAGAACTCCACAACAGAATGGTGTTGCTGAACGTATGAATAGAACTATAACTGAGAAAGCGCGATCAATGATTAACAGTTCTAAATTAGATAAAGCGTTTTGGGGTCAGGCTGTATTAACGGCGGTTTATTTGATTAACTTGACTCCAACTAAAGCTTTAAATATTTCAAGAACACCATTCGAAATGTGGAATGATAGAAAGCCTCAGATTAAGTATTTAAAAGTTTTTAGTTCGACAGTTTATGTTCATAACAAAACTAGCAGTTCTAAATTTGATGATAAATCGTGGAAAGGCATTCTCGTGGGCTATGAACCAAACGGTTATAAAGTTTGGAATCCTGAAAATGAACGGTTTGTTGTAGTCAGAGATGTTATCGTTGATGAGACTTACTTCGTTCGTAGCAGGCCTGAGTCGAAGCCTGAAGAGAATGTTCTAAATTCTCGTGACAAAACTGATATTCAGTCAAAATCAGTGTCAACTAAGTCTCGAAACTCTGACAGGTCAAAATCAGATAACCTGAAATCTGATGATCACGAGTGCCCTAGTAAGATTCGTAAACTTAATGACCATGATACTAGTTCTGACAAAGTAGAGAATTTGAAAGATATGGAAAACACAGTTGACAATTTAAGAAGGAGTGCTAGACTCAAAAGTCGTCCTACTATTTCGTATAGAGATGATATTGATGATAATTTATTGTGTGCTCAGTCGGTTACATATAAATTACCTACTTCAGTCAATGATATTAAAACCAGGGATGACAGGGTTCACTGGGAAAATGCGATTAGGGATGAGCTAACTTCTCTATCGATTAATAAGACATGGGATTTAGTACCTACGCCTGAGGGTAAGAATATCGTAGACTGTAAATGGGTTTTTACTATAAAACATGACGAACATGGTAACCCTTTGCGTTATAAGGCTAGATTAGTTGCCAGAGGGTTCAGTCAACAGTATTTAACCGATTATGATGAAACGTTTGCACCAGTCGCGAGAATAGCGAGTTTTAGATTTTTGATTAGTTTTGCGAATCAATTAAATTTATTAGTTCATCATATGGACGTTAAGACCGCGTTCTTAAACGGTGAGTTAAAGGAAGAAATTTACATGAAAATTCCTGATGGTGTAGAAGGTAGAGATAATTACGTCTGTAAATTAAATAAAGCTTTATACGGGCTAAAGCAGGCTGCTAGGTGTTGGTTTGAAGTTTTTGAAAAGGCATTATTAGAAAGGGGTTTTGAAAATTCCGCTGTAGATCGTTGTATCTATGTACTAAACAACGGCGATGTGCGTAAAAATATTTATGTGGTTCTGTACGTAGATGATTTGGTGATAGTTTGCGCCGAAATTGAATTGATGAATAAATTCAAAAGATATTTGATGAGTAAATTTGAGATGACCGATTTAAAAGAAATTAAATTATTTCTTGGTATTAAAATCACGCGAACCGATGATAAGATTACGCTAGATCAGAGTTCTTATATTAAAACTGTGCTCAATAAATTTAATATGCAGGATTGTAAGCCAGTTAATACTCCACTAGAGAACAAGTTGAACTACGAGGCGTTAAACTCCGTAGAGCAATATAATGCACCTTGTCGTAGTGTTATAGGTTGTTTAATGTATATCATGCTGTGCACCCGACCTGATTTAAGTATATGTGTAAATATACTGAGTAGGTATACTAATAACAACAACAAAGAGCTGTGGCAGTGTCTTAAGAGGGTACTTCGGTACTTGAAGGGCACAATTGATTTGAAATTGAGTTATAAAAGGTGTGAATATAATAATGTGCTTAGTGGATACGTAGATTCTGATTGGGGTGGTAATGATGTTCATGACAGGAAAAGTACAACCGGGTATTTGTTCAAATTATTCGATAGATGTTCAATAACCTGGAGTACTAGGAAACAGTTGTCGGTAGCTGCTTCATCTACAGAGGCAGAATATATGGCATTGTTTGAAGCTGTCAGGGAAGCGTTATGGCTGAAGTCGCTAGCAACAAGCATTGACTTGAATATTGATAAGCCTATTATAATTTATGAGGATAATAATGGTTGCATAAGTATAGCGAACAATCCAACTAATCATAAAAGGTCAAAACATATTGACATAAAATATCATTTCTCCAGGGAACAAGTTGAGAAAAATGTAATCAAATTAAATTACATTCCCACAGGTGAACAGTTGGCAGATGCTTTGACCAAGGCATTACCTGCAGTGGCGTTCCAGGAGATGAGAAGACAAATGGGCTTAGAATAATATTTTTTTAAAATTGTATTTTGATTGATTATTATTTTTTGAATTCTATAAAGTTAAATCTAATGGTCTGATTAGGTTTTCTGGGTTTTCCTAATCCTAGCAACAAATGTTGGACCATATATATATATTGTGCGGTTCCCAGCAAACACAAGGAAGGTTTATATGTGCCGTGTATTATAGGTAGAATGATTTTGTTTTGTATAAATACCTAGTTAATTTTTGAGGGGGAGTGTTGATTTTATTAATTTAATTAATGCAAAAAGTAACTTTGAGTAGTTGTATTGATTAGTACTTGCATAGTCTTTCGAAGTCTTTGCAAGTACTTTGATATTCTGATTTTGCACATTATTTTTCAAAGGTATAAAAGTACCGCGCCAACTCTTCTCTGTCTCTTTTAAATTCAGTTATTCGTGCTGATAGGAACGGACATATTACTTTCCTTGTGCATATAGAAAAGGATAATATAAGTGCAGTGCGTTAATCCTTGAGATCAGTGTTTTATTATTAGTGTATGCCCTTACCTAACCCTACATTGATAATATGCAGGAAGCAGTCATTAGGACATGTTGCAGGCATTGTAATAATCAATAATCAGTGACCTGAAACAGGTAGGCCACACAACCTAGGTATTATAATTAACTTGTGTGTGATTTTACATCAGTATTAGAAGGGTGACCTGGTCTGTTGGAGCCTTAATAAAAGTTATTATTATGAGATAAATAACTATTTATTGATATAAACTTACAACTTTAAGTTATCACTAATGGTGTACCAATTGGTGGTGTTATCACTCAATGATTTTTTCCAGATTAGTGCCTATTATATTCGTTAATAATACAATACAATAACTCTTTTTCGCAAACCTGGTTACAAGAAATTGTTTCATAAGTTGACAATACACATAAAGCTAAAGGTATACAATCGGCGGTCTTATAGCATTATAGAGCAATCTCTTACAGACAACCTGGTTGGAAGGAATATTGAGAACATGTGCAGAAGTTGTGTGCAATACTTCTGGATATAATAATAATAATTTATATTATTTCCTAATGGGACGGAAGTGGCAGGTGCCGTAGTCCTAGCAATAGCCTCATTAGGATCCATTTAGAATGCACATCAATAGCCTAGTTCAAGTAGTTTCCATTAATAAGCAATAGTCCTGTCACTTGGCGGAGACTGTCTTTGAGCCCATTTTGTATAGATGGACTCACAGATAGACTCCGATAAGTGTCACCTATCACATATTAAAAGCTCAAAAGGGCCTCTGCGCGTTGGACTTTTTTAGTCTCCGTGTACGCCTATAAAAAGGCCCGGGTTTGACCCGTGTTTATGAGCGACATTAATTATATCCAGAAGTACGTAAGTAAGTATTGCACACGTATAATTTAAAATTCCTGCTTCACAATTGACGTGGTTAGTTCCCTCTCAATCAGTGCGTATTTATTAGTGATATTGTTTTGAATACAAACACTGCACCGGAGCGGCGGCGAATTTGTTGATTTTGCCGCGTTTTGTACTTCAACAGGGGAGTGAGTAGGTGTACGGTGAGATTATACAGGGTGTCCTGATTATTATTATTTGAGATTTTTAAACGCAAGTCTTTGACCACGATCTCGCATGATGTTAAGCGACGATGTGACCGTAGATGGCAGCAGACTATACCTAGAAGGCGGGATAAATCCCTCCCTGGTTTCACTGAACATCATGCCGGAACACGCTCACAATGACCGCTTGGCGGACACGGTACGGTATGGTATTATATACGTTTTATTTGAGCTTTTTAAACGTAGTTCTTATAATTTTCAGAATATTTATGCTATTTTTTCACACTCAGTTTCCTTATGCTTACATCAATATAATAGCTCAGGTTTCAAACCAGAGAGACGTATACGCTAAACTGGGTTATTAAAAAAAACGGAATTTGTGTTATCGACAAAATTAAGAAGATTAAAGTTATAAAACCCTATTTTAGCGTTTCTCTGGTTTGAAGCGCGCGTTATATATAGTTTACTTACATGTTTTTATATGCAATCCCATGGGGGAGCACATACGATTATAATATCTGTTATTGTGTTAATTCCATATTCCATAGTCCTATAAACGCAATATCTTACAATCGCACCAAAAATGAAATCATCCTGTACACACGTACTTACCATTAGAGGGCTCGTATTGTTTATTTTATTCTACCGTATTTTGCCTACACAAAAGACAGGGTGTTTGTTTATTTTCTGCCAAATCACTACCCTGGTGCCAATGATATCTATGAAGTAGGCAGAGTCCAACCAGTATTAAATTACATCTGATTACCAAGGAGAATGTACCTTAACCTAAAGATCTGGGCTGTAATTTAAAAATGGTCGAACCCTGCGAACGTGTTATTAAAAAAGATAGGGGCGAAAAATTCAATACAATATTAAACCCTATTTCAGTTTTATTAAGAGTGGAATATTATTTTAATTATTTGTTATTCTTAAGGGGATTTTATTATTTTAACGAAGCTTAAAATCGACAAGTGGAAATGAAAACTGACTAAACATTAATTTTATTTCGGTGTGATATTATCTTTATAAAAGTTTTTCATATCAATCACCCCTTGTTGAAATTTAGAGTGAGTATTTAGCATTTTTTTTGTTTAAAGTATTATATTAACGCTAGTAGGTACTTATGGACCAAGTAGGTACAATATCAACCTCGTTAGCCCTTGCTTTTTAGGGTTCCGTACCTCAAAAGGAAAAAACGGAACCCTTATAGGATCACTTTGTTGTCCGTCTGTCTGTCTGTCTGTCAAGACCCTTTTTCTCAGGAACGCGTGGAGGTAACAAACTGAAATTTATAGGAAATACTAAGGTCCATTGCCTCTTAGAGGTGTGAAAATTTCAAACCTCTTGGCCAACGCAATCAAAAGATATAGTCGAATATGTCACAAATTTCAGCAAATTTTCGACATTACCAAATAAATCAAAACCTACGGGGCACTTCCCGTGAACTCAGAATCTTGAAATTTGGCACGAAGTAACTCCTTAGAGCACAGATAAAGGAAAAATTGCGAAAACCATAAATTTTTATTTGCATCATATGAAAAAAATTTTTTGAATAATTTTATACCTACTACCCCTTTTATCATGAACGTGTAAACGTATTAAATTGAAATTCATATCAAATACTTAAGTCTATAATACCTTCAAACTGTAATAAAATCAAACCTCTATGTCAACGCATTCAAAAGAAACAGCAATTTTAGTCGCAATTTTAAACTCGCAACTACTCTCAAAAAATCAAAACCTACAGGGTACTTGCCGTGAACTTAGAATCTTGAAAATTGGCACGAAGCAACTCCTTAGAGCACAGATAAAGGAAAAATTACGAAATCTGTACATTTTTAGTTACATCATATAAAAAAATATTTTTAATAATTTCATACTTACTACCTTATTTCTCATGAACGCGTAAACGTATTAAATTGAAATTCATATCAAATACTCAAAACTATAATACCTTTAAACTTTAATAAAATCAAACCTCTATCTCAACGCATTCAAAAGAAACAGTAATTTTAGCCGTATTTTTTAACTCGCGACTACTCTCAAGGGAATCAAAACCTACAGGGTACTTGCCGTTAACTCAGAATCTTGAAATTTGGTACGCAGCAACGTCTTAAATTATAGGCACAGGAAAAATTGCGAAAACTGTAAATATTTAGTAACATCATATAAAAAAATATTTTTAATAATTTTGTATTTACTACCCCTTTCCTCAAGAACGCGTACAGGTATTAAATTTAAATTCATACCAAATACTCATCTTTATAATAACTTTAAGCTGTAAAAAAATTAAACCTCTATTTCAACGCAATCAAAAGAAACAGCAATTTTAGCCGCATATTTTCAAACTCACAAGTACTCGCAAGGGAATCAAAACCTTCAGTACATAATATTATACCCACTTTTCCTTAGGGTTCCGTAGAAACCTGTTCCGGTTTGTACGGAACCCTCGGTGCTCGAGTCCTACTCGTACTTGACCGGTTTTTTTTGAACTAAGTACCTATTATTAAAAATGTTCATTAAATGGTTTTTAGTGCTTAAATAGCGTTAGTAGTAGCTTAACGTTAATGTTAAGCGATAACGACTGTTCATTACAGCCTCAGTGTTTCCTATATTTGGTTTCAAAAACATAGATAATTTTTGCAGGGTTCGAAGGTTATAAATCAATGAAAATATCATTGATATATGCACAAAAACTGTTATATCCGTTATATTTTATGATATATATTTGATATATTATGATATTGAATATATTAAAATATTGGTCCTTTGAACTCTGCAAAAATTATCTTTGTTTTTGAAACGAAGTATAGTTTTTTAGTATTTAATGAGCTCAAAGACCTATAATACTACGATCTTATTCTTAAAACACCAAGGTCTAATGTTAAGTCGTCATAATACTGAGTCCACACAATTTTAAGTCAACATAATTTTAAGTCAACATAATGTTAAGTCATCACAACGTTAAGTCAACATAATGTTATGATATCCTTATTTTAAGTCACGGTTAAGTCGTATAAATGTGGTTAAAAATAATCCAAATGAAAATACATCGTATAATTTTTAAATATTTTTATTAAGTACGTATAATCTTTAATAAGATTCAAGATCTAGTCTTCACATATAACTTTACAAATTACTAGTTAAGTTTCCATAAATTACAATATTTATTTATACTTACCGAAAATTATAATAATTTGCAGGTAGGTACTAAATAAGTTCAGTACTTTTAGAGGAATGTAAAAATATGGCAACATTATAAATGCAACAATATGGCTGGTAATACAAAAAAAAAAATTGAACATAATTTTGAATTTTATGAAAATTCCAAAGTCCGAGATATTAAATCTATCAAAATTAAAGAAATATTTAATTTTGGTGTAGATTTAAACTACGAGTATCATTATAGGTTTAAATAAAATCGTTTTTACACAAAAATGGTTTAAAAACTGTCAATGAAAATGAAAATTAAAATGGGCCGAAACAAAAAAAAATGATTTATAATTTTTTTTTTTTTTTTTTTTTTTTTTTTTTATGTTATGAAGTAGAAGACGAGCAAGACGCTCTCCTGATGTTAAGAGATAACGGCTGCCCATAATCAGTACAGTGTTACCTAGGACTTCACAATTATGTGAAACTCTAGGAGCACTGCACCAACGCTTCTTACTTAAGAGTCATAAGATGTTAAGACTCTTTAGCCCAGTAATTTCACTAGCTACAGTGCACTCCTACCGGATTTATTCTATTTAAATAATATTTTTTTCTAAATCTTGACATTGTGATTTAAAATTCAAATAAAAAAATCAAATGAAAATGATAATTGCAAAAATAATAATCACCATCATAGGTTACTTACCAAAAAATAAAAAAAGCGTTGAATTTGGCGCTTTAACAATTTCTACATTAAATAAGTACAATTAGGTACATATATTTACCTCTATTTATTATATTTTACAGTCATATTAATAAACTATACATTCACCATATATTTATTTACAAATTACAAAATATTCTAATAATAATGTTTATTATTTAAATCGTTGTTATATCAGATTTCTATAAATCTCAAAGTGACATTACAATTTTTATGTAGGTACGCTATAGTACAAAAATACTAATAAATAAGCATACAAAGTATTATTAAAAGGTATCGTGATTAAAGAGATTTTATCAATTAAATAGGAAATCGTTAAAAAAATAATATTTTTTCCGTTAAATAGGTCATTAATAAAACAATATCTATACAGATATTTTTATAATATCTAAAGATTTTTTTTTACTTTTGAGAGAAAAACAATGCTTTGCTTTATTTTTACAAGGTTTTAATTTTATTATAATAATAAAATTTGGGCTTTATACTCTAACAGAACAGGTTACCCTGCTTACACTGTAAGAGTCAAATTACAATTTATAGGTTAGTGTTGATTCTAAAGTAAATAGCTTGTAGTACTAAAATATATATTATATTATACTTTTTCTTCTAGTTATATTATTTATTTATGATTATATTCATCCGTTTAAAATTATACCTTATTATAAAACTTTGTAGGCTGAAAGTGTAATCACGAATTTATGCACTGGTAATAGACAAAATCACGAATCAATAAAAATATGAAATGTTCTGCATAATGATTGTTAACAAAAAAGATTTTCTAGGTATGGAATGATAGTTAAATTTAAGTAAAAAAAAATCAACTAATTAAAAAAATCGTTAGTGATAACAATCATTTGGTCTGACTGATAGTAGCTATACCAATAATTTCAAGATATAATTTATCATAATTCTTACCCATAAATTACCAAATTTTAATATCTATAATAATTAAATATTATCTACTATTATTTACAAAAATAATAAAACAAGAAATCGTGAAGGAACTTTGAAAAATCACAAACAAAAAATTATACAACCAAAAATAATTGTACATCCACATAAATTACGAATAAATTATGCATAATTCAAAATCAAAGACGGCAAAATTACGCACCAAAAATGTGAAAAATACCACCGATAAGACGACAAAATTCAACGACACACTGCTCCCAAGAACGTCCAACAAAAGTTCCAACAAATATAAAACTTTACACTTCAGGTCAGAAAATAACTGTGAGAGGTCTCCGAAATTCAGGACCACCTTGAGTTGGCTGCGCGTATTGACCTGGGTACTGCGGCATCAGAAGACTTGAAGACCCTTGGTAATATGATAAAGACGGGGAAGGGTTGGATCCAGAGGAGGAACTTCCCTCGGTCCTGTCTTGAGTTTTTGGTGTCATGTCTGGGGATTCAGCTGGTGATCTTGGCGACAAGCTTGAAGGTGCTGAGTTGGCTGACAGCCCAGCCATAGCTGCAGCAGAAGCTTCAGAGTACATCTTGCTGATGTCCATGGGATACGACCGTTGCTGCTGTTGATCCATGTACATGTAAGCCTTGGACAGAGCAGCCGAGTCGATGTAGCTTCGAGAAGGGTCTGGGTACATACCGTAGCTGCGGTATTTTTCCGCCTCCAGGGAGTATTTGGACATGTCCATTGATGCGCCAACCTGAAGCAATGAAAAAAAATTATATTAGTTTAATAAATGAGAAGACAAGCAGTTTGGAAAGTATTGAAAAAATAGATTGAAATGTTGGATGAATTAATATTATTGGTGAAAATATAACATAAGAATTTCCCGCTACTAGGTTAAGCACCTATGATTCTATCTTCGACTGTTTCGCCGCTAAAAATCAGGTATGTCACGTAGGTTGGCCACACAAGCAAATTTATGATAGTGATTTGACTCTGAAAGTGTAAGAAGGGTAACAATATAATTGAAGTATAAACTCCAATTATTATTAACACACATGATAGTGGTAAAAACATGATTTTAAAATAAAAGGAAACCTTTTCGTTACTTCTTTGGCTATTCCAAATTTTTATAAAGTCAGACAAGCTTTTTTAGCTTCCCTAAATTAGTAAATACTACTACACTACACTACTAAATATTTCTCTATAAATTCTCGTTCATAGTTCATGTCTACATCTACACATTTACGATAAGATTTTATACGGATTATAATAGTTATTCAAATATAATGATTTAATTTCAATATTTCCACATAAATCGCGCGAATGTCGAAACATTTACAAATCGTCGCTTCACTCAAAAGCTTTTCATACGAATCTATACATTATCATGAGAATTATTCACAAATAACATAATTCACTTAAATTAAATATAATTTTTGTATGAATGCTTTTGAAATCAACCACAATTGATTGTGGGACGTATTCTTATAGTGATAAAGCTTATAATCGTTTGAAATATTCTATTGGTAATATTGTTGTGCTCCACGGTCAGACGCACAAATCAAACTCAACAAAGCCGTCGAATAAAGCTTCGAATTTTAAATTTTTAATGAAGTGAGTCCTACACAATATTGTGAGGAAAATATCGCTTTACCGATACACACAGACTGAATGGCGACTGTTTATATAAGTAGCATTAGTAAGTTAGTAGGAAGATATTATGAAATAATTTTTAGCTTAATTTATCGAACTTTGAATATAGAAAAATATGGTTTTAGGATGGTTTTAGATAACACTAGCCGCTGGGTGCAGCGGTTTTACCCGCTGTACGACGCTGTAGCCTATATTATGTTATTCCAGGGTCTAAGCTATCTCTATACCGAATTTCAGTTCAATTGGTCCACCCGTTTAGGCGTGAAAGAGTAACAAACATACATCCAGACATTCAGACATCCATACATTCTTACAAAATTTCACTTTTATAATATTAGTAAGATAGATGGAGATCTTTAAAATTATACAATAAATTTCGATGTTCCTTTTTCTTATTTTGTCAAATATCATTAAAAATCTATTAAATTTTATTTAAAATATTTTGAAATTAACAACTGTTATTTCCTTTACTTTCTATTTACCTAATCCATATAGCATTATAGGTTGAAAACGACTAAAGCTTACGCTAATAACGATTTTAAATTAAACTAAAAAATCAAAGATAACACTTTTAAATAAGAAATTCAAATCTTTGTAAGCATATACGGACTTTAACAATGTTACTATTTTTAGTTATATTTTATTAGATATTCTCCAACATTCCCAACAAGCTCACCATTCTTCCCACCCGTGTGTCTCACAAAGACGGTCCACGGTACAAGCAAGCACGCTAAATCAGGATTAGCCGGACACCGCGCCACGGCCCTCGGTTTACTGCCGGCCCTTACGACTTGAACACTATTTTATTATGCCCACTTGTAAACGGCCAGTACGTTTTTTATTTTTTTTTATTTGAAACGCGTGACATTTTCCATTTTCGAAATGTTTTGTGGGAATACTTTTGTAGGCGTGTATAACTAGGGAATATACGATGGGTACATGCCATCATTGCCATAGGCAAACTTGGGCCTGCTGGGTCGGAGAGTATCGTGAGAAAATAGTGTGCATGAACCTAATTGAAGCAGTCCAATTTCGAGACGCATGTTAAATGTAAAAAAATCGTACCGAATATGTTTTGTAGACACTTAATCTTATAACTACCAGCACGGAAGCATAGTCCGAAGTCCGAATCGAACCAAATCACGTCGGCATTCGGACCGCACGCCCATCGATTTCGGCTATTAGCGAAACTGCAACGCATCCGAATGATTTCACACCGCGTTACCGACCTCTAATAAGCCCGTATCGATTAATCATTCGAACTTCGAACACTAAATCGACATAATCGAATACTAAAATCACAATGGTTCGTTATTTCAAACCGCCACATCACTATTTTTAATGCAGGTGAAACGTGCTCATATCAGAGATTGTTGAAAATGTGGATACCGCGCTTTAAAATTAAAACTGATGCTTTGTATATTGAAAAATTAGATTAGATTGTTACTAACCCTAGTCTGTAAGTTTTTATTTTAAGTACTGACCCATGGGCCATAGTTGTCTGAATAAAGAAATTTTAATTTAATTTTGTGCCTACTTATACGAGAAGAAAAAAATCTGACTTCAGGGGTAAAACGCACGTTTAATTAATATTTTGAAAAATGGAAGAAAAACTACTAAGACATATTTTAATTCTTCTACCGTGCTTATCTCAGTTGAATAAATAAACAATTTCTCAACGTAAACTTAAGAGTTTAACCGACGAAAAACTGAGAACGTTTCAAGGCAACATGCGTATTTTTTTAGGTTCCGTTTTTTAAATACCTATTACTCCGTTCCTTTTGTTTACTTATACATAACTAGCTGCGCCCAGCGGATTTACTGTAGCCTATGTGCTATTCCAGGGACTAAGCTATCTCTGTACCAAATTTCATCTCAATCGACCCGTCACCCATCCCAGTCGTCCCTTTACCCGTTTAGGCGTGAAGAAGTAACAAACATATCTACTACACATTCACACAGTCACATACAAACTTACGCATTTATGATATAAGTGTCATTTTGTCTGTTTTGTATGACATTTTTTTTAATGTAGCTGGTTAATACCAAAAAAATTTGAAACTTTTTCTCGGTACGTGGTGTCTTTGCATCATCCTTTGGTTTACGCATACCATACGCACATGATACGCATTCAATAGTAGCTGATTATATTGTTCCTACCGAGTTTAGGGCCCGATTGGACACGTTAATCGAATGATTTCGAAAAAGTGCGTTTTCATTGGACACCATATTAAGGCGGGACAATAGTTCGGATCGGTAGCTACTTCGCCTTAATTAAAAGTTAAAAGGACGCCCGGGATTTTTCATTACGCAGTAAAAAAGGCTTTTTGTGTGGAAATAGAGAAGTAATGCAAAAATGCACGCATTGATAAGCGTATTTTATAGAAAACTTTTTATTATAAATGCTATTTGTAACTATGCTTATATCTAAAGTCTAGTTAACGTAAAGTTCGAGTTATTTGGAACTTCAAATTGTAAATTTTTTTTTTTATTTTTTTTTTCTAGTCTATCCTGTCCCACTGCTGGGCAAAGACCTCCCCCAAATCCCTCCACGCATCTCTATCCTGCGCCACCTCTGGCAAGTAAAATAAAATAATAAAAATATTTAATAAAAAAAAGATCTATGTATCTTACTAATATTATAAACGTGAAAGTTTGTGGGAATGTATGGATGTCTGCATGTTATGTTTGGATACTCTTTCACGCCTAAACGGGTGGACCGATTGAGCTAAAATTTGGTATAGAGATGGCTTAGAGCCTGGAATAACACATAGATAGTACAGCGGGTAAAACCGCTGGACGCAGCTAGTAGTATCAACTCTATTTAAACGCCATAATTTTGTACAAGAACTTGGAATAAAAAATACAGTGATACCGATTTTTAAAAATGTAACCATTGGTGGTCTAATCGCTGCAATGAAAACGATTAAAAGGTTAATTGACGTAATTTCTAATTATAATCCTTTATTTTTTTCTTCGACACATTTTTATTCTTTGGTAGAATTTTAACTTATTTGGCAACCCAAATAGCCCCCATTCTATTAACTTCAACATCAATGCCACAAAGCAAGTAACAAAATGTTTTAAAAATTAATTTAATTAACACATTGAGAACTCGCCTTCGGTTCATTCAGAAGTCATTTCATAAGATTCTTTTAATATCTATTTTTTTGACAAGACATTTTGACGGCGTCTTATTGTTTTTTGACATTCATCAAATGAACAAAGTTGTTTAATAATGAATAAGGCTTTGTTCAATTGAAACTTAAATTCAAACAATTGTTGTCTGAATGATGTTCAATGAATTGAATTCAACAGAAGCTTAATGCAAGTTTTAAAAATAGTCATTGATTTAAAATTGCGTTAGCTGTATTTATAAAAACAGTTTTCAATGCCATATTTAAGGCTACGCCGCGCGACCCCTCACACGATATTATGATGAATTTTGAAATTTATTTTCGTAGCATATACTTTTCGAAAATTTATTGTCAAATTTTAGAAAGTATTTATTTCCACTTTGATTGTTTAAAAACTGACAGAGGAGTATTAATCAATATTACGGTAAAGAGCTATTATCTTTACCGTGTCAATATAAGTAAATGTTCACAGGTATTCTTAAAATTAATAAAGCCAAATTTCAACCCAATCCGTTCCGAGATTTGAGTTCTACGTCGATAGATCGACAGTCAATCAGTCAATTTCCTTTTATTTATTTAGATATCATTAATTAAAAGCTTCGTATTAAATCCTTTAATAATTAAGAAACCAGTTAAAAGGTAACCTAAACAAATAAAAACACCGACCACGCCCAAGCAATCATTATAAACAAACATTAATTCCACACCACTCCAATTTGTCAAATAAACTGATTTATAAACTCCCCATTTCCTTAATCCAATAAACCAGAAACAAAATCCACTAATACGCACCCTTGAGGCTGGCCCTTAACCTAACATAATGACAGTATGGGCAAAATCACCAAAAAAAAACTATCAAGACTTTTATTGTATTGTTGCGACTTGCGACAGTATAATTATTACAATTTTTATTTTTACAAGCTTTATATTACTTTCACCTGTCTGTTGTCTGTCTGTCTGTCTGTCTGTCTGTCTGTCTGTCTGTCTGTAATCAAATCTTGCAACTTAAATTTGACCCACTTCCCGGTGTCCGATTGAGCTGAAATTTTGTATGCATGCATAAATCGGATAACAATGCAATATTATTATGACATGGCGCTGATCTGATGATGGAACTGGGAGGTGGTCATAGGAACTCCGTAATAAAACGACGTAACCCCATCGAGTTTGGGCTCATTTGATTTGTCTTGACGAGTACTTTATGGTAATAATAATAAAAGCTTGTTTTTAAAAAGTTTTTTTAAAATTTCACTTGTTTTTACTTTCACCTGTATGTCTGTAATCAAATCTTGCAAGTTTAATTTGATCCCCTTCTCGGTTTCTGTTTGAGCTGAAATTTTGCATGCATGTCTAAATCGGATGACAACGCAATATTGTAGCTCATCTGATGATGGAGCTGGAAGGTGGCTATAGGAACTCTGTCATTAAACAACGCAACCCCATCGAGTTTGGGCTCATTTGATTCGTCTTGACGAGTACTTTATGATGCAAGATAGTAATAATAATAAAAGCTTGTTTTTAAAAAGTTTTTTAAAATTTCACTTGTTTACTTTTACCTGTCTGTCTGTAATCAAATCTTGCAAGTTTAAAATTTGATCCCCTTCTCGGTTTCTGTTTGAGCTGAAATTTTGCATGCATGTCTAAATCGGATAACAATGCAATATTATTATGACATGAAGTTGATCTGATGATGGAACTAGAAGGTGGCCATAGGGAACTCCGTAAAAATTAAACGACGCATGACGCAACCCAATCGAGTTTGGGCTCATTTGATTCGTCTTGATGAGTACTTTTGTGCTAAATGGTAATAATAATAAAAGCTTGTTTTGAAAAAGTTTATTTTAAATTGCACTTGTATTATGTTTGGAATACAACTAGTATAATTATTGCTACACGGTTTTACCCTATTAAAGGTATCCTAATATGAGTTATTCTAAGGCCTAAGCTAACAACATTAAGTGTAACCCTACGTGCCTAACAAATTTCATTTTTATATTTCAATTTTGTTTTAATATTTGGTAAAAGAGTTACAAATACCCATCCGTACAAATTTTCGCGTTATATTATAATAGGCAGGATGTATAATTATGCCAAATTACAAGTTTTTACCTCTTTAACCTAGGCTACTTTTTAGATTTTAGAGGAGCGGTAACCGCAGTTTTTAATTTTTTTATTGATTTATTAACATTTTTTAATTTTCGAATTATCAATTAACGTACCTACATAATAACGCGTCATTTCAGTACAGTGTTTGTTTCCATTGTCCATACTGTGACGATGTGACGCCCCTTAACGCATCGCCGTCACATGCACAAGATTAAACGTCAAACGTAGGAGCGAGGCGAGGCGAGGGGAAGATCGAGCAGTTTTTAAATCAGAGGGTGGGCCGTGTCAAGTAGTGTTTAATCGGCTCGCTTGTTCCGGGGGCGCTTACATTACTTACAACGATAGGTGATGCTGATTCTTTAGACTTTAGATTCATAGGAGTAATTTTAAGATTTTTTTTTAAGACTACGACAACGGAAGGGTTTTTAGGATAGCTAGGAATATAGAATAACACTTTATTGCATACCAAGTTATAAGAATTATGTATGTAGTTTTAAATTGATTTTTAGGGTTTTTAACTATGTATATGTAGGTATATATTTAAATATTGGATGGATGGTTTTAAATATTTAATTGAACCTAATTAAATATTTTTAAAAATATTTGGAGCTTCAAGCCCGCATGTCTAACAATAAATGAATTAACCAAAATTTTTTTGTGTTTGTTTCGGTGGTGTTCCAATATAAAGTTATACAGGTAATCTAAATAATTAAGTAGCTAACTGGGACAGCCAAAATAGAGATCCATTTTCAATCACACGTACCTTCTAAATAAGAACAATAAACTATTGAAAACGGTTTTAATCACCGACATATTTTCCGACAATATACCGTGACGGGACAATGGGCACGCTCAAAGCCTCGTGTTACATTCGAATTTCGAATATTACATCACGAATTTTCGAAACCCTTGTATCATATTGTTTTCATTGTCGAGATGTGAATCCTCACGGAATAATTAGCAAATCTCGAGGGTGATTTGAACAAGGGATATTGAACTTTATAACAAAGCTACTAAAGTCCAATTTTGTGTGTTTTCTTGGGAAGATTATGCCGCTATCGATTTTGTAGGTGTTTAAATTTCAAGTTGGGATGAAATTGATTTGGTTGAGTTAGATGGGGGAGTGATGGGATTGTTTGGGGGAAATATTTACTAATACTATTTTAGTATGACAAAATAATTAAGTATGATATTGGAATTAAGATGAGATATTTCTTTGACGGTTCTCCTGATGGTACCTAAGCGGTAACCGTCGTCTTTAAACGACCCATAGAATCTAATATAAAAGAAAAGACTGACTGAACGTAACCGAAACCGCTGAACGGATTGGGCTGAATTTTAGAACATAGGTTTTACGACGTAGACCTAAGAAAGGGTTTGTTTAGGTGGGCAACGCCGCGAACTCGTAACTAATATACTTTTTACGTAAGTTAGAACGATATTAAAGAAGAAAGAGATATACAGTAATACCCTGACTTATAAACTACCTCGATTTACGCAAATTTGGAGATACGCGGTTTTTGTTTTTAATCACGCATTAGCGTATTTGATTTATGATAAGTTCGTTAATTTTCGTGAAATTTCATCATTTGCACATCTAAATGAAGCAATAAAACAAAATAACGAATTCCGTATGCAAAGTTAAAACCCGACTTACGCGGTTATCTCTTGGTCCCACCTATCTCTGTCCTAAAATTTCTTCTGCCTTTTTTTGCTGTTTTTTTTTTACTTTTTTGATATAATTTGGGCCATATGGTTTTAAAAACGGTTAACTATTTAATTTTACGCTTATCACTAAAGGCGCTAAAGAGGCAAATATCATTAAATTACAACATTTAGCACGGTTCCTAATGACGATGACGTCAGCATAAACGCTAAATACTAAATTAATAATGATAGAATTTCTCCGCACGGATAGGCAATTTTACGGTGTAAGAGGTTCGGCCCTTAAGGAGCGTGATTTCACGCCTCCCCTTAACACTTAAGGGATGCAATAATTAAATGGTTTTAGATAGTTACGGAAAATGGAGGATTTATCCTGCCGTTTATTTTATCCCGCCTTCTTGGTTATTCTGCTATCATCTACGGCCGCATCGTCCCTTAACAGCACGCGAGAAAAACTAATGTATACTATACATAATTTTTAAAAAGTTGTAGTTACGAGTGTATTACAAGCTTTTATTTACTTTCACCTGTCTTTTGCTGTCTGTAATCAAATCTTGGAAGTTTAATTTGATCAACTACCCGATTTTTGATTTAGCTAAAATTTGGCATGCATGTATAAATCGAATGACAATGCTAATATTATCATGGCATGGAGCGGATCTGATGATGGAGCTGGAAGGTGGCCATAAGAACTTCGTCGAACAAATGACACAACCCCATCAAGTTTGCGCTCATTTGATTCGTCTTGACGAGTACTTTGGTGCTACATGGTAATAATAACAAAAGTTTGTTCTTAAAAAGTTTTTTAAATTTCACTTGTTTTTGTTTATGTAAAGAAGTAAGCAGACGAGCAAGACGCTCTCCTGACCTGATGATAAGAGATATGGAACTCCGGGCCCATTATTATAATTATCAGTGCAGTGCCCACGCATGATTTAACAATTATATAAAATTCTAGGTGCACTGCACCAACGCTTCTTACTACAGACTCCAGAGTTATAAGATGTTAATACTTCTGCCCAGTAATTTCACTAATATAATAAAATTTCACCAATAATGTCATTGATTTACACCCTTAAGTATCAATATACCTTTTTGTAACAGATTAAGGCTTCTATTCGTTTATTAGTTTCTTTTATACAGTAATTTTATGTCGTTATAAACTTAAATTTATATCTCGCGCTGTAAATTAATATTTATGCAATTAAGGCTTTATTAATTCTTATTTTTGAGTTAATTGCCGCGACTAATTTAAATTTATGCCCAATTAAAATATATTTCAAGTTTCGACTGAACAAGAATGCTATAAAACCAATATTTCAGAATCCGGGAGAAAATCTACAGGGACATTTTGTCGTGCCCAGTATCTAAAAAAAAAGGGAAGTTAGTAGTTTGTAATTAAAAAAGCCTAAGCGACGAGAAAATTTTAAAATTCTGTCTAAATATAAATAAGTGCGCGAGCGGTGTGCTGCGAGAAATTTAAAAGTTTTAAAATTTTGTTAGATAGCCGTAAGCAGTTGCCCGTTTTGCCCCATGCATTGTTGGTACGCCCATGTTACCTAATTGAATGCAATACGTCAAGGGTCACACAACGCGGTTAAAGTTTCAAGCGTGTATGTCCCCTTAAAGCCTTGGAGCTCGGGCAAACCTGGTAACCGCAGAGGACCTGCAATGGTGTATACTATTAAGTAGTCATGCGGTATACATTCCTGTACCTGTGCGTTATGCGTTAAAACAGCAGATATAGTGTTCTGCTGCATTACCGCTTCTGCAGCAGTTTCCATGCTATTCCCAACAGAGACATAGTTACGTGCCACGGTCTAGTTTAATATGTAATCATGAAGTAAAATATGTCACCTGTGCGTTAGGCGTTAAGGCAGCAGATATAGCGTTCTGCTGCGCCGCGGCCGCTGCCGCAGCAGCCATGCTGGCCCCGAGTGGACCGTACGCTGCACCGTAGTAGCCTCCCATCGCTTGACCCATGCCTCCCCCTGCCATTCCTGGAACAAAATGTTAAATTGTAAAAAAATGTAACAAAAAATTTAGACAAGCGCTTGGACATCGCTATGTAGGATGACAGTCGTTTTGTAAACAAGTTTAAAGATACTTTTTAAAAACAAGCTTTTATTATTAGTACCATCTAGCACCAAAGTACTCGTCAAGACAAATCAAATAAGTCCCAACTCGATAGGGTTGCGTCGTTTAATTACAGACTTCCTATGGCCACCTTCCAGCTCCATCATCACATCAGCTCTATGTCATAATAATATTGCATTGTCATCCGATTTATACATGCATGCAAAATTTGCAATCGGAAACGGGGTAGTGGATTAAATTAAACTTGCAAGATTTAATTACAGACAGGTGAAAGTAAATAAAAGTTAGACAAGCGCCAATTGCTATATGGGATAACAGTCGTTTTGAAAAAAAAAACTAACAATACCGAATGTCATCTCAGTACCATTTTTTAGCGTATGCCACAAGTGCTTCTCTAGTGCCCCAGGTTTGTAGGTTTTCAAGATTTACTCGGAGACGTAACATCAGGTTGCGATATATCCCTATTTGTAGATTGATTTATTTTATACAATAAACAGGGAAAGATTCGATGATCACAAAAGTAATTTAGTTTCTATCGATGTTTCTTGATTTTGATCGAGAAAACTAAGACTACTTGTTACAATGAAAAACAAGGATAGCTTTAATTTCTATCACTGCACATTCACACTCTCTTTTCCTCAAATTAATTAAAAAAACTTTGAATACTCAATTAGGAACTCTAAAAGTTAGTACAAAATCCCTTACCCCAATCACAATTCCCATCTCGTAACCCCATTAACCTGAAACTACAGTGGCTCGCAAGTGGTCAGAGGTTGCCGCCGAGCCACAAAGGGTCTCTCACCAGCCTCTATTAATTATTGCTTTGTAAACCCTAGAGCGCAATTAACTGTAGGTCAGTTCCTTAGTTTAATGAACAAACAACACTTGGTTATGAATTCTGATGAATGGGAGTGTTTCGCGATGAATGCTGAGATTGAGCACTTTGACTGAGAATTTTGGTCAGCTTTTGTTAATTTTCTTTCACGATAAATTTACTTTTATGTATTTTTTAAAGTAGTAGATGGGACTCGATGTAAATTTTACTAAATGTTTTTTTTATAGCAGACTAAACAAGCGTTTGACCGCAATCTCACCTGTTGGTAAGTGAAGATTGACGATGCAGTCGAAGTTGTAGCACGCTTGTTGAGTAAGAACCTATTCACTCTTGATTTGAACAAACCCACGTTTTAGCATTCGGGAAACACTGAGGATGGTATGTGGACTGTATAGCAAATTTAAAAGTTTGTATGGATGACTAGATAACGATAACGATAAGGTAACGATAAGGTATTAACGTTGACTAGGTGTGTCTCTTTGATGCCTAAACGGTAACATGTATGTACCTAAGCGTTAGCCACAAGCTGCACTTGTCTAGAGGGCTGTTCTTTCTATTCTATTCTACTCACAACAGTTCTATTCTAAACATTAAATTCCTAACCATCAATATACTCTGCTCTTGTTGACGTCAAGCTCAAATTACCCCTGCGTTCTTCAGGATGTCAGAATAAAATAGGCTAAATTAGCACGTCATGTCATCCTAGACACTTCTCACCGACACCCGCAAATCGAACACTCGACGCGCTCTCGCGTAATATTCCCAAATACACTTTAAATAAAAATAAATATGAGACACCCCTATTGTGATGACATCAAACGTGGTCTACAATATATTATAATGAAGCTTGACTTACCTGATCGATCTAGAAAAGCCCTATTTTGCAAACGCTAAGGGTGAAAATCGCGTGGAAAACTCGCGCTTAAAATGGAATGGATTTTTCGAAAGGGACGATCGTGATTTTTTTATTATATTTTATAATTAAATTCTCTGTCATCTCTTGTGGTTATTACGATGTCTCTGTCTGGTATTGGCGTGTGATGGGTATTTTCCTTGGAGTTTGTTGAGTTTTTATTAAATTATGAGATTGAAAAGTGCTTCGACGTTTTGAGTGACAGAATGACCGCATTATTTTGGTGTCGCTCGGGAAAAGGCTGGAATTAATTTGAGAAAACTCTTGAAGCGTTAGATTTTTTATTGAGAAGGTTTTTAGAGGAAAGTGTTTGTCGGAGCACTTATCCCTCGAGATGCAAATACTGAAGGGAAGCGGAGTTCATCATCCTCGCAATATAAATCACCATACCCGAAACACCTGACAGGATGGAAAATAACCATTTTCACGTGAAATTTAACACATTCAAAAAAGGTCTGTGAAAGGGAAACCCTAGCGAAAATCCCATTTAGGGCCCATGTCCGACCTTTTCAGCGACCGTCCGCGGGCACAATGCTCCTCTATATTTAGGTATTAAGATATTATGTTGAGAGGAAGACGGTCATTATGAATGGATCTCAATGCGGACGTATATGGATTGTGGACGGCTTACGGAGAATCGTGTATGAAATTACAAGCATTGTGTCCATTCCCGTTTTAGGGAAAGCATACCTTTATTATTCATACTGTTGTAAGTATTTGCTATTGGATATTTCTTTAAGTTTTGTAGCAATATTTGTTTTTTTTTTCCTTTCTGTCAAATACGTGGGTAAATCAGATGTACGGAAAATAATACGTTCGCCATTTTCAATGATTTAACTTTTTTTTGAAAATTATTAACAAAAATTGCCAACTGAGTGAGCTGAATTCTAGAAGAAGTTGGACTTATTCTATTAAAAAGTAGTTAGCAGTTGGTAGTACCTAGTAGCAGGCTCTTTAAGTTTATAGTCACACAAGAGCTTAAACCTCAAGTTGAGTTTGAGTTTTATAGAGGTATAGTCTTTTTATTTCCACACAATATGTAGGAATTAATTACCAAAATATTAAAATATCTTCAAAGAAACCGAAAAAAAACTCTATTTTTAAAAACAAACCCTTAAGGAAAAGTTTACCGCCAACTGAGAGCGAATCGCAACAAATGTGAAATTCCACCACTGTTAAATTGCACTTGGTTTCAATAGCCGTTAGCAACATTTTGTTTAGTTGGTAAGTGCAATTATAAAATGGTTGAAGTCTAATCTGAAACAAAAAGAAAGTTTGCGGGACTTCGGGAGCGTTTAATTAAAATAAGGTAAAATTAGCGGAGACTTGGCCGGAGTCATTTGTGGGGTTTTGATTTGAAGTGGGCTTTACTTAATAACCCTTCAGGTAATTGACTTTCTATTTCCGCTAAGGTTTACGAAATATAATGTATGGTTTGAATAAGCTGTTTGACGGGGACATTTTTATGCAATATATTTTTTGAGGCTTCATAGCGACAAATGCATATTTTACTACAGAAAATAGAAAATTATTTAGGTTTCAAGGGAAATTTTAAATACTTCAAGCTCAGTTTCAAAAACCATGACATTTTATTTTGTACATAAAAAAAATTCAATTTATTTCGATAATTTTTTTTCGGACCCCTAGGAATAAATTAATGAAAATATTTAATTGTTTGTTTACATTTCTAAAGGTGTGAGGTATGTTATGCTAACCCCCTATTATAATAAAAGTTTGAGGTCTTTAAATGCAGATACTTATTCTTTCTATCTCACAATCTATAACCACATTATCATAAATTTAAATTATTATTGTAGAGTTGAGTGATGCCAGGGAGGAATTTATCCCACCTTCTGGGTTTAGTCTGCTACCATCTTCGACCTCGATCAGACGAGATCGTGGTTAAAGGCTAACCAGAAAAATTACCAACTGTCTGTGATAAAAACATTATCCTATTTTTCCTCCCCTTAGAATTTTATTCTCTACTCCCTGATTTCTCATCCATATCACCAGCTCTAATTATAAGGTTCGATAGCAACCAAATCCGAGAATTGAATGACAAGCGAAAATTCTGCCAACTCACACAGCCTCCCCCGGCTTGTCCCGGCCTAACAAACCGTGGATAAATTGATAGATTAGCTATGGTTTGCGCAAATCATCATGCGTTGTCTATGATTCATATGTCTTCATGTGGATTTTGTGAGACAATGCGATTTCGTAGCGAAACGATATTTTTAGGTGTACAACTACAACAACAAAAACGGCACAACTTACGTCTAATGTTGTCGAGAATATCTCGACCACGGTTTCGGACAATTACTGATGATTATGATTTTTGGTAAACTAAACTGGAAACTGGAAAACAGAAGATAGTTTTAAAAATCGTCTTTTTAGGTATTTATTATTATTTTCAAGTATGTCGGAAGAAACTGGATGAGACTCGCACAGAATCGGATGGTTTAGCGTGACCATGGATGACCCTGCAGCATACTGGCTGAGTAGATAGAGGCCGTAGATGATAGCAGACTAATCTTAGAAGGCGGGATAAATCCCTACCGCCGTATATTGGAAAACGTCACTTCTGACTTCTGAAAACTAAAATATGCAAAACATAAATAGATTTCGTTGGGGTTTCCTTTTGAAGGAAACCAGTCACCGTCAAGCTGGTCTAATCTGACGGAACCTCATGAGAATCCGATGAGAATCAAACTGCGAAGCTAATAAAAAAAAATAAGGAAATAAAAAATAATTTAATAAAAAAGTTTTAAGATTTTTTTCAAAATTTTTTATAAGCAGTGAGCGTCGAGTCGCTTTGATGTAGTTTTACATGTGAATCACACCGTTGGTTTACGTTGGAAGTTTTTGGATGAGATTGCATTCTCACCCGGATTTGATTAACTTATAATAGAAGATTTTATTATGCATTGTGACAAGGATGAGCAAATCAAGTGTCTCTGATGATAAGCATGATTTCAACGAAAAATACCAAATTCCATTCTCAGAGCATTTTTTATTAAATAATTTTATCCAAACTTCGATAATTCAAATAAATTGACAACCAATAAATAAGATAATGCAAAAAGCGTAAGCAAACAAAACGGCAAGTCATTTCCCGAATCCATAAATAAGCGCAAACTCTATGCGTCCGCTCTCCCCGATGTCTCGCGGCCAACTGTCATGTAAATGACGTCACGTGACCGGAAGCAGTAGCGCGGGGGGTGGGGCTTCAGACGCACGCGATTGGTCACTTCCGGTGCGTAACAAACTACCGCCATATAATATGCTAATCATGAATAAGCATTTTTATTGGATCATTGTGTGGATTAAATGTGTTTTGATGTTTATGATTAGATCTATTGGTAATCTTTTGAATATTTTGTGCTCAATCGATCAGATTATGTAAATCTACGTTGTTGTGTTGTTAGAGATCTATTTCGAGCCTTTCACCAGCATAACACACACACATACATATTAAGTTTGTAGCTAAATTAAAATCGGTATGTTCAGAATAACAGGAAAATCTATTCAAATATTAATAACGTAATTATCTGAATATAAATATGAGAGAGTGACTGATTGACTGATCTATCAAAGTTCAAACCGCTGAACGAATCTGGTTGTAATTTAGAAAATGGATAGATTTTATGACATTTTAAAGCTCCGAGCATAAGCTAGTATTGTGGTGGCAAGTTTTCACTAACGAAATAGAAAAGTAGATGCTAAATAAAATAATTACTTTTCATAGATATCATATAAAACAAAATTAATAATTAAACCTATCTACACTGAATCCCCAAATCCAAACAATCGGACACGAACAAACGAAACCGTACGTCAATTAGCAATATTAATAGTATTTTAACAATAACATGAAAAACATGTTCAAACGCGCACACGCAAATCGTCAGTAACCCATTGTCATATCCAAATTAGCATAACAATTAACTTAAATAACTAAAAGTTTATAATGTAACATTGCAAAACAATGGACTAATTTATGAAACGGCTTTGTGAGACAATTTACATACGGCAGGACTAAAACACACTTGTTTAAACTCTGTCTGAAAGGTAATGAAAATTATTTCCATTGAGTTTCGTCACTGGTAGTTAGGCTCGGTGTACACTGGCAATGCGTGACATGACATGCTACTTGACAAGTGACAATGGCACAAAACTAACGAATAATTGAGAGTGTGTGACAGAGTTGTTGCTACTGTAAATGTAAGGTTTTTTGGTATAAGTTACGAAGGATATTTTCTACTCGTTGTGTTTTCTAGTTGTTGTGCGTTTTGTAATAGAGATTTCTAGAATACTTATTTCATTCAATATCATCAAATCAAAATCAAATCAAATCATTTATTGCGAGATAAAGGGTACATCGAGTTCAAAAATCAATGGAAATAATAATATATAACAATATAGTAAATAGCAAAATGATTATAATTGCGAAAGTTTGTTTGGCTTTTGGATGTGTAAAAATATTGATACCTCTCACTGCTCTTTTGGCTGGACTGATAGGGCTGAAATTTGGTGTGTAAATAAATTGAACCCTATGTAACGGATAGGCTACTTCTGCCTTAAGCAGATGGAACCGTGGAACTAAAATGTGTTCACCCACAGAATTACAGTCTTTAGGGCCGAATTCAATTGTATCTACATAATATTTATATGTCACTTTATTTATTCAAATAAATTCCATCAATTTCAATACCTCAAGAATGCTTTTATCATCATGAATACACTTCCTAATTACGTTGGTATAGAGTATAGGAATAACAAATGTTTAAACAATAGGTACAATATCTGCTTCTATAATGACGCACACCTGAGTAAACTCGGCTGGGCTAACTAGCTGTGTGACGTCATGAACTAGATGTTTTTTTGAACTTTTTTGTTACAAGCTTTTCAAATCAAATCAAAATCATTTATTGCATGAAATACATGTACATATGATGTTAAATATTATAATATAATGGTATCATAGTATCCTGCCTTAAAAAGCATGCAATTTTAATTAATATTTACAAATGTTATATTTCAAGTGTTTCATTTACTTTCACCTGTCTGTTGTCTGTCTGTCTGTAATCAAATCTTGAAAGTTTAATTTGACCCACTTCCCGGTATCCGATTGAGCTGAAATTTTGCATGCCTGTATAAATCGGATGACAATGCAATATTATTATGACATGGAGCTGATCTGATGATGGAACTGGAAGGTGGCCTCCGGAATATATAGGAACTCCGTAATTGAACAACGCAAACCCATTAAGTTTGGGCTCATTTGATTCGTCTTGAAGAGTTCTTTATTATATTTATGGTAATAACAATAAAAAGCTTGTTTTTAAAAAGTTTTTTTTAAATTTCACTTGTTTGAACTTTTTTAGTTTTTTATTTAGTTAAATCTTCAAATATCTTAGTTTTGTAAGTTTAAAGCAATAACTACCATATGCATGTTCTTAATTTATGATTCAAATACATATTCTAGTGTTTAAAGGTCGGTATGTAGGGAGCTTTAGCTTACAATTCTCGTTTGTGGGTTTATTGATTCCTTTTCAAAACGTAGCCATTTTATCATAAAGAAATGGTAAATGAATATGCAAAGATAAATTTGTTTTACTCAAGAGATGCTTTGAATTGTTTTGTATCACAAAACTCGCGGGTACTAAATATTTAAAGCCAATACACATCAAAACCAATGATTTCCCAAATCAGGTCAATTTCAAGTAAATGCCCGCATAGTGGGCGTAACTGCGCGTGTGTTCTCGCCTTTAGTGCTTACGGGCAGTGTGCGCCAACCCTAATTTGCACTTTACGACGACGATTGTAATAAATGCGGATACTGCATACCAATAAATATAAAAGAGCTTTACTTTGATTGTTCAACCTCACTAATGTTATAAACGTGAAAGTTTTATAAGAATGTATGGATGTCTGAACGTCTGGATGAATGTTTGTTAGTCTTTTACGCCTAAACGGGTGGACCTCTTGTACTGAAATTTGGTATGGAGATAGCTTAGACCCTGGACACAGGCTACAGTACAGCGGTTTTACCCGCTCATTAATAACCACTAGTTAATTAATAATGTTGTGTAGAATAAGAATTCCGACAGTGAAAAGTTTCTGGAAATTTTGTTCTTTGTCAAAGCCACAAAATGGCGGCCGTTCAAGTCCATCTGTTCGAATAAAATTGTAATTTTTATATCTAGTTAGTTACTAATGAAAAGTTGTTTCGTTGCACTTCGATGTATAGTGTGTAGTATTTTTGTAATATCGTTACGCACACGTTGACATATTATCTGTGTTTTGATGTTAAATCTGACCAGAATTAACGACTGACGCGCTTAAGTGCAGGTAAGCGACTAATTGCATTGAGAAGGCACCTCCAATTGGGCCTGGAACTGTTGGTTGATGGTCCTTCTAGTGTAAACGTATAGTTCTGTGTCCCACAACGCCTAAAACGCAGTAAAAGGAAATGTCAAAAATAATGTTATTCTTTATTTTGTGCGTTACAAGTTACTAGCTGCTGCGTCCAGGGGTTTTGGTATGTGTTGTTCCAGAGTCTAAGCTATCTCTATACCAAATTTCAGCTCAGTCGGTCCACCTGTTTAGGCCTGAAGAAGTAACAAACATACGCACTCACAAACTTTCACATTTATAATATTAGTGAGATTAGACAGTACAAATTTACTGCGCTTTAGGAGCTATAAGGCAGTATTTAGCGTTCCAAATAGTATACTATACCTATAGGTAGTTTAAATCGCGGCTTCTGCCTGTTTTACTATAATCTGATCTCTTTGTCCTGACGACACGCGCGCGTCGCGTGCAAGCGCCCTTTTATTGGACTTTTAGTTAATGTACATACATCTTTATAGCGAAGTATTTTTGGAAGCTAATACCGCTTATGATTTGTGGAACAAATGCCATAAAGTTTTCCAAGGTTTATGGACACTGGTATCATATTTTTTATGTCATAGGTGTGTAGGTTATTAAAATAGATATAGAGTTTTTTTATAGTTACAAAAGTTTTAGTTTTGGAAATTATTTTATTCTCACAATTTGAAAAGTCCCCTTTTCACCCTGAAAGGTGTCATTTTAAGACAGTGTTGTCTACTTTTTAAACGAATAGGGAATGTTTCTAAGGTTTATAAATTTTTATTAAATATAAATTTACAAAAAACAAAAACTTTTAACATATATGTCGCAGATTCAGATGGATTTCCATCGACATGATGATTTTATTAATCAGACGACATACATAATATCTAATAATTTCTATTAAAAAAAAGTACTTTCCGATTCAATAGGTACTTTAATAAACTCTTATAAATACCCCAAATATTCGTTAAAAAAATATTTCCTCCTCCTTTTTCTACAAAATTCAAATAAAAAAGTTCGTACTCGACTCAAGAACAAAATATCTTCTAATTATTCACCCCAATTTTGCTGCAAACATAAATAAATTCACGACAGCAATTAGCTTAAAAGCCGCGTTGTGTCGCGACCCTTAAATAAGGGTCGGGGTACACGTGTCGTCCACGCCCACCGGTGGTCGCGACCGCACTTGCGTTCAATAAATCTTTCAATTTGGAATGTTTTAATTTAAATTTTATTTTAAAGTTATACTTAATGTGCCAAACGGTTTTACCCGCTACAGTAGCTGTGTGATTCGAGCCCTAAAACTGTAAAAGCTACTTACTTAATAAATTTCACAACATAAAAGTGTGTGAGAAAATATTATATTGTGTAATTTATGTACCTAATTTACATGTTACCCGACTGTGTTAGAAGAAGGGTTATGTTTTCGACAGTATGTTTATAGCAATTAATAGCATCCATACCTACCAATTTTCACCTAATAATATCAGTAAGATAAAATTTTATGTGGGTGTAGTGGGCATGTAACTACATATTTAGCCGTTAGCCTGTAAAAAATATGAAAGGCACTACATTTATTTATCCTTAATCGCTTTCAAACGAAAACAGTCGACTTATGAAACTCCTTTCTTCTGATGTCGTTAAAATAACAAAAATATTTAAAGAAAACATCATGAAATACATTTAACAGTAACCCCTAAAAGCGACACAAAAACATTCTCGCTTTAATTTCCAACACAAAGTACGAAACCTTAAAGTATAACCCTTTGAACACCCACTAAGAATTTTCAATAATTTTAAACCCCTGACCCCTAAAGACCCCAACACGAGGTAGCAACGCACCCCAACTAGCTATTGTAGTCGCTTCATGAAAACTGTCAACCGTCAAACGCAGGCGAAGACGCTTTAAACACTGATGTGTGTTGTTCTCTTTTGTTGGCGTTCAGTGCACTATTTTGTTCATGTTAACTAAGCTTTAGTTAAGGGGCATACAACATTATAGGGAATTTGAAGCAGTACTATTTAAAACGGGTTCAAAAAGCTTTATAAGGCTGGCGCCTACTATTGCGGGCCGCACCGCCACGTATAACAAAAATCCTCTCGAGTCCATTGCAGGTGAATTGCGGCTAAGTGACGCAGGCAGAATTTTTATTGTTGCGGCCTGCTTTAGTTTACGCTTAACTTTAAACCTGTGATATGTGGGTACGATGGATCGCTTCTCAAGTAAATCGTTGGCCATCTCGGCATCGCGAATCTGCCTATATTTTTAGTAATACCTAATTAGATTTGTTTAGGTATCCATATTCTTAAATTGGGCAATAAATTGCTTTTTGTTTAATTTTTTTTCTTTTACATACACTGACGATCCAACATTTGGATCAGTCGTTGACGACGGATCATTACGATCAATATCACCGTATGTGGTTTTATTTAACCAACGGTTTTTTTTTTTTTTAATTTTAGGCTTAAGGAGGATTGTTATGCTACCTATATGTGTTGCCGGTTCGACCCGCAGAAGTTTGCGCCAGCCTTAAGTGTGGTATACACATAAAAATGTAAATAAATGTAAATTACACACTAAATGGGTAATCAGTGGCAATGACTGGATATTATTTTAAAAGTTCATCTTTCAGCGAACAGTACAATAGTGACCGTTACGGTATGTACTCGTTTAATTTTTACAATAAAAAGCGTATTTTTTCTCACTAGTTACCATTTACCGTCGGCGTTTTATTTTGGGAGTCACGAGAAAAAATCGTGACCATAGTCGTAGTTTTTGTAATCAAACAAGGCGAGTGACCCGGCGCATGCTGCGTTTGGATTGCAACAGTTGTGGCGCCAGTAACTGGACTTGCATTATATAAAATTTGCTGTCAAAAAGTTTTTTTTTGAGAATATTATTCTGAATTCTAAAGTTAAGGATTGTGCGGTTGGTCTATGAAAAAAAAATACAGTTAAATATTTCAGGACCATAGATATAGGAATTTATCTATTTCAGGACATTTCACACAGCGCCATCTTACCCCAAGTTAAGCAACTTAATGCTAAAACCATACTTATACTTATTTTTCTTAGGAACCTGGAGACATTTCAAAAAAGTACAGTTAGGGCTGAAATATGATTTAGGCCCAATTCGAGCAACTTTGCATGTCTGTTTGTAAACAATTGCAGTCTCAGATGTCTATAAAACCTATGTGAGTGCCAAGTTTTGATCAAATCCGTTCAGAGGTTTAAGCTGTACGTTGAGAGATCAGTTAATCAGTTACGACTTTCATTTATACCTCTATGTTCAGGTTTTAGATTATGTCGCTATATCAGTAAACTTCACTTACTTCACTACTAATGCACCCGTACTTACCTATTTCCCTAATTCGTTGACCCGTACTAAAAAAAATACCAGTTAGAAATAGAAATAAGAGTAATGTGAATATCAATATTCTCTTCTTCCTGCACGGTTGTCTGGAAGAGATCGCTTTTAGCGATAAGACCACCAATTGTAACACAAAGATTATAATATTATGTGTTTATTTGTAGGTTTATTTTTGTATATTTTTCTGTGTTTCAATAAAATTTTATGTATCTATCTAAAACGCTCCAACAAGCGACATTATTCGCGTCACTGGCCCAATCCAAACGAGGCACATCGATTGTGTAATTCCAACCGATCCGATGACGTCCGCTGAATGGATTGATATCGACAACACTATTGTAAACTGTGAATAGCCATGTGCCATAACACTGCTATAATATTTGTAACGGTTGTTTTTGGAAACACTGGCTTTACTTTAGGACAAGCATTGTACTACTTTACATGATTTTACGAGTATACCACTTCTTCATCATAAGTTCGAAGGGGTTCGTTGATGCTGTCTGGACGATTCAGTGAATAGGTACTTAGGTAGGATATCGTTCATTGAGTGTCAGCGTTATCGCTTAACATCAGGCAAGCGTCGGGCTCGTCTTGTTCAACTTAAACAAGTGAACTTTAAATAAAAACTTTTTAAAAACAAGCTTTTATTGCATTGTCATCCGATTTATACATGTATGCAAAATTTCAGCTCAATCGGACACCGGGAAGTGGGTCAAATTAAACTTTCAAGATTTGATTACAGACAGACAGACAGACAGACAACAGACAGGTGAAAGTAAATAAAAGCTTGTAAAATGCCAAAGCTTTAAGGAATAGTTTATACTATAACAACCCAATGTTCGAGACTTTGCCGGCTTTAAATTCTTTCTTACCATAATATTTTATGTCAGCGTCACAATATCTGTGTGCCAAATTTCAGCTATTAGTTCTGTGTTGACAGATCATTCAATCATGTACCTATTCCTTCTTAACATTTAGATTTCCCACTAGGTATGTACATCGTAACTAGTAAACTATTAATAGAATCTAATTGCAAGTAATTATTCGCTCCATCTTTTACATTTCTAGTCCACAAACTCCCCTTAATGGACATCAGATAGCTAACAAAGTAGTGTCTTTATTTATACCAATTTGTGATAGTTAATTACATGTGTAGGATGTGCAATATCTACACTGAAAAAAAAAGTGATTGGTTTAAACAAGATGTTGTTTCCATATGAGCCTACAAAAATCATTATTGCTGCAACTAAGAATATCGTTTATCATGTTAGTTATAAAAGAGATGGCTTAGTTGCAATAGCAAGCTAAATATGGTTGAAAAACAACCTATATTAATTGATAATCTAATAATGCATCATAATAAAAACGACTATAACTATATGCACTGAACAAGACAGTAATCAAACTAAATAACTACTCTTTATAACGGTGGTACAGTACCTACTTAACTAACAAAACTAAGAGAAAATCAACAATTTTGTCTTAGTTGCAGCAATAATGATTTTTGTAGGCTCATATGGAAACAACATCTTGTTTAAACCAATCACTTTTTTTTTTCAGTGTACAAAACAAATAGGGAGGGAAAATAAAATAATTGATTTGGCGACCTGGGATGTCACAATTTTCGCAACTTTTTTTGTTGTTGTAAGAGAAGAGGCCATTTAGTGCCTGAATTGTAAATAACATTTGGCACAGCGGTTTTTTCGAGTTCTAAATACCACAATCAAATTAGCGTTTTTCTTCAAATTGCCGCGACAGTTTGTAAACTGTCTTAACAGAGCATGAACAATAACTGTCCAAATTGCCTTAGGCTATATTATAATGACTGATAAATTTACATTTTTCCTTCAGATATTTCTCGTTTGTAAAAAGAAGACACTACATATAGAGGTATATAATGTGAAATGCACACCATCTGTCTACGACAATTTCATCATCTGTCATAATCGAAATGCAATTCTCACAACCTCCTTCTTTTGAAGCCGTATAAAAACAGGATTTTTAAAAATTTTATTCTTTTGAATGACAATAAAATTAATTACACATTAACATAAACAAGTCGATACTCCATTTCCCATCCCTAAAACATTGTACCGTCCACGCGGTTGCGTGTAATCGTAATAAAAGGTTTACAACGCATAATGACACCTTACAGAACAAAATGGCCGCATTTTTATGTCAATGTAATGGAGGATTAGGTCAGAGGCACTGGCGCATTACAAACTTACAACCGACGAGTAAATATGGAGAGGAACGGACGTGATAAATAGTAAGGCAGTAGAATTCTGTCTTGTGGCGCCTAAAAGGCAGTATTTGACTTTCTATCAACTTGCGAATTTTCAGTTAACTTAAGCACAAAATCAAGGATACATAAATTTTACCCATTTGAAATTTTCCTCTTTCTGAGATTTAAGGCAGATTTTTTTAGCGATCGACAAATGCGCTGCTTCAGTCAATACACTTGTAGATGTCGCTTGTAGTAACGCTTGTAGATTGACGGTTGATGTAGACCCACTTTTTTGTATATTATTTTATATCACTCGACTAATAAGGTACCTACGTAACGACACTAGAGACTACAAGTAATAACTAAGCTCGAGTGAAGACATTATATAAACATAGGTATGCAGAAAATAGTGTATTAAGCATATCCTATTTTATTTTTTGCTCGAAAGTGGATACCTATGAAAGTTCCAAAACAAAAAAAATGTCTAAGTCTTCCTAAGTTTCAAAACATGTTTTACATGAATTTCTCTATCTCCAATAGCGGAGCCATCTTGCTTTGAAAATTTTATCAAAGCCAATCTAAGCCATTGAGTAGTCTGTGTTTACAACTGTACGAGAAAGGCATATAAAATCGATGGACAAAAACTTTGATCGAATTTGAAAGAAATGTAGCAATGTAAGGTTTTTCTGTTAATGTTGTGTGTAGCTGTTAACCAATTGAAGTTGCATTATAGTTTTTAAGGGATTACATTGATTAATTATTGAGAAATAATACTTTTGAGTTAGGCCTACTCAAGCAGAATATTGGATTGTTCTGAAGTAGTAGAATAGGAATAGACGTAGCGCTGCTTACCTAATTATTTAATTAAGAAAATACTTCTTTTGAATTTTTTGTTCTCAGGTCATCGAATAATCAATCTGATGAATGAAGCTTCCCTGCGATAAGTGGCAAAAGATAAATAATAATAGGTATTCAATAATAGGTTGTCACACACAGCATGTAACTCCCTTTTTTACCCCGGAAAAATGCATTACGCATCATCACGCTGAGCCAGGGGACGCAGGGCGGTATGTGGGACACCCCCGCTGAAGATGAGGGCGGCCGGGATACCCACTAAAAACCTGGGGGTGTTCCTGCGGGACGCCATTATGCCGGGGCAGCGCAGCGGGTACGCTGAAGCACTCATCCGCGGCCACCATGTAACCCCAATGTAAGCAACTCGATGCTTCCAGCTTTTCTTTTATTTTAGGCTTAAAACCAGACGTGGCTAGTTAAACTAGCAAAAATCATGATGATGAAAGGTACTTACCAGCTCTCAGCGCGTCCATCGGGACGCTCGGATAAGGTATCGAGTAGGGATACCCCTCCTTCCTGAGCGTTTTGGGCTTCCTCCTGGGGCGGTACTTGTAGTCTGGGTGCTCCTTCATGTGCATGGCCCGGAGACGCTTGGCTTCGTCGATGAACGGCCGCTTCTCGTCTTCGGAGAGGAGCTTCCATTCGGCACCTGAGAGAAGGTTGGTGATTAGTATCAGCAAGATATACATATATGACTATCCGATACTTGAACACAAACTGATTAGTTTACTAAATTTATTAAAAGAAAGGAATGAGAGAAGTTTTGAAGTCGTTACATGGGGAACAAAATTTAATAAAAAAAATCTCTAAATTAGGCTTTTTCAATTAAAAATCTTAATTTGAGAATATTGGATTATGTGAAAGGAAAAATAAACAAAATAACAACAACTTAATTAATTATCTGTTGGTACCTATTTCAAGAATTATTTTGAATGATTGCCAAACGAGCTATGCTTGGTAGTCCATGTTGATCACCCCCTAAAATAACTACACCCCTTTTTCGAATTAGTCCAATACAGCTTTTCAATATCAATAAAAACAAAAACTCATTAACCGAACTTGTAAAAAAGCTGAAAAGTAATTTGCCCTAACCATCGTTCATAGCATAGACAATGGCATTGAATCGATACAATATAATCGAAGGCACAAACGACCCGTCTCCCCGATTCAAGAGACCAACCCTTTGTCTCCCCCCATTTATGGAAGGCAGTATTCATTCACCGTAGAGGGGCGCCATCGGCCATTGAAACAGACAAGACAATCCCAATTCAGACGAGCATAAAAGCGAAAACAATGTCGCTAACATAGAAAGGAACAATCCGGCTCGAAGGACTATCTTTTGTCCCGCTCGCGCTCGCCAAGAAACCTCCGCGTCGGAGGGAGATGGAGACAACAATGGCGGAAAACGCCGCCTAATGACGAATTTGCGCTTTTCATTCCGCAACAGAAGTTTTTCCCGGTTCCTCATTATTCTGTCGATACTTTGGGGTGGTCGCTATTCTAGCTATTGTCGGCGCGGAGATAGGATTCTATATTGTGCTACAATGCTCACAACGGTCGGTACTGGCTCTTTTTCGATCAATCGAATGAAAATACGATATTTGAGGAGCATTTTTCATGAAACTATCGAGATTGTATAGAGAAATATGTAGGCTAACAACAGTCTATAGAAATGAATAAGTGCTAAGGATTAGTTCAAGTCAATTAGGTAATTCTATCCGACAATGAGTGACGTTTAAGTCCACAATGACTGACTCAGAGGCTTGGGTAGGAAATTGTAACGACATAATAATGTGATCATAATCTATTTGATCTATTTAGACGTGGACTTTCTAATGATTTAGTGAGCCTTTCTGAGAGCCGATGCGTAGGATGTCTTTATAAAGTAGCCTTGGATATAGTAACAAGGCATGACTGACGTCACAAACTACCTACTTCTACATGAAACGCTATTTATTGTTAAGCGCAAAGAATGGTTCAGTCCAATTTAATAAACTAGCAAAAATTCGCATTTTGCCTAAAATTGGAACGAATGATAAATAAAATGCGATAAGTCAAAGTTCACAAAAATCATAGTAGAATTATATTATAAATTTATTAATATTGTATTGTGTTGTACGAAAGAGGTGTGTCAGGATCGTACCAAATGGAGGGAATTAGTCTCTGCCTACCCCAACGGGAACCAGGCATGATTATAATATGTATGTGTATTGTGTATATTGTATCAATGCTCTTTGGTTACAAAAAATAACCAACTCAAAATACTGTAGGTATTGGTGCACTAAAAATATCTAAGACAGTCCTTTGTTTTTTTTTTCTCAATAATAGTGCTGGGACAAAAAAATAGCGCTCATTGCAAAATAACACTAAATCTACAATATCATCTAATGAATGCATTAGCAACTCAATTTACATATATACAAAAACAAATATATTCTGTTCGGAACAATAGTCGATGATATATGAAGAACAAGTGTTGGGACATTATAACGATTGTACGGTTGTCTGTTTGACTGACAATTGTCTATATGCAATATTAGTATTGGATGTTAGTTCGTATTTGTATTTGAAAGTGGGTTATTTGTTGAGCTGGTGGAAAAATTACAAAACGTACATGAGGTATAAAAAATAACTTATTTTATCAACTTAACTAACATTTCTATTCTATTCTATAACCTCTTCATCTCAAAACTTCTTAGGTACCTACCTAAATGTCTGCACTAAAATTAAAAGTAAATTACAAAAATAATACATAAATATTAACTCGGGTCGATTTCTTTATCTCTATTTCTGTTCACCTATTTTCTCATAACAATTCTCTTTCAAGCACATTATGTGATAAATATGTATTAAATGTATGTATGTATAATTAACAACACAATAATTAGAATGTAAATAGACGTCAAGGTACCGACTGTAATTAATTCTCCATCTCCATTATTATAGGCAAAGATAAGTTATTTGCGACAGACGGGCAATTGTCTCAGAATTACCTACAACGTGTTGTTAGACCATCTGGCTATTATAGATCTTTTGACTTTGGATAAAGACATGTTGCTTATTAGGTACAATAAAAACGTTAATTCATTTTATTTTTATGTAAAAAACTGCAAATAAAGGAATTCTACTAAAGGACGATACGTTTTATCAGTCCTTGAAAATTTTTGTGTTGGCCTAGTGAATATTGTAGAGCTTAATAGCATAATATGCTGTACGTACGTAACGGTTTTATGGGCTGAAAAGAAGTTAGTGTTATTCCCCTGAATAAATGATTGAATGAATGATACCTTGATAAGGAATTTCGCCAATATTGATTCAGTCGTTTAAGTGAGAAGGAATAACAAAATAGTTGCATTTAAACACCATTTTTTTGCCTTTATAACACTAGCATTATTATGGTTCGACTGTCTTGTTCAGATTAACTAATAAAATGTTCTGCCTTGAATATAAATACAAGCAAAAACTTTGAAATAAGTAATTAGTTTTAATTAACAGTTACCCCACAAAAGGCACGTGCTGACAAGTGTTACCAGTACCATAATTATTTCCTAGCGTTCGTTGGAAACAATGGCGAGATCGCTGGCAACACAACAATGATTGTCCGGTGCTTCGGTAGTTAGGTATTATTGAGTTTAGTTTGCCTTCTGTACTTTATTCTTTGGTTAACTATTCTATTGAAGCGTTGTTATTCAAGAAATTGGTGACGTAAAATGTAATGTTTAATTTAATTATATTAAAGGTCTATATTAAAAAGTACCTACAGTAAGGTAGGTAAAAAGGCAACAACAAAGTCCACTTTTTACAGAGAAAATAAAACTTAGAGAAAAATAAATGAAATTACACACTTATGAGTTTGTAAAAAAGGAAACTTTAATACGGTAAGCTATGTACATTCTGTAAATTAAGGTCTGTTGTCTGTTGTTCTGTAACCTCACGGTTTCGCGCACGTTTCATAACCGTCAACGACTCATTATCTGTGTGCCAAATTTCAACCCAATCCGTTCAGAGATTAGATCAGTCAGTCGCGTTGTATAGAAATATAGGATATTTATTTAGTTTTAGATATATCAGTGAATTAAGACTTATGAGTTAAACTTTTCAGCGAATAAACCCGCGTGCTCTTTCTAGTATCCGCGTACATAGAAACAACATAACAATATAAACTCGTCATTGTTCACACCTATATCAAAGAACAATAAACAGACGGGCAAGGCTCAGATCTTTTACATAACATTGTCGCGAACAATCGCAAAAACAACAAACTCTATACGAAACACACGTTAGGCACAATACTCCGTTCAACAAAGAAGTCTCCTCTCTGCGTTGTATTAAAGCATCTATTGTGCCCAGAATCGGACGAAAATGCTCTTCATTACTCTGAAAGCTTGTGTGCCAAACGACAATGGTTGAAAGAGGGGGTAGGGGGACAAAGACGCATGGCGAAGGAGCTCCCGCCACCCTTTCGCCCGTAAAATTGAAATGGTAAGAAACGCTATTTAGGTCATGATTTTATTAAATGTGTTAATAGATTTTTGGAGTTTCGTAATGGCTTTTGAGGGGTTGAACGGCTGAAAGTGGTTGCTTTGGTGGATTTATTAACTGCGTAATGTTAGGACTAGGTGCCGTAATCGATTACGAGCGCCTTCACATCGAGCGACATCGCCGCGACGCGACGCTTGGGCGCTGTAGTGGTGTATTTTTGACGATTTTCCGGCGACGTGTCTGTTACTCCAAGTGATCGCCGCAACATCGCAACATGGTCAGAAGAAACAACATAATAGATGTATAATATTACACTCAGTCGCATAGTCTATATTATTATGTGTTGTTTACTTTCAAGTTTAAAGCTAGCTTATACAAATTTTAAGGTCAGTCAGTTCTGTGGTTTAGATCTGAAGTCTAAAGTGGTAACAAACTTACATTAACACATCCATAACTTTGCATATTGGTATCATAATTATGATGCTGTGTTTTAATTTTATGAGGATAAATAATAATTATAAAAATAAGCAACTAAAAGCCTATAACATTTTCTACATCACTCTCATTTCCCATATTTCGTCTCAATAAGCCTTCTGTATTTTACGGATATCAACACGCCTACCACATGCTAAACAAATTTTATACCAATTTATAATTTCCCATCAATCTAAAATTATCCACGGACAAAACATAATGTAAAAGCTACCGGCCATATGTCGTACATTAATTTACTCCAATTCTTCCCGGTCTATGTACCAATACAACTTTTTACCGACTTTTTTGTTCTACCCCACTTTTTTCACAATTACTCCGTAAGAGTCGATTGGAGATAAGTTTTGAGCCAATAGAAGGCTTCTATAGTCCATTTTGATAGGTTGTATACCATGTCTAATCGCTTTCACAAGTTTTTACAGAAGAAAATGTGTAAGAAAGGGGAATTTATTAAATGTAGCGTAAAGAATTTGGGTAGAATGACCGTCTATTTTAGAGCAAGGAAGGTTTTGAGAGTAATTATAGGTTTTTGTTGATGCTTTGTATCTTTTGGCTTCTTTGTTGCTTCTTTTAAACCTGGTTATCCTGAATTCTTCTGTAGCATGTTCAAGAAAGCTTGAAACTGGTAAGGCACTAAGCACCCTTAATTAAAGAACCTATTACCTACTAATCCACTTGTAAAGGAAAGTTTCTTCTCATAATATTTTAAGATAATATGTGTTCCTTTTCAAACAATTCTCATGTAGGTAATTAAATCTTAGGCCTTAAATTATAATTTACTAGCTGTACCCAGCGGTTTTACCCGCTGTCCTTTAGCCTATGTGTTATTCCAGAGTCTAAGCTATCTCTATATCAAATTTTAGCTCAATCGGTCCACCCGTTTAGGCGTGAAAGAGTAACAAACATACATTCAGACATCCATTCTTACAAACTTTCACGTTTATAATATTAGTAAGATAGATTGTTATGGATGGACTGTATTTTCATTGGCTGCACTCATTGGGCTGCACAGGGCAATTTTCGTCAATGTACCTTTCAAAAATTGAGTATCGTTCTCGCCTGACCCACGTAAATTTATCGCAATGCCAACAATATCTTACTAGTTCTTACTAATGTTATAAAACGTGAAAGTTGTAAGAATGTATGAATGTGTGGATGTATGTTTCTCGCCGTTCTCGAGTTTCTCTTTCACGCCTAAACGGGTGGACCGATTGAGCTGAAATTTGTTGTAGAGATAGCTCAGACCCTGGAATAACACATAGGCTACAGTACAGCGGGTAAAACTGCTGGGTGCAGCTAGTATTACTTAAAAGAACTTCGGAACTAGGTGCGAAACATATTTCTTTACTTCCAAGTTAAAACATACACAAACCTATCCACCGCTTCTTATTCCCAACATACATAGAGGTATACTTAGCAACATATACAAAGGGCGCGTTATCGTCACCTCGCAGGCGGCGCAACAAAAATAACTGGTTGTTCCTTATTGTTGTTTTTGTTGTTCCGTTGTCGCGGGTTGTCAAGGGCCGCTCGTTTAATTACTAGCTTTTTGTGGCTGTGACAACGTGATATTTCGGTGGCTGTCGGGCATAATGGAGGAGAATGGGGGCTTGTGTCCTATAATGGCTTTATAGGAGGCTTTATAGGAAGCTTTATAGGATAGTGTAGCTTTGGGTAAGTTTTAATTGTAGCTACTATTAACTCACAAGTGTTTTGGTATAGGTTATGATTCAAACTCAAAATTTATTTATTTAAATAGGCTACATTGGAGCACTTTTGCAAGTCAATTTTACATTTTTTCTATTTTAACCCTCTACCGCTCGTTCGCAAAGCACCTCTATGAGAAGAACGAGCAAGAAACTCATAAGAATGGATTATGATGAATCCAATCGTATTTTTTTTCATATTTAAAAAATTGAGATGTCGCTAAAATATGTTAGATTGTCCATATTTCTTACAAAAAGAAACTAATTAGATTTTAAATTTTTTGACCTTGTAGATTCCTGTTTAGTAGATTTCAAATGTAGAAAAAGACCATTAAAAATAGACCATTGACATAGAATAACAAATAGGCTAATTTCAGTAGCAAAGCTAGCTAAAGAAATATTATGTAGAAATACAAGTGAAATTTTAAAAAACTTTTTAATAACAAGCTTTACTATCTACTATCTACCAAAGTTCTCGTCAAGACAAATCAAATGAGCCCAAACTCTATGAGGTTGCGTCGTTTAATTACAAAGTTTATAGGGCCACCTTCCAGCTCCACCATCAGATCGGCTCGATGTCATAATAACATTGCATTGTCAGACAGTGAAGTGAAAGGAAAAAATAAAAGCTTGAAAGGTAAAGATGAGACAAATCTATAATTAAAATACCTAAATCAGTTGCCTCAGCGAGAAGCAGTAATATAGGTATAGGGTTGCTGCAACCCGACACTTCGCAAAGCTATTACTTCGGCAAGCAGGGTTTAGCTGGAACAATGGACCCCCACCTTGATTAATATTAACTGAGCAAGTACGCCCCTAACAGTTGGCTGATGCCAGTTATTGAGAGGTGCATCAAAACACCGATCAAAATAAACAGGGCTACCACATACGGACTTTCTGTGTGGTAAGATTTTAATGTGCTGTGTGATTTGGTTGGATTGTAAGATCTTCTAAATACCTCCTATTAAAACTAGCTAAGCGCCTATTAAAACTAGCTAATGTCCTATTAAAACTAGCTAAGCGCCAATCGCTTGTGGCTGTAATGCTAAACAAGCGAAATATAAAAAACTTTAAAAAACAAGCTTTTATTATTATTATCATCTAGCACCAAAGTACTCGACAAGACGAATCAAATGAGCCCAAGCACGATGGGATTGCGTCGTTTTCTTATGGCCACCTTCCTGCTCCATCATCACATCAGCTCCATGTCATAATAATATTGCATTGTCTTCCGATTTATACATGCATGCCAAATTTCATCTCAATCGGGAAGTGGATCAAATTAAACTTACACACAGACAACAGTCAGATGAAAGTAAATAAAAACTTGTAAAAATCAATGTATGATTCTAACGTGTCACGACACACCATATAGTAGTGTGGCTCTGCCTTAATTAATATATTTCTGATATCCATAACATTTTTCCAATTACTTAGTAATATCTTAATCATTAATCATAATTATCGATTATAATATAAAAACATAAATTTCCATTCATTGATTTACAATAAGGATAAAATTCAATTAATATTTGCAGTTTATATTAATTTATAGCACAATTTAGGTAAGATTAAAATTGGTTTCTTATTCTAAGATATAACATATTATAAGCCAATTACTATACTACTTCCTACTAATATTACAAATGCGAAAGTATGGATGTGTGTTTGTCGCCTAATTGCGACTAAACGGCTCAACCGATCGAACTGAATTTTTTATCCCAAAAAAAGCATAGTCAGCGGGTAAATTCGCTAAAAATCCCTTATCCCACTAATACTACAAATGAGAAAGATATTATAATATATTATGTGTGTATATGTGTTTGCTACTTATTTACGGCTCCACTGAACCGATTGGCATACAAATTCATAGTTTGCTTTTCGTAGCTACCGTGTGTCTCGAACTAAAAAGTTTCGGTCCATTGTGCGGACCACCTTTGTTACGCATCGACATTTGTCGAGCTACATTGCGATTGATTTCGTAAACAAACGCTGTTTTGTTGACGATTTATTAATGCCAATAGGAACAAAGGGAATTGATAGGCGGAGGTAGTTCTACGCAGATGGTGGCGCTTCTGTTTTAGTTGGTCTTTGATGGAATAAAAGTGATCAGACGGACTGATTGAGTGAGAATCCTTGGTAATGAATGCCCGTCTGCGCACTTTGCCGTCATACGTGTTTCCCGAGCGGTGCAACTTGGGTATCTTCAAGGCACGAGTGAATAGGTACCTTTCTAGGCATCTTACGTGATCCATCGTTGACTGCATTTTCACTTTCCATCAGGTGGGATCAAACGAATTTCCAGAAAAGAAGCCACCTATCTGATTTCTGTCCATCATTTCAAGAATAACACCCTCTGGAGAAAACCGTGGCCAACCGATCATTATGACCGTGTTCCGGAATGATGTTTAGTTCAGCCGGGGAGAGATTTATCCTTCCTTCTTGGTTTAGTATGTTACCTACGGCCGACTCGTCACATCACGCAAGATCTTGGTCAAAAGCTTAACGTATTTTGAATTTTAAAAAAGAATTCGTACAAAATTTTCTACGGCAACATACCTACTTCGACTATACTGACACTGAGAATCCGGATCGGACTCAGATTGAATGTGTGTAGGCAGTGCGGAAGTGACCGAACTTTGTCGTCTGTAGACTACACCCCTGGTTCAAGGAAGACAAGTGTAACGATCGAAGATCGAATCAAAATCAGAAAACAGTTTTCACATTTCCCATCCAAATCTAAAACCAAACACGGTTCAATAACAGATGCACCAAATGTCTGCCTCCTTTTGATAGCGGTAACAACTACCTGCGCAGTTCGCGCCGCGCTCACTTCGACAAAAAAAAAAAAGGGAAAATAGAAAATGGCGTTTCCTCTCTGCGTCACCGGCAGAATGGCGGCCACGGCAGCTTTTATTTTTTTACATTTTTCACATGGAACTAGATAACTGCTGGACTCCTGAATAAAGTTATGATGCATCCCTAGTACGCCCACCTCGCGTTTACGTGCACACCATTATCGAGTCAGCCCAATTTTATCTCAACGTTGCTCAAATACTACCTTCAGTGGGTCAAAATTGTGCTTTGAAAGCATTGAATTGAATATGACCACCTGATGGAATATAAATATGTGATCTCGAGGCATTTACTCCTTTATTGAAAGTACGAGTACAACAAATACTAAAATTTATCAAAAGAAGACATTATTTTTTCCAACTTAAACAAACAATATCACGAAAATTATAATTATTTCTATAGATCACAAACAAAACTATCTATGCTCATCTACATATTTATAAGAAAACAACCAAAATTCTACAAATAAATCAATTCTATTTCCAACGACAATACCTCATCGAATTCACCACACTTCGTGTCTCCATGCATTCTGGGTAGTTTTATTCTGAGCAGAGTTTTGGTTACTCCAGTCCGTTGATTATTTCGGTGGTCGACGTCCCGCTGTGTTGCTTCTGTGCCTTGATTGCGCATTATTTTTTAATCTATTTCCTTTCGTGATTTTAGTTTAAAGCCCCTCTTAATACGTTGTTAGTCTGCATTTTTGGGATATAAATGACTTGAATTTATGTCGTCAGGTTCCATTTTTAACACATTTTTATCTTTAAATTGGATACCCAAACGTCCCCAAATTAATGTTATTTCATTCACCAAAAGTTGGTAAGGTTTATCCCGTGCTGCGAATTCGTCAATCGTGTCAGAAGGTAACATACACAAATATGATACCTATAGCATAAATAAGTACTACCTAAGAAGCGAATTTTCTTGTAGGTAAAATTATGCATGTGGCGTTACTTTTAGTTTGGTGTACAAAAAAGTATTAGTTACCTAGTAGTATTAGTTATCTATGATGTGACTCACAATCAAACAATAATAAAGATTATAAACTCTTCGTCTTTAAAGATGACTGGTCTCAAAAGATGCCGAAGAAACAGGTAAAGAACGGTTGAACCTGAACGGAAGAGGTTGTATTTGTAAGCATGAATACACCTATAGGTACATTTAAGATAAATCTTCAATCAATCACTTATTTATCCGTTAAATAAAGACAATTGAACACCGCCGAGTAAATCCCAACACCTCTAGACTGATCAATTTGCAATCAAAATGAGCCCTTTTGATCCCCTGGATTATGGAGACGGAATCACCACTTTGCATAATAGTAGTCCCACCTGAGACTGCTCTCGAATTCACTAGTTTCAATGGAACAATAGTACTATACCAATGATATGTATGGATATGTGTAGGTGAATAATACATAAATTGAGGGTAGGAACCTGATATGTAAGTGAATATCGAAGTAATACATAGTGGGATGAAAGAGGAGTGTGAATACCTATACGACATTATTATAGACGCTCAGTGCTTTTTTGTCCTATGTATTTTACTTTAAATCTTCCCCTGCAAAATTTGGGTCACTACACGTCCACCCACTGGACTTTCTTACTGGTGGGTGGAGAAGGAATTCACAGTTTCCCCTCCGTCCACTTAGCTAGCGTGGAATAGAAATATGCACCTATAGGCGCGTGTATCGAAGTTTTTGATTACCTGCTATCATCATACTAATATTATTAATGCGAAATATTGTGAAAGTATGAGTGTGTATGTTTGTTACTTCTTCACGTCTAAACTGGTGGACCGATTGAGCTGAATTGGTACAGAGATAGCATAGACTCTGGAATAACACATAGGTTACCGCAAAGCGGGTAAAACCACTGGGCGCAGCTTGTAATCGATAAATCAAAAACTTTCACAATACGAGTAAATAAATGTAGTAATCTTCGAGCCGCAAGCCTCGAGGTGGGACTAGCGATGAATCGGGCCAAGACACAAGTAATGACCAACAGCACGAGACGTAAGGTCGAGGTAGATGGGGAGGAAATACACTATGTCGATCAATACATTTACTTGGGCCAGTTAGTTTCTTTCGAAAACAGGCAAGAGAAGGAAATCGATCGCCGGATCGATAACGCCTGGAAAAGCTACTGGTCCATGAAGTCGCTCATGAAGGGAGATCTTCCAATCTCCCTGAAGCGTAAACTTCTCGACATGTGTATCCTTCCCATCCTAACTTACGGTGCACAGACGTGGTCGTTGACCGAATCACAAAAGTTCCGTCTCGGGGTCTGCCAACGGGCAATGGAGCGCAGCATCTTGGGCATCAAGAGAACCGATAGGGTGCGTAACACCGCTATTCGATCCAAGACGGGAGTTACAGACGTCGGCCAAAAGTCTGCAAAATTGAAATGGGACTGGGCGGGTCACGTCAGTCGTATGCATCCCGACCGCTGGGCAAAGATTACCACAGAATGGACACCAAAGGAAAGTCGGCGCCGCCGAGGCCGGCCCAGAAAAAGATGGAGAGACGACCTGGACTCATACCAGACCGGCTGGGCTAAGGTGGCGCAAGAAAGAGATACATGGAAGGATTTGGGGGAGGTCTTTGCCCAGCAGTGGGACAGCATAGACTAAAAAAAAAAAAAAAAAAAAAAAAAAAAACTTCGATCATCAGAAACGATGACCTTAAAATTTTATTGGTAAAATTTTTGCCTATCTTAAAGACAATTAATAAATAACAATCAGTATTCAGTAGCCTTCTTACCTAACCGCTTGGATATCTCCGAATTATGCATCTTCGGGTTATCCTGCGCGATCTTCCTCCTCTGCAGCCTCGACCAGACCATGAACGCGTTCATCGGCCTCTTGATGTGCTCCTCTGGGGACTTCTTCTGCTGGTTCATGGAGATGGAACCCATGGTGCCGATGGCTCCCATTGACATGCCCATGGGGAACCCCATGCTTCCACCGAAGCCCGAGCGGTCGCACATCGCACCAGCGGCACTGTTGACAATAAAAAAATGTTAAATATTTCTCATGGACGCTACCATGGTGCGACACGTAACACTATGTGTCGGGGAGCGGGTTGAGTTACAGTGAAACAAAGGTCTGGTAAATGTTAATGTTGAATGTTAATGAATGCACCCGAGTGACGCGGCGATCGGTAATGCAACTAAAGACAAATTGTTGAACTGATGGAAGTGGGTCACGTGAGTGCAATCTGTGCAAAAGTTCGGTGATGCACCGGACAATATGGGTCCCGGCTATTTCCTAAAAGATATGTAGGAGGCAGTCTTCAGATCATGTTCCAGGCCTTGTTAATTTCGGCGACCTGAAACTGCACCATTCAGGTTGGCCACATAACCCATAATATAATTGTGATTTGACTCTGATGCAAGTAGGATAATCTGTTATTATTGCTTATATTAAGGTGTATTAAAGCCTTTGTAATTTATATTTAGTAAAGCTTGTAGTAGCATTATTAGTAGTGCTTTATTTGTTTTCGTTTGTTAGTTTTAAGATCGCTTTATCTCCTTAGCATTGTCTGCACTCCTCCCATTGATCAGTACATTTTCTCTCTAGTTCCAGGACAACTGGTAGCAAATGCTATTTTAGCATTAAGTTAGTCCTAGCGTTGTGTTGAATAATAAAATAATAATAATAATATGTACGTGTGACGTGTATAAATCCCAATTTTTACAAAAAAAATCATGGTGAATTCAGAAAGTGTGGATGTTCATGCTTTTGAGATTAAGTTGAGAACCGATCTGTTGAAAGCGTATGCTGGCAAAGCTGCGAGCATTAGCTAGTATTCTCATTAATGTGTGAGTTTATTGTCCAATCAGAATTATATATTCTTAATCCAACAATAATACCAACAAGCCGAACAGGAATATATTCCGGCCGAAGGATTACATCCCCTCTTGAACATCAGTTGACACCCTCGAATTTATAAGTTACCCCACGTGCAACTTTTAATATGAGTGCCACAATTATATTGTGCACGGCGTGAAATATTAACGGGAAGATGAGGTAACGTTTTAAAGGAGGAAAAGTAGGTGTATCTCTTTTTTGTAAAGCATTTAAAATTTGAAATGTATTGTAAAATGTTTAGACTAGCATTTCATAGGGTATAGCAATTTAGAGTAGATAACTCTTTACTAAAAACCTTAATTGCCATAGTTTCAAAAAGTGTTGCAATTGGCAGTTTTAGTTTTGTTTAATTGTAAGATTCCCCGCAATTACAGGCCAGCTATATTATTACTAGGGTATATTAATTTTTATAAACTTTTTTTTTTATTTTCTTCATGCGAGTGAATGACCTTCCTTCTGGCGAGCTCCATCCAGAGCCCCATTAGCACTTTACATCAAAATAGATTAAATGTAGGCCTTCTAACTTTATACTAAGATTCAACTTGTTTTAAGCCGAAAACGCTAATTTTACGACCATAATATTGAACACATGATTTAAATTAATTTTCCAGCGAACTAATAACTAAATTCCGACCGATTCCATAATTATCCAATACCTAATTAGAATCTAAAATCAATTTCGTATTCCGCTAATAGATTGAAATGTTAGCCGCAGCTCTCAACTCTCATACTAGAGGGCGACCGACGACATTTCAATTTTAGACAAGTTTTAAGTTTTAACGCACTTTTAGTTACCGATATAGGTAATAGCGGTAGTAAGGCTATAGGTAGAGTATAGTTAGTTAGTATGGGTATAGTTCTTGTAAGTTGTATCAATAATGTGTTGTTTAATCTCTCTAAAGTAAAGTAAAAGTAAACATTGATTTATTGACATTCACAAAATACAGCAACAAATAGTTAATGACATAAAACAAAAAATGCATGCCTTAGGTCCTTAAATCAATGTGTATAATATATGTATAAGGTAGATATAATAGTAGCTAGAGTAACCACTAGTTACACATAACTTTGTAGTCAATTATTGGGATAAGATCAGCTTAGTGCTGGTGACGGGTCCATATTGGCTCGCATAAAATTTTTAGTCCTAATTTAATGTGGCATAACGTTTTTCAGCCTAAACATCAAAACGCCTAAAGTTTTTAGGCATAACTTCTTTGGCCTAAATTTTTCTCCCATAATATTTTTAAGCATAATAATATTTACGCATAAAATTGTTACGCATATTGTTTTAACGCCTAAAATATCTTACCATAAAATTTTTTGGCATAATTATATTCAGCCCTAATATTTTTCGACATAATAATATCCAGCCCTAATAATTTTCAGTATAATGATATATCCAGCCCTAATTTTTTAGCAAAGTGATATCTTGTCATAATACAACCACCAGGATTGTAATCGGCAAAATAGTATTAATACTAAAAGAAACGAATTATTAATTTCAATGTTCTAACTAAAAACCTAACCTAGCCTTCTCGCGGTTTTTTTTTATAGAACGAAGTAAGAATTCAGGCAAGACGCTCTCCCGATGGTAAGAGATAACTTCTTACTTAAGAGTAATAAGATGTTAAGACTCTTCAGCCCAGTAACTTCACTGGCTACTGTGCGGTTGTTTCATTTTAATCTCCTCTATACCCTACCCTCTCTCTGAATTAGAAAGTGGATGGTCATTTTTGGCACTTTGTTGACCGCTGCCGTGGCACTGTGGACATTGTTCAAACCTAACCTAACCTAAATTATCCGAGTCGGTTTTGTGACAGTCAGTCTTACTGGGTGCCATAAACTACTTTCCTAAATAATTTTATTAACTTACAATATTAGTTGTAGGCCTTAATAAAGTTATGTAAAATTATGATTATGCCCGAGAAAGTTATGCGAAACATTTTCGGACAAATTAAATTAGAACTAACAAAATTATGCGTGCTTATATTATGACATACAAATTTATTCTTTACAAATATATGCTAAAAAACGTTAGGGCAACTGACAGTTATGGCAAGACATAAGTATGTCTAGATATAATTATGCCCAATTATGATTAGGCTAAAAAAAGTTATGCGAAACATTTTCGGCGAAACTAAATTAGGACAAAAAAAATTATGCGTGCGAATACGCTCCCGCTGGTGACTGGTGGGTAAGCTTTATTTACTTTTATCTAATGAGGTCTAGTTAATATCTGGTATACCAAATTAACCCTTTAAGTCCCCGAGCGGCTCGATCGGGCCATACCCGCGCATGCGAATTTAAACCTTATTTTAAAGAAGCTAGAAATAATAGATGTCAATTTTGATTTGAACCGGAAGTGTTTCCTGGATCAAGGGGTTGTAGAGACATTTTTGGCACTTACGAGTGGCTCACGCTAAAATAAATAATATGTAGGTGGTTGTGGAAAAACCGAAAGACAACTGTCACCTCAATACATTTTTGTGAGTTTGGCGCTTGGCTAGAAGAGCAAGTTTCATATATTTATAGCGTGTCTAAAGTTAAAATGTCATCACATCAGGGTAGGCGCACATTATATTCGTGCGGTACAATATCATTAGATATAGGCACCGAGGGTGGTATAAATGTATCAGGACATATGTGTTGGATTGTCACCCCAATAGGGAGGGTAGTTGTCTGTCTGGTGGGTTGTTTATTACATTTTTAAACTGCTTTATCATGTTTCAATTTTAATGCTTGATTGATGATTATTTTGTCATATTATTTTAATATATTTTTGGAAATTTGGTTCTTAGATTAAACACTTGCTAAATACAATGTCTAATATAAACTAACCCAGTATTCCATGGGTATCTCAATATAAAATTAATCAATATGAAGGTTCTAAAATGATTCCAAGTAGAAGGTAATTTTTTTTTTGCATTCAAATGGAATTCTGTCCATGTGAACACGCTTGTCTAATAAGAATACTACGAGTACCTTATTTTAGCAGCAAAACAAGTCTATGCCCATCTAGGGTTTAAGCTACCTGGGAGTCTAGGAGTGATACGGAATTTTTGAAAGCCAAAATCAAATTTTATATGAATCCACCGTAAAATCAATTTGCGCTACTAGTGCTACATTAAATCTAGATTGTCCAGTTTTAAAGCTATTGCATAGCTTCTATCGCGGGCCTTGAGCGTGGGGACCGAATCCAGAAATTCCCTAACGAAAAAAACCAAACACCCCCCACTCCGACCGGCACAGCGGTGATACTATAATTACATAAGTTGATAAAAAATGCTATGCAATAGCTTTACCGCGGCAGTCTCCGAGTGCCACACGTCTTTTTTTTATAAGAGTTTTTACTATTTCAGTCCCTCTGTGACATTTTTTCCTCGTTGATTTTTATCAAGTTTTAATTTGACATGATATTTAACTTACCTTACATACCTACACTCCACATAATTATGCATTTGTAGGTGTGTTAAACATCCAAGCTTTTATCCCCAGGTGTTACCAGTGTTACCCCCGTATGTACGTTACCATGAGGGTTACTCTAATTATATTCACGACGCGACGGATTATCATCGTTAAGAACTTTTTAACCTTAGCTAAACTGTCATTTTTCTGGGAAATGCCTTCTTGGGTATAGGGGCACTGTTCCGTCTGTCTGTCAAAATTGTTCCTTGGTTACGTATGTTACGAGTTAAAAGAGATTTTCATATTTAAAGTTCTCATAAAAATGGTAGCCAACGTGTTATTCCAGGATCAAAGATACATCAAATTATGAGCGCAAACTGCCCATTCGTTTACACGTGAAAAGAAAATACATAATATTATTACATCCAAATTTTCCGGCTTCAAATATAATTGTAGTGCCCAGAGGTGTTTCCTGCTAAAAAGTAGTCTACTTATATTCTGTTATCCAGGGTCTAGAAAATCCGATTAAAAGTAAAATTAAAAAGAAAAAAAAATAGTACCTAATTAAAATTTGTACCTAATATTTATACTGAATATTATGTATCTTCTGTTGTCAATAAATTTTATTCTTTTAATTATTTACATAAATTCCATCCTTTTAAAAAATAAGTACGCCTACTCGTAGCTCTGAACAGCGATATAATAAGACACTGAAAATTTCAGCCCTATCGATTAAGCCGTAAAGGCAACAAGTGAATTAAAAATTAAAAATTTAAAAAAACCCCCAACGCAATACGTAATTCACCATTTTTTGATGGCGGCCATCTTGGATTTTAAATTTTATATAGTGGGCTGTAATCTACTTGTTAAGCCCTTTCATTTGATACCCATATTGAGGGGGTCGTGGAAGAAAAAAGTAATCCGCCATTTTGTAGCGGCGGCCATCTTGGACCGATTTTCACCAAACATGGCTAAAAACACTCTCGACTAACTCTACTTTCAAACAAAAAAAACTAAATCAAAATCCGTTCATCCGTTTGGGCGCTACGATGCCACAGACAGACACATACACACACACACACAGACAGACAGACAGACAGACAGACACGTCAAACTTATAACACCCCGTCGTTTTTGCGTCGGGGGTTAAAAAATAGTACAAACATTCATTTATCCATACAATTTATCCATTTCCAGCTTTTATAAGTAGTATAGTCGTCTCGTTATTCCTGGAAATGCCTATTTGGGTCAAAAAGGGAGCTACTGTTTTGTCTCCTTGTCAATATTTGTCACTGGATGGGACGAACTTGTGTTTGTTCTTTGTGTTATTCTTGGGTTTTCTGCCTGTTTTCTTATGGTTAGGATTCCATGGAGTCGGGCTACCTTTTGGGTTTTGGTACTGAATGTTGATTGTAGCAATTAGAGATAACATTTTGTTGAATTTTTGTTAATTTTTAGACCTATACTTTTCCAGGGTCTTTTTGTAATTCTTCGATTGAGCTCGATATTGGCCTTTTAATTACTCTTTTTATCAACGATATCTGCACATAGACGACTCGTAATGACGACCACGACCATTTTGCCAGAACGAAACTATTAGGAAGATCTCAACTAGGGAGTTAATTACAAGAACTACTAAAAACTACCCGATAATTTGACGTTTACTTTTGTCTATGCATTTGCATTTCTCGATGTTTTCTCTATTCTTTATACATCGTATGAATTTCATCTTTTGTTCACAACAAGCATAAGTTTAACTTCATACGGCGCTGACCGTTTCAATATTTGTACGGTAGTTGACGGGCTACCGTCAAATCATTGCCGTCATCGGTGGGACAAATGTTTGTGCTTAGTTTGAGGAAATTTTATATACTCGTACCTGCCGACTAGATCAGTGTGAAAACCTATGAATAATACCTTTGAATGACCAACACAAATTGGTTAATAATATGCGCAGTTTGGGTCAGAAGTTTATTGCTTTTTCTCGCCATCAATGTTCCTGCACAGTTAAAACTCTAATCCGTCAAGTAAACCTTTAAACCACTCACTATGAAGGTGGGAAAACACCTAGAATAAGTGTTAGATGAAAAGAGCTGATTTGGTTCAGTGTTGCACTCTAGATGTCTATTTCCGAAGTTTGAAGCCGACAAATAACAACCAATATAGATGATGAGACCCCAAACATTAATGTTGGGAAGTACCTATCTAAATCTTCGAAAATCAGACAAAAAATTGATAAACATATCGCACTCTTACAAAAAACGAGACCTAGCTACTACTACATAACAGAGTTATATCATAAAAAATGATACCAATTCAAAAGAATACGATCTAAAATCAGGTTCACGTACCGACAATAAAGAAATCGCACATAATCTCGCAACAAATGTTTCACCTAACGCCTTGAACCAGTATTTGCTTGTTACTCGGTACTCGTCTCCGAACCTTGTGTTCTCGCCGATGTAAACAATCGATCATCAGTTCGTTTGCACTAATCTTTAGCGCTGGCCGTTGCGCCCACGATTTCACTGGGTGACGTGGCGAAACAAAACAAAAACGACTTTCCTTTTTTGAAATTTGAAGGAATGTTAAGATTTACATTTCTTATGGAAAAAAACACATGTAAACATAGATGTAATGTCTACCTATACAGGTGAAGCCAGATGTCGTATGGCTGTAATACCTTGAAAGCGACTACGGTCATCCCATACGTGCCAGTTTGAGTGTAGGTATGGGATTAAGAGTTGACATTTGCGCATGAACGTATACCGTTCTAAAGCGGCAGTATTTAGCCACTAAAGTCTTTTCCATCATCATCATCAGCCTTCATTGGCCCGTCCTGGTCATAGGTCTCTCATCCATTATATATGCCATTTTCACCAGTACCTTGCCTCTCATCTCCACTTCTTGTCACTTTCTTAATGTCATACTCGTATGTACATCGGACGACCTGAATTCCAGATAGACGATATTGAGAAATAGGTATGTTGGAGGGAACTCAATGCGACTTGCACCAAAACGAAAGGTGTGCAGTTTGGCATGATCAAGAGAAGGTCTCCCAGCAGTTGATGGATACGGACTGAGAGATATTATATAGAATCTGAAACATTCGGTTACTGAATTCTTCACAGAAATCCTCTTTTCAAGATAAAAATAGGCATTTTATAAGTTGAAACTTGTAACCGATGGCTTTTAGGCGCCAAAGCTAAATAAACCAGAGTAAACTACTTAGAGGCCGCAACTAGCCGCCTCTTTGTCTACCCAATTAGCACGTGCTCACGAAATGTCGCTGGGTTCCGATGGTTTTGAGCTGTTTTTGAATACTCGTTACTTTGTATTGACTTATACCTACTTTGGGTGTACTTTAGTTTTTAAAGGATTTTACAAGGCCAGCTAAGCCTATACCTATGTGTTTTAAGATTGTTGTTTTAATCAGCGACTAGGTATATCATCATCAAGTTGGTCAGATTTTAATTACGTGATCCAAGGTATACAGGCACAGTGTCTAGTTTTTTATTTTTCTATTTACCAAAAATATTGACCAGATATATTGACCTGGATTGATTATCTATTTCTCCTATAATGCTATTTCAAAAAGGACTTGATTCTTTCAAATTTCTTCGGCTTGTCTTCAGCACTACGCATATATCTATTCACGATCTATCCTAATACTTTATCCTGCTAATATTATAAACGTGAAAGTTTTTAAGAATGTAGGTATAGACTTATGTTTGTTACCCTTCACGCCTAAACGGGTGGACCGATCGAGCTGAAATTCGATATAGAGATAGCTTATAATATTATCCTGAAATAACAATATAGGCTACTGCACAGTGTATAAAACCGCTGCGCGCAGCTAGTTTACAATGAACCCCAAAATGCTCCACAAAAACTTCCCAGCAATTTCTCCAAAAGACTTTCAACTGACACCAATAATACCAAATGAGTGTACAAAGGTTATTCAAGTCCTACAATTCAAGTTATAATCACTCGACTTATTTATAGTCTATATAGTCAGCAGTTTAACCCGATGTACCTACTGTTACCTACGTGTTATTCCAGGGTCTAAGCCAAGCTAAGCTATTTCTATATGAAATTTCAGCACAATAGGTCCACCTGTTTAAACCTGAAGAAGTAACAAACATACACACTCACAAACTTTCACCTTTATAATATTAGTGTTTTTTTTTTTTTTTTTTTTTTTTTTTTATGTGATGAAGTAGAAGACGAGCAAGACGCTCTCCTGATGTTAAGAGATAACGGCTGCCCATAATCAGTACAGTGTTACCTAGGATTTCACAATTATGTGTGTTAAGTGTGATGTGACAAAATCTCTTTAATTTCTTCGACTAGTCAGCATTTCTCCCGTTTCTAAAAACTTCACAGCAATTTCCCCAAAGGACTTTCAACTGACACCAATAATACCAAATGAGAGTACAAAGGTTATTCAAGTCCTACAATTCAAGTTATAATCACTCGACTTATAGTCAATAAAGAGTATAAATGCTTGTATTACAGACAGACCGACAAAGGGCATCGACCACTGAACTGTGTCGTAAATATCTTTGTAAACAGTGACGGGTGAAGGGGGAAAGGGGGGTTTGGGCCAAGCCTACACTAAAATTATATCTATATTCCGAAGCAAGCTCGTGGGATGGTACCTATCGGGTATACCTATCTTTTCAAAGTCAACATTTAATATGATATTGTTTAGAATTGTTTGATCTACTTTTATTTCTGGTCTTATTTAATTTCTAGCCTATAATTATTGATTAACGGAATTAGGCGTTACTTTGCGGAAATCCATTACAACATACTATATTAGCTATTATTGCTAATATAGGCCAGCTTTTGACCAAGACTTTAAACGGATGTTAAATGTTAAGCGGTGATACGGCCAAAAATGATAGCACAGATTAAACCTAGAAGGTGTGATCTTAAGGATGCTAACCAAAGCACAAATTTACCAAGTTCTTTGCCAAAAACCGTGACTGTCAGTGGAGTTAATCTAACAACATAATAATATAGGTAGGTGTGTGTATGGTAGATATAGAAGTTCTCAGAAGCGGTTCGATTATTTTAAAAGTAATTTACTTAGGTTTTAAATAGGTCTTAAAATATTATTTTTTGGACGTTGCGCGAGTCAACTAGTAGAAAATAATCTGTTCAAATTTTTTTACAAAATCCGCGCCTGTCAGGCAAGATTTAGCCCAAGAGCAATCCTTAATCCACCTCTGTTTGTAAATGTAAGGGGTTTTACAACAGGACCATAAACGTTTGTACCTTCATTAAGGCTAAGATTGCGCAATACTCAATTAGGTTGCTTGTACTAATTGTTATTTTTATACGATTGTCTTTGGCAACAATGTCTGTGGTGTGATCGGGTTCACAGTACAGCTGTAATTACTCTTTAAAAACAAATAAAAGATTGTTAATTAGGTGTTTTTTATGTTTTAATGGGGCGTAGGTATAGGTACATAATACCTACATACGATTTAAGAGTACCTACTCAGGTCGGTATTAGGTGCCTATAGGTACAGTAACGGGGGTTATTCACGATTGAATTTACGTTATAGCGACTTATCGCTTACGGGTCAAATTTCATAGAAATTTTGTTAAAAACGATAGAAAGACGACAGCGATGCTATAAAGCAATTTTGATACAAAATCCACGTGTCGTAGATGTGCGTCAGATTATAACCCTAACCTACTCAAGTTTACTAGCTTATACCCGCGGCACGGTAAAGTATAATCTCTTTACCGTGCCCGCGATTTCATCTCGTTTAGAAATTCTTTCTCAGTGGATGTGAACTGTGAACAACGCTGTTAATTTCTGTGCCAAATTTGCTCACTGGTTTGAGCTGTGCGTTGATAGGTATATCAGTCTCTATTTCTTTTATATGTCCAGAATTCAGACTAGCTACTACTTGCGGCTTTGCTGCTAAACATAGAAGGCGGGATAAATCCATCCCTGGCTTTACAGAACATCATGCCGTAACACAGTTATAAGTTACAGGTTTAGAAACGGTGGTGGTCTAGGGGTTATGTGGTGCGGATGCAAATCTGAACCATCGAGGTGAAATCCCGGCCCCACACCAATGACTTTTTTTTTTTATGTGCGGATTTTTCCGCTCGCTGTACTGGTAAGCTTCGGCCGTGGCTAGTTACCACCCACTGGACAAAACCGTGTCGCCAAGCGGTCATATTTTGATTATTGTTCCTGCATGATGTTCAGTGAAGCCAGGGAGGGATTTATCCCGCCTTCTAGGTTTAGTGTGCTACCATCTACGGCCGCATCGTCGCTTAAGATCAGGCGAGATCGTGGTCAAAGGCTAACCCTAACAAATAAAAAACCAATAATTATTATTATCTATGTCGCTCTTAAACACGGGCTAAGCCCTAGCCTTTTTATAGGCGTGCACGGAGACAAAAAGTCCAATGCGCAGAGGCCCTTTTGAGCTTTTAATTTAAATGTAATGGGTGACACTTATTGGAGTCTGTCTGTGAGTCCATCCATAGAAAATGGGCTCAAAGACAGTCTCCGCCAAGTGACGGGACTATTGCTAATTAATGGAAACTACTTGAACTAGGCTATTGATGTGCATTCTAAATGGATGGTTAATTGAGGCTATTGCTAGGACTACGGCACCTGCCACTTCCGTCCCATTATTACCTATATTATTATGCCCCGTGAATTTAAATACCTAATCTTATAAGACTTCGTTTATATTAAGGTGATATCCAAACAGATTAGGGGCAATTCTCATTCAGAAGTCAGAACCATAAAAAATCCGATCTTTTAATGAGTGTGTTTGACGCAAATCACGTTTTAAGTTTAAAGAGGGGTCTTTTTTGCGGATCGAGGGTTATTATTCTAATTTCTAATACATGTAGAGTTCGATGTTTATTATTATAACTATTTGAGGTTTTATGAGGTGACGGTTGTCAAGAGATTGCCATTGGTTTATGGAAAAGTTTTTTTTTGTGAAATTATGTGGTTTACCGTTATTTTTCAAATACAACTAATAATCCCCTAATTTTTCGTAGCTCTTAGGTAGGTATACCTATAGGTAGGTAGGTAGGTACAGTTTAATGTTAGTGCATAGAACCTACTTTCCTAAAAGCCTTATTACACTTGGCTGAATTTAGTCACTAAATTGAGAATCTAAATTATAGGATGAACGATACTTTCTTCTAAATTTAGGATGCTAAATGTGATTACACTTGACTTAATTCAGTGGCGACTAAATTTAGGCTTCTAAATTTAGCCAGGTGTAATAAGCCTTTAATTAAATTTTTACTTTGGCTGGCAGGGGAGCGAGGGGCTTGTTGTAACAGTTTTCATGAAAACTAATATAGGCTTGAGATCTATTGATTATATTGCTACTAAAAATATGGATGGATGCTGTAACTCATCCTCTACCAAATCAAGTAAAAATAATACCATAACTGTTGGTTATTATTTTATAATCAATAATTGATATACATTGATAAAATTCAAGATCCTAGTAAAAAGAGCCTGTTATTACTTATCCCTGTTACAACAAGCCCCTCGCTCCCCTACCTAGGTAGGTATACCTACTACCTACTAGGAACCTACGTAGGTATATAAATAGATATGTGTTAAAGGAAATAATAATAAATAATAATGACCAATTAGCCTGTAGGTTACCCACTTAATTTATCTAGGATTTTTCAAGTTGTTGCAAATTAGGGTTAAGAGTTAAGACCTAGGGCCGTCGGGTCTAACAGTTCATACCTAGGTAGGTACCTATGTAGGTACTTGACGGCTAACCTTATGGGTAATGTTAGGTCATATTTTTATTATCTGTCTAATTAGTAGGTACCTACCTAGGTACCTACCTAGGTATTTAATGCCTGGACCGATTATGCTGAAGTTTAGTTTGAAGGTAGGTAGGTAATTTAAACCTGGAAATACACGCCCCCATTTAGAGTAATGTGCAAACCCAGAACATAGGTAGGTAGGTAGGTACCTATAGGGAATATACCTACATAGGTCATGATAAATAATGGGATAAGTAGGTTTACCTACTCACCTACCTACTTTTAGGTAGGTACTTACAATAAAACGTAGGTTTTTGAGAGGTTTGATATCCTATCTACCTATATTGCAAAAGTGCTCCATTGTAGCCTATTTGAATAAATGAATATTGAGTTTGAGTTTATGTAGTTACCTACCTATTATCCGCCAACCCGGAGACCCTGAGTTCAAATCTCAGTGAGGCAAAATTTAAATAGGTAGGTACAATTTTTAATGGGTAAGAATATAATAAGTAATTATTTTAGAAATAATAAATTAATCATCATTACAGATAACAATAATAATGAGTAAATTAAGTAGACTTAGGTAAATAGGTAGGTTAGGTACCTACCTACTTATCTATCTATCTACCCGAACTTTAGGTGGGTCGTGAGTAGGTATACCTACCTACCTACAAGAAACTGTGTAGGTAGGTTAGTATAAAAATAAAAGAAATAACCAAAATTAGATTAGATACTTTAAATCGCCATTGTGTTCTCAATGAATCATCCAAATCAAGGAAACAACAACAAAATACCTACCACTGTCACCGGCCAACAAAAACAATCATGAAATCGATTTGTTCCAAAGTTCGTTGACATTGAGTCATTCAGTGCTCAAGTGCTTTGGTCGACCTCACTGGCGCGGCGCGACTAGCAACGACAACTTTACACTTTTTACAACAAAAATAAACTTATTTTAATTAAATTTACCTCATAAAGTGACCGCTGGCACGTTGATGTAAGTCCAGCTCCACTTTTAAGCCTTTCACACGACTCTCAAACTACGCTTCGGCACTTCACGAACGAAACTCAATATTAATTCAAAAACAAAAGTTATTGTCTCATTGTTTATGTAACAGTTACACGATCGATTTAACCGATTATAATATGCGAATCGGGCAAGAACACGACGCGTCCGTCGCTATAATGGCGACAATCGACAATCGCGCGCCGAGACCGCGGCCGCGGAGCTACCAACAAAATCCAGCGATAAATCCAACTCAACCAATCACGAGCCGCCGATACGCCCACGAGTGCCAACCGTACGCTCCCATTGGACAAGCAACTGCCATTGCCTTACGTATGTTATTATGCAGAACGAGACCAACAGTTCGAAATTCGAAATAAGAATTTAAACGTTTACCAGCCGGGCGTACAATGCAAATTGGTTGCGCGCGTGGTACAGCGTGGTCTCTTTCTGCTGCGTTGTCTTCTTTTTGTGTGTATGTATGTAAGAATAAGCATGACAGTTTCTGGTCGTTTCACTTGAGCCATTGTACGGCCACTTAGCGTTATTTCATTACAATGCTTATGAATTATGTTAAAATGAAGCGAGTAATTTATTTATTACGACGTCCAAGGTAACATTTTCTGAAGAATGTTTGCAAATAATATTTTATGTTTTATGGATATGTAGGTATGGTGGCACTCGGCACTTCTCTGACTACAACTCCTCCTTACTCGTGTAGGTACCTAACACGAGAATAAAATATATTAGCTTGTATGTGATCGTTTGAAATAGTTTTCTAAAACAATCTTTTTTATAATGATGTTAAAAACAACTTGCCTACCTATCTATTTTTTTAATGTTAATTAAGTAGGTACCTACCTATCATACTTAGGTAAACAGGTGTTAAGAATACTTCAAAGTTCAAAGATCTTTTGGATGAACAATTATACTTATTAATTAATAATATTTTTTGTTTGCTTTGATAAAATATTATTAGGTACCTATACATTCTGATGTGCCAAGATATCCTCTGAAGGACAGACAAAATATTATTCATATGTCATAATAAGGAAGACATGACGGCGAAAGTCCTGCATCCTAAAAAGCTCAGAGCAAGGCTAGAAATAATATCTATTATGTAGGTACCTACTTAGTAGGTAGGTACTTAGATAACTCACTTCATAGATAATTATTAGGTAGGTACTGACATAATATTTATTATAATATGTAGGCTATAATATGTAGGGGGTTTTGGCCCCCTGCCCCCCCTTCCTAAATCCGCCTATGACAATAATTATAGGTAATTCTAGTTAATAAGATGAAATAGGAAATTAAATAAATAATTCTAATAAGATGGGATTTGTCGATGACATCGCAGCAATCGCAGGAAAGATCTGGATGCGAACTGCTCAGGACAGAGTTGCGTGGCACGAAGGGAGGAGGCCTTTGACCAGCAGTGGGACGATATGAGCTGACAATGATGATGATGATGAAGATGGAATTTGGGATTCAATATTTTGTCTAATTAGGTACGATTAATTCGGCGTTAACTGTAGCTGGTAGCCTGTAGCATGTGGCCCCTGATATGGTCCTGAAGCCACATAGGTACATAGGTAGGTACACAATATAAAATTATTAGTTGATGATGCTTTTATTTAAAAAAAAAACTTAAGTAAAAATCAGAGGGCAGAGATATTAAATTTTATATATGTAGGTACTATATAAAATTTAGTGTAGTTGCAGGGTTTTTTTTTATATAGTCATAACTAAAAATCAATCAGCGGTCCAAAGATTTCAAATTAAATAGCCTAATTTATTTATTTATTAAAAGTTTTTAATTTCACATTATATAGAGGTGTAGGAGTCTACTTAAAATGTTGGTGTACATAATAAACATGTACTGAATGCTGGTTCAACAGTCGAGGAATTACTATATTATAACACAATTTTTGACCGTTATTTTAGTTCAGCAACATTTCTATAAGTACATGTTTGAAAATATTTAAATCTTATATTATTCCAATGTGACCTATGTCATGTTCACACAATACAATATCGATTTCTTAGCGAAAAGTTCGTTGGAATAATTTAAGGTCAAGAGCGTTTACAAATAATTCTGAAATGTTCACATCAATAGAAATCATAACGGAAGCTAGATTGAAGAATAACAATCCATTGAACTGCAAGTACACTACAATATCTTCAAACGGTTAACGATATTATAGATTTCTCAAAGGAATTAACATACGTCTATCATACGTGATATGATCCAATAACATCACAATACAACTTATATGCAAATTCTGTAAACGATCCAAGGACGATCCAGCAATAAAATGGAAAAAAATCAGAAAATGTCAATCGATCCGTTCATAATATTCAAATGAGGGTTTGTCATGAAATTGTCATGGCCACCAAAAAATGCAATTCCATTTAAAAAAATGTTTATGAATGTGACACAATGAAGGCGTTCGATAATTGAATTGTTACGTTGTGTGAAATGTTGGCAGTGGGTCGCGCCCTAAGGGCGACGGGCGCTACCGAATACGGGGCATCACAATGTGCGGTCTACAATGCAACATACGCAAATTAACTACGCACGCATATTTTTATAGGCAATAAAAATTCTATTCATCGATTTTTTACACACATGCCCTTGATAAAGAAATTTTAAATGTCGATAAATGATTTTTGCATATGACAGGGCACGCCTAAGGATGCATACACATGTAGATTTCGGAACATGTGTACAAATGCAGGTAGATTGCGATTTTATTGATGTGGCTACTGTGATTTAAATTAGTTCGCAGGGTTCAACTGAATTTAACAGACCGTTACAAATCTGTTTATTGGCAAAGTGATATAAATATCTACTTAATTCTAATGTTAAATGGAGCTTATAATACATGAAATGGGTTTGAATGCTAATGCCTTCCGATTGATTACGTTTATTGCTTAATTAATGGATAACCGTTACTATAATGGGCATAACATATTTTGAACTAGATCCAGAAAATTGAAGGACATTTAGTGTATAAGAAGTCTTTCATTATGATTTTGTAAACTTTGTTATATTGATTCATAACTTAGTTTTGGTGATATTGACAAAATGTGCACATTTAATGCAATCTCGCTAACTTTCATTTTAGAATAGAACTCTTTATTGAAAACCATAAAGACAATAGGATGAGCTTTAAAAAATTGCACCACGGAGAAAAAAGTTTAACAGTTAGCGGTATTATTGCTGATAGCAATCTCTTCATAAGTTCTAAGTCAACCAATCCAACCATTTTAAATCGTTTTGTTTAATTTAGGTTTTTTTTATTTTATTTATTTATTAAGTACACAAAACAAATTACAATCATAAAGAAGATATACAAAAATAAGATTGATCTGACCTGGATTGCAACTCAAAGTATGTGTACAATATAGATTATAATATACATTGACTCAAGCTTACAAACATAAAACAAGTCTCGAGTTAGTAAAACTAAGGATAAAACTTACTTAGGAAAATTATAAGTAGGTACATTAAACAATGACAAAAACAATTATTATATAATATAACAGCTTTCAAACATGATGTGCACTCTACCTAATGAGGCAGAGATTAAACGCTATGGCATGAGTAAATGCTCTATATCTTATGTAAAAACAATTTGTCAGTAAAAAAAATGTAACTATATAACTGTATAACTCATTACTTAGAAAAGTAATTCAACACAAGGGTTAAGGCCAGTTTAGACCGGTTGTTTAGGATAGAGGATATCTTTTAGGATTTTAATGTAAAGTGTAAAGTGTTTGGCAAACTTATTTACAATATAAATGAACCAAGTTTCTTTAAAGCTAAACTTGGCTTTCCATTTACACTCATTGCACATTAGTCGCACTCGCACATAAGATATTGCATTATACAAGACATTACGCCCACTAAAGATTTTCCGCTAAATCGATTCAACAACAAATAAATCGATCGATAAACTCGATTCAACACGCCCATCACAATAAAGTTACATTAGCATATGCGACATAAAGCTTTGCCAGGGGGATGATATAACGGTCATGTATCTTAGTTACTGAGCTAAGTATTTGCTGACCTCGTATATGAGTGGTATTGCTCGCGACTTCACTTATTCACACAACGAAATCCTATCTTAGCAAATATCTACAATCAAAATCATTCCTTAATGAACATCTCTTAATGAACCTTCATCATCTTAATAAACCTTTCTGCAAATTCTCTCCATTCATTGGTTGTCTGGAAGAAATCGCTTTTTAGCGATAAGACTGCCGCTTGTACATTTATAATTTTGTCAATAACTTTCTACTTGTAATGTATTTCTTTTTGTGTCGTGTACAATAAAGCATTATCTATCTAATTCATATTATCAATATTATGTGCACCAAATTTCAATCAAATCTCTTGAGCGATTTGAGTTGTGCGGTGATAGATCAGTTCGTCAATCAATCAGACAGGTGAGAAGTAAAAAAGAAGGAAACCTACTAGGCAAGGTAAATATTGTCATTGTTAAAATCATATTGTCCACTATTATCTATATCTTCTATACGTATTTTAATATATAAGTTCATAACTTTGTACTATGTTTTATAAAGAGTTATCAAGGTTTTTATAATAAATAATATTATAATGATTTAGGTATCTATACCTTATCTATCTCTGCAACATAGACGATTCATATTTTACATCTTTCATCTCAACGACACACACGAGAACAGTTCATATAATAATGGGCTACCTATATTGTAATTAAAATAAAGTTGACGAGTTGATGTCACGTCTTTCAGTTGTTAAATGTATGAGCTATACTCACAATGTCATATGGTAATGCGATTGATAGTCGATACGGATTCCATTTCGCGAATTTGTCGCGCATTGTACCTAGTTTTGTACCACTTTTGTGTCTGGCGCAAATCTGTTGATTTTCATGCTAATTCTTTTTTTAAATTCAAAAATGGAATCGCGCTGGTTCTATTGTTGCATGAATTGGATCGAACGAGTGAATGATTTGAAATTGATCATTATTTTTTAATCCGTTACAAGTTTATATGGTGCACTATTCTTACTTACTTTACATGACAGTAATTCGATTTAGTTCACCATAAAAAAAAGGTGTAACAAAATACAATATCATCGTAGGTTGGTACCAACAATAAGTACGGTAAGTGGTTTAATATTATGTAGGTATAGGTAGTTCTCATTTTCTCACCAAAGAAATTGACCAAAAATGGCCGCGTTCTGCACAAGTGCAATAATAAAGAGCAGCTATAGGTATAATAATTTTATAATAGGTGAGGAAGGTATGCCTACCTGCTGTGCATTCCGGGTTTACTCGGTGTCTGCTAATAATAAATCTGTAGACCAAAACTAATCCAACAAGTTTAAATTACAAGCGCACCAACCCACACCACAGTGTGGCTTTCCTTGACCTATGTCCAAAACACAGACAAAAATGCCTACTATGTAAGTACCTACTTAGAATAGGTAGGTATCTACTTATCTAATGCACTCAATGACGTCACTTGACCAAGTATTTGCACTTGTCAGTAGTGCGGGGACACGTCGATGCGTATATTGAAACCCTACCTCTATTCAGCACCGCGACCGAACTGAGATGCGGGAGCCTTTCCATACGTGAATTCTCAAAATGCGACTTTAATCCCTTCCGCTATTCAGCACCGCGACCGATCTGAGCTACGGGAGCCTTTACGTGCATTCATTCTCTGATTGCGACTTTAATCCCTTCCGCTATTCAGATCGATCGATCTGAACTCGGGGATTGTTTACAGAGTAATATTTAAATCTGTTTGATGAAAACGCATGTCTGTATAGTACTGTAGACTGTAGACAGTGATTCAAGAGGAAAGTTTACGTATAACTAGTGGACCCGCGCGCATTTCGTAGCGCATAAAACAGTCTACAAATACTACCTACCTTTAGTCATTCATTTATTTCTAAAATAAAAACGATTTACTTTACTCTTATTCTTACTACTCTTAATGTTACTCTTACTCTCGACTCTTACTCTCGAATCTTACTCTCGACTCTTACTCTCGACTCTTACTCTCGACTTTGACTCTTACTTTTGACTCTTACCTCTTATTCTTGACTCTTACTCTTGACTCTGGATTCTTACTCTAACTCTTACTCTTGACTCTGGATTCTTACTCTGATTCTTACTTCAACTCTAACTCTGACTCTTACTCCTACTCCTATTACCCACCAACTACCGTCATCATCAGATCAACTCGGTGGTACCATAATAACGTATACACAACTCACACCTCTTTCAAATTTATCGATCTGAACTCGGGGATTGTTTCCAGAGTAATGTTTAAATCTGTTTTACTAAAACGCTTGTCTGACGTATATTTGCTTAGATCTTTAAAACTACGCAACGGAATTTAATGCGGTTTTTTTAAAAGAGTGATTCAAGAGGAAAGTTTATGTGTAACTACTGCTTTTTTATTTTATTTTATTCAATTCATTTCAATTTCATTTAATTTTAGAAATAAATGAATGACTAAAGGTAGGTAGTATTTGTAGACTGTTTTACGCACCACGAAGTGCGCGTGGGTCCAAACCAACTACCCACCTAATACCCACTCGCCAATAACTACCATCATCATCTGATCAACTCTATGGTACCATAATAACCTATACCCCAAATATGAGTGTGAAACTCAAACTGAGTCAAAACTAGTTAAAAATTGTATTGCAAGATCTGTACTAGATATATACGATTATACCATATTCCATATTTAGTATCAATAATAAAAACAAATAAAAGTTTATAGAATAATTATATTATTGTCGTATTTTTTTATTACATTTCCTTAACAATGCCGTCTCATTCAGTATTCAGAACTACAAGAATAGTAGCAAACAAACACTAAACATTCAATATCAAAAGTTTCCGCAGATCGAAAATACTTGAGTGCTGAATACTGGAAGGATTTCCAATCTATAATGGTAATATTGCGTACGTAAACCCTCCCGCATGTCAGAACTAAAAGTAGAGTAGCATTTAAACTCTCAAACTGCATGTTTTGTCGTTTAAAAGCTCCCGCATCCCAGATCCATACTGGCGCTGAATAGAGGAAGGGTTTCCATATACGCCACGTCGATACCAATTATATCGATTATATTATCGATGGTCGTGCTACTGACATCGAGTGCTCCTGCCATTGATTTGACCAATATTGGTACCTTGACACTCGAGATGGTCTTTTGAAGGAGGTTATTATGGAGAGATTTTTGGATTTATTATAAACTATTAAATAGATTGTGCCCAGCACTTTTACCTGCTAAAAGCAAGCCTTTGTGTTTTTCAGGGTTTCAAATCGATACGACATAACACGCCATTTCATACATTTTTGACAATTTGATCATCGGTTCGGTTCCCTGACAAATAAGTAAGCCCTGCAGGTCTATTTTAGTGGTGTAAGATGTGGTACTTTTGCCAGTTATTTGTTCGCCTTATACTGATTTCTGGACTGAAAGGCAATGTTACCAGCGACAATACTGGGCATGACGAGAATTAACAACTATTAATATTAATTGTTTTTCAAAGCACTGGGTGGCGCTGTGTCTGATATATGAGCAATCATGAAGCTCATCCTCGGGTACCTGATTTGCTCGTCTTGTCACTCATTTTTGTCATAAAAATAAAATTTTCTGTAGGTACCTAAGGGAGTTGTCCCACCGGCAACAATAAGCGAGTAAAGAGTAGAGCGAGTCCGATAGTTGTGTAGCTCGACTATAAGCTGGTGTGCGAGTGAGACACACTGTAGAGAAATGACTGCTGGGTCCACTCTCTCAGCGTAAGTTCTGATTAAGCGCGAGTATCGCTGAGCGAGTTTTATCTTTCATAGCTTTTGTCGCTCAGCGACAAGCTAGTGAAGCGAGTCCTCGCCGGCAGTGTGAACAGTCAGCGATCAACTATTTGTATATGCATCTCTTTTGTTTACACAGAATGTAATATCTTATGTACGTTTCTTGAGCGAGAAATAGCCAATTGTTACTCGTTTTCTCGCCTTCGGTGGGACAGGTACCTAACCTGGAACTCTAAACTAAATTTACTATGACAAAGTACTAACAATTTTAATAAATTTTATTGCTAAGTTACCGCGTTTTCGCGTGATTGCGATTCATGTGCCATTGTGAGCCTCCCCTTAATTGAGAGCCTTTTGATTTCCAATCGCGCGTGAGACCTGGCCTTAATCTCGGCTGATCGTTCCATTGTGGGGATTCAGGTGATTCTGAATTTGGTGACAATAGCGTGTGGAACAAGTCAAAAGATTTTTATTTTCCTCCGATGTTGTTTGAGCCGTGAGACTCCTGCGAAATGGCGAAATCGAAAGTAAAAATCTTCTGGTCTTATTCTAGGCTAATCATTTCATTGCTGTAGCATGATAGATATAATGCACTTACTATAAATAATATACTTATACGAGTAGGATTCATGTGATTATGTATTTGATGACGATGGGGTATGGTACAAGTCGGATGATGGTTCCACTGTGGGGATTCAGTGGATTCTGAATTTGGTAACGATATCTATAGTATGGGGCGTGGGGTAAGTTAGAGTCAGAAGATCTTTATTTCCATTTGCGTGTGAGTCTCGAGACCTCACCTTAATCTAGGCCCTAGATTCTAGGGTGATTGTTTATTACTCATATTATTCATCATCATTATCCATTTATTTTCGGTGATGAATTTGGCGAAATTTTACCTTAAATGGGAAAAAACCAAAGTCATACCTGTAAGTAAGTCGAGTTAGGTGCTTATTTTATTTAGGTAGGTACTTATTAATGTTATAGGTACGTATCTAGTACTTATAAATGAGCCTTTCGTTTTTGAACATTAAATCGTTTTCACCTTTGCCTTGCACCACACGTTAATAAGCAGCTAATAAAGGACATAATGAAACACATTTATCTATTATCCTCGTTCATGACAATTTAGACTTTATCACCCAACAATAAAGTACATTTTACCTGTTTAATTATAATAATACCTAGTTATTTGTATTTGTTTAGGTGAACTAATAACCGCTACCGTCCGTTTTGTGGGAGTTCAGTGCGGCAGAAAATCTTTGTGTGTAACCTGCTTTATGGCTGGCGCATTGTGGTGACAGTTTTTGACCAACTTCAAAGTAGGAGGTTATCAATCCTACTAAAACATAGGTAGGTATTATAATGGCGAAATATTGCTTATATGGACAATTGTTACCATTTAGGTCAAAACTTTTTTATTTATTCGACAAAGTAAGCAGACGAGCAAAACGCTCTCCTGATGGTAAGCGATAACGATGCCAATAATAAGTACAGTGCTACCCAGTATTTTACAAAGGTAAAAAAATCTGGATGTACTGCGCCAACGCTTCTTACTTGAGACTTGAGATGTTAAGACTTGTGGACCGATTGAGGTGCAATTTGGTATGTAGAAAGAAAAAGAAAACTTTAAGGCTTCTAAACAAGAACATGAATATGAAATTATTGATTAAACATACTTAATATGTATGTTTATGTTTTGTAGGGGGCAGGGGGTAGACTACTTTTGCTGGGGTCTCATTAACGGGGCTGAAAAAAAAAATGAAAAAATATTTAAACCTATACGGCCATCTACCTACCTTCAATAGGTAAACTCTGTCTCAAAGATGCACACGCCACCAATAAAACTCAACTTAAGCTATCATTTAACAATCACTTAATCCGCACTTAACCGGACAATTACATAGCGGTAACTTCATAGAGTTGTTACGACCACAATGTGGCAGATGTAAGTCACAACTGCACTTTACGCATAACTGCACTTACGCCTTTATGTCAATCCTATGCGAATTTTAAGTCTCTTTTATATACTTTCAGATTGTTCATTTAAGACCATCGAAATGTATGTGTAACTGGAGACGGTATGCCAAGCGAACGTCTTGTTCTATTTCTTAACTATTACTAGTATTAGGTGTAAAAAATCCAAATTACATCAATCTTGGTTTCGTCTCCACGATGATGCGAGTCAGTCAGTCTTCCTTCCTTTATAGAATACTATGTTAAATTTAGCTGCGTCTAGCAGTTTCACCAGATAGGTATAGGTACAAGAGTAGGTACTCTACAAGGTAGTGCATAATATATAATCTATAAACCAAATGTCAGCCCTATAGGTCAAGCCGTTTACTTCTGGAAAAAATCCATTCTTAGCGTAGTCTATGTTATAAAATCTCTACCCTAAATTTATTTTAGCTGTGTCAGGTACGCTTCTTATTAACATAGGCAAAGATTAGTACTTACCTACTAATTTTCTTATTCGCTATAAATGGTTTGTGGGCAAGCATCTAAGGGAATAGCGGCCAAACGACTGCATTTGAACGGAACACAGCAGTGATATGAGGTGTCTTCTCTGGTACATAAACTCAATACATTTAGCTCTTTATAAAGTAGCTAAAGGTCTTCATTTAATAAAGAAATTGTCTCCATTGATACCACAGATCCGGATCAAACCGGATACTGGCCACATTTAAACCGTATTAAGAAAGATAACAATCTAATTTTGAATGTAGATTTGCGGCGCATCAAGGGCCTGCAATTATGCACTTAATCTTTAAAATACACAAAGTATTGACTGTTTGGCAGATGTCAAGAGGATCTTGCAGTCCTGGGAAGTTGAAGGAAAAAACGTTGGATCTGTATGGTTGATTTCCCATGAGATAGATGAAGTTGGTCTAAATGGGTGTATTCTTATGGTCACCCATTGAGCACCCATCTGAGTGTGGGTTATGTGAAGATGAACACCCAGTGTACCTACTGTACCTACGCTACGCCACGAATAAATCAGGAAATGTACGAATTAATCTAGATAATAAAACATTTTTTTTAACGCGAAATTTCTCTTTCGGTCATAAAATCACAAAACAAAATGCAAAGAGAAAGGAGAACCTTAGAAAAATCGTGTAGAAATAGGCTGGGTTTTAAATGTGCATGTTCGCAAACAAATCGCTTCCAAATTTTGATAAATTGATTGTTAACTCTAAATAGACTTTCGAATATTAAGTAGGTAGACCATCCTTATAATTATTTCTTTATTCAAAAATGTTAATCCAAGGTTGATCATTTCATTGCCCACTTAAATAGTTATTCTTTTACTATTCCCAATTATATTCAGATATACTAAAATCCTTATCAAATAGACTTTCGATAGAATCGTCGGCACTTTATTAACAAACGGATAGTTAATGTAAATACTAACAGATTACTTTTACCACAATACGAAAAAAAAACTAGCACTGAAAAGAAACGGATATTCTATTTTAACACCATCTTTGATCCTTTTACCCAAGTACATGCGAATAACTACCTTATTTAATATATAAATAGTGTTCTATTCGGCGTGTGAAGGACACCACTATGAACTTGTACATGCTACAAACGAATATCAACCTTATGCGTTAATACTAAAGTTGAAATTTTCATGGCAGTTAGTAAAAGTTTTCGGCAAGCTTAACCAAAGAAATTGGTTGGTAAGTAGAAATTTCATTGTATTCGATATTAGAGTAGCCGCGAGAACGGAAGCGGTGTAGAACTGTCAAATTGTTATTTAGTCGAGTGGATGTGACACAATGATGCTAAGTCTGAGCGTGTGTAAGTATTTTTAAAAAGTAAGTATAGCGAAGTAAATATTCATGAATGAGATACTTTTTGGTCGAGCAGTCTAGTCACCAGTCAATGGGTGATGGTTGAATGGTCAAAGGAATTAATAGTGGTACAAAGCAAAGAGCAGGAGATGGTCATCTATGGATGGTAACCACTCACCATCAGACGGGCCGTCTGCTTGTTTGTCTCTCTAACATTGCGAAAAAAAACTATATTTTTTATTAAAATAAATTTGACTTTATAATTATTAACAATTAGAAACTAGTATTGCACTGAAGCTTTAGTACTGAAATGATTTTTTATTGCTAAGTCTAAGTTTAATAAAGATCTATTCTATTCTAGTAAAATCACGTCAACCGTGGAAATAAACGAAAGCCGTGTCAAATGAGACTAAAATTATAACCCAAAGTTTACCGAAAACTAAGTACCTACCTACAACGTGGGGTTGTTAAAAAAAAGAGTGAATTGGTTTTAATAGCGTGCTACAACTTACCAGGCAGGTGAAATTGCAGGCAAACGCTTGTTTATTATCTTGTAAAAAACCTAGATATAAGTAGCCTTTCCATCACTATCATCACTACATACTACATAGTATAAAACAAACTCGCACCCCACGTCTGTCTGTCTCTATGACTAAAATCTTTAAAACTACTAAATGGATTTTGATGCAGTTTCTTTTAATAGTGATTTAAGAGGAAGGTTTATGTGTATAATAGAAGCATAATATAGAAGAGAAACACTGATAATTTTCTGTTGAGCGCATCGAATGGCGCGAGGGTCCACTAGTAACTTATCTGCTTAGAAAACCATAATGAGTTTCTTTTTACAAGCTTTATATTACTTTCACCTGTCTGTTGTCTGTCTGTCTGTCTGTCTGTCTGTCTGTAATCAAATCTTGCAAGTTTAATTTGACCCACTTCCTGGTTTCCAATTGAGCTGAAAATTTGCATGCGTGTGTAAATCGGATGACAATGCAATATTTTTATGACATCGAGCTGATCTGATGATGGAGCTGGAAGGTGGCCAAAGGAACTCTGTCATAAAACAACGCAACCCCATCGAGTTTGGGCTCATTTGATTCGTCTTGACGAGTACTTTATGATGCAAGATGATAATAATAATTAAAGCTTGTTTTTAAAAAGTATTTTTTAAATTTCACTTGTTTAGCATGGCACTCTCTCGCTCGCACAAATTTTTCGCCGGTGCGTAACCGCAGCTACTCCCTGAAGAAGATCCTCGTACAGGATCGAAACGGTCGGCACGAAGCCGAAGTAAATACAAGTGAGTTTATGCCGTTTATTAACAAAGAGAACGAAAGGGTTTTTGATTCGTAATAAGGTTATTCGACAGAGAACCAAAGTTACCGACATAGCCCAAAGAGTGAGCAAGCTGAAGTGGCAGTGGGCTGGTTACATCGTGCGCAGAACCGATAACCGCTGGAGCAGACGAATTTTTGAGTGGAGACCACGCTTAGGTAAACGTATAGTGTAGGACGCCCTGCGACCAGGTGGAGTGACGACCTGAAGAAGATGGCTGGCAGAGACTAGATGAGAAGACCTGAGGACCGGGCTCAGTGGCGCGTATTAGGAGAAGCCTATGTCCAGCAGGACGAATACGGGCTGATGATGATTTACAAAGAGTACTTATACAAATCATATTATAAAAACCTTGGGCCAATTTCACCTAGTTCAAAGACCTTAACTCACCTTAACTGAAACTTCCAAGAACGTGTCGCTTCCGAAACCTTACAAACATAAGTACGAGTAGGAACAAAACTTAATTAGTTAATTAATGAGGGCGTGTATTGAACCCGCGGTCACTTGAAGTTATTGTCAAGTAATAAGTTAAGTTGAGCTAAGGCTGAAGACCAGCCTTGAACGGTCAATAATTCTGAACATTGTTCTTAGGAAGTGAACTGTTTTTGAATAGTTTAAAAGGTTAATAGGGATGTTGACAAGGTCAATTTTTTTTAAATACAATTAGTCCGTATTTTTAATTTTTAATAATAAAAAAATATTCGACATGTATTTTTTTCTTACAAATAAAATAAAAAATGGCTGAGATATAACACTTATAAGATTCTGTGTTGGGATGCGTGACATCACACCACTAAACAAAAATGTATTAGATTGAGTGGTGTGACGTCACGATCAAGCATTTTTAATGCGTTGTATCGTTTTTTATCAGATTTACAAATAAAAAATACGTGTCCAATATTTTTCAATAAACTACCTTATGGACAAAAAAAATTTTTTTTAATCAACATACCAATTAATTGAAACTGAAAATACTTATAAAAATAATGAATATTATTATTGGTTGGCGACCTTTAACTGTGATTGTGATTAGACTCCGTCAGTAAATCGCGCAAATAATTCTGTGGCTATTTCATTTCTTAAATTCATCCATAAAATCGCTATTTATAATATTAGACAGTATTTGTACAATACTCATGCATTAAATCTAATATATAAAATTCTCGTGTCACAGTTTTCGTTGCCATACTCCTCCGAAACGGCTTGACCGATTTTGATGAAATTTTTTGTGCTTATCCGATATCTATGAGAATCAACCAACATCTATTTTTCATCCCCCTAAATGTTAGGGGTAGTCCACCTCTAAATTTTTTTTTTTATTTTTTAGTCAAAATTTTTAATTTCTATTTTTTTATGATACAACATACAAAAATACATACAATCCTCAATTTTCACCCTTCTACGATCAACCCTTATTTCTTAATAGCCATTTTAGTAATTTAATCATTTTTCCTCTCCGGTCGAAAACTGATCAATCGTCATTTAATTAGTTATCCCCGCCAGATGTCTACAGGTGTCACTTCTGACCCAGTAAACAGCACGGAGTAGGGATGAGAACGAAGCCGGTCTCCTTTCTTTCTCACTCCCTACACAGTTGTCGGCCATCATTATTGTTTATGCATCAAGTGTAGTAGTAACGTTGACAATTATTATTTTGCTATCTCAGTGTAACTCTCATATTAACTTTTAATCATTCCTATTTTATCAATAATAATTAAATTATCAATTTTGAGTGTATTTTGCACGATTAGTTAATCAAGTGATTTTATAACCTCAAAAGTACTCAACACGTGACACGAGCTTCCAATAACAACGGATTTTGTGTTGTAAGTATACTTTTTTTTATTTATATCGAAAATGTTGTTGATCTTATAAAAATGTAATTTTAATTTAATTTTATTAAAAAAATGTAATTGAACAATTAAGATTTTAATAGTTTACAAAAAATCAATCATTATGAATCTTTATTTTGAAATGTCAATGGAAATATTGGTTGTATGTAAAAAAAATTCAATAAAATAATGCTTATTTCACGCATATACCACATTCTTACATACATACAATATACAAATTCTAATATACATACATACTTCCAATAAGTAAGCTATTTTTTGTCTACACTAGAAATTACTAGGAAATTATTTATATGGCAAAACAACGTTTGCCGGGTAAGCTAGTCTAAATATATAAAAGGAAAGAGTGACTGATTGACTGATCTATCATCGTACAGCTCAAACCGCTGCACGGATACGGTTGAAATTTGAAATACAGATAGGTATTATTACGTAGACCTCCGCTAAGAAAGGATTTTGCCACGAGGGCAAAGCCACGAGCACAAGCTAGTCACTTCATGAAAGTGTTGACCAAACGGATTAGTAGTCAATAAAACTAAACTTAGTTCTATCTACGCAAATATTGTTCCCAATTCTCATACAATCATTCCATACAAACATTTATTGCAATGTTTTTTTATGAAGCTGTCATCGAATTCAGCTGCCAATGCGGTACAGAAGGTACAGAGAGGAAGGAAGGGATTCTCACGGAACTTACGTGAACTGTGACCTGTCGTACGAAGGATTATTGAGTAGGGTTGGCGCGGCGGAGTTTTATGTGGGTATTTTATATTTAGTTGCCTTTACCATATTTTTTTTTAAATATAATTGAGCGAGCGTCTGTAGATACCTACGGGGTGGATGTGGACACAATAAAACCAGTTTGTGTGCTAATTTTTACCCAATGTTGATGATCTATCTACATCTACAGAAATTTATGTAATAAGAATACAATTATTGCTTTAACTAAAAATAATATTTCAATCATATTTCGTATAAAATATTTATAAACGGGTATTAATAATAATAAGTGTTGAAAATACATATTATGTACTTAATATCTATTAAATAGTGCTACTAGCAAATTAATTTATAATGTTTAGATTTTTAAAATATATCTTATATCTTTATATCTAATTTATGACTGCTACTTGTTGACAGGTTGTATAATATTTAGTACTTTTCTTTGATAATATTTTCTCTGCCAAAAATTAAAAAAACACGACTTTTTTATATAATGAGTATGTATAATGAGTAAGTATAGTGAAATATACTTATTTTTATTGGCAGATTAACCGTTTCTCTCATATCTATTCATGAAATGCTTCATCGTAAAAATTGTGATTTTAGTAGGTTTAATTTAAATTAGCTTGATAATAAACTTCTTAAGTAAGAGTTAGCAATACTAATTTAAGCTTTTATGACTTCCTTTAAAATTTAGAATAGAATAGAACTTTATTCATGGCTATAAAACACAGAAAACAAAAAAAATATATATGTTTGTGTGATCCACAGGTATTTGTTTCTGGTCTGGGTGGTTTAAATATCTATTATAAGTATGTATTTACAAAAGAAAAGTACATAAGTATTATATCCGTTACCCTAACCACCATATTACAAGCATTAAGTTGCTTAGTTTGGGGTTAGGTGGCGCTGTGTGAAATGTCCTGAAATATTCATTATTATTTATTTATTTAAATAAAGAAACAGTATTTTTTTTTTTTTTTTATAGAAGACTAATAAAGCGTTTGACTGCAATCTCACCTGTTGGTAAGTGACGATGCAGTCGAAGTTGTAGCACGCTTGTTTAGTAAGAACCTATTCACTCTTGATTTGAACAAACCCACGTTATAGCATTCGGGAAACACTGAGAGTGGTAGCGAGTTCCATAACTTCGCCGTTCTCATAATGAAAGACGAAGCGAATCGCTTAGTCCGAGCTGCTGGTATACTCACCAGATATTGGTGGCGCAGTGCCGTTTGCCTGGAAGTTCGGTAGTAAAAGGGTGATGGTGGAACTAACCCGTGGAGTTCTGAGGAGCACTCTCCATGATGGAGCTTGTAAAAGACGCACAGGCTGGCAACTGAGCGTCGATGTGCGAGATCCTGTAGTTTGGTCTCAGTCAGCCTCTCATCACCAATTATTTTACGGGCACGACGTTCAATGGAATCCAAGGCCTCGAGCTGGTATTTGGCTGAACCGTCCCAAAGATGGCAGCAGTACTCCATACAAGATCGGACTTGAGCTTTATAAAGTGTAAGAAGCTGTCCAGGAGTGAAGTAGCGCCTCACTTTGGATAAAATACCCAGCTTTTTACCAGCTACCTTGGCTTTGGATTCAATGTACGTGCCGAAATTCAGGTTTGATGAAAGGCTGACACCCAGAAGATCCAGATGATCGGTCACAGGAATCGAAATGCCATGGAAAGTGGGGGAATGATTAAAAGACGCCTTTTTAGCAGAGAATAGACATGCCTGCGTTTTCGAGGCATTGAACTTGACCAAGTTGAAGTCACCCCATTCTGACACTTTTACTAAGGTCGAGTTCAACCTCTCCACCATGGCCGATCTCTGAGCTTGAATAGCGTCACTACCAGCTCGTGCATCAGGCATACTGTACCTCTCAATAACTGTGCTGTCATCTGTATACCCATAGATACCGGGACAGAGCAGGTCATTAATATGCAGCAGAAAAAGCGTTGCTGAGAGAACAGATCCCTGAGGTACCCCAGCGTTAATCGCCATTTGATCGGACGCGCAGCCCTGGAGGACCACCCGTAACGATCGTTCCCTCAGGAAATCGGATAGCCAATTGCACAATTGGGCTATTTCTAACTAGGAATAAACTAAAGAAACTACTATTTAAGTGACAACCCTAGCGCAAGACTACAGGAAGTACAGGGGTGTGAGCAAGTATGACCTCAAGTTACCCATCACGCACCCTCAAGCTTATTTCTTTCTTTCTTTTGTCGATATTTGGAGCATTACACGGTACTGAATTGAAATCGATCGAAAAAAAAATCGCAATAAATATTGTTCAATTGAATTTAAAAGGGTTTTGAATTTAATATAACTCCAATTGGGGTTCCATTTCATTGTGATAAGACAAGAGCCGAAAATAAGACGAGATTGAACGAATTTCGCTTTTTATTTTTTGTCTTGGCACATATGAATCGATTGTGCTACCATTCTCGCAAAAAAAAAAAACAATTCACAGAGCTCATCCCTGATTCTTTTTTCAAATCGACAAAAGGTTTTTTCTTCTTAATTTTCACGCATTTCAAATCTGTAGTAAATGACATTACGCCTTTTTATTAAAAAGTGAAGTAGAGTCGTAAAAAAGGATTTTAATTCTTTTCGACCAGTTCCTTTGAGGATAATCCTTAGTTATGTTTCTTGTTAATAAATCGAGAGGTAATCGAAAGCCGAGAATGGGGAATGAATATTTAAGAGACGATTAGAAAAAAAAATATAAACATGGGGAAAAAATATATTGGATTTTTTTTAAGATAATTCGTTTGTCTTTATTTAAAGTAATTATTCCGAAATATGTATCACATAGTATAGCGAGATATTATTATATCAAAGTATTATCGCCAACATCCTTTCCGCACTCCATCTACAGTAATGAGGTATGTGGCTAAAAGTGGAACTGATAATTTGCTCTTAGAAACTGCTGGCAAAATTTATTGCAACTAAAGACACTAGCGCCCCAATTCACTTAAAAATCGTAGACTATCTAAGAGATTGTTTCCAAAACACATTTTTAAAACTTCCTCTATATTTTTATGGCATCAATTTGGATGCTCACATAAAATAATATTTATTATTAATGACGGCGATTATGAAACTCCGATTCTGTCTTAATTTTTCTATGAATATTAATTCTGGCTACCAGTTAAGTTTTTAATTTTATTGCCATTGGTCATGGACCTGGAAACTACTGGACGAAAGTTCGTAAACGAAGGAATGATGCACCCATAGTTCGATTTCTAATCGCGTAATTTCTTGCATTCACACTATTACACATTTAGGTACACTACTTATTACATTACAAGATTACATTAGCCTTGCATCCAAATCAAAAGGCCGCAAAAAAGATGGGGCAAAATTTTCCTAACTAACTTTTAAAGTAGCCCATGTCTGTGTTCTTCCAACTATCTACATACTGATCAAGTTTCGTCACAATCAGTTCAATGATTGCGTAAAATAGATACACATAGAAAATTTTACATTTTTAATTACTATAGTAGGATTCATACAAAGCGTCAGCCATTTTTGTGCCTCTTTGATTTCTTAACGACATTAACTTGCCATGGATATATTTTTATGGACACCGTGTTAAACCACTTTCTTCGACCAGTAGCCCGTAGTAAATTCAGAGTGTTAAAAAAGCTATTAGGTATTGTTATTACTTTTATACATGTTTTAAAGTAATTATTTCGCTTCTGTATTCTTTATTGTCTATGTAAAATTGTTATTGAAGATGATAAATGTTTCTAGAAGTTTCTAAACAAGTTTAAATGTTCAAATTATAATAATAATATTTCAAATTTGGTATTAACTTTATTCTGATTTAAAGCGGATTTAAGCTTATTTTTAATATTTTTTTAATAAGTTATCACAAATAAATACCTATGTACCGTTCTGTTGCAAGCCTGGGGACTCATATAAAGGGGATTTATCCCGCCTTCTTGGTTTAGTCTGCTGCCATCTGCTGTCACATCGTCGCTTAACATCACGTCAGATCTTTTATTTATTTATTTATTAATACTTTATTGTAACACCACATGAAAATCGTTGTCAAATGTTTACCTATAATAAATAATAATATGTATAAGGATTATATGTAGCACAATAATATACCTATACTTATTAGTAGGATGATGCTGTATAATTTACCCATTAATGTCCATTTTGCAAGTATATATCGATGATATCTTTATTACTTGTGAATATATGGCTCATTCTCATTTTAGCTCAAATTTGATGGTCACACGGTTATATTTCCTAAACGGTTAAAGAAAGAGACATGAATCTTGTATAGGTGGATAAAACATATATTAAGCTACAAAATAAATAAAGATTTTCATAATAGACGCAAAAAATAATATTAAAATTTTATATGAAAGGTCAAAAACGGGGCCATTTTTCGTATTCTCATGGTGTCACACTTTCCGTTGCAGTGAAACATTTGGACACTACTTTAACAAATTTCGGTGTATCTGTATATAACAAACACCAAAATTTTCGCAAACAAATACACTTTACGGTATACAGTCTAAAAAAAGCCTTTCATTATTATTTTGAATTTAAAATGAAATAATGCGGCGGTCACACGATTTTAGGTGCTATAAATTTGCGTAGTTTATCGGCTGTTGTTAAATACAACATCAACAATCCAATACAGAGTTCGATTCATTTCAATGATGGCCATGTTCTGCAATCGTAGAAGTAGGATCTAGGACTTATCAAGCCGTGGGAAAAAATAAAATTGCTAAGTTTCTGTTATTTTAGGGTTTTAATACATACATACCAAATTTCTAACTAATAAAAAAGTAAAGTGAAAGGTAAAGTAATATCTCAAATTACGCATATTTTCTTCTGTAGTGAGGTTTATTGTTACGTAGAATGTCGTTTTATTGTACATTTTTGGTAGATTTAGTATTTTAAAAGGGTTTTACTTGAAAAAGTTGTAAAAAAATAATGACGGAATCACTTTCGTGGCGTCAAAAATTTCAAATCTGTTTTTCTTCGAAATGAAACGTACGATTTAAATCATTTATATAAAAGTTTACTCGTGTTATCCAGCTCTATACAATATTATACATAAATATTACAAATAAGCAATAAATAAGATTTGCCATGAAGGTGACGATGAGAATCGTTTCCATGAGAATGAGCCATATCTCTTTTCTTCTCTATCCAAAAGAAAGAGAAATGTTGTTTTACAAAGGGTTAATTCGTTGACGTTGTATTACTAGACTTGGAGATTTATACCAAACAAAGATTAAATTTCATGATACATGTTACAAATATTATAAATGTGAAAGTTTGTAAGAATGTCTGGATGTATGTTTCTTACTCTTTCACGCCTAAACGGGTGGACCGATTGAGCTGAAATTTGGTATAGGAATAACACATAGGCTATAGAACAGCGTAAAACCGCTGGGCGCAGCTGGTTCGGTATAATTTATCGTGTGTTATGTATAATGGACATAATTCAAGTCAACGAACTCTTAACTTTATGTTTTTGTTGTCCTGTTGTATCTTTTAGTAATTTTATTAGTTAGATGTTTCTACCGAAGACATAATGAGATCGACGTTAATGAGCATGAAATGAGCAGAATTCTTAATTTATTTTAGTTTTTATGTTTGTTACCTCAGAATGCTGTCATCTATGAGCTAAATAGCATTTGTTAAGAAACAATGGAATAAAAATTATGTTAAGGTTCTATATAAAAGAAAGATTTACTTATTCACATGACATTATTACGATTATGAAATAAAACAAAACCAAGTCCATAAAGTTTTAGTCCTCTTTTGTTTCGGAACTTTTGAGAACATCACATAAAGCAAAAGAGTAATGTAAGCTTTAGTCCTCTTTTATTTCAGATAGTTTGAACTATAGCGATTCCATATCCCAAATTTTTTGCTCTATTAAGTCAACGGGTAGTAGTAAAAGGGTAAAGTAGGCGTAACTTAATGTCGAAGTTAACAAATTGCGCGGAAGATAATGTCTTTAACGTCAATTTGTTTTATGTTTAGTGAGAATTTGTATTGGGGATCAATCGTTTGCAAAATTAATGACTGTTTAGCTTCGGGTGGATTCAATTTTTATGGATCATTTCTTTAAACTGTCTGTGTGCGTTTTATGTATGGAGCCAAATGACTTCATCGAGAAAATATCAAACAAACCATAGGTGTTATAGCTACTACAGCAGTGAAGCAAAATTTGTATTAACCGCAGATTTTATCTTTAAGTACACAATATAATAAGTAAATAATTTATTCATTTATTTATTAATTAGACGGCTCTATAACCAATTATATTAACGAATCAGGATCTTTTTTATGCAATTAGGTGTATACCTAATATTGAAATTAGTCTCGTCATCATCATCAGCCTATGTTCGTCCACTGCTGGACATAGGCCTCCCCCATGGCACGCCACTCAATTCGGTCCTCCGTCTTACATCTAAATCCACCCCCCCCCCCCCCCCCCCCCGCGACCCTCCGAAAATAAGTTTAGTAACTAAATATTTTAATATTAGTTATTCAAAAGTTTTATGTCAGTTATTAAATTAGTAATAGTTTATAGATCTTGTTAGAAAACAAGTAAAATGAAAACTTAACTTATTGGTTAAACCCTTGCAATTGAATTATTCTGATAAGAGTACTTACACAAATTATTAACTTTTGTAGATTTCAATATGAAAAATCAATCTTTTTAATACAAAGAAGTAAGAAGACGAACAAGATGCTCTCCTGATGGTAAGAGATAACGCAGTTCATTTTTATATTTACTAAGTTAGCCTATGATATACAAGCTTTTATTTACTTTCACCTGTCTGTTGTCTGTCTGTCTGTCTGTCGGTCTGTCTGTCTGTCTGTTTGTAATCAAATCTTGCAAGTTTAGTTTGATCCACTTCCCGGTGAGCTGAAATTTTGCATGCATGTATAAATCGGATGACAATGCGGATGACAATTATTATGACTTGGAGCTGATCTGATGATGGAGCTGGAAGGTGGCCATAGGAACTCTGTGGTCCATCGAGCTTTGGCTCATTTGATTCGTCTTGACGAGTACTTTGGTGCTAGATGGTAATAATAATAAAAATCATGTTTTTAAAGTTTTTTTTTAATTTCACTTGTTAGTAAAGTGCTACCGAGGATTTCACAATGATGTATATCACTGCTCAGGCGGTAGAATAACTGGCACTGTTGGGTTACCCACCTAGTCGACCTCCTGTAAAGGAAGTCTTACCTTGGTAAAGTCATACCGGTAAAGTAAAAACGTGCTGCGTTGGACTTCGTGAGGAAATCCTTAGTAACAAGTGAATTAAATTAAAAATTTAAATAACCCCCTACGCAATACGTAATTCACCATTTTGTGGTGGCGGCCATCTTGGATTTTATATAGTGGGTTGTATTCTACTAGTTAAGCCCTTTCATTTGATCCCCATATTGAGGGGGTCGTGGAAGAAAAAAGTAATCCGCCATTTTGTAGCGGCAGCCATCTTGGACTGATTTCCACCAAACATGGCTAAGAACTAAATCTACCTACTTTTAAACAAAAAAAAATTCAAAATCCGTTCATCCGTTCGGGAGCTACGATGCCACAGACAGACACCCACACAGACAGACAGACAGACACGTCAAACTTATAACACCCCGTCGTTTTTGCGTCGGGGGTTAAAAATGAGCAGCATTAAAAGCGTCTTCTATTACTATTCTATTAGTCTCTTGTTAGTCTTATGTAAGTAGTATTTGGACGGGAAAAGTAGTCAATTTCGCATATTATACATAATCCAAAACTTTTGGAAATCGTAAACAAGGTATACTTTACGATTTGTCTCATAAATAAAGAGTTTGCTGTCGACGAAATATCCGAGATGATTACGATGGTACAAGTGAAGAAATTTTTGTGTAAAGGAATTTTGTGCCACTTTTAAAAATTTTTGCTAATGAAGCACAGATGTTTTGTTTAATAAAAATATTATCTATATTTTATAGAGATATTTTTGAGCTGCCGAACAGATGCGGACTTATTGTGTTCAACAAATATAGAAACACATCTTTTCAAATGGCTAAGTAAAATTACAATGTGGTTCCTGCTATTTTACAGAGCATTTTTCACTTTTATTAGTTTTTCTTCTTTTGTAAGGCAATATCGTCCTTTTTCTATTCCGGTCCAGCTCGAAAGGCCATTAGATATTTGCACTATTTCTATTTGAATCGAGTTTATTCGTAGTAAAAATATAAAAAATATAGTATATATAATAGTAAAAAAAATCGCTTACCGCAAAAAGTCACGTTGTAAGATTGCTAAAATCTCATGACTTAACCCTCCAACAGCTGTCATAATTGTCCAAAAGCTGTAAACAAGGCAAGCGATCAGTTTCACCGTCTAATGTAAATTGCGGTTAAGTTATTAAGTTTAAGTTATTAAAGTTTAAGTATTAAAGTAAGCAATAAACGTTTCGCGATCACTTTCTCATTAATTCCATGTTTTATTGCTCCCAGATTTTACGGATTAAGGAATTAAAATTGTTGTACGGAGAATGGTGATTGTGTCAAATTATTTGATGTTGTTATGTGTGTGTAATATGTTTACATAGATACAATAATATGTGTTTTTTTTTAGTTTTTAATGATTTTATGTGAAGTCAAAACTGTATTTCTCTAACTAGTATTTTTTATTAAAGGAACTAAATTGAAGATAATGAAACCAAATAAAGTAGCAAAGATAAAATATAGTTTTTATACAATAGCTACCTTAATTTGAGGAGGTCCTAAAACACGAAATCTTGGGAGGGTGAAGCAGCTAAGAAAATAACTGGGCTGAGGAAATTTAAATATCTCTGGATGACGAGGGCAGTCTTGCGTAGTTCTTCGTATCAATGTTGGTATTCAACATAGATAAAACTTCGACTGCAATGAGAAGGTGTTAATCGCTTACCAAAAAGCGAGCCTCGGGCTGTTTCGCTTATTCGATTTTTAAAAAGAAAAAACAAGTTGTCTTGCCCTAATCCTAACTTAAATTTAAAAAAAAACCCACTAAATCACCCAATAATTCACAATAGCAACCCCACTTTCACTACAAGAACAAGAAAGGGCGGGCACACTAACCGTACCTAATTAATAGCTCTATACAGTGTTGCCAACAAAACAACATTGCTAGTGTTGCCAGTTGCAACAATAAAATAAGGAAAGTTTATTTATTGCCCTGTTTTAAATCTTATTTTATGGGAACTGTGGTCGAGGAGCTTAACGGTGATTTAGCAGGTGATAGCGCATGTCCGGTTTCGTCCGTTTCCGTCCGGTCCTGTCCGGTTATTGCCGGTAACGGCTAGATAAATCATTAGGGAACCGGTCCCTGATTTGCTAGGTCATTTTGGAGTGTGTAGAAATTAGGGGGATTATGTTTTGGGGTGTCTTTGACTTTAGTTTAATCCGTGTGTGATTTAGGTAAATTATTGGAAATGCCGAATTCATAGTTTAAAATTTAAATAGTAGAAGAGCGCGCTATAAAAAAAACGCGCACTTGCGTGTGTACATTTCAATTATTAGAACATCTGGTTCTCAAGACGCGCAATTTTAACCAATTTTTAAGTTTATCACCAGTGAGCGTCGGGTTCTGCAGGCGTGGATTCCTGATGAGGACATCGTAATTGTCCGAAACCATGGTCGAGATATTCTTGACAATATTAGACGAGAGTAGCGCCGTTTTCGTTATTTTAGTATGAAGAACACTTGCGATAGTATTTAAATTAATTATTGAAATCATTATTTAAAAGTTATTATAATAATATATAATTTTTTTAAGAAGGTAGCTTAAACGATACGCTAGTTACACAACAGAGCCAAGCACGTTGTCACGTTTTCGCCAGTTTTTATAGATAGGTACATAATATATAATATTATCTTTGGAAATTTCGAAATTACTGCCTATAATAATACGAAATTTAAGACACAATGTTAACACATGTCTAAGTAGGTAGTATTCCCTTGAGATTATTTTTTTACGATTTTCTCATATTAGATCATAATCCCACTTTGAGGTTATTCAAGAGGCATAAATTAAAAACTATTAAAATATGACATTCTAGTTTTATTTGCGTCGTAAATTAAAAGTTTATTCTTCCGCAACATTGTGTCGTTTATGTCTTATCTATTGAATATTTCTTTATTTTTTGTTACGATAGTTTACTTATGTACCTACCTATAATTTGTTTTTATTAAATGTAAAGCTATATTATATTATACTTATGTGCAATCCCCACTCCGCGCTAATTGTTAAATTCTCATTTTTCTTAAAAATGCTTTTGACGTGTGTGTGTGTGTGTGCGTGTGTGTCTATTTAAAAAAGACATTGTGCGCGTTCATGCCTACATGAAGTAGAGCTAGCCTCTTATATATATTCATCTCTCTAATGCAAAATTTTCTTTCCATATCCTGCAAAAACCTCACCTGGCACTCCCAAACACCACACATCGAAAAACTAAAAAATAAACAACCAAAATATACCTTTTTAAGTGACAATGGTAAAATGGACAGTCACCTCCGAGGTTCCCACGTCACAGCCTCGGCGAGGCTTTCGGGAGCGACCAGGGAAATAAAAATGCCTCCGAGTGGACCCTTCTTGTGCATTAATAAAAGCCTTAATAAAAAGGAGTCCGCTTCGCGATGCGCGGGCGCAGTGGGACAGTATACGTGAAAATGGCAGATAAATCATTCTTATAAGAGCTTAAAGTACTTATCAATAATTATAAAGAGCTATGTTGCACAGAGTTGCACTGTTATATCGACGATTTAATCTTAATATTAATTATTTAAACATAGATGAAATAAGCCTTAATTTCAATTGGGTCATATTTAATTGTTATTAAGTCTGTTCATGAATTTTCTAAACTCTACTTGTATATTTTTTGCTAGTTTTAATTTAGAGTTATAAGCCTTTTTATTGCTTTTTATGTTGTATATAAAATAACACACTTTTATGTAATTTTAATAGAATGTTCTTATACTCCAAAATAAAGAAGCTCTATCATATCGTAGTCTAGCGAACGTAAAGCTCTCAGTTCCAATTAAGCACAGTCTCAAATCCCGACGTATACTACATCGTTATAGTCAATATATTCATAAAATATCATTCCTCCACATGGAAAAAAGTAAAAAAGGGCATTAAAAATATATCCCTCATCGGAGATAACACTTTATAATGACGTGGGTCAGAAGGCGGTTAGAACAAACATTTATGAACGCGCGCCATGTTTTTTCAAGTTCCTCATTTTTTGTCCCTTTCTTGTCCGTTGAAACAGTGGCTATTGGAAAGGGATGGGTGTAGGAATGATGTCCAGGTAGGTGCCTGGTTGTCTGCCCTCGCAGACACCCCGGCACCAAGCTCTGGAATGCTGACTATGATATTGTAAAACTGGATAGATTCGTATCGTGGTTAATTGAATTTGGAATTCCTATTGTAAGATTGCATTACTTGACTTGAAGAGATTTTGAGTCATACTAAAAGTTTACAAACTGTAACTGCACCTATCAGTGTGATGCTTACGTTCCTAGCTAAGATTTCCCATCACAAATTTCGGTGAAATCATTTTGCCGATTAGGTGTGAAATGTAACAATCATTGGTTGCATCAGTTTACAATTTCGAGTAGTATTATTATGCCAAAATTAGTCTTAATCTAAAAAAAGCTTATCATTCACACACACAAGCTTAGTTTTTTTTTGTTACCTAATTACGTTCTTAAAGCTGATTTAGATAAATTTTAGTATGAGGGTTTGCTTTAGCGGGTAAAACTGCTGCTTCTAATTATTATAAAATAAAAGCTATGGGTTTGAAATCCACAAGTACAAGGTGGACACGATGATTGTCAAGTCATTTTTATCAAAATAATGTGTCTCATTAGTAAAATTTGTCAAATTTGTAAACTAACACTAGTATAATAAGAAAAATGTAACTAACAAATTAAGGTCTCAATTGCTGAATAAACAATATTTTTATTTTTATTTATTAGATACACACCTCCTGACGATACAAAATTCGATGCGATAGCAATTATCAAAACTGCTAGGTCCTCTAATTGCTCGCACCTCGCCGGAAATGTTTTGAATTTATTTGTCAAATCAAATTATAATCGTAGTCATATTAAAAGGGACGCGGGTGACATCACTGACCTTAGACATATGGTAGCGTTTACTTATAACAAATGTTCATATTATGGAAACAATTTTTACCAACGCTTAAAATATTATGTGACTCTTAAGTTGTGTAAAAAAAAAGAAAAAACAAAAAAAATTAAATACAATACACACATTATTAAGTACATAACTAGCTCTATAAAATATGCATACCTACATGGATGGCACTCATAGTTCTAAATCTTTCATACACTACACGATTTATAATTTTAATTTCTATAAGATATCTCTAATTATTAATTTTATTACAAGCTTTTATTTACCTGTCTGTTGTCTGTCTGTCTGTCAAATCTTGCAAGTTTAATTTGACTTTTGACCCACTTCCCGGTAGGTATCTGATTGTGCTGAAATTTTGCACGCATGTGTTAAATATGTTTAATCTCTTGTAAATTTATTACACATCTATAGGAAGTCATCCCAATTCAAATTAATTGTTTTCTGAAGTTCGATTTTTTTAAAGTCACATCAGCATAGCCCATAGTCTCATTACCTATAAAATTATTAACATTCTCCAAAACAAAAATACTTTTGACCCAAGAATCAAAGGCGGTCAGTAACAAATCATTATTTTCAACCCTCAGTCAACACTAAACATCCTAATTTCCATTTACGATCCAAAGCGTTCCCAAGTGGCTCCAAGTGGTCCTTTTGATCCACACACAGTTTTCCATAGAGTTTTCCATAGAGTTTTTGGAACAAACTGCCATAAAGCAGGCTGGAGTGCTCTCGAATACATTACGTGGAACCATTGCTTTGGTGTCCGGCTATTTGGGAACCATCTAACCGTTTTGTAAAGCATCAAAGACTTCAATGCTGTAGATTTTATTTAAATTAGCCTTTGATTTGAATATAAATTTTCTGAAACGATACAATAATCAAAGAGACCTGAAAAATGTTTTCTTGGGAATAAATTTGCGTTTACAGTGACGAGCATTTTGGTACAATTAAAATAATTTTATAACAAAAAATCTAAGCATTATTAATACATTTTAGTATTATATCTCCATGACAGAGCACCATTGTCAATCTCCTATAACTTATTACTCCAATTATTACCATCCTTATTCCTTATTAAAATTAATTTCAAATAGAAGCAACAATGACTGATAAATCCAGTTGTCCCTTCAGTTCCTCACAAAAGCACCCACGTCTTAGAACCTGTCGGGCGACATGCCGGACCTGATACCCTGATGTCACCTCACTCTTTTCCCCAAAAACTGATAGAGAGAGAAGATACCAGTTTAATCGTAGCCTGATTCCACCCTGATGTTACCTCACTCATTTCCCCAAAAACCGATAGAGAAGGAAGATACCCGTTTAATCGTAGCCTTAGGTCGTTTGGTTAGGATTCGTCATGGTTCGACGCCTGGGGATGGATGGACAAATGCGATAGACACCCTTCTATTAAAATGTTTTGTTCTTTTGTTTACTTTTCTAGTATCACACGCTATGTCTTGTTAGCTTTTCGGACTTTGCAAGAATTAAAGATATGGGACCAGTTTCAAAATGTTTTTGTAGCACAGTTTAATGTTAACTTCCAGCTGGGCCAAGATTCTGTCTTTTGCCATTTCATTTAAGCAGGTTGAATGGTTACTTTTTCAGGTGGATTAACTCTTCGAATATTATTATTATTATTTTTTTATGTGATGAAGTAGAAGACGAGCGAGACGCTCTCCTGATGTTAAGAGATAACGCTGCCCATAATCAGTACAGTGTACCCAGGATTTCGCAATGATGTGAAATTCTAGGAGCACTGCACCAACGCTTCTCACTCAAGAGTCATAAGTTGTTAAGACTCTTTAGCCCAATAATTTCACTAGCTACAGTGCCCTCCTACCGGAGCACAGTAATGTTTGCACATCACTGCTCAGGCGATAGAATAACTGGCACTGTTGGGGTACACACCTAGCAAAGGAAGTCTACCCCCGGTATGTCATATATGCTTCCCAATTGCGCCTGACTTGAGGACAATTAATTTGGGAAAATATTTACAATTTGTTGATTGACTGATAACTCTTGATTACTCTCTCTTTTTATTTATTTATTGCATAAAATATTTCTACATCAAATGAATTATAATTAGGTGATATGAATATAACATGGTGGGTCGTTGATCTGATTCATTTGACAATTGTGAAACACATAACATTGACAACTTTCATAACGAAAATTAATTAAAATTTAAATCTCTTGTCATTTGTTAAATCTATTTATCCCCAAAAATTAGAACACCATTTAAAAGTAATTAACGTCTTTAGTTCAAAACACCTACACAAGCATCTTTTACCAATTTTTTAACAAAATCGCTCACCGTCATAAAACGATCTCAAAATTCCTTGTGATTCACTTTTTTAGTCTCGTTTCATAAGAATAGGGGATCGTGTTACTAACACCCAACTACGCTAGGTGTTGCCGGCCATTGTGAGCCGCTATGAGACCATAAACATTTTATTTTTTTCCAATTGTAGGCGGTACCGGATGCTATGGGAGTCTATGGTAATATGTATGAGGATCAGGGATGCGAGCTTGTGGGTAGATCGAATTGATAAATGAATGATCATGTTGAAGAAGATGTTTTAGACAAACTGTATGAATTGTTGAATGTAATGAAAATTAAGAGTTTAGATTGATAAATGTTGCAAAGAAAAGCTTTAAGTCCCAGGTAATCTACAACTGTAATACGAGTAAATCTGCTGAAAACTTCGATAAAGTTGTGCTTCTCTCTATTACTGTTTTGAAAAATCTTTCTCCTTATTCATCATAATCATTAGTCATTAAAAACCGTGTCTCCACTGCTAGAAATAATTTGATTACGTCCTAGTTACATTACGTATAATACGTACACATATTTGTTCTCAGCCAGAATACGACTCAAAACATGAAAATTTTAATCTGCCCGCAATAGTTAAACGGAATGTACAAAATGACGAACACATCGACCATAAACGATGAATGGGGCCCATCCTTAACCATTAATACGGCCAGCCACGGCCAGACACTCTGGAACCGAGCCGCAACAAAAAACCGACCATTATTTATCTATTCCGATTTTGTCGTGTGTTCGACGCGATATTAAAATACAAAATATAACAATGACACTTCATTGTTGAAAGAGGAAAAAAGATTATGAGGAAATTTATATCCACCGCCTCAAAGGGACAATGGCCGTGGCCGAAGCTAAAAAGCCTCAATGGTGAACGTCATGAATAAGGTTTTCTAAGAAAGATTTCGGATGGATGTAAGCCATGAAATTTGCGCTGCTTGATACTTGGTACCGATCATTGCACTCGTGAAACAAACCAAACCTTACCAGCTACTGATTCATTGTTGGTTATTCTATTGCAGATCACCAGGAAATTGGAATTTAATGGAAATATTGAACGGGTTTACGCAGGAATCGTTCAACAAAAACTCTGCAGTTCTGCTCTACAGCTGAGAATCGAAGAAACAATGAAGGTTCGGAGAATGTTCGTGATCTAACGAATTTTGGTGTGACCTTTTGGTATTTTAGTGATTGTACAATATCTCTACGAGTATGTACTTTACTCTGGAGACTTTTCTGATGAAATTAATAAGAATCCCGTGACACAAAGTTTACTAATCCGTCCGTAGGCTTCATTGTCACTTTTCTTGAGAAGTTTATTATTCCATCCAATACCTGGAAAGGTCAAATATGGTACATCCTTCATCTTCAAACTTACATTTATTAATAAGTAAATGTTGTTCTTGGATTTAAGTTAAATTATATAAGCTTAATTATCAAACTAGCTATGTTTACAGGTTTGACCCTCAAAAGTAGTATTTGCGTTATACCCGGGTCTAAGCTACATACTACATACGTTTCAGCGCAATTTCTTTAGCAGTTTAGTCGTGAAGGAGTAACAAACACACTCATCCTTATGCATTAAAGAAATAGATAGATAGAAAACTCTTTATTGTACACAATAATTACAAACAGAACAATCAACATAATAATATACATTTGATTTAAAAAGTGCTAAAATTGGCGGTCTTATCGCTAATAGCGATCTCTTCCAGACAACCAAGCAGGAAAGAAAAATACAAGTTTAGAATGCTAATGAACGAACACACACAAACACCCAAGTGAATACTTTCGCATTTAAAATATTAGTTGAAAGTAAGATAAGCAACTTTTGAGCTTCACCATACAGAATCACTTCAAGTGACAACAAATATTTTTCACATATCCAAAACTAAGCTCTCACGGCTCAGTTGTCGCAGCGGGTCGCTAATCCCGGGTTCGATTCTCGTTGTTAGCAGTCATGTGCTTCCCATTGTAGTGGGTTTAATCAATTAATTTCATCGTGCACGTAATAAGGATGATGCGCATGAGTTGATGCATATTGTGAAGTGTTCGGGACTTGAACCGACGCGACGTGACGTCATTAGAAAAAAAGTGGCATACTGGCGTAGTGTCAGATATTTTGCAAAGTTAGTTCAATTAAAATATATAAAAAACTTTGAAGTCTTTTATAAAACTGCGCACAGTAACAGAAAGAAGGCAGAAAAAGTAGAGTCTAGTAAAGTAAGGTTTTATAATATAATACTTGTAGGTACCTATACTATTTCTGTTGCGAGATGAAAATTAACCCCATAAGCTTACACTTAGTACATCTGCTAATCTATCTTTTTCGTAAATCTGGAAATTGTCCAATGTTTCAGTACAAGAATAATCTTATTGGTCTAAGAATTAAACCAATAATTTGGTCAACGCACTCTCTCTATTCATTATAAGTCTCTACGTCAATAGCAAGGTTTTATTGCTATTTCTTTGTATTTTTCTTGATATTCCAGCCAGAATCATTTGTATTTATTTAAATATGATGTAAAATGAAAACGTGATTGACTGATATATTATACTAGCTGTTCCCAATGGTTTTACCTATATGCCGTTCTATATGCTGCCTATGTATTATTCCAGGGTCTAAGCTATTTCTATACCAAATTTCAGCTCAATCGTCACTACATCCATACATCCATTCTTACAAACTTTCACGTTTATAATATTAGTAAGATTAACGCGCTTAACAAACCACTGAATATAATATTTTGGCTTGAATTAGGTACAAACACAGGTCCTTAAAAAAATCACATCCACAATGTCCTACTTCCTACTAATATTATAAACGTGAAATAATTTATAATCTTAGTAATATTTTATACGTGAAAAGTAAGAATGTATGGATTTCTGGATGAATGTTTGTTACTCTTTCACGCCTAAACGGGTGGAACGATTGAGATGAAATTTGGTATAGAGGTAGCTTAGACCCTGGAATACCAAATAGGCACAGCGGATACAACCGCTGGGTCCAGCTAGTTATTAATAAATAGTTATTTTTGTACAAATTCCATATAAAAAAATCCTCATGTCGGTTCACATTCTGAACAATATTGATCGAACACAGAAGAGGCCCTCGTTTTAATTTGTTTGGTGACAATAGACTGCTTGTACTGTTGATCTCACACGTTTATTAAAAGTTTGTTAAAATATTTTATTATACAAAAGCAAAGGTCGCCACAGAATGGACACCTGAAGATGGACGGCGTCGCCGAGGCCGGCCCCGGAAACGATGGCGTGATGACTTGATCTCGTATCTGGAGGGCTGGCAAGATGCGGCGCTAGATCGAAAGGAATGGAGGAATTTGGGGGAGGCCTTTGCCCAGCAGTGGGACAGTCTAGGCTAAATATAAATATATATACAAAAGCATTATGTGATAATTGGAATATTAAAAATCATTCTAATTGGAAAACTTTGTATCGATATATTTTGTCATTATTGTTAAAATTTTTGGAATTATTTAATGATTTACAGATAACAAGAATTTGTTGAATTTAGATGTTTACATTACGTGAATAACTTTATTTTTATCTACTATGTGATTTTATGCACATAATTATATCTACAGGTTCTTTTTTAATAAGTTTCAAAAGATCCTTTACAAATTATTTATTTTGACGATAATATCTGAGAATACGTAGGTATCACCTAAGTACTACTAGTGATACTTAAGGTATTTCCTTTTCAATTGTAAATAGGCCTACTTTTGACCACGTCCTACCTGATGGAAAGCGCAGATGCGGTCCACGTTGAATCACCTATTTTCTCGTGTCTTGAAGTATAAACCAGTACCGGGGGTAGACTTCCTTTGCAGGAGGTCGTCTAGGTGGGTACCCCAACAGTGCCAGTTATTCTACCGCCTGAGCAGTGGTGTGCAAACATTACTGTGCTCCGGTAGGAGGGCACTGTAGCTAGTGAAATTACTGGGCTAAAGAGTCTTAACATCTTATGACTCTTGAGTAAGAAGCGTTGGTGCAGTGCTCCTAGAATTTCACATAATTGTGAAATCCTAAGTAGCACTGTACTGATTATGGGCAGCCGTTATCTCTTAACATCAGGAGAGCGTCTTGCTCGTCTTCTACTTCACCACATAAAAAAAAAAAAAAAAAAATTAATACAGGTATATTAAAAAGCCCTGGTATTTGTAAACATTTATTTTGAAATGTTTCAACTTCTATACTTTCTAAATTGTCTGCTTGAATCTTCAATCACAATCGTCGTTTATCAAATGGCGTAATGGCACTCTATTTATGTTGTCTATAGATAATTTAATATATTAAAAATAGTGTACATATTCAGAAAAGTAAAGTCCTATTGATTTTAAACTTAAGACTTGGAAGCAGAAGCCTTAAAGCCGGCAAGTCAAAGCAATAACTGTACCAACAAACTCATTCACAAACATCCTAATCCTACTTTAGAAGTTTCCCACCACAATATAAAGCTTACACTTCATATAACACAGAGAATAAATGCCATTCTGTATAATATCCTTCTCTTAATGAAAGTAAAGGTATTATAAAAAGGTAGGATAATCCCGGTGCCTTGCTGTCTGGCTCCTCTCTAAAGCTTATCAAAGAACCATGCCCAAATAAAGTTTACAACGTTCCGTCAAACTCCAAACCAAATAAAGATTTAACAAATTTCGACAAAGTTCCAAATCGTAAAGTAAATGTAACACCAAATTCATGAATGGAGAAGCTACTGAAGAAATAGGTTCTTCTGAATCAGTTAGTAATTTGTCGGCACTCATTTCTAAAGATACAGCTCTATTTGAAATAATTTCTAACAATAATCATAATGGTGCTCTTGATATGAATGATATTGAAGTTGAAAACGGTTAAGTAAGTGTTGGATTTAAATTAATAATTAAATTTCGAGAATTTGAAGAAATGATAGTAAAGAGTTTAAGAGATCATTGTAATAATCATCTGCTTATAAGTACTTCCTTCCGCTAAATTATTCTCATAGTAATGTGGTATAAAGGACATTAATGTACCCAACCTTCTTGACAAATTATTACAATAATTAATATTATGTAACACGAAATTTCCTTCTTACAAAAACGTATAATAACATTCTGGTATTAAAATAATTCGTTTCATACAGCAAGCAGTTTTAAGTAATCTAGCTGTTAAGTTGTAAAATCACCAACGTTTAGAAAATAGTAATAAATAAACAAGGCTCTTTATATAAAATCTATAAGAATTTGTTAAATTGTGTGTAGGTGTATTAAATCCATATGCATATGGAATCAATAATAGTCAAATAACTAAGAAGCTGGTATTATAAATGCACATAGCACATAGTTAAAATAAAATCAAAGAAAATAGTTGAATTGAGCAGGCGGTTGCTACTTTTAACAGAAGTTTTTGATATAGCCGCCAAAACAGCAACATTATCAATGAGGAATAAGGACAAATACATGGACAATGTAAGGATTATCAGACGGAGTTTAGAAAGGGAAGCTTAGGATCTAGACAAACATGAATGAAATAGTGGAGGCCTTTTCGTATTGTGACATACTAATGCTACAGTTGTAAATATTTGTGAATGAAGTTCTTAATCAAAGGAAGCAGTGGCCAATTCTTCTGAATGTAAAACCTACTTGGTTGATAAGATCTTAAGAAGTTTTATTGGGTTCCGTTAAATTTCGAGAAGTAGGACCTTGAATGCAATGTGGAAAAGCAAATAATTGAACATTGAACATGTCCAAGTAATTGTCCTTTTGATAACTAAATATAAATCAATGAATGAGGATCAGTATTCAATATTTACCACTATATCCGTCCTTACCACTTGACATCCGGAAAAGGTGTTCCCATACACATCTCAATTGTACAAGAAATGACCGGATGCACATCAATCCTTCCAACACTCTAAAATATAAATCTCTAAGCCTAAATCACACTGAATCTTATAAAAGCTCTAAATTGTAACACTTTGATGAATAGGACGCAATTTCTCGACAAAGCTTTCATGAAACCAAAGTTGTATGTATTGTATGGGAGCGGATGTGTCATGCAGAGGTATAGTTTTCGCTATTTGTTTGTATGAATCAGAAAGATTTATGAAAGGCATGTGGGGACAGTTTCAGATTGCAATAAATCGTATGCAAGGGTGGATACCAGAAATGTGTGGAGAGTTTTGAACGTAAAACTTTTGTCATATTTTGTACACGAGAGATTGTTGATAGCTTTGGATTTTTTGGTATCTTGTGGGCAGAATTTAATAATGTATTTTATCGATTTTCTTGCAGTTATGGTATTTATCCTTCGTACCGATGATTGGCGAACAGTGACTTCTAGATACATTTATTTCATTCAAGGGTAATTTTGTAAAAAAAAAATTGGAGCATTTGGCTAGGTAAACTTAATATAGAAAAATTATGGGACTAATAAATTCTAATATTTTTTAAATTGATAACATGAAAGATAGTTTTTTTTCTATTCGAAAGTATTATTAGATAGGAACCAGAGGACTCTTCGCTAATTATTATAAAAGGGTAAAATATCTAGTTCTTAGACCAACTCCACACCAGCTCTGTCCCACCAACGTCAAGGAAGACGTTTATAATTTCATAATATTAAAATGTTTCGCGTGATCGAGCGACAAAGAATCGGGAACAATCGATACAATAGGTGTAACTAACAATGACAACTATTGCAAACATGTGAGATATCACACAGAACTAAACACAAAACGACGTAACAACCAAATTGATGATAAGGGAACATCACCCTTAAAAGGTAAACTTGAAAGAGGAGATTCAAATCTAAAGGTAAATTATATAGGTTCTTGTGAAAAGGATGTGGTACCTATTGTCAATGGGCAAAGTACTATTGTTGCAAATAAAAGAGTAGCTAAAGATGGGCATTGTGGCCATTGTAGCGGGTGTGTGAGGACAATGGCACTGATCACGTAGTTTTGGACAATTCCTGGAGTTTTTGCAACGGGTTGCACCTTGATAGAAAGGGGCGGATTGAGAATGATGCTGATTCTGTCTTCCGCGTTATGATTTTAGGATACCTGTAAAAATTAAGTTGTTTTAACAGTATTTATGTACTGATTGGGTTATATGTTTTTAAATCTATTTTTGCATTACAACTTTTATGGAAATAAAACAATTTAGATATGCAAACCTGTCTGATTGAACAAAATGAAATATTTTCTGCAAAATATAATAAACCAGTTTACAATGTTATGTAAATTGAACAGCTAATTCAAAAAACTAAGGTTATTATTAAAATTATTTAAAATATAACTATCTTACGTAATAATTAGGTTTACTTACTCCGTCCCTGAATAAATTAGTACAGGATCGTACTCCGAAACTACTTGTCACACTACAATGAGACAATTCAAGCGAATCGACGTGCCACCCGCGCGCTTCAAACTATCCAACACTTTGGGACTTTGTCACAATAAATCATTCAATTTTTTTGTTGTAGATGCAAAATGGTCTTTCAAAAGTTACAGTGACAAAGTACTTGTGGAATTAAAAGAATTGACTGCACAAATCAAGAGTAGACATGCGCAAAATGTGGGCCATAGAGACATTAGGATACAAAGACCACTAAGGGCCACTGAATTTACCAGAATTTCGATAGAAAGTAAGCATTGACTGTTTCGACCGTTCCGTAGAATAGTGTGCTATCTGCAAAATGGTCAATGTTCAGGAGAGGCAAGAGAAGATATTCACTTGTTTTACTCTTAAACGGTTATACTTGGCTTTAAGATTTTTTGGTATGTTGTAATGTATCCCTAGCATGATTAAATGCTTTATTCTATATATTTATTTTCCTCATCATTCTCAAGATAGCGAGTTCTATATCAACATAGGACGTTTAGAGGCGGAATTCACGGAGTCCGTAGTGAAAATATGGCGTTGTTTAACGGAGATGTTTGAAATAATTTACGTTCTATATTAATATATGCATTTATTTGTTGGAATTACCTAACCTTTCTTGAGTCCTATGTGAATTAAAAACTTGAAATATTGTAACTATTGAGTACTATATATATTAAGTAAAAACCCATACAACAAAATAATTAATAAAACATTTATTTCAAATCATTTTTATTAATTAGTAAAATCAAAAATAGTCCCCAAAACTATTATTACGGCGTCACTTTAAACAGAAAGCACATCAGTTAAAAATGCAATTATTATAATTATTAACATGGTATCGAGCATTTACTAAAATATATAAATAATTACTCCTGCAGACACGTATTTGTACAAACGTACGTATAGGTATAAGCGTATATACATACATTTACACCAATTATAATAATTACATTTACACCAAAATTATTACTATAATTTTACAAATCTCGTTTAGGTAACCTTTATAAGTCTTTGTACTAGATCAGGTCCTCGTAATGCTCAGGTTGATTTTAAATATAATCAAAATATAAATCATATTCCTTAATATTGTGGCACCTGTAGTTCAGTATTCCATAAAAATAAATCACGTAAAAATTAACCTATAAATACGCGTAACAAGCATTTTTTCTCAAAATAAAAAAATAACAGTTCTAAAATTAAATATATAAAAACGCTTTATACCTTTTAATAATATAATATAATTTTATCTGCTATTCATCGATGTCATCCGATTCTTTAGAAACAGCATCATTGCTGTGATTGTGATATGATAAAGAGTAAAGAAACTATTTTTTATCGGCAAATATCTATTAATTCTTTGTACCTATTTGGCAGAACAACAATTTACACAACATTAACATTAACAGATACCTAAGACGTCGTAGATTCTGTTTGTATCAAGTTTTTTTTATATTTGTACCTATCACTAAAATATTATAATCGGACTAAGTCAGGACAATATATGTGAAAAACAATTTGTTAGGATCTCTAACCTGTCCATGAACTTCTCAAATATTACTCCGATATTTTTGCCCTATGGACAGTCAACTACAAAGAGATGTATCCATGTTAGTCTTACAAAATGAAGGAACTTTTAGTATGCAAAAATTATTTACCCTTACTTCGTGACATTTTCAGTATCCACCAACTCTTATATTATATTCGATTCATTTTAAATGCTATTATTATGTATCGCCTAAGGAAAAGTAGTAGGATACATCATTGTTGCATATAACGAGTCGATGATAATATAAAGTTTGATTGCTACTAGAAATGTCACGAACCAAGGGTAGTTCATTGTGGTAAATGAAAATTTACTTCATTTTGTAAGCCTAACATGGATACATCTCTTTGTAGTTGACTGGACAATGGACAACACATTATGTTGTCCATATTTTACTAATTGCCGAAGTTTAAAGTCGAATACAAATTTCTGAGCTAGGTTGCGAACAAATTAGGTTTCTACTTTATTTTTTGGCCCACCTTACTATTAAACGCCTTTTATCAGAATGTATAATAGATAGTTTTGGTATGAGAAGCTCTCTCGATAGCAAAATTGACACTGTTCCCTCATTTTGGGAGACCCTTTTGTAGAAACAGGTGTGCTATTCTTATGTTTAACTTTTTAACAGCGTAAACATGGAATGAATATAGTGAGATATCTTAGCAACACATTTGTAACGGCATATTTATGACAGATACATAGTGTTTAAGTCTACGAATTGTCCCACTTTTGTCACATATTTCTGGCCTAAATTCCTAAGGTAATGCCTATAAGATCCATCCACTCCGAGGTGTGCTTCTTTCGTTTCCTAGTAATTCTAGGAGTCACGGCTCATAAATTTAAAGTAGCAGGTGAATTTGTGAGATTAGGCCAGGATATGTTGAGGTAAATGCAATTGGTGTTAGTAGCAGACGGCATTCCGGGGTAAAAAATTTCAAAGCTTGTGTGAGGTACTTCCAATGACAATAATATACTAGCACTAGGTGTATTATTAATTTCCTCAGACCTACTATCTTTACGTAGAATCTCTTTCCATACACTAGCTGGTTCCTGGCTTATTTGTAAGAGCACCAGACCAAAGGTGATGTTTGTTGCGTTTTGCGGTGCTGTGCAACGTTCTCATCCAAATAAATAATAAAAAACAGCGTTTTTTTAAAGTTTCACATAAGTTATTGTAAATCTATGTATCTAGGAATAGTTTTAAAATATTTTTAAAAATATATGTATTTAAATAACAGTTTTTTAAAATGAATAACGTCCTATATGATTTCGTTCTACCAATAACAATGTCTCATATGAATATGGAACCCACAAATTGTGTTACAGATTCCGTAATAAAACGTCCCTTTTTTTCATGGGACGTTAAAATGTTTGATAGTTTCCGTGTAAAATCGTCCTAATATTTCATATGACTTCTACTTTTTACATTTTATTGTTAGGGAAATAATTATTCTACATTAAATAGTACATTACACCAATCTCATATAAGCAATAAAAAGGCGTTTCACTACAAAAACTACAACTCCGTCAAGAAACGTCCTAAATAAACACCGAACGCATGCAACATTTTGTACTGAAAATTATATTCATTAATTAAAAACTCAATAATGTGTATTATGAATTAATGTAATTCTATCTTTTTCAATTTACCAGTATTCAAACTATCTTCCTTGTTAAGCATTTCTAATATTTATCTTGATATTGTCATTTTTTCGGATAAAATTCAAATGTAGCCTTTCTCCAATAAATAACGGCCGATGTGACAAGCGCACGGCGCGTCCTATTACCGCGCGGCGTCGCATTGTCACTTCGTGCGCTTTTATGCGGAGCGAATGTAACATAGAACGATATTCGTTTTATTATCTCCAAAACTAAATAAGATAGGAAAATTTCAAAAACGCAGGTCTAAAGAGTTCGTCTTCCTTATCTCATTAAGCTATAAAAATCCATTTTGGTCTATGATCACATAGAACACTGTTCTACGGATAGGTCGGTTTGTTTGGTTGGATGAATGAATTTCTCTAAGTTCTATATGTTTCTTGTGCTTCTGCAATTTCTTGGATTGATTTGAATGAAATTCTTTGCAATGAGTGTTATATTACTTTATTCTTTAAAACGTTGCTAACGTTTTTGTTTACTATTCATCATATTTAATATCCAAGTGGAAATACATATATTTCTTTATTCGTTCAACTCTGTAATTTTTTTATTGATTTAATTTTTCATTAGTTTTATACTTTTCTTCGTTCTTTCTTCTTTTTAAACCATCATACAGGCGTTGGACTGTCTCACCTGCTGATTAAGTGACGATGATGTATGTTTTATAGCAAGCTTGTTCAGTAAACACAAAAACCTATTCACTTTTGATTTGAACAATATCAAGTTCTATACTAGCATTCTTATCTTTTTCATGCCATCTTCTCTTAATACTATTGTTATTTTCATGTTTTACACATACTTTACATACTCGTACCTTCCTGATTTCTTTTTCTTTAGTCTTATTTATAAATCATCATATTTGATATAGGTACATATCTACTTCTTCGATATTTTTCTAATTAAGGCTAATTATCAGTACAAACGCCTCAAAGAAACTGACATGTATTTTAACAATTAACTTTTATTTTAAATATGATTGTCTATTAATACAACTGTATCAAGAGAATGTGCCATGTGTATAGCTTCAGGGCATCATTTGTTGTGGTACAAGTTATAAGATATGTCATTAATATAATGCATATAGCGTAGTGTAGAGCAGCCTTGGACGAGATGAGGCGACGGTCTGCGGAAGGTCGCTAGAAGCAGTCGGAGAAGGAAGTCGGAGGACCGAGTTGAGTGGTATAGGGGAGACCTATGTCCAGCAGTGGACGAACGTGGGCTGACGTTGATAGTGATTGCAATATAAAAAAAAGCCCTATTTAACCTGTGCTTCGGTAGGAGGGCACTGTAGCTAGTGAAATTACTGGGCTAAAGAGTCTTAACATCTTATGACTCTTAAGTAGGAAGCGTTGGTGCAGTGCACCTAGAATTGCACATCATTGTGAAATTCTGGATAGCACTGTACTGATTATGGGCAGCGTTATCTCTTAACATCAGGAGAACGTCTTGCTCGTCTTCTTACTTCTCTTCATAAAAAAAAATAACCACTGAGATGTATGTTCGGTGTCCAATAACAATAATATTATGTATGTACACACAACCGTCCATTCTTTTGCATTTATATTATGAGTATGAAGCAGGATGCCCAACTTATTCCTACTCACAAAATACTTCTACCACAATAATAATTATTATTGTATTAGTTTTCCCAATGGACAAGTTCTTGTCATTAAAGATGCTATTATTATATTATATTTACTTTTCGTCAGGCGTTAGTGACGCAGTAACATCAACTCTGTGTAATTAAATTTATAAAAATGTTTAAAGTAGAATTTACATCATAGTTTACATTAAGACGATTAAAAAACAAGTTGAACAATAAGTGACAGTGTTATCCCAGTGTGAACGCAAAGAGAAAGTGTTTTAAAGACGACTTTAAACTTTTTCTAAAAAGCTTCGATCAAAATTATAAACAAGTGACTAAAGTGGAAATTTGAACTTTTTAAACAATAGTTATCAGCGTTATCAGTTATCTTTGTAATCAAACAGTGAAAAAGTGAACAATATTTAGTAAATTTCTATAAAAATAATATAAAAACTTTTTGCTATCCGGAGGTACTTGATTTTAACGGAGACTGTTCACTGACTCTACCTCACAAATACAATTATTTTTCTGCATACAATTATTCATCGCTACTTTGAATACGATAAACTTTTTCGTCTACAAATTCTAAACACAATTGGTGTAGTGCGTAGAGCATTATCGCTGTATTTTCTGTTGTACTGTCTTCACTTATCCCTCTATCTCTCGTAACTTAAACCACAACAACATGAGTTCGACTCCAACAATACTTTACAGAACAATTTGTACATACGAGTACAATAAACAATCCAGGATTGTTGGAAACTGTAACACCATATGCATTTTTGTATGCATTTTTGTTCCGCTAATTCTGGCTCCAGGGCCCGCGCCCTTTGCCTTTTGGATTTTAAATGTGATTATTCTTTTGTTCGACATTCTGTGTGTTGTTATGCTTTGAAAGAGAAACAAGCATTTTTTTACAGAAGAAAGTTTTTTTTACAAAAAAAAATAAAGTACAATAATAGTTTTCTGTCTTTAATGTGTGTGGTTCATACTTGTAAAAAATGTTAAGAACGTCCATAATGTAAAAAGTTATAATTAGTCACTTTAATCTGCAAATTCAGAACAAGTCATAAAAAATAGTTAGATAACACTTTATTGAAACACAAAAAACAAATACCTATACAAAAAGCAACTCAAAACTAAAACACAATAAATTATTAACGTGTTACCATTGATGGTCTTATCGCTAAAGTGCAGCTAGGGAAGTATAACTAAATATGTTTTATGTTTCAAAGCACATTTTCGTTTCGCAGCTTTTGTAGTCGTTCGCGAGCGTAGTTTGAAGCTGGCTTAAAATCATCCTAATATCCAGAGTTAACTACATATTAAAACTAATGTCATTCCCAAGCAGATGATCGGATAGTTCCCAGACAATGGCTTACAACTTCTTCATACGAAACATTCCAGTGACCACCTGCCTCTATATAACGACTAGGAACAAACACAACCACCTATTTACGACGCCTCAATAGCCATGAAATCCACAAAGCCTCGGCTGCTCGTAAAAATGATAAAAATGTGTCGTTTTTCAGCGGTTGACCTCGAAGGAGGATGGCGGATTTAGTTTATAAATAACGTACAAATGAGGCTCGTTGGTCCGCGGACTAATCCTGATTTAGTGAGGTACCTGGGGCGATGCCGACGATACCAGCGCTCGTAGGGGGCGACTCGATTGGACACCGTAGCATAGGTATTTCAGAATGGAATAAATAAATATTTGTATGTCAGTGGTTCAGTCCCTCGTAGCTAAAATTGTACAATTTTTAAAACTATCGCGAGTTCTTCATAACTAAAACAACAAAAACGGCACAACTCACGTCCAATATTGTCGAGAATATCTCGACCACGGTTTCGGACAATTAATTACGATGTCCTTCATCAGGAGATCGCGTTTGCAGAACACGACGCTCACTGTCGAGATATTCTCGACAATATTAGAGGTGAGTTGTGCCGTTTTTGTTGTTTTAGTTATAGCTAAATATTTTATGTGCAGAGGCTGAGCATTTAATGAACAGAAAGGTATGGAATTCCTCAGGGCGTAGATATTATTAATATTATTACGTAGGTCATTGATATAATATTATGTAGTCGCTTTGTTGCATACCTTTTTCACACAATACCATGAACTTGATAGAAGAATCTTTTCACATCAAATGGCGATCTACTCCAAGATCAGATAAAGAGAGATGTGATAATGGTCTCAAGAGATCTCTCTGAATCCAACTGAGTTCTAATAAACTGATTGGACCTAGAACGTAATTTAGGAATTGTGTTTTCTTCTATCTTAAGTCCAGATTCAATTTTGGATACTATGTATTTGCTAAATTTAATTCTCTGGTCTACTATGAACAAGACCTTACCACCAGATTATAACCCACGATATAGAATTAAGTTTCAATATCTAAAGGGCACATTACCATAGGGCCGGCACACCTCGCCAGTTCATGATGTCAAAGGCTCGATGACTGAAGCGCTCAGTTGATATATGTGACAACCCTACCAATTAATGCCTAGAACATAAATTACGTTGACACTGGAGTAAATATTTTATAGCGCTTACACTTTACAGATAGAAATTGTGACGCTTGTAAGTTGGATTTACAGAGAATTATTGACTTGAATATAGGAGAGATTTTAGGGCTTTGAGTTGGTTTAATTCGTGTAAACATAAGATCGTCTATGCAATGCTATCATTATTATGTGGTGTTACCGAAACCCTGTGACTTAATTTCAATTAAAATCTTTACAGTTCTTGCGAATAAATCAAATAGCGCTTCGAATAGCGAATTCTGTCTTAGATGAAGTATGATAGAAGAATTTTCGCGTTCTGAATGCTTCTAAGTGTTAAAAAATACTATCAGGTAGCAGCGCATCCTGGACTCTTACATAACTTAAATTAAAATAGATTTTTATTAGATTTCTAATGTTATTGCGCACCGCTATACATGTTCTAATTTTTAAAATATACTGATCTATCAAAGCTCAGTCCAAACCACTGAACGGATTGACTTGAAATTTAGAACACAGAGAGGTTTTTTAACAAAGTCTCTGCTAAAAAAGGCATTCTCCACGCGGGCAAAAAGCATGAACTCAAACTCAAAATTCATTTTATTCAAATAGGCTACAATGAAGCACTTTTGCTAGTCAATTTTACAATTTAATAAATTATACTCTACCGCTCTTTCGCAAAGCAAATCTTTGAGAAGAACGAGCATAAGAAACCCATAAGCTTATATAAAAGCGAGTCTTAATTGTAAGCCTGAGTGTGAGAGTACACAAATGATACCAAATAAAACCAAGCACAGTAATGACCGATACGTCACACCTCACGCCTCACGCGCATTATGTCACGGTGCAAACACCGCGACAGATCCTGACTTATGCGAGGTACACAATGGCCAATCAATAACCATTGCAGGATGTAGCTGATTTGTTGGCCTGTAATGGAATCTCTGTACATACTTTACTGTTTAGATTCCAACTGCCCGTACCAAGCGGTTTACTTCACCTTGTTAAATAAGAACCGGTCGCATTTGGAACACATTGCCGTCAGCCGTGTTTCCCGAGCGTCACAACTTGGGCACCTTCATCACACGAGTGAATAGGTTCTAGGCATTTAAGCATCTGCACTTTCCATCAGATGGGATGTGATCAAACGTAGGCCTATTTAGTATAAAGAAAGAAATAAATAAGTGATTTATGGGATAGTTTTCCATTAACTATATTATTATAGTAATACTGGGCCTTTGTGCGCGTGGAGTCATCCTTTTTTAGCGTAGGTCTACTTTATTAAACCTATCTGTGTCACAAATTTCAACTTGATACGATCCTTTCAACGGTTTGTTGATAGATCAGTCAATTAGTCACTCTTTCCTTTTATACCTATATATTTAGTTCATTGAGCGATGTTCGAAAGAAGCTATAGGCATGCTGAGTGGCGTGCCGAAGAGACCAATATTCAGCTAGACTTACATATATAGGATAATACGAGTAGATAAAAACTCTAAAAAAAATCTCTAATAGGCCTTTTATACAGAGTCTGCCTGAGGAAGTACCACACATTTGCCACTTATTCATCCATCAAGCAGTAATGTGCAGGCATTACTGTGCCGGACTAAAGAACAATATTACCAGAGAAATTACTGCGATTTACTTCAACAACTAATATCTCGGGGTGACAGGGGTGCAGTGCGTCAACTCTTAAGTATTTTTCATTTCCCCGTATACCTATTTTACTCACTATCTCACCTATTTTTTTTTTTTAGTCTTTCTTATTCAAAATAGAAAAGGGGACAAAAACGCGCACTCACTAAATAAAAATTAAACCAGTGACTTCTCCCAGAAGTGTTGTAATACTAATTCAAAATCACTTTAATCTTGACATAAGGAAACTAAATTATGCGTTTGGGCCACTTCAAGCAATGTAATCTGAATTCGACCAGTTTTCTCATGACCACAATATTTTACTATTTAATTATACATGCGCTTAATGTAAACATAACATATTGTTACTATCTATTCACTATTTAGTGAATTGTGTCTCTTATAAAGCACTGCCCACCGTGCAAACGATTTTATAATACACCTAATTATACTTTATGCTAATTTTATTACATCTAAAGGGTGTATTTTTAGTGCAAGTCAGTGGGATTCAACAGGGACTGTGATGGAATTAGCGGTTTAGGATTTAGTTTTGTTTAGGTGTCATAAATTGTGACATTTAAATAGTTAATTAGTTTTAATCTCGTTTTTATGGTCTCGTCAACCGTTAGCACGAAATATGGCTTTGTGTTTGCGTTTTATGTAATATTTATTGTTAACTCAAAATATATTGAGCTTAGAATTTAATAAAGTAACGGATTACAAACTATTAACAACATTTTCTTTTGAAAATTTTCATAATCGGCTTTATAACTTTCGTTTTTGTATAAAAACATTATGTGATATTAAAAACCTTGGGAGTTAATAGAAGTCAAACAAACGACAAGTTTTATTTTCCTAGATCAAGCAATTTTACTCGCTAAAAATCCTTAATGTTGTTCCACATTAACCTACATACGTATTAAATTTCAACACAATCGCTCCAGCCATCGCGTCTTATCATCCATAGATACTACATCTGTATGACTTTGAAAACGACGCAATTAGTGTATAATAACAGTTATGGATAAATTTTGTGTGCAAAAAATGGAATATGTACAAAAATATAACAAATAGAATATCTACCAACAAACAAATGTAGAGCACAAATTAAATAAAACGTAGTATGTTATAAAAACTTTAAAAATATCCTCTAAAACCTACCTCCTCCATAACTTTCCTCCCTTATACCTCTTAAATAATCGTTTTATAAATTGGACGTAGTTAAACGAAAATGTTCCAATCCACAAACTTTTTTGTTTTAAACTGTATAATTAAAAACTGTGAGTTTTATTGTAAGAAAACAAAATATTTATTTCATTTACGGGACTTATTATTTATTCGTAGATTTACGGAGTACGGCTAAAACACAAAAGTGCATTTATCTCAAATTGACACGCCTGTGGATTGGAACATTTTCGCTTAACTGCGTCCAATTTCAACTAAAAATAACTCAACTAATCCAATTGATTGTCCAAAAATCTGTAACAAGCTACAGAAATTCCCTTGTCATCGTGTGAATGTGAACTGTACACGGCAACATTCCCTCACAGTTCCCGGTCCGTGGGCGGGCACGCAGCAGGACTCGTCCCGCCCAGCATCAGGCGATTTGCACGTTATTTTATGGGAATTTGTTGAACAAATCACCTTATTGCTGAAGAAAGGGGTGGTTACTCGTGGCACTTGTGCTTGTAATTTTGTATAGAATTTATAATAAATTGAATTTAATTTTGAACATGATTTAAGCCATAAAAAATTTCGAAGTGTACGAATTAATTAGAAGAAAGAGAGGTTTCGGTCAATTGGAATTTCTAAAATCTTTACCAAATTGTCAAATAATATAGAGAAGAACTTAATATAAATACTGAAAATCGAAATCCACTAATATATAATAGCTTAAGTCGGTCAGTGGTTTAACCCATGATGAAACGGAGTTTATGTGTAATTCTTAACTACCTTTCATACCAAATTTCAACAGAATCGTGTTAGCTGCTTAGGTACGAACATACACAAACGCCCGTAGTGTGATCACACGATTTAACCATTTCATAAAAGATCTCATTTTAATTCACATGTACCGATAAATTAAATTCAAATTCATCTAATAATGTACAACAAAGTTGCTCTTGACTCACCAGCGGGGTGCCTCACACCCTTACGACCCCTAAGATACCCCATAAGTACCCCAAAAGCACTCCATAAGCTCCCCATTCCTCTGGGCGTTATCTTCACGCAGAGAAGATTGGAGTACAACTTAACTATTTCACAATGAGGCGCTATGAGAAAAATGGGCGGTCTTATGACTTATAAAGACTGGTGTGACTTTAAATGAAGTTAAAATTATAGACTTTAGACTTGTATTGTGGGAAAGTCAAAATAATTCGGTAACAGTAATTATTTCAACTTCTTAAATTCCAGATCGTTAATGAGGATCATATTTTATACGCAAAATAACGCGTACTTAGTGCAAATTAAGCATAGTTATAAGAATTAAACTTCTGAGAGTTGTCAATGTGAAGTATGAAGATAATAAGCTTTATCACTATCCCTATCTTCACTCTTTACAATTTTATTCATATTTCAAATTTACGCCGCATCACTCCAACATCATCTTTACGTAACTTATCCCAAAAAAATGAAGCATAAAAAACTAACAAAGAAAGTTAAAAATGTATGAATATTGAAAAAAAATCCGGAACAATCCGAAATCCAAATACCTGCAAACGACAAAAGGATTCTAAAATTGATCATAGGTTTAAGCTAAAAGGGATGCGAGATTCAGGTGTCAATTCCGAAAAAAGTTTTCATTCAGAATTCAACTTTCAACGTATCAAATCTCTTTGGTAACAAAAAAGTTTTGATAAAAGGTGACAAAAGATTGCGCACGCAATCTAAGAATCCAATATGAAATGACAATAGAAGTTGTTATTTTAGGTTCAACTGTTCGAGTGTTGTGGGATTGAATCTAACTTCCAGATTGATTTCATAGACAATAGACGGAATAACTGGATTGGGTTAGGTGAATAGAAATGATGCACTTATTGTAAGCATACTTGCACATGCGACAACTAAGTTGCAAACACATAATATTGTTCACATGCTACACTTTTACTAAGTATTTTAAAGGTTTTGAGATTTGATAGCAATGTAGGTACCTATATCGTACATAATACGATTCATATTATTATGTATACTATAGGTAAATGCCTCATGCATCCTTCGAGCATTCAAACGAATAAGCATGCTGTATTTTGTGAAAATGTTTATGTAAGTGTGAAAGCAGTTTTAAGTTAAGGCAATTACAAAAGTCAGTAAGTTTTCATGTTAAATTAATTTAAACTAGCTCATCCAATTAACTTTGTATCGCCAAAGTCAATGAATATAGTGTTTGATACTCTCTAATGTACTTATATAAAAATTACATAATTATGTAATTACTTTATTTATAGTAACTAATAAAAATATACAAAGAAATAATAAGTTGTAAGTAGCTGCTGCGCTTGTTGGAAGTTGTCGCTTGTAAGTTGAGTTAGCTTCATTTGTTTTATGAAGAAACTACTTCCAGTAATGTTTCTATTTGATTGACTCTAATAGAATGTTGATTGATTTACCAAGTGTAATCTTTGAGGAATCTCATGCAAAATGCAGTATCATCATTACAAATGGAAACGGTTCAATAGTGGATAAATTGTTTTGTAATATGCAAAAAGTAGATTGCATTTCGTCTGTGATAATAGGTACTGTATTATACTACTGTGTGTATTTTGTACCGAATTTGTACTTCTTTATTTTTGTACTTTTGTATAAATATTTTAACCAACGCATTTTATATCCTGTTGTTTTCTTTTGTTCCTGTTGTTATTTCAATAAAGATATTTTGAAATTAGCTTGTCTATTTAGGTTGATATAAAAAAAAGGCTGAACCTATGTACTCGTATTAATTTTAAGAACATGTTGAGCTCAATATTTTGCAAAAATGTTTTTAATTAGTTTACTTATTTTGTTTTTATCATTTTTATGTGTGTGATTGAACGTATTAAACGCAAAATTTCAGTAACACAAGTTTCGTTTCCGAAATTGTATATAGAAAATTTAAGATTGATTGATATTTTCTAGTCTAGAACAGATTATCACTCTCTTAACGGAGATGATTACAGCAATTTTTTGTTACTATAAAGTAACTACTTAAGTAGGAACTCGTAGTAGTAGAATAGAGTATACCTATTAGTAGAAAGTTGGATTATAACTTTAAAAGAACATGATAGTATGTATATTAAACAGTGCTGTAATAGTGACAATGATTGTGGCACCGATCGGGCACTCACGCACGATCCAACATGGCGCGGCGTGGTGCGATGGTGTGCCGCCGACAGCCACATTGTTCAAACAGAAACGACACAATCTTTCCTTTTCTTTTATTCTTTCCTTTATCTTTCATTCTTTCCTTTTATCTTTCATTCTATGTCGCGCACAATGGCCGCGCGTTGTGCCCGTGGCATTTTAGTTAACCACGATTTTAAACTTTGTTTTTGGCGTTGATACTTTTGTACCTCCCTTTTCTGTATTTGGTTTTTTGTCACGGACAAAATGGTTGTTAGACTCTGTTTGGTGTCGAGCTTGTTTAAATTTCAAACTGTTTGTCCGACCGCTCGGTGAGAACCTCGCTTTTGAAATAACTAATAACTGCTACAGGACGTACCAGTGACTGTATGATTGTCATCGTTACGAACGATTGTTTGTCAAGGACATACCAGATTATTATCTCGTGTTTATGATTTTGCATACAATCATAAACATGTTTTATAGAAGTGTTAACGTATCTGTAAGCTCTTTGTGTTCTTAGGTCTTAAAAGGGGTCAATTGTTCACCATCTGCGTCGTCCTCGGGTCTAATCTCGCGATTGTACAACCTCAAGGCCTCGATTCGGTTTCATTGTAGATCGACAATGGCGTCACAATGAGCGCTCGCATATTATCCATTCATATCATAACGTTTATAAATACGTTTCACGGTGGCATTGTGGACGTTGTCTCCGACTCCCCGAGGATACGTCCGAACAAAGAATCCGTCATAATGGCTGAAAGTTCGGCTCTTACAAAGCCCGTTTGCAACCCGTCATTTTCGTACCTATTGGCTATTTTATGACAATAACTCTATTGTTGTCGGATGGATTGTGCGCGGGGTATTATGCCCATCGGAATTCGCGAAACTGGAATTGTCTCAGGACGGCTCCGCTAACGAACGTCGCCCGGAGCGAATGATTTTCTTGACTCTTCTAAAGGCGCAGATGTCTGAAGGAACGAGCATGCAGTTAAATGGGTAATGGCACCTGAAACAAAGGTGTTCACGTCGTTTGGTATGTTCGAAGCGTTTTCTGTGGAAGGCATTGTTTGGTCGCGCGTCCGAGTCAAGCTGTGCGTGATAATATTTAGTTTGTAGGCAGGCTGCGATCCATTGTCGCGGCTGGTCGAGCCGGCCACTTGAGACCAGGTATTCATTGTGCAGACACACGGGAAACTCTAAGGTCTGTTTGTTCAAATCTCTTTTTCGGCTTCTGTGCGTTTGTGAATGGCTTCTGTTATACAAACATTACCAATTATGAGGATGTTGGTCTTTGTGCCGTGAACATGGTTCTGTAATGCGTGTTGTAGACTTGTCTCGTTGTTCGCTGCTTATTATTGAACATTTCTATGGTACAGGGGTTTACTTATTATAATTAACAAGAAAGTGGTTATTCATCATTACATTAAATATAATATATATAATATCTACCACATAATTTCTTCTGTCTTGGAACTTACTTGATTTCATCTATTTCTTATAAAACTCATATATTGTCGTTAGTGTTTTACTATTATAATATGTATGTTTTTCTTTTTAATTTTAATTAAGAGTTATCTTTATCTATAACTGTTTTTGGATTAGCGATAGTTTATCTCATTATTGTGTCTACATCACACCTTCGTGTGAACCAATTTCAAAATCAAACACCCCTTGTATGAGACTAAAGGTTCATTCAGCGAAGGCACTAGTCTGGAAAAATTAACCGATCCCATATCTCAAATCATACGAAACTTATTTTCAATCTACATCTTTTTTGTCTTCATCAAACACAATTATATAACTTTTACCGTTATAATAAGGTTCAGTTTCGTCTGTTTTATCATTATTCGTTATATTATTTATCTATTGTGTGGCACCCTTTGCTTTTATAGAATTAGCGTCTCTTGTCTTACGCGATCGTGGTCAGATAACGGTTTTCAATGATAATTTGATTTATTTACGGCATTGAAGTTCTTTTACAAAGGCCATTTTTTACAGTAGAGTTTGGAAAGAAAACGTATTAAAATATAATTTTGTCTTAGAATATTACAAATTCTTTAATTTCCCTGTTTATTATGTTTATCATAATAATATTACACTTAAGGTGATATTTTGTGTGTATGTTTTTTCTTCTTCGTTCTTAATTTGCTAATCCATTTATTGAGCCAAAAGTTTTGCTAAAATTACACGTAAGTTACCTTTCTACAAGTGAAAATCAACGTCTAATTCAACGACTATGTTACTGTACAGAATAATAACAAACCTTGTTGCTTTTGTTTAGTTTCATAATAAAAAAAGTTAAAGTTTCCTATGACCTACGTTTGTATCCACTCCACTTCAGCCGCCAAACAGTTAACAACTTTTATAACTCTTAAACCTTTCATTTATTATTGTACTTCAAACTCGACTTCCAATTATTGAAGACTGTTTCGAGTGGCATTCCATCAACGGACATTAATTGTTCAATTATTTCCATATATAAACGGTAGTTGCGTCTTGAGGCACGTGGTTACAAAGAACCACTTCTTCGTTGGCTTCATTATGCTTTAATGGTCTTACGTTTTGTATGAAAAAATTGACTTCTTCTGCTACCAAACGTTCTCGACTTACGTTAAATTAATTAATTCTGAACTCTGTTACTTTCATTTAAGGTTGTTATTTCACTAAGTTAATGAAGATTGTAATCAAAGATAATATAAGTTTAAATATAGCTTGAATCATCTTACATAGAAGTAAGAGGCCAGTTATGACGGTGATGATAGAATGAGCTAGTTAGAGCATTGCTCCAATTGTTTTAGATACGCAAACGACGTTTGACGACCTCTGTGGCACGGTGGGCTAATACCCGCTTGCAACACAGTAGGTGTCGGGTTCAATATTTGTGTGATCCACAGGTACATATTTGTTCCTTATCCATAATCCGTTATCCTAACCACCATAACACATGCATTAAGTTGCTTAGCTAGGGGTTAGGTGGAGCTGTGTGTAATGTCCTGATTTTTTTTATTTCTAAATGAAGAACTCGCTATGAACTCGTCTATTTTGTATGTTATCTGTAATGTTATTTAAATAGTTGTTCAGATTCACAGCTTGTACACAAATACACAGTAATTACAAAATTACATGTGTTTGGTATTTTAATTTGAAAGCGTTTCCCTGTAGCTGTGTTTCGGATGACGATGGAGTTTCGGCTTTAATTGAGGAGTTTTTGTTTGAGGTTAACGTATTGTATTCGTTACAAAAAGTGTATTTAGGAGCTATGTTTTGTGTGCTAGTTTCTAATCGTACTAGTTTTTTATTATGGTCAAGCAGACGGCGTAAATACTTCCCTCAACTGAACATAAATTGTTCAAGTTTGATACTAATTTCAATTAATTTGTAAGAGAATCTGCAAGATTTCTATTTAGGACTTCATGTCGCGTCTTTTCGAAAATTAAAACATTTAGAAATCTGGTTCGTCTAGAATGTTCTTCCCATAGAAAGAAGCATTTCCATTTCCATCTTAGCCTTTGACCACCATCTAGTATATTTACATGCCCACTTTTATTTACTTTGTCTACACATTAAAAGTTCTTTCAACTTTCGACATTTTATTACTAGTACCGGACCAAATGACGTTTTTGCCTATAATCGTTACGTTTTACGTAGATTTCGATGAGAATTTATTTGACAGAGTCATAGCTCGTTAAAATGGTATACAGTAATTGCATTGAAATGCATTCTTCTTCTTTTAATGGCCTATGATTTTGGATAAACTTATAAATAAAGGTATTCGGATTTCAAATTTACCGTAGTAGCATAAAATGTGGCAAGGCAAGATAGCTAGGGCATACGAAATTTAGCCCGTGTTCCAGTGATGATCGTAAAAATGTTTATAGGTATATACTTATTATAGCTTCGAAGTCTTGAGTAACACTGCTACTGTAATGGGCTGGCATATCACTTTATATGTATAGTATCTAACTAGTTTATGCCCGCGGCTTTGCCCGCGTGCAGTAATCCTTCCTTAGCGGAGATCTACGTTTAACCCGATCCGATAAGCGGTTTTGGCTGTGCGTTGATAGATCAGTCAGTCACTTTTTCCTTTTATATATATATAAAGATTATGATCAAGACAATGCTGCATTGCTGTAAAGAGGTTAAAGGGTTTATTCATTGCGTTTGACTCTCTTGCTCAAACGGTATGATGAATTTTAAAATACTATATATTCGAAGAACAAAACTTTTTAAAAAAGGCCCCCGGTAAAGTTCTGTTCTGTTGGAGTATAAACCAACAGTATTTTTAAGATTTTTTAAAAGTTACGTTAGAATTTTTTTCGGTTCAATCAAGACGAAAGTTTCCAAAGATTCATTTAAAAATTTCGTTCTCTTCCCACGCTAAACTAGAATAGTTAAATAAGGAACGTTCAATATTCAATAAGTGATTGGTATTTCATAAACAGTTACAAATCAAATCCGGGCGGCGTCGCTATGTCTGCCTCGATACGAACCTGTTCTGATCTTAAACCACAGTGTAACTATGAATACAGTAGAGAAACATCATGGAATCACAGTAGAAGGGAACTCTGATCGTTCAGGAACTTGAAGACTGTTACGATTAATTATTTATTGTCAAAAGATTACAAAGATCTAATTAATATTTAAAAAAAAACAATTTTGTTATGAAGTGCATGCAACATTCCTCTATCCTCCTATTATTTCCCCCCTGAAGTTTTAATAATGTTAACATTATTTGTTTTTCCTCTGGAATCTTAAGTAGAACATAAACTTGTTTTTAAGCTATTGCATAGCTTCTATCGCGGGCCTTGAGCGTGGGGACCGAATCCAGAAATTCCGTAACGAAAAAAACCTAACCCCCTCCACTATATTTTTTTTTCCTTTGTTTTTTTTTCTTTGATATTAATTCAAGTTACACTTTGAGCGTGGTGACCGATAAAAAAACAAATTTATTTATTATTTATTTAAAAAATAAATAAATAATTATAATTACATAAGTTGATAAAAAATGCTATGCAATAGCTTTACCGCGGCAGTCTCCGAGTGCCACACGTCTTTTTTTTTATGAACCGGGCTCTTGCATAGTTGAGACGTCTACTGCTTTACTGTTCTAGAGTTACTTAGCCTGTGTTATTGTGGATCTATGCTGCATTTTTCCGTTATAATTCTATGTAATTATTATTGTCGTATAACAATGCATCACATAAACATTTTTCCTTTACACACTTTTTGTCCTTCTCCCAATAATGTGTTATTTCTCTTACTGTTTAATCCACACTGTGTCGGTACTATTCCAGGGCGGGTATCTATTGAAGTTTTTTGTTTTTGATTTGAATGCCGCTTTCGACTATGGATGTGTTTAGGATTTACTATGACATGTGTTATGTGTAAGGTGTAATCGATTTGGACCAGAATTTCTGAATATCTTTGGATTTTTTTATTCAGACAACGATACAACTTGGGAATAAGTAATAACTTCAAGGTACGAGTGAATAGATACTTTTCTAGGCAATTTATGTAATTCATCGTGGACCGCATATTTTTTTCTCCTAGGTCTTATTCAGCATGACTTTTATTTAAATTTAATTAATTATAGTTACTAAATAGATACATTTGAAGCAATATAGGTGCATACTTAATGCCTATGCCACATTCATAGTGTATGTGTATACTTATTATGATATAGTGGGTACAAGTCATTATAATTAAAATCTTTGAAACGCACTGTCATCAAAAATTGAATAAAGAATTAACCGAACTATCAAGTATACGTCAAGAAAAGTGCGTTCGGAAGCACCGCCTCCAAAACCGCTGTGTCATTTTAATCAGGTTTTTGAACGCAATTTATCACCGTCGCTACTAAAAGGATTCCTTTTTTAAATAAACACAAAGAATGGTGGGAAGAATGCGTTACAAAATATGTGGAGGTTTTCTTAACAGGTGGTACCTACTAGCTTTATAGGTGATACTATTGTCCTATCTGCTTTTTCATAAGACACTTTTAAACCACACATAAAATTCAACCTTACTGGCACAATTTTACGGTCGTTTATTGTCTATTTTTGTATTAGACTTATGTCTTTAAGTAATTGATGTACAAAGCGTTGCTCAATGAACTTTTTTGATTCGATTTTGTTTTTATTACGTTGCCTACATATGTTTGTGATGGCGGCATTTTTGTCTGATGAATTTAGATGTTATGATAAGTATGAATGTAATTAATTTGAAAATAATAATTATGATGTTCTTAAGTAGATTGTGCCTAGAGATGTTTGATCATTTATTTTCATTATTATAATCTTTGATATTATGTCTTTTGAGTTTTGAATAGAGAATAATGTTGAAGATTAGAAGAGCAAGGATATTAGCTAAGAATTTTATTAATATTAATTTATTAAATAGTAGATGTTATAAAATGTTATTACAGACCAGGCTTAAAAGGATTAAATTTTGATGTACTCATAGTATTATATTAAATACAATGTCATTCAGTTACTTTTTTTATAATTATGCCTTTCTAATCAAGCAAACATCATTTTAAAAGAATAAATCAACTTTCATGAAACAAACCTTTTCAATGATTTATAGAAATTACGTAAACTGTTATTAGGGCGCATCTGCACTGTTCACTATTATCCTACATTATTTATTTGCGACAAAACTAATCAAATTTCCACGCGAACAAACACAACATAGCTCATAACATGTGCTATTATCTACCGAACAATGTAATAAAAGCGCGTTAAAAGTGGAAAAAAAATGGCGATTTTAGTAAAGATCGATTGTTGTGCAAACTTGCGATTCGATCCGGTTAAATGGGGCGATATTAAACGGCCGATTTTTTCCCGCATGTGAACTGTACTTAATGATTTAGAACTAATACTTTATAACTAAATTGAACTTTATGAACCACTAATAAAGTTGATTTTTGAGGGCATTCCTTTAAGAAAATTGTCGAATTTATGGAATCATATTTTTAAGTTTTTTTGCCGACTTTGATGCGTTTTGCGCAAATCAACTCATGCGCAAGGTAAGTGGGAGAAAGGTATAATAGTTTCAGGATATGATATGGTACATCCGTTTTGAGTTATGATCGGTTTCTTTGTCGGATTAATATAATTAGATATTATAATAGTTCACTTCCTGTTTTTTGTTAAATGTATTCGTTGTTTTGAAGCGGCACTGCTGTGCTTTTATTTTTGTAATAGTACCCGCTATTATTGCGTCTTGTTATTGAGTAGATATAATAATATTAAATACATACAAACAATTTTTTTATTGTGGCCGGTTCAAATGGAGATGGTAGGACAAACTGCATGTGAATTTGTAAGAAGACAACGCAAAAGCGACAGCAACTTGTGTTTATCTTCTAAAATATATAAAAGGAAAGAGTTACTAACTAATGTATCAACGCACAACTCAAACCGCTGAACGAATTGGGTTTAAATTTGGAATACAAACAGGTTTTATGACGGAGACCTCCGTTAAGACACAATTTGGCCTTGCGGGTAAAACTTTAAACATAGGTAAGCGAGTAAAATATATCTTGAAAAAAAAACGTACCATTGGTATTCGTAGGTTGTACCATTCACCATCAGGCGGCCTGTCTGCTTGTTTGTCAGTCCTGACATTAAAAATATCCTCGGCAAACACCAAAGGCGCGAGTAACTCAAAAAGCGAAATATTCATATGAATCGGTCCGATTACCGGATACAGGGCGACATGATAAAACCCTTTTTGGAGTGTTAATACCGTGACAAATGTACAATTTATGCGATTGTGGTGGCTGCGGGCGCCCCGCTGCGCGTGCGCAACTAATGGAGGGTGCACACTTGTGCCTATTGGACATACTGGACTTTACGGAGGTTAAATTCCTACATACTAAAGTTAATAACTAAATAATTTCCAGTTTTTTTAGTTTAAGTACGCGAAAATTCTTTAACTTAACGGCCTCTGGACTGGAAATACTTTTATTTATTTAACCTAAGGCCCTGGAACAAGTGGACTGGAAAAAAAAAATATTATCTAAAGCTTGACCAGGATGCATTTTCAAAAAGCACCTACATCATATCCTGCAAGCCCCCATGCAAAGTCGAGGATCTTAAATTATATACTTTCGAATCTACTATCTTCTAAATTTTGTCACCATCAGTGGAGCTTTTTTATATAAGGAAATAAGAAGACGAGCTAGACGCTCTCCTGATGGTAAGAGATAATTGCCCATTACAATCAGTCTAGTGCCATCCAGGATATCACACTGATGTTAAATTCTAGGAGCACTACACCAACGCTTGCTACACAGGATAGATAGGATAGTTATTTTAAGTTTTTTTTTGTTATCCCCGAGAAAAAATGCATTACGCATACCCTCTCACCGGGGGTATGGGAGGGTTATGTGGGACTCCCCGTGCAGAGCGACTGCACGGTATACCCACTAAAACAACTCAGCGGAATTCCCGCATCGTATTTGTAACGGAGGACTGGGAATCGGTATAGTTAGCATCCAGTCCTCTAGTTATTTAAAATTATGGATTAAAACGGTGTAAATAATAAAGGAGTGTGTACCCTTCGCCTTAAAGAGTCCCATATCAAATATATCTCACGTCGTCCCATAATGATTCGTTTAGTTTCATTATCCTCCGTCGAGCGGGTACCTGATATGACGTCACGGGTAAACGGTAGCCTCATCTCAGATTAAACATTTTATAACACCTCGGACTGAATTTTAAATAAAGACAAAAGGTTTTATAAAGATCTATCTGAAATATGATTCATTTGATTTATTCTTGTTTTTTTTTATACAACGAAGTAAGAAGACGCGCAAGACGCTCTCCTGATGGTCTCTTAATAATAACGCTGCCCATAATTAGTACAGTGCTACGCAGTATTTTACAAATGTAAAATTCTGGGTGCACTGCGCCAACGCATCTTACTTGAGAGTTATAAGATGTTAAGACTCTTCAGCCCAGTAATTATAGTAATAGGTTTATAGCAATTCAATTCAATTTATTTAATCATTGCAAGAAATATGTCTATTATATGTATAATAAGACGTTTCTATAATATAATTGGCTCAACATATATCTGCAATGTTTCGTTTATAATTTAGTTAGAACTCTGGAAAGTGTATTTGAAAATAATAAATTTGGTTATTATTCTTACTGCCTGAAAATCGTTCGATTTCGATAAACTGAAACTCTTTTATTCGAAATTAATTTATTCAAATAGGCTATAGTGGAGCACTTTTGCAAGTCAATTTTACAATTATTTACATAGTTATATTTTGAGATTCTACCGCTCGTTCGCAAAGCACCTCTATGAGAGAAACGAGCAAGAAACTCATAGGTTTGTGAAAAATTGTGACAAATGGTCATATAGAGGAGCTGAATAACCTTTTGCAATAAAAAATAATATGTATAGAGCTAGAATTTTCAAAACACTAACACATGGATTTATATTTAAATTATAAACATTAAAATAGCGTAGCAACACCAACACCTCAGCATGACATTCTCGTAAATCTTTTTAATCAAATTACAAAAACAAAATAATTCCGTTGACACCTAAAGCATTCATCAATATATTTTATCATTTTTCCGCTATTCATAAAGCTATTTTTAATTGTAAAACAAATTATTCCAGTGGCCATTTTTTTAATTTAATGTGTCCCCGACCTTGTCACATGATTAATGTAGTAAGATAGCATTGAGTTACACGTAGTATTTACTAGAGACGACGCTACATATCAGTACAGTGTTCCGTTCACTTGTGGCTTTCCCACCGCACATTGATTAGGTGCTTGCTCATGAGCGTTTAAAGTACTACTGGATTTGCAACAAAAACAGATCACTTTAAATAATAAGAAGATTATTAAGCTACAATTACTACATACAATTGTTACTTACACTATATACTCAGAAAATAAAATACTACATAATAAGTATCTACCTAATATTAATGATAGGTACAATATAAGTAATTAAACGTACCTACAAGTGACGGTCTTATCGCCCAAATAATGACAAATATGTGGTTTCTGTATCTATTTTAAGTATGTATTTACAAAAGAAAAGTATATCCGTTAATTAATTATTATAAGTTTTATCCGTTATCCTAACCACCATGACACAAGCATTACTCATACTCATTTATTAATAACATTACAAAGTTACAAGTCACAAAATGATACATAAAGTATTAACATAATATTAAACACAATAATTTTATATATAATATTATTCAAATAATTCTTTAAAATTGTAAAACGCTTTCTCTGCAAGCCATTAATTGCTTAGCTTGGGGTTAGGTGGCGCTGTGTTTACCACACAATCCTGAAATATTTGTTTGCTAGAGTGTGCGATATTGAACTAACAATTTGATAATTACGATGAGATTTTAAGGACAACCTTGGCAGCCATTGTTTTTAAAGCAGAACAAGACTTCTGATGAAGATAACTTTTCTAGCTGAACATATAACTCAATGCAAGACGGCGACATTTTTGAAATATTTCGTTTAGCTCCAAACTTTAATTTATTTATAACATTAATTATGTCAAAGCAAGCGTGTTTTTACGATTATTATTATTATGTTATATTTCACAAATAATTTTATAGTGTTTTTGAATGTGCACAGATGTAGGCAAGTGATATGGTGCTGAAATATGAATTTTGGTGCCCCCTCCAAAACTCCTCCGAACTTTCAGTAAAATTCCACCCATTTTACTGGAAGACTCACGTGACTAGACGAGCTATTAAGCTCACTCTGACTCTGACCTGACTGACTAACTTATTACTTAAAAAATAACATTTAACTTGACACTGGCAAAACACGAAAGTGGAGACCATAATTTTAATATCCCGTGAACATTCACGAATTTTACTCGACACTGGCAAAATGCACATGTTGCCATATTATTAAAAAGAAAAAAAAAAAAAAAAAAAAAAAGTCATCGCTTTAGTTGTTCATTATGCTAAATCAGTGAACATAAAACTGTGGAATTTAGTTCAAGAATGTTCATTATAAAAATGGACATAATATTTAAGAAATATGCTGTTTGATGGGACTGCTGATGCGGGAAACATTCGAGTTGAATGAATAAAAAAATACTATAAAATATCAAAAGCCGGTAGACTTTTAAATATACGTAGATAGACTGGTCACTAAAATAGTCACATCTTTAATTATATGCCATCAAAAATATAACTTAAAAAAAAAACCAAGTCTCTTCTCTTCTTTAACTGTAAAAAGGTTGTGAGATCCATGTATCTAATACTAGCTGTGCCCAGCGGTTTTACCCGCTGTACCTACATATATTATGCCTATGAGTTATTTCAGGGTCTAAGCTATCTCTATACAAAATTTCAGCTCAACCGGTCCACCCATTGAGGCGTGAAAGAGTAACAAACATACATCCAGACATCCATACATTTTTACAAACTTTCACGTAAAATATTAGTAACACTAAGTCGGTTAATTTATTCAGTCTCTATTCAAAGAATGTTCCGTCTTAAGTTATTGCGTACCTAATTAGTAATTAGCTTATCAAACAACATCTTATAATGACCATATCAACATAAAAGAACTTTTTTAAAAATAAATATGTATTTTTAATAAATAGATTGAACTTGACCTTAAATTTGGTATGTAAGATTAGCATGTAAGATTAACACGTGCGAAGATCGTGATAAAAGACCCGATTAATAAAAATAACATGAGTTCAAATCGCAAAAGTCTAGTATGACACAATATCGAAATGAGAAAATAGACTGCCAAAGTCGCTCACTTATGGAGAATTCACCTTTTCAAAACAAAGTTTAGAAAAGCGGTATTCCAGCAAGAGTTAATTGCTTCAATAATAATAATTATTTTTATAATCCTGACACAAAAGCTTTTAAGTTTTAAAGTGCCACTGTATTTATTGCTCACTAATCACTTCAATTAAACCACTTTTATGATCCGATTTCACACTCGCGAAAATGCCAGTTTGACATTCAAGTCTTGAAAAAAGACAAGTTTCAAGTCTTGGTCGAGCGGAAGCTTCTGGAATGTGCAATGATTCACAAAATCCGGGAGGTCGTGTTAGCTCTCAAAAACGTCCGAACGTAAGGTGGCAAAAATTCATCCTTATTTACTTTATGACAACCGCTAGCGCGAATTAAACGGAGGATACAAACACATACCAAACATAAACGGCTTGGTTTGCTGTGTTTGTGATAGACGCTTTTGTTTTCTAAACTTTTCTACTGTAAAATATTATAACATTGGATCTATTTGTTATAATAAAAGTATATTAAATTAATTTTTTTTTTATTGGCGGTCTTATCGCTCAAAGCGACTTGGCCTAAATGCACGCGTAAAGAGTGAAATTCTCAAACGCAACAAATTATAATATAAGAATTTGCCTATTAAAACCTGTTGGTAATTTTTCTTCGCAGGTTGGTAACCTCTACGTCCAGTGAATATAAGGTGTTTGTGAATGTTAATTGAAAGTCTGAATCTTGATGAACGATCTCATCCGATGTTATCTGGTAATAAGACATTGTGTGCTCGTATTGTGCTGCTCCTGGATTTAACTGCTTCAGTTTTTGTGCCTTTTGACTGTGGTGCGTTAAGATTTATCTGTATGGTTAATTGCATTCATTTGTATAAAACAAGAACTGCTTTGTATTTTTGAGTTAATTCTTTAAAACAAAATATATGAATTGTCAAATTAGAGGTGGTCTATTTTGAAGCCGATTTTCGAAGTTATAGTTTTGATAAAAGATCAATACAAAAATTTTAATATTTTGCTTTAAGAATAGCTAATAAAGCTCAAGATTTCCCGATTTTGGTAGTGGAAAACTTAATAAATCCGTAAATAAACACCAATATTTTATACTTTTTTGTATCATTATTTATTGACAGTAAAGAAACAAAAAGATACACACGAAAAAAAGTACCTATACAATTTGAACAATTCTATTGTCAAATGGGAAAGACTCAACTATGGCAGCACATAGGGAGAAACCCCTGCGCAGCGCTGGTTTTCAGTCTATCCTATACTCGAGCGCCGGTGTTAAGGGATACGGGATTGTGGCCTAGGAGAATGTCTTTGATTACACTTGTCACTGGCAAATATAGGTACAAATGTGTACCTACAACAGAAGGGTTGTTAGTTCTGTTGAGCCGTCTCGACCGTTTTACTGAGAGATTATCGAACCAAGCCCGGTCGTGAAGTTGGCTAGTCCTGCTGTGACACACGTTTGTCCAACTTGTAGTCGACCCTGCCGCTCCAGGATTGGTTTTATTAGCCACCAACGGAAGTGCCAACGCAACCCAACAGACAGTGCTTAAATCGTCTGCAATAGACGCAAATACCGATGATGATGATGACCTACAACATCTTTCCCGTCAAATATAATAAAAAAGTTTTCCAACCTAATGATCGTAAATGGACCGTCCCTGTATCACAATACGTGAACAAGTTGGGTGTAGTTTCACAAGTTTATGGGGGCTACTGTTCAATAAAACTCAGGTGTTGGACGACATGATATATAGTGACCAATTAAACCGCCGCCTTCCTAATGATGAGCTACTGGGGGTCCGTGTGTAGAGACGTGAATATTTAGACATGGTATAATATATAAAAAATTGATTGGACCTTTGCCAGATGTAGTTGTGCCGTTTTTTGTTGTTTTAGTTATGGAGAACACTTGCGATAGTTTCAAAAATCTGTTCTAAAATTAATGTCGTGGCATGGGTCGGCGAAGCGCCAGAATTAATAATAATTAAATGTAATTTTAATGCCTACATTGCAGCTCAAATCTCTACTCTTAGCCAATCTCAAATTAACAACCTTACTTGAATGTGTACCTAATTTAAAAAAAAACTCGTTAATTCGAAAAAAGTATAATTATTAAGACTTAGATAGTGACTGCAATTTTATTTTAAAAGTCTACTATTAAGGAAAAAGGAGTAGATGAAAAAGTACCACCAGACCACAATATAGGTCATATCTGCACGTCAATAAGCGACAGTGACCATAAATCTGGTTATCGTTTAGACACCTTTATAGCACCATAAACGTTTTTAATTAAGGATTGGGATCACGATCATCGCCGACTCCAGTGGCGGATCTAGGGGGGAAGACCTAAAAATTCCAATTCCAATACTGTATTATAATATATTTCCCCTCCATACACGGTTGTCTGGAAGAGATCGCTTTGTACGATAAGACCTATTGCAACCTATAGCTGTAATTGTTGTTATTGTAAAATTTACTTTGTATTGGTATCAATAAAGCAATTTGTGTGAGTGTTATTTATCACTATTTCTATCTATGACCCGTAAAACATAAGCGCGATTAGGGACTCCACTACCTTATCGACCATATATATGGCAAACTGCTTTTATATCTTCAATTTGAAAGAAAAAAATTAAAAAGTAGCTTTTAAAAAGATAGATTCGCACACATTAAGTCTTTGAAGTTAGCCCCCAATAATTGAGTTCTTAAAAATACTGCAAAACCGTCTCTATCATCAAACCCCCGCACAGAAATCCTGGATCCGCCACTGTCGCCTACGGTATATTTATTACTCTATAGTATACTTTTCAAGACCAGGTAAATATTAAATAAAATGTGCACCTACAGAAGTCAATCTAAAGTTTTAAGTGTTAAAGTACAAAATTCTTTGTGTTTGAAAGGTATTGTATTTTAAGTTTTTAAGTCATGTTGTTCCAATAAGCACCTAAGTTAACGCTGTACTTAGAATGTAATTAGAGGTTTTTCTTCATTTTATTGTTGGTATTGTTGTGTTAGTGGTCGATTAAGTGAGATTGTTTCGTTATTGAAACATTGAGTACTATTTATAACTAGAGATGGTATTTCAAACGTAAGTAATGTTCCATTTACAAATGTTTCCATTCAGGTAGATTATCGAGAAGTGTCTAATGGTCACCCGGTCGTGCTGCAGCAGTCACAGAGTTTCCTAAGTGCACGAACTATCAGTTTGCTACTCGAAGTTCTACGCGATACTGTCCTTATCATTCAGAGACCAAATTAAGTCTCTTTAGCCCAGTAGATCGATCCTTAACCAACTACCCAGAGTGAATAGCAGCATACTATTAGGTTGTGGCATCTTTCCCAAACTTAGCAGAACTTATACGTACATGCTCAAAAGCCGAAAAGAAACTAAAGTTTCGATCAAATCTGTGCAATATTCGTTAACCACTTTGAGTATACTAAATATCGCGCTGGGTATTTCTAAGCAGTTTTGTTGCAGTGTCGATACCGCAAGCAGTAGCGAATATCGCTAAGATTAAACAGGCCTGTGTTCACAGTTGAACGGAACAAATAAAATGATAGAAGATGTGAATGAATGATTTATTTCTCCGTGAACTTAGGTATTATACAAAGGTGTCATTATAAAGCATCTCTAGTTCTGCCGGGAAGGCTTAAAGAATGTAAAATGAAATGTCTCCTCTAGAGTACATAGAACTCAATGGCAGGTCATTTTGCTGTCACGAAGAAGTAACAGACAGTAATTGGATGACAAAATGTTTTGAATATATATTTTCACTAATTAATAATTATGACTAGCGTTTAAATGTGTTTATCTACCGTTATGTTTATTGTAATAGTTTTCATTCAAACAATCTCATTAACTTTTCTTATTTTGATGATAATTGACATGTCATAAACATAAGGCTCAAGCTACATTGGGCGACACAGATTCTCAAGGATCACGAATAATTGGGGGTTTTTAATAATAAGGGGGTCTATACTCCAACAGAACAGGTTACCCTACTTTCACTGTTAGAGTCAAATCACAATTATATACACTTACAAATCACAATTATATTATTATAATTAATGGTCGCCGCAGAGTCGCAAAGAAAAAAGTATTAAAGCAAAATTAGCAAAACTACGATACGATGTCGCAGCGAAAGCTTTTGATTCCATGAAATAAAAAAAATAACGACAAAGAAGACGGACAGAATTAATTAAATTTTCCAAAAAAAACACAAAAATATCACCAAATATTTTTGAAAACCACATAATTTAAAAATAATAAATAATCACACGTACAAATTAGTAATCCTATTATGAGAGGTAACAGAATTTACGCCTATAAAATGAAACATAAAAATTAATTGTTGGGCCCAGGTCGGGCATTCCTGGCGAAGCTGCGTATATGGAAACCCTTCCTCTATTCAGCGCCAGTATGGATCTGGGATGCGGGAGCTTTTAAACGACAAAACATGCAGTTTGAGAGTTTAAATGCTACCCTACTTTTAGTTCTGACATGCGGGAGGGTTTACGTACGTAATATTACCATTATAGATTGGAAATCCTTCCAGTATTCAGCACTCAAGTATTTTCGATCTGCGGAAACTTTTGATATTGAATGTTTAGTGTTTGTTTGCTACTATTCTTGTAGTTCTGAATACTGAATGAGACGGCATTGTTAAGGAAATGTAATAAAAAAATACGACAATAATATAATTATTCTATAAACTTTTATTTGTTTTTATTATTGATACTAAATATGGAATATGGTATAATCGTATATATCTAGTACAGATCTTGCAATACAATTTTTAACTAGTTTTGACTCAGTTTGAGTTTCACACTCATATTTGGGGTATATCATATTATGGTACCATAGAGTTGATCAGATGATGACGGTAGTTATTGGTGAATGGATATTAGGTGGGTAGTTGGTTTGGACCCGCGCGCACTTCGTGGCGCGTAAAACAGTCTACAAATACTACCTACATTTAGTCATTCATTTATTTCTAAAATTAAATGAAATTGAAATGAATTGAATAAAATAAAAAAGCAGCAGCTAGGTATAACTAGCGAAATAAATGAATGACTAAAGGTAGGTAGTATTTGTTGACTGTTTTACGCGCTACGAAGTGCGCGCGGGTCCACTAGTTACACATAAACTTTCCTCTTGAATCACTCTTTCTTTTAAAAAAACCGCATAAAATTCCGTTGCGTAGTTTTAAAGATCTAAGCAAATATACGTCAGACAAGCGTTTTAGTCAAACAGATTTAAATATTACTCTGGAAACAATCCCCGAGTTCAGATCGATAAATTTGAAAGAGGTGTGAGTTGTGTATACGTTATTATGGTACCACCGAGTTGATCTGATGATGACGGTAGTTGGTGGGTAATAGGAGTAGGAGTCAGAGTTAGAGTTGAAGTAAGAATCAGAGTAAGAATCCAGAGTCAAGAGTAAGAGTTAGAGTAAGAATCCAGAGTCAAGAGTAAGAGTCAAAGTCGAGAGTAAGAGTCGAAAGTAAGAGTCAAGAGTAAAAGTCGAGAGTAAGAGTCGAGAGTAAGAGTCGAGAGTAAGAGTAACAGTAAGAGTAGTAAGAATAAGAGTAAAGTAAATCGTTTTTATTTTAGAAATAAATGAATGACTAAAGGTAGGTAGTATTTGTAGACTGTTTTATGCGCTACGAAGTGCACGCGGGTCCACTAGTTATACGTAAACTTTCCTCTTGAATCACTGTCTACAGTACTATACAGACATGCGTTTTCATCAAACAGATTTAAATATTACTCTGAAAACAATCCCCGAGTTCAGATCGATCGATCTGAATAGCGGAAGGGATTAAAGTCGCAATCAGAGAATGAATGCACGTAAAGGCTCCCGTAGCTCAGATCGGTCGCGGTGCTGAATAGCGGAAGGGATTAAAGTCGCATTTTGAGAATTCACGTATGGAAAGGCTCCCGCATCTCAGTTCGGTCGCGGTGCTGAATAGAGGTAGGGTTTCAATATACGCGGCGAAGCTGCGGCTTTGTTAAGGAAACGCTACGTGTAAATATGGGCCTTACGTATTCTGGTTTATTGAACCTAATTTATAAGAAGTATTTGTTATTTTTGATCCTTGATCGGGATATTATTTGAAGTCATTATTTTATTGCAATTTGTCAATAGGTACTTATTGCGACAACAAATCTGACATACTTAGGTAATGCGACAACAAACCTAAGATATTTTAAATCATAATAATTATAATAAATTTAATTCATCTTGACGTACAACTTTAATAAAAATACCAAAACTTTTTTTTTTTAATTCGAAGTATTCTGGTAGGAAACATCCAATAAAATAAAAAATATTCTGGAGTAAGTTCCTGTACACAGGAGGGAAGTAATAGTAATATTATGTGTATGATGCGAACAAAGAAATTTCAGGAAATGAGTTTAAAAGTTAATTATCCACTAGCTACCAGAATAAGGACGTCGCAATAAAATCGCTCGTCATAAAAATCGATATTACGGACATATCGTAAATAATCGCGTCCCAGGATTCGCTCTGATATTTGAATATTTAATTTGAGATTGATTGAGTTATATGCATTACTGGAGAAGCTACCTCAAGCGAATAGGTACCTTGTTCCAATAAAAAAAAACAAATTTGTTTAAAATATTTAATTATTATTTTTTTATTTTATTTGTTTGTTAAAAAAAAATTAAAAGGGTACTAAATAGTGGTCTTTTCGCTAATTGGAATGTATGAAGTCCTACTAGTTGGAATACCTACTTTGAATTTTTTAGTGCAATCAGCATCACATAACTCGCATTATAAAGGTAAAAGTTTGCGTGTGTACGTTTGTTATGTCATGCATTAAATGCCGAATCTAAACAGATGGATGGATTAGGCTAAAACGCATAAGCTGCTTGGGCACTAGAATAATACAGGCTGAAACTGCTAACGCTACCGTAATAGTCAAAATTTCTTTTTAAATTCAGCAGCACCTAAAATCGTGTAGCTAAACGGCCATTATGATCGTGTTTCAGCATAATGTTCAGTGAAGCCAGGTCTTCTAGGTTTAGTTTGCTACCATCTAAAGCTATATCGTCGCATAACATCACGTGTGATCGTGGTCAAAGGCTAACCTATAATGAATAATAAAACTAAGGAGGAAATTGAAAAAGTGAAGTGTGGCGACACAGCCACAAATAAATGGGACATAGAAGTAATGTAAACGTCATCTCTAGTTCGTATCACAAAGCACTCAATGTTTTGGGCTCGATTGTTAGCTCAAGGTTGTTCTGCGGTTTGTTTTGCGGATTACGATGAAAAACGGTGAAAAGGGTTGTCATTTTAATGTTGGATCTAATCGATTTGTTATTCTTAATGTGAAAATATGGGTTTTGGTTATCGAATTAATATGGCGGGTCGGTATGTGATGGAGCACATTGTTTTCCTGGATTTTTATTGTTTGAAAAAAAAAACACTGTTCTTTGATGATTGGAAATAATACTTAGACGGTAGGTAGGTCTGATGGTGAGCAGTTACCGTCGCCTATAGACGTCTACACCACCAGTGGTGAGTATTGAAAAGTATTGAGTATTGAAGCCGTCGGTCGGTCGGTCATTTCTATGGTTTTGTCCCGTGGCGTGGGTGGTATCTAGCTACGGTCGAAACTTACCACCAGTATGAGAAACTACGGTGATGAAACTTAAGTGCAATTGAGCAGGACACGGGACCAGACGTGGAGCAGCGTAGTGATAAAAAAATAGCTATGTTGGCGAGTGTACCCAAATTGAGTTTTGGCCTTCGACAATAATAATTGGGGTTTATACTCCAACAGAACAGGTTACCCTACTTACACTGTCAGAGTCAAATCACAATTTATAGGTTGTGTGGCGAACCTATATGTTGCAGTTTCAGGTCGCCGAGATTACTACAGGGCCTGCAACATGACCTAACGACTGCCTCCTACATAACTTATAGGAAACAGCCGGGACCCACAGTTTTGCGTGCCTTCCGAAACACGGTAGCGTCCAGTCGAACTTTTTGCCACACACTGAGATTTGAACCCAGGGTCTCCGGATTAAAAGCCGGACGTATGACCACTGGGCCACGGACGCTAGACTCTAAAAAAACTAGATAACAATATTTATATATTGACTGATCAAATAAGAAAGCATGTGATTCTAAGCATTTTTATGTTTGTTTTTGTTATATCGAATCAATTAAAACGATTTTTTTATACGTGTGAAATATGCAAGTAAAACAGAAACACTTGCAAATTCTGCATAAATAAAATAAAATTAAAATGCCAAAAAATCAAGTCAAAAGGGCGACCCCTTCCCTTGGCTCGACAGTCAAGTATCGACCATTATATCCGTGAGTTTTAGTCGTTTGTTTACATACCTAGTACCTACTATGGATATCACTCACATTAGTTTTCAAAAACACAAATCAAGTGAAAATAACACGGGCAATTCAACTTCACTTTACTAAAGTGTACTTTAAAATCGTTCGGCCACCTATATTTGTGTCCAAATACCACAAATATGAGCAGTGAGTAGTGATTAGTCATAAGTCATGTGGTGTGACTTATAGCCCGTCGCGGTATCGGATCGCGGTAAAGACAAAGACTTTTATGAGGCAAGAATGTCGTCATAAATGTTGGGGATTGGTTCCGTAGAATATTATAAATTATATTCACTATGTGTACCACATCTTACCATTATTATAAATGCATATGTATGAATATCTGCGCGTGTGTTTGTGCTTATGTGTGTGTGATTGCTATCTCAATGAGTCTAAATCGATAGAATTAAAATTTGGTAGATACCTACCTATATTTATTAATATAGAGGAATTATGAAAATGACGTAAACGTACAAGAGTAGAAATAGGTGGCTACTCTTATTATGTTGGTAGTATAATGCATTAAAATAAAATAAAAAATATAGGAAATGTAGAAGGAGGTTATCTTGGCGATTTAAATTGATATATTTATCAGTCGCGCTTTAGACTTTATACGAATTTAGTTATAAAAAGTTAATAGGTAAATATTAAGATTTACGGATCTCCAATTATGACAAAGCACGTCGAGGCAGGCTCTTTTGTCAACATCAGTGTTGGTTATCGGGGATCATCTTAAAAGCACCGATCAGAACAATAAGTGAATCTTAAACGTTGTCCTTATCAGAGATATCAGCGGTTAAGGTGCGGTTTCATTGACACGACTTCGAAAAATAAGCTTAAATGTTCGGAATTAGTTTAAGCATCAAAAATGTTTAACTTAAGACTTATATATGTTAGTCGTATTGGAATAAAATGTAGATCAATTTGTTTGCAAGAACATGAAAATATGTTTTTGATAAAGATTTCAATAATTCTTTACGATATTAACCATCAGATACAGTTTGAGATATTTTATTGGTCTTTGTTTCATGAGAAACCTGCCTAACTATAAAGTCGGTGCTCTACTTGACGCATCAAATAGTGCATATGATTTTTAACCCCCGACGCAAAAACGACGGGGTGTTATAAGTTTGACGTGTCTGTCTGTCTGTCTGTCTGTCTGTCTGTCTGTCTGTGTGTGTGTGTGTGTGTGTGTGCATGTATCTGTCTGTGGCATCGTAGCTCCCAAACGGATGAACGGATTTTGATTTAGTTTTTTTTGTTTGAAAGTAGAGTTAGTCGAGGGTGTTCTTAGCCATGTTTGGTGGAAATCGGTCCAAGATGGCCGCCGCTACAAAATGGCGGATTATTTTTTTCTTCCACGACCCCCTCAATATGGGTATCAAATGAAAGGGCTTAACAAGTAAAATACAGCCCATTATATAAAATATAAAATTCAAGATGGCCGCCATCAAAAAAATGGTGAATAACGTATTGCGTTGGGGGTTTTTTAAATTTTTAATTTAATTCACTTGTTTATTTTGTTTACCTCTAGAATTTGGTACTTCGCGCGGACATTTCCTCAAATTGGGGCTGATCGTGTCGCAGTATTGAAAATTGGGTTTAATATAAGATCAAACACTCTCCGCACTAAAGAACAGTCACATTGTAGCTTTTATCATATATTTTTGTAAATATTTTGTGTTAATAAATCGGCTCTACGTTGAATGTGAATCGTGAATCGATAGTATCGGGATGACAATTGACTCGAAACAAGTGTTTCGTGTTTGTGACACCTATAATAAAAAAAAATTATAAGGTGATAAAGTAGAATGATTACCAAATTTTAAATGCTCAGCGTTCTATTACCTATACGAGTATATCAGGAATATTTTGTTTTTCGAACAATTTGAGTTTAGGGCTAATTGACTTATATGCAAAAAGAAGAACTACGAAATATAATATGTGTAAGTATTCTCAATTCCTACGACACTTTTGTATTTGAATTGAATTTATCTCTCAGTAGACTTGATGTCGCGTATAAAAGAGCTTTATGATATTCTTTCCGATCATTACCAACGTATTGGTAAAACCTCACTAAAATTTCATTCATTTCCGTTGTTATTTGAATACCGAATCAATAATAACCGCCTCAAACCGTTCAAAATTCAAAAACTTTTTATTTCGAAAGAAGTTTATAAGGTGAGCTGTTACTAAAAAGGCTGAATACGGCTATAGTACGTATTGTAGCTTCGGACCCGCGATCGAACGACAAAGACGTTTAAAAATGTACTCTAATATACCAAATTAAAGCGACAATCGGTGTTAGAGAAACACACCCTTATACTTAAAGACATAAGGCGGAATTTTCAGTGATTTTATTTTTATTAGTTGTTGGTGTTTGGTTGGTAAAAATATGTTCTCATAATAATGTTATTATTTGAATCTTTAGAACGAGTGGGCTGGTGATCATAGCCCATTCTGTTGGTAAAGAAGTAAGCATGAAGATTTTATTATAATGTACATCGGGCAAGTGCGCGTACAAACCATATTATTTTGAAGGTTCCGTGGAAATTAATTTTGTAGACAAATTATAAAAAATCAATCCATTAGGAGTTTTATATATTTAAGTAAAAAATATATTCAACTAATTTTTATTACTAAGAATACTCTAGATTTTAATAGAACTTTGAAAACCTCACAATTTTACTAGAAATTTATTATTGAATCTAATTTTTTTTTAATATATATTAGCAGGCCTTGTAGGTTATTTGCGAATTGGTATATTGGTGACCTGAACTGTAACTTATTAATAATCAAACAACATAATTAGGACTTTACTCTAAATGATAGTGTAAGTAGAGTAAGGTACTGTAGGAGAACAAACCCTATAGTCTACGAAAGCCGTGGACGTCATAGACTACGTCCGAAAGAGGACCTCTTTCACTTTGAGGGTCGAACGGCTAGAATCTCGCCACAAAACGAATTTTAATTCCTTCGTGGTGAGGGTTCCGACCAGCCGTCTGCCGACCTTCATGAAGGAGGACTTCTGGCCGCAGGGAGTCGTGTTTCGGAAATTTCGAGGTCGACTTCCTGCTGACACTGCGCGCAACACGTCGCCGGCGCTACGTGTGACCTAGTTTTTAAGTTTATAAAAATTTTATGTATGTTAGTCTGTAAGGTATATATGATATGGGCCTCTGGTACACTGCGTCTGTGGCAGTGTACTATTGCCTGAAATAAATGATTTATTATTATTATTATTATTATAGCTGCGCCCAGCGGTTTTACCCGCAGTACTTATGTCGCCTATGTGTTATTCCAGGGTCTAAGCTATCTCTATACCAAATTTCAGCTCAATTGATCCACCCGTTTAGGCGTGAAGAAGTAACAAAATATACACACTCACTCACAAACTTTCGCGGAACCCTAATCTCTATACAAATATTCGTTGTTTGTCGTTCAGCTCAAGGCAGTAACATAGGCTCACTGCATACATCCCATACATGCTGACTACTAAATAAATGAATAGGCATAATAATTTGACTAGTCATAATGTTACGACTAAATTATGACTAATAAGGATATGAATTTAGGTTTATGTCAATAGTTTTAGACTTGGATGGTATTGATTCACCTTTGGAGATGGGATTTATATTTTATGATTTCTCATAGGAATTTTCACACGGTAGTGAAGAAATTTCTTTGGATTTATCAATGGAGAATTGTAAGGATCTTAGTTTAAGCTTAAATATGTGGGGTATTGAAATATTAGTGCGAAAAAATATCTTTTAGCCAATATCAGAAACTACTAAGTTGACTTGGATCGTTTTGTAGGGCTTCTTAGAAGGATACCTATATCTAAATAGATCACTTCGAATTTGAGCATCACATTTATATGAGAACTTAGAATAAAACAGAATAAATAATAATAAATAGAGAGGAATTAGTTGAGGTTTATACTTCAACCTTTCGGTTACACTGTTTACACTGTCAGAGTCAAATCACATTTAAAGATTGTGTGTCCAGTAGCCCATCTAAATTTTTAGTTTAAGATCATATTATTGATTCTTACTAGTCACTCGTCACTCAATATGTCCTAGTGACTACAAGAAACAATGGCGTCCAGACGATAAAAGGGTCACATTTGGATTTGAACCCAAGGTCCCTGCATTTTAAGCTGGACGTATAACCGACGACCACTGATCCACAGATGCTACGGTGTAGTGACAATGATTAAATTCATGTTATAATTGACGGACAAATAAGACAAGAATAAAGAAATCGACGTTAAATAAAATAGGTACTCAAAGCTAGTTGTATTATCTTCTTGATCTCCCACATCAAAGTTGATATAATCGACGTTTTCTTCCAGTAGCTACTCTATTACGAAATCAAAACGTATCACAATCACATTACACCATTTAAAATAAGACAAAGATCTAATGGATAGATAAAGTACAGATAAGAGAGCTTTCTCAACGGTGCAACCGATCAGACCACATTCCTGGGGCGGCAGACACACTGACGCCGAATACTGGACCTTTGTTACTATTGAATATGTGTATCTATACATATATCTATTGTACACGTGTGTTAAAAAAAGGTTTAGTTTTAACTAACTTGAAAAAGAAATATAGTATCTAAGATAAAACACTTGATATATGTATACTTACGTGTTTTTGTAGTGATAGGTCGCTATTGCAGATATCGTCTGGGGAATTACCACACCTTGCCAGTTATTTATCCGCCAAACGGTACAGTCATTAATACTGTGTTCCGAAATGAAGGCAATGTTACCCGCAAAATTACTGAGTGAGTTGAAATTCAACAACTAATATCTTAGGGTGACTCAGTGCAGTAACCGCGGAGAATTTTAGAATTTTAAACTACTGGGTGGCACTGAGTGGCACAGTGAGATAAAGTCAAAAGATATCAAACACTGTCAGAAAATTCTACTTCTTTTAGTCGAGATTGTTCTAATAGCAAACAAAAGAACGTGATAAACAAAAGAATAGTAATGTTACAATTGCCTCTTTGGACAATATTCTAAAAGAAAAACAATTGCGGTTGTTATCTGGGCACATCTAAACAACATGTTACAAAACAAAGATAATTTGGTGACAAAGAACAAATAAAACAAGAGAGAATGTAAACAAGGAACAATTTGTGGCCAAAAGCGACCCCCACAGGGAGCCCGCATCCATAACGCTTTCACCACAAAACTGAGCACTGGAACTAAGCAGAAGTCAAGCTTTTTGTACAATTCACAATAATGCACACATTTAGTTTTGTCTGGTTTTGTCAAACACAATGAACCGTATCCTAAAAATTGTGAAAACAATTGTCTAAAGCCCCCCGCGGATCGAAAATTGTAATGACAAGGAAAGGTGTAACAAATCATGCTGTAACGGAAGGAGGACAATTCAAGCAATTTTATACTTTATGCTCTCGACTTAAGTATTTATTGATGATCAAAAATAACATGCAAAAGTTATCCAGAAATCAAAATTGTTGATTCTGTGCTTACACAAATTTGAACCGTATCTGTAAGTGATAGAGTTGAAGATGAAGGAATGTCCTAAAGGATAATAGTTCCGCAAGTTTGGAGTATTTATTTTTATTTTTCGCGTGCAAAGGATCATTACGGTGTATTGTTGTGTAATTTCACACGTTGACGAGACGACACTGCGGGCGCTTCGGGAATTTAGCAGGAATTTTAAAGAATGGACGAGTTGAATACTGAATATTATTGTTGGTCACCGTTTTGGTGAACAGTGGCATACGGTTACCGCTAAATTTGCGAGAAAGGATACAAAAGGAACGCCTACGGCCATTCGTGTTATTAGCCCACTTTAATTTCGTAATAGATGAAAGAAAACTTGATGACATGATGAAATAAACTAGATTGAATGAAATCTGTAAAGATCACGGTTTTGAGAGCAGGTGTCTTTTTGTCCCTCGTATATAAATTTCTAACAATTTGCTTGACAATAGAAGCGCGCGCGCAGAATCAAGGTGCGTTAGATCCGCCATTTGTACCGGTGACCAATTCAATTCATTGTGCAATTGTTCAAACAGTTTCACTTTTGTTAAATTCACGTTTGGATAATTTATAGCGTTCAGATAGGATCAATGATCTTACTTTACAAACTTTACAACCATTACGTCCAATTTTAACGCAACAACATCGGCTATTGTACAAAATGTTATAGGAGTAGCTCCATAATAAAAATATAAGAAAATATTTCTCGGATTAACGAAATGTACCTCCAATATTCAAATAAAATAACCTTTACTACAATCGAGTAAAAACCTCAATAAGGTTTAACAAGCAAGAGTAAAATATCGTCTACCAAGCGACTGTTATGGACGACGACCATTTAATGTAGATCTTTAGCTCCCGATGGTGCTCGTTAAGAATATTTCGTATATTTTGCTCAATATGGGTCTGGTTATATTGGTCAGGTATTATGCCTATTTTATTATAGAGGTTTTCGTACAATCGAGAACGGCCGATTCGAATTGAAAATGTGGGAAGTCTCGGGGGAGAGTCCTTGGAATAAGAAGGGTGACAAAGTTATATTACAGTATTTCTGCTCGGATTTGTTTAATAATAGAGCATTGAAAGGTTTATAGACAGGAGTATAGGTAGGAATCGTATTGAAGGGCCAAATAATGAAAATATTATTATTAATTAACTGCAAATCAATATGTGGAGTATCCTATTATGAACAAATTCGACAGAAATTACAAAAAAACATGACGACGAAAAATAAAAAAGTTCGCCTACTTCGATGCTGAATGCTGGCACATTATTGCATAGGTCAAAGAGGTCAAAGTTGATACATGAAAATCATTTGCCAATATCTGGTGCCACTTCAAAAGATATAGAAATCCTTAGAAAATATACCAACTATATAAGCTCTATTACTAAAATATTTTTAACGAGAAGTAAGCTATACATCGGTTACTTTGTCGTAAATAATGGGCAACATAAGTTCAATATTAACATAAAATATATTCCACATTATCGCCTGACCTTTCCACGAGAAGACTCGAAACTCGGTTACCGATACTCTCGGTTAGGTTTCTGATGTGGATACTCCTGAATGGTGTTACTATTTGCGTCTAAAGCCACTCAGAAGGCCTATTGGCTAATTCACACCCACTACGATTGATGACAACTTCAATGTACATTGCTGCGTTTGCTATTATACTCATATTAATGAGAAGGTTTAAGCAAGTTATGCACACAATTTTGTCCATGGATTCTAGTGTTTTACATGTCGTTTGGCGATAGCCAATAGGCCCTCTGGTCAGTTAATAGTTGATAGTAGGTACTTCAAATTTCATGAGAGGAGTACCAGCAGACTCAGGCTTGATATTGATTTAAAGAAAGAAACGAGCCTAATGCAATAAAACAGCCGATCGCGTAGTCCCTCTCATATAATATTATCTTTCCTAATTTTTCTAGTTCTGTATAAACCTTTGTGTATTGCGATAATTAATAATTAAAGTTTTATTATATAGGTACTTTTTTGTTTCCAACGTAGAGTCCTTACCGCGAACGCGAGATCTCGAGCTAGATTTTGATAAAATCAACAGTGGGCCCGTGGAGTGGTGCCGATAATGCCCCCTCAAACCTCACTCTCAATGCAAAATAAAATTCTGTTTGCCTCAAAACTTACCCTGCTTTATATATACCGGGAAACTTCTGAATTGTTATTCCGAAAGGGGTTCCAAATTTGGTTACAGGATTTATATTCTCCTATCAGATTTACCATTGAGGTTTACCCGCTTCGGGGATAATGGTGTTTCTTTATTATTGTCGAGAGTTTTGTGTTATTATTGAAAATCTATGAATTTGTAGCCTAGGGAAAAGGAATTATCAAAAATGATTTCTTGGGTCTAAGTTTTCAGAATTTACTTAAAATTTCAAAATGTTTAGGTTATAATTTTGTGATGAATTTACTCAGGCGCGTTGAATAGAATGGAAAACTCTTTGTTGAAACAACGCACATATACAGAAAACTTAATACACAATGTCACGAATTAAGTGTAACAATTGGCGGTCGATGTAAGCGATCTCTTGCAGACAACCTTGTAGGAAGAGAAAAAAATGATATTGTCGTGGAACTTTGCAGACAGAACAATCTATTGCAGCAACAAGCAATGCGTGTAATTATTGTATTGGTTTATTCGGTTTCATTGTCTTCTTAACTCTTTAACTCAAAACATATTCAACATCATGGGACTCAAGTTCCTGGAGTTTCTCATTACCACAGCCGTTTGTTTCGACCACACTTTTCCCATTATGAAATATTACAGTATTTCTCTTTACACCGATACAATCATCAACAATAGCTCCAAGCGCATTCCTTTTCATAGAAAATTATATTTACGAGCGTGTCATTGTTTAAGCACCACATTTAGATGTCACTAAAAAGCATTCCCATTGCAGTAAATCAAGAGTTCAATTTAAAAACAGGTTCCTATTATTGTCATTCCCTTGTCTCAACCTTTAGTGGTACATAAACTTTATTGTAACAAAGAACACTTGACTTTTGAATCTTTCGAACCACACGCGAAGTCCTTTCTAAACGACAACTATTTTACGCAGACCCCACATTATTACTGAATGCGTTTTACATAACAGCTCAACTTAAAATTGACGTGCATTTCTCTAACCATTTTAATATGAACCACAGCTCGCTTCTGAAATATTTTAAAGCTCGGCTCAGTTTAAATTGGTCGGTTGACGGCTACAATTTCATAAAAGTGAATTTATAATGCACATATTGTTATCACGTAGGCTGAGACGTCGTTACAAACAATAAAAGTAATTTTTACGAGTGGCAACCCTACATTAATAAATTAAAAAGTTAAAGGTAGGGTTGTGAAACAATGCCACTCACCCCGAGATCCGGAGATCTAACTTCTGACGCCCTTGGTGAAGAAACTCAGGGTTACCAAGCTTATGACCATTGAATTTAATTGCTTGAAAATTTTAGTAATTTTTTAAGACATTTAATTCGAAATTCGAACTTTAATCTTCGGAAATATTGCCAATATTATAGACATCAATTTTCACACATCGTGCGAATAATATCTAATGATTAAATACTTAATTTACATCTAAGCTAATATGAAAATTATAGCTAGGAAAATTGCCGAGCAATTTTTAATCTTCCCTAAATTGTCACCCCTAAGAATAGGGTTGCATCATTGGGTGCGTACACAACCATTTTGTCGAGTACCCCAAATTAATTTTTAGAACAAAATCCATTAGCGAATGGAGCTTTTTATCCTTTGTTTAGCCGATCTATAATTTACGCGCGAAACTCGATTCAGGTCGGTTAAACGAAAGGGCGGAGAATGCACTATGCACAATACGAATACTGCAAAGGTTAAAGACAACCCTATTTTATTTGTGATAGGGTTGAGATTTGTAAGTGTTTTTTTTTTTTTGCAATAACGAGTATTCTTGTCAACTCTATGATTTATATCTCTGATTGTCTATAGTTGAATGCGTGTAAAGAGAAATTCTATTTGTTCGAAGTATTTGTGTGTAGAAGTTTAATTTGACATTGTTATGGTGTATTTTATGGCGGTATTTATGGCGAAGGGTTATTTTGATGGTTTTTGGATTTTTGCGTTTGATTTAGATATTGGCTTTATTTTACTATATTTTTTGATATATATTTTCGATTTTGTTTTCTTTAAGTCAACATTTCTGAAAATAAAAATAAAATTAACATAATTATAAATACCTTAATAGTTTTCACTTACAAAAACTCAAAATAAGTACATATTTTAATTACCTCTAGCTCTGGTCTTTACAGGTCTACTTGGCGGTCTTATCGCTAAATGTGATCTCTGCCAGACGGGAAGAAGTACAAGAGAAGGATATATTTTACTTAACGATTTCTTTAAGAAAACGTTTCAAAAAGCACCGTTTAACCTATAAACACAATTCATCAAAAACATACAAAGTACCATCGCATACACAAGTGATTCGCAAACACGCATTGTTTCGACCAGCTGCGTACATAATGGTCGTACTACATTCATTGCGGATAATCCGCGCTAACGTGTGTCGAAAATAACTATAAAAATACAATAAGGAGATTATGCTTGTACCTTTGTGTGCACGATTGTACAATGGTTCTGATTTTATATTTATTTTTTAATAACTGTGAATTAAATATTACATTAAAAGTATTTTTTCGTTTTTCGTAGTTTATATCTTTTGGTAGCTTTTCTTTTGTAACTGACTTTCTTTATGGTTTTAAGACCATTTCTTGTATTTTTTGTTATAAAACTTATTCTAAGTCAAATGTTTCAACGTTTTTTTTGTTTCTATTTTTTCGAATATGGGTCAAGGTACCAAGGTGGAATTGAGAAAATTATGCGTTTAATTTTGCATATAAAACTATTTCCCATTAGGTTCCTACGATATAATGTGCGAATGATTTGATTTTTGTTACACCTAACTCCTAGGACAAAAACTTAAAGCTGTTTGCTAGATACTTTTAGTGTTTTTTTTTTATGTGATGAAGTAGAAGACGAGCAAGACGCTCTCCTGATGTTAAGAGATAACGGCTGCCCATAATCAGTACAGTGTAACCTAGGATTTCACAATGATGTGAAATTCTAGGAGCACTGCACCAACGCTTCTTACTCAAGAGTTATAAGATGTTAAAACTTTTAGTGTTTCTCAGTAGATCAATCCGCTAGTAACGACAAAACGCTGTTTATCGATAAAATGAAAGCGTTCGTTTTCGCCCCCGACTGTACATTCGAATTTTGAACATCAAAAGCTAAATCCGTTCAAAATGGCGGCCTTTGTTACCAATTAGGTGAAGTGTACCAACGGAGATTTAATCCTATTGGTCGCTTTGTACACTCAATTATAAAATGTTCGTACCATATTGTGCTTACAGAACGTTTATAAAACCATTGTAGTACTTTATTGTGATCTGGATTATGATTCTCGATAAATTGGGTCATCTTTTTTTAAATTGCAGTTTAAGATCACACCTGGTTTTGGATTGGAATGTAAGAGATGCTTGGTAAAAGCGAAAAGCTTTTCAAATTAAATATTTTATTAGTCTTCTAAAAAATGTCTACATTAAATATAATCCAGTTCGTCTAATAACTCGAAAGGAATACATCTGTAAAGCAGTTAGAGTTATATCTGTGTTCCGGCACGATTTTTCAGGGAAGCCAATGAGAAATTTATCCCGCCTTCTAGGTTTAGTTTGCTACAATCTTAGGTCGCATCATCGCTTCAGGTGACATCAGGCGAGATCGAGGTCAAAGAATGACGACTTATTAAAAATATGTTAGCATGGACATAATATTTAAATAAAATATCAAATATATCTATTTTTCTATTCTTACATACCAGTCTTCGAATAAAAAGTAAAAATCAAAAACCACCGATAGAATCGGCTGAATTCTCAATAATATTAGCATATTTCCAATCAATTCCGATTGGACCAGTGGAAGCCAATCACAACTTGTCCCGAAGGATGGAGCGAAAGAAAAACAATCAATTAGAGAAACTGCCAGCGACAGATCTGCGGAGAATGCGCGCTCTACGACTGTCGGGTTAGTTTCTGTATACACTAGTCCAAATAATATACGGTACCTTTTAGCTATGCATACTACATTAGGGTGAAGTGAAATTGTTTTTTGAAATCATATATTCCTGCACTATTAAACGATGATAGTAGTACAAAACAATATGTGTACAATGCATATTTTTTAATGACATGCCATAATGGTTGTGTCATTATCTGGCCTAATTTCATCTAAAGGCTCATAAGTAATTTAAATCTAAGTTTCTACGTATACATTTTAAACTAAAAATGTCCATTGGTACATATGTATATTCTGACATTATCAAGAACACGCAGGTGCATCTGTGACCTAGTCCTCTCGCAGCACTAATTAAAAACAAAAATTGCATCGCATCGCTAAAACCATCGGAAAATTTTGCAAGTAAAAGATCGAGCACCAGAGTAACCACGACTACTCTGACAAGTGTGTCAGACTCAAAAGAAGTGATATTTTTTGGTAAATATATAAGGTATAATGGAGCTAGAGCATACTGCAACTAACCCGGACAACCTTTGTGCGCTCTAAACATTGATTAGATATCTCATTGATTTGTTTGAGATTTTTGATAATGGTTTGAAGGAATCGAGTTTTGGGGATGAAAGATTAGGTTATGTTATTTTAATTTAAACTAAGAATATTAATTAATTAAAATAGTGGAAATATTTATTTATGATAAAAATGAAAACTTTATCATAAATCAATATTTATTGGGCAAACTTAGTACCTTGTTGCCATATCTATCGATTTTGTCTGGAATGACGAAATTCAAAATTCTTTCTTATCCAAGCCACGGCTTTAGTTTGGCTTCAATATAGTATAACGTCACAGTTTTATATATTGCCTATACGTTATATTATAACAAGAAAATATATAGAAATAAGTCGAATTTAAGCAATCAATTCCAAAACGCATGTCTTCATAATACCTTATCCATCATCTATAATTGTCCACTTCCCCAAACAAGAAAAAGAAAAAAAGCTCCGATCATAAAACGATCAAAAGGCCCAAGAACGGTCCTACATTGACACCCTAAGCCCTGAAGTAATCGGCTCCCTAATTGCACAAAAACTCCCCAACATACAAACAAACATACAAAAGACAGATTAGGGAAGATCCAGATTCGTGTTTAAGATAAAAATGAGTATTTTCGCTAAGTATACACATCGGCTTTAGATCGGGCGATAAACGACAGCTGTGTGTGGCAACCCTAGTGACGTCATACGTGTTATTGTGTTTTTAGTGGTTTCTTTAACTGTCTAGGTACCTATTGACTGTAGAAATCTCGTGGGTAGAAAAAAAACTGTAATTTGTACAAAAGCTGTAAAGCTTTGCTAATTTGTAAGGAAACGAGTTCGAACCGGAACTGAATTTAAGATGTTATCAGCCGATACCAACAAGAATTGGAATCTTAAAAAAAGTAAGTATTGCAATTCCTGGCAATTTCAAAAGTCAGCCAGTTCACCGCTAAGCCTCGTGGAAAAAATACTGTGGTATCTATGAAATAAAACAAATAAGAAAGCTGATTATTTTAAAAGCGGTAAAACTACGCGCACTTTATGTTCAACATGTACTCGTAGTATGTCTATTGAAAACTACTGATTCGATCATAAATTTGGCACCTCTCCTTATTTAGTTCAAAAGAAAGGCAATAAAGAAGTCAAACAAGGAGTTTAAGACAAATATAATTATGTACGAAAATATATTTTTGAAATTTCACATACTTGTTTAAAAGCCTTAAATGAGTGTACGTAGGTAGGTACTATTCGTATGTAAATGATCTCTCAGTTCTAACATTAGCTTATTACACAAATTCATAGCGAATTGATAATATTCTATTTTGAAAACAACATTTAAAGCAAACAAATTTTTTAGTTTCAATCATTTAAATATATTACAAACAATTTCAATAGATGCAGATGCAATACATCAATGCGTATTTTTCCACAAGACAGTTGCTGTCCCGAATTGGTTACAGTTTAAGCTTTAGCTACATAATAACGGTTTTTAATGACCATAACGTTTCCAGAACTAAATAATTATTGTCCTTTGTACACTTATTGTTCTTTAGGAGACATCACTATTATTTTAAAAGTCGTAAAATGCTTATTAGTGCGGTGCCGAAACAGCAAGACGCCTAACAAAAAGAACTTCCAAATATAGATTTTATGTTGTTGTAATAGGGTTCGAAATTTGAGAAGGTTTTTCAACTCCGGGCTACTCCAACAGAGATTTTACCAAGAACTTAAAAATAATTATTGATAGAAATGTCCCCATCTCCGCCATTGTTTCAAAACAAAGTGACCGTAATACCACAATAGCTGATTTACTGTGGCACTAAAACAACAGCTAGTCGATAATGTCTTAAAGGAATGTCTTTTCTTTAATACCTTTTGTTAGTTGTATGCATGTCATAAAAATTAACTTTAGAACGGCGAAAGCTTTGATGGTGGAGATATTGCTGTGTGAAGATGATACTAAAAGAACTTAACACTTTAAAATTGAAAAAGGGAATATGAACTTTAACATTAATAACTTTAAGTTCAATTTTGATGTTTAAAAAATTAATAGTGATGTTTTTGTCTAAACAATTACAGAATGTATTGTAGCAAGCATTATGTTGCTCATCCCATTGATAGGTTTTGTTTGGGTGTTCGAACCACATCATAAATCACATGTTAAGAGAAAATGGATAATTTGCATGTATCAAGCACTTGTTAAGACATTTTGTATGGTGCGTGTATGGGATTGTTTGATCATAAGTGTTATATTGTTATGGAATATAATTTATTAATGGTTCTAATTTGACGTGTGCTTAATTTCTATTTATACCTATGTGAGAGATTATTTTTTAAGCCGCACGGGTATTAATATTTTACCATTTTAGTATGTACCATTTCCATAATACAGATATACTAAATACTTTTTAAATATTCTTACAATTTTCTCGGGTCTCCGCAATAAAGTTCAAGAATCTGCTTTTTTTGTACTAAGACTATTTTATTACGACTTACTAGAGAAAAAGGAATTTGGTTCCGTACCATACAACCGCTGATAACGAAATACCCGTGGATTGACAACAACATGAATCGCAAAATGTTAGTAACAGCTTTAAGACTGCGTTCCGCGCACATTCCATCAAAAAAGTTTGGATATCTAATGAAAAAAGACCAGTCTCCGAATTGCAACGCGTGTGGGGTCGTAGAAGACGTATATCATGTTTTGATGGAATGTGTGCGGAATGAAGCTTATAGACGAACTTGTTTTGGACAGAACAACTTTGATGTTGGAGCTTGTAATAGCGCGTTGTCTCGTCCGATGTCGGAACAGGCGTTCCATTTGTATAGATTAAAGGACCTAGCTCTAAGTAATTAATAAGTATATTTATGTATTTGATCTGATTTTATAGGACGATATTATCGCTAAGCGATAAAGTCCAAAATAAATTAAAAAAAAAAAAAAAAAAAATACTTTGATGGAACAAAAATCTTCTTTTGATTTGGTTTAGAAGGTATACTCGTATGTATGTAGTTAAGACCCTGAAATATTACATAGGCTACTTTTCAGCGAGCATCAGCCTTGGCATATCTAGTACTTAAAATATATAATACAAGAATACAAGCACAAGAACATAAATAAAGTACGTTCATCGTAACGTCATCTTTCTCAGCACCAGAAACCCCACACAAGACAAGTCACTCAATGTTTAGGTATAAATAATATAAAGGCACATTAAGATGTCATGGCCCGTTACTCTGAAGCACAGGAGTAAATTGGCTATTCAGATCACAATACCGCTGATCACACGGTGGTCAGGTGTTTATCCATGTAATTATACTTATTCACCATTCATATAAAGCTGTCAGCCACAATCAGTGAAAAGTTCTTTTGGTATTTCCGGGAGTTGCGTATGTTTCAATGCCGCGTTTTTGACTGATGAATATGTGGAGGCTGGACAAGAGGTGGCTATTTGCAGTGCTTTAGAAATTTTTCTTTTTTATACTGGTGGTAAACTTCGGCTTTGACTATTTACCGTCAAAACCGTTTCGCCAAACGGCACTTCCGGGACGGGAAGTGCCGTTTGCCGACACGGTTCCTCTAGTTAGTCTAGGTCGTCTATACCGTTTACCGCGGATGAGTGCTTCGGCGTACTTGCTGCCCCGGCATTATGGAGCAGGAACGCCCCCAGGTTTTTTAGGTGAGTATCCCCGCAGCGCCGTCTTCGGCGGGGGAGTCCTACATACCGCCCCGCGCCCCCCGGCATGGGGTGATGATGCGTAGCGCATTATTCCTGGGTCAAAAAAGGGAAGGATTTATCCCGCCTTCTAGGTATAGTCTGCTGCCATCTATCACCCGAGATCATGGTCAAAGGCTTACCTATAATTAATGAAAAAAAAATCAGATCATGCAATATCGTGTTCAAATACTGAAGCCCTTTCAGTGTCAAGAAAACAACAAAATGTGTCCCTTATTTCATAACAATTCAATCGAAAGAAGGTTTGAGAATGTTATTCTCTGCACTAATTAATAGGAAATCATTGGATTTAGGAACAGAAAAGAAAACAGCGTGCTCTTAGGACAGAAGTGGTGTAATAGACAAGACATTGACGCTAGCGGCGCAGCCGCGTTGACGCTCGTGCGTTCGTCATTCATAACATCTCTCCGGAAGGTGTCTTAGTGTTCCAAGATGACATATTGATCACTGAGAAGAATGATGACTTGCATAAATTAAGACTTGAGGAAGTCCTCACGAGATTGCAAAATGCTGGTCTCATACTACAAAAGGAAAAATGTTGTCTTTTCCAGGATTCAGTATCCTACCTCGGGTTTGTAGTAGACAGACATGGTATTCACAAATGTCCTGGTAAAGTCAAAGCCATTAACGAGTCTAAAACCCCGTCTAATGTGTCCGAGTTAAAATCGTTCCTAGGACTCGTTAATTATTACAGGAATTTTGTGAAGAATACCTCTTCCTTGTTAAATCCCTTGCATAATTTACTGCAGAAAAACGTACCGTGGCACTGGACTCGAGAACATGATGAAGTTGTCAGAACAATTAAAGAAAAATTGTCATCTGAGGATACATTGGCTCATTTTAATCCTGATGCTACTATCGTACTAACGGTTGATGCTTCTCCTACTGGGCTGGGAGCTATTTTGTCTCAGATTGAGAACGGTACTGAAAGACCAGTCTCGTATGCCTCGCGATCGCTGTCTAAGGCTGAAAGAAGCTATAGCCAAATACAAAAGGAAGCGACAGCGATAATCTTTGGCGTTCGGAAATTCCATCAGTATATTTATGGACGGTCCAGTCCTTTTGTTCTGCGTACTGACCACAAGCCCCTGTTGTCAATTTTTAATCCGGAAAAAGGTGTTCCGGAAGTCACTGCTAACAGGTTGCAACGTTATGCTATTTATTTAAACTCATATAACTATGTCATTGAATATGTAAGTAGTAATCAAAATGCAGCTGATTTCCTCAGTCGGTCTACAGTAGATAATCAATACGAAGTTAGCGATAATGAGGTTCATGTTGATAACGCTACTTATATCAACTTTGTGTTTGGGCCTTCCTCATCACATTTTCTCAATTTAGAGACAATAGTAAAGGCAACACAGACAGACGCAATTGTGTCACAAGTATGTAGCTATACACAAAATGGTTGGCCGTCACATTTTGATGATAAGTTGAAATGCTACTACTCGTGTCGACATGAATTATCTGTAGAAAAATCATGTCTACTCAGAGGTCATAAACTAGTTATACCTTTATCGTGTCGTAAGGAATTATTACATGAACTACATACAGGACATCTCGGTACCAACAAAATGAAATGTGAAGCGAGGAACAGATTTTGGTGGCCTCGAATGTCAGCTGATATAGATAATTACGTAGCTACATGCGAAGTGTGTATAAAGTCGAGACCGTCACCTCCCCGTGCGCCCCTTGCTCCATGGCCTTTTCCCCCGCAACCGTGGTACCGCGTTCATTTAGATTTTCTTGGTCCGATAAACAACCGAACTTATCTAATCGTAGTTGATGCTTTTTCCAAATGGGTGGAATGCTTTGATGTATCATCTGGTTACAGTTCACGAGTGGTCATCGAGAAATTGTGTGAGGTCATGTCTAGGTTTGGCTTGTTTCATACTTTATGCTCAGATAACGGAACTTCTTTTGTCTCCGAGGAATTCAAATTGTTCTGTAGCAAAAATGGTATCGCGCATGTTACCTCACCGGCTTATCACCCGAGTAGCAACGGGCAGGCCGAAAGTTGCGTTAAAATAATCAAAAAAGCTATAAAAGCAATAATTGAGTCTGGTACGAACCAGAAAGACTTGAATACGAAACATTTAGAATTTTTGTTTAATTATAGAAATTCAACTCACAGCACAACAAATAAATCGCCCGCGGAACTCTTATTTAATCGTAAGTTGCGAAATAGGCTAGATTTAATTAACATCAATCGTCCTCCATCGTGTGATGCTACACTCGATGCCCTCGTTAAAGAGAAACAGTGCTCTCAATCTAGATTCTATGCTGGAAAACGTTATGTGAATTTTTATGTCGATGAAACAGTTTTAGTTAAGACATACAAAATGCACAAACCACACTGGACGAGAGGAACAATTCACAAGAGACTGGGTAACGCGCTTTACCTAGTTCAACTTCATGAATCGAACGTGATGTGCAAAAAGCACACTAATCAACTTTTAAAACTTAAAGGGGAGAAGGAGCATGATTGTGACCTAGCGCACAGTGACGACAACGAGACGATTGAGTACGAGCAGGTGCCCTCTCTGATGCCACCGGTAGTCCTGTTTCCCGCAGCACCTGGTGCGCCGCCCGCCGCCACTCCAGCGAGCGCGCCCGAGTCCGCGCCGACGCCACCGCGCGCCGCACCTGAACCTGAGCACGCGCGCCCCGCGCCGGCCCCTGCCGCAGTATGTCGTGATCCATCTCCTGACTCATATCACTCAGCTGACTCCGCCCCTGATTCTACGAGTGTGACGCCCAGACCGAAACGTTCTCGTCAAGTTGTGGACTATAAGCGATTCTTTAAATGAGAACTAGATTTACTGTATTTTGTGTGAATTAAGTTTATTTTGTCTTAAATTATTTGTTAACTTAAGGCGGAGAGATGTTATGAATGTCGAACGCACGAGCGTCAACGCGGCTGCGCCGCTAGCGTCAATGTCTTGTCTATTACACCACTTCTGTCCTAAGAGCACGCTGTTTTCTTTTCTGTTCCTAAATCCAATGATTTCCTATTAATTAGTGCAGAGAATAACATTATGTGACGGCCAACCTTTTTGTGTATAGCTACATACTTGTGACACAATTGCGTCTGTCTGTGTTGCCTTTACTATTGTCTCTAAATTGAGAAAATGTGATGAGGAAGGCCCAAACACAAAGTTGATATAAGTAGCGTTATCAACATGAACCTCATTATCGCTAACTTCGTATTGATTATCTACTGTAGACCGACTGAGGAAATCAGCTGCATTTTGATTACTACTTACATATTCAATGACATAGTTATATGAGTTTAAATAAATAGCATAACGTTGCAACCTGTTAGCAGTGACTTCCGGAACACCTTTTTCCGGATTAAAAATTGACAACAGGGGCTTGTGGTCAGTACGCAGAACAAAAGGACTGGACCGTCCATAAATATACTGATGGAATTTCCGAACGCCAAAGATTATCGCTGTCGCTTCCTTTTGTATTTGGCTATAGCTTCTTTCAGCCTTAGACAGCGATCGCGAGGCATACGAGACTGGTCTTTCAGTACCGTTCTCAATCTGAGACAAAATAGCTCCCAGCCCAGTAGGAGAAGCATCAACCGTTAGTACGATACTAGCATCAGGATTAAAATGAGCCAATGTTTTCTCAGATGACAATTTTTCTTTAATTGTAGAAATTCAACTCACAGCACAACAAATAAATCGCCCGCGGAACTCTTATTTAATCGTAAGTTGCGAAATAGGCTAGATTTAATTAACATCAATCGTCCTTCATCGTGTGATGCTACACTCGATGCCCTCGTTAAAGAGAAACAGTGCTCTCAATCTAGATTCTATGCTGGAAAACGTTATGTGAATTTTGATGTCGATGAAACAGTTTTAGTTAAAACATACAAAATGCACAAACCACACTGGACGAGAGGAACAATTCACAAGAGACTGGGTAACGCGCTTTACCTAGTTCAACTTCATGAATCGAACGTGATGTGCAAAAAGCACACTAATCAACTTTTAAAACTTAAGGGGGAGAAGGAGCATGATTGTGACCTAGCGCACAGTGACGACAACGAGACGATTGAGTACGAGCAGGTGCCCTCTCTGATGCCACCGGTAGTCCTGTTTCCCGCAGCACCTGGTGCGCCGCCCGCCGCCACTCCAGCGAACGCGCCCGAGTCCGCGCCGACGCCACCGCGCGCCGCACCTGAACCTGAGCACGCGCGCCCCGCGCCGGCCCCTGCCGCAGTATGTCGTGATCCATCTCCTGACTCATATCACTCAGCTGACTCCGCCCCTGATTCTACGAGTGTGACGCCCAGACCGAAACGTTCTCGTCAAGTTGTGGACTATAAGCGATTCTTTAAATGAGAACTAGATTTACTGTATTTTGTGTGAATTAAGTTTATTTTGTCTTTAATTATTTGTTAACTTAAGGCGGAGAGATGTTATGAATGACGAACGCACGAGCGTCAACGCGGCTGCGCCGCTAGCGTCAATGTCTTGTCTATTACACCACTTCTGTCCTAAGAGCACGCTGTTTTCTTTTCTGTTCCTAAATCCAATGATTTCCTATTAATTAGTGCAGAGAATAACATTGGCGACGAGGATGGGATTTTAAATTGGCAATCATCAACTCACCGTAATCACTGGATACCTCATCATTATTGTTGCTACACTCGCGTGCTCTTAGGACAGAAGTGGTGTAATAGACAAGACATTGACGCTAGCGGCGCAGCCGCGTTGACGCTCGTGCGTTCGTCATTCATAACATCTCTCCGCCTTAAGTTAACAAATAATTAAAGACAAAATAAACTTAATTCACACAAAATACAGTAAATCTAGTTCTCATTTAAAGAATCGCTTATAGTCCACAACTTGACGAGAACGTTTCGGTCTGGGCGTCACACTCGTAGAATCAGGGGCGGAGTCAGCTGAGTGATATGAGTCAGGAGATGGATCACGACATACTGCGGCAGGGGACGGCGTGGGGCGCGCGTGCTCAGGTTCAGGTGCGGCGCGCGGTGGGGTCGGCGCGGGCTCGGGCGCGCTCGCTGGAGTGGCGGCGGGCGGCGCACCAGGTGCTGCGGGAAACAGGACTACCGGTGGCATCAGAGAGGGCACCTGCTCGTACTCAATCGTCTCGTTGTCGTCACTGTGCGCTAGGTCACAATCATGCTCCTTCTCCCCTTTAAGTTTTAAAAGTTGATTAGTGTGCTTTTTGCACATCACGTTCGATTCATGAAGTTGAACTAGGTAAAGCGCGTTACCCAGTCTCTTGTGAATTGTTCCTCTCGTCCAGTGTGGTTTGTGCATTTTGTATGTCTTAACTAAAACTGTTTCATCGACATCAAAATTCACATAACGTTTTCCAGCATAGAATCTAGATTGAGAGCACTGTTTCTCTTTAACGAGGGCATCGAGTGTAGCATCACACGATGGAGGACGATTGATGTTAATTAAATCTAGCCTATTTCGCAACTTACGATTAAATAAGAGTTCCGCGGGCGATTTATTTGTTGTGCTGTGAGTTGAATTTCTATAATTAAACAAAAATTCTAAAAGTTTCGTATTCAAGTCTTTCTGGTTCGTACCAGACTCAATTATTGCTTTTAAAGCTTTTTTGATTATTTTAACGCAACTTTCGGCCTGCCCGTTGCTACTCGGGTGATAAGCCGGTGAGGTAACATGCGCGATACCATTTTTGCTACAGAACAATTTGAATTCCTCGGAGACAAAAGAAGTTCCGTTAACTGAGCATAAAGTATGAAACAAGCCAAACCTAGACATGACCTCACACAATTTCTCGATGACCACTCGTGTACTGTAACCAGATGATACATCAAAGCATTCCACCCATTTGGAAAAAGCATCAACTACGATTAGATAAGTTCGGTTGTTTATCGAACCAAGATAATCTAAATGAACGCGGTACCACGGTTGCGGGGGAAAAGGCCAAGGAGCAAGGGACGCACGGGGAGGTGACGGTCTCGACTTTATACACACTTCGCATGTAGCTACGTAATTATCTATATCAGCTGACATTCGAGGCCACCAAAATCTGTTCCTCGCTTCACATTTCATTTTGTTGGTACCGAGATGTCCTGTGTGTAGTTCATGTAATAATTCCTTACGACACGATAAAGGTATAACTAGTTTATGACCTCTGAGTAGACATGATTTTTCTACAGATAATTCATGTCGACACGAGTAGTAGCATTTCAACTAATATATTAATATTAATATAATTATTATTATTATACATTGGCTCATTTTAATCCTGATGCTAGTATCGTACTAACGGTTGATGCTTCTCCTACTGGGCTGGGAGCTATTTTGTCTCAGATTGAGAACGGTACTGAAAGACCTGTCTCGTATGCCTCGCGATCGCTGTCTAAGGCTGAAAGAAGCTATAGCCAAATACAAAAGGAAGCGACAGCGATAATCTTTGGCGTTCGGAAATTCCATCAGTATATTTATGGACGGTCCAGTCCTTTTGTTCTGCGTACTGACCACAGCAAATAACAAACGCAGCAATGTACATTGAAGTTGTCATCAATCGTAGTGGGTGAGAATTAGCCAATAGGCCCTCAGGTCTACTAGCTAATTCATAGCCACTAAGTTTGCTGGTCAATTTAATGTCCTTACAAGTACATTACTGCGTTTCACATTTTTCTCCTATGAATGAGGAGGTTTAAACAAGTAATATCTAATATATAAAATTCTCGTGTCACAGTTTTTGTTGCCATACTCCTACGAAACGGCTTGACCGATTTTGATGAAATTTTTTGTGCTTATCCGGTATTTATGAGAATCGGCCAACATCTATTTTTCATCCACCTAAATGTTAGGGGTAGTCCACCCCTAAATTTTTTTATTTATTTTTTAGTCAAAATTTTTAATTTCTATTTTTTTATGATACAACATACAAAAATACATACAATCCTCAATTTTCACCCTTCTACGATCAACCCTTATTTTTTAATAGCCATTTTAGTAATTTAATCATTTTTCCTCTCCGGTCGAAAACTGATCAATCGTCATTTAATTAGTTATCCCCGCCAGATGTCTACAGGTGTCACTTCTGACCCAGTAAACAGCACGGAGTAGGGATGAGAACGAAGCCGGTCTCCTTTCTTTCTCACTCCCTACACAGTTGTCGGCCATCATTATTGTTTATGCATCAAGTGTAGTAGTAACGTTGACAATTATTATTTTGCTATCTCAGTGTAACTCTCATAATAACTTTTAATCATTCCTATTTTATCAATAATAATTAAATTATCAATTTTGAGTGTATTTTGCACGATTAGTTAATCAAGTGATTTTATAACCTCAAAAGTAATCAACACGTGACACGAGCTTTCAATAACAACGGATTTTGTGTTGTAAGTATACTTTTTTTTATTTATTTCGAAAATGTTGTTGATCTTATAAAAATGTAATTTTAATTTAATTTTTTTAAAAGAATGTAATTGAACAATTAAGATTTTCATAGTTTCCAAAAAATCAATCATTATGAATCTTTATTTTGAAATGTCAATGGAAATATTGGTTGTATGAAAAAATTATAAGAGACAGTGTTTTCATAAAATTTAATTTTTTAATTTTGTTTGAAAAATTTTTCCATAAAATAATGCTTATTTCACGCATATACCACATTCTTACATACATACAATATACACATTCTAAAATACATACATACTTCCAATAAGTAAGCTATTTTTTGTCTACACTAGAAATTACTAGGAAATTATTTATATGGCAAAACAACGTTTGCCGGGTAAGCTAGTGTACAATAAAGTGGACATCAAACTTAGTGGCTATGAATTAGCCAATAGCTCTACTGGTCTTGTAAACATCTATAGGCTACCCGCACTCTATACCTACTTGCGCGCCTGTTTTCAAAAAATCTTTCATATTTTACAAACTTTTTGTTCTATGTCTGTCTGTCTGTCTGTAATCAAATCTTGCAAGTTAAATTTGATCCACTTCCCGGTTTCCGATTGAGCTGAAATTTTGCATGCATTTATAAATCGGATGACAATGCAATATTATCATGACGTCGAGCTGATCTAATAATGGAGGATAGAAGGTGGCCAAAGGAACTCCGTAATTAAACGACGCAAACCCATCAAGTTTGGGCTCATTTGATTCGTCTTGACGTTGTACTTTGATACGCGATGGTAATAATAATAAAAGCTTGTTTTTATAAAAGATTTTTTTTAAATTTCACTAGTTAATTTTATTTACCTCTGCTATGTATAGTGAATTGTCTAACAATCTATTATAAAAATCAATTCACATTAAGATAACCATAGTAACGCCATCAAAAAGTGAGAGGGCAAATTTGTTATATTATCTTCAGTTTGCTATACATCTTCACTCCCCTCTTGACGCTCCTGTAATCGCCTCAACTTTATAAGAAGCTTTGGCTTTTCCAAGTCTTTTGTTCAAACTCCACCATGCATCACTCCACTTTTCTTTCTTATCTCTTTCATCATAAGGTTCATTTTCGTGTAATTTTTATGAGCATCCGAAGTGTCGTTTAATTAGAAATTCTTTGAGAATTTGTTCCTATATTAATGTCGTCCCCAATTAGTTAATGGTTAGATACAGTTTTAACGAGATTGTATCTTTTGAGGTTTTAATTATTGTAAAGGTGTCTCTTTGGAACTCTTTGGTTGATTTTTTCGTTTTGCCTTGGCCCCTCTGTCCCTTCTTTGTGAGGCAAATGTTTATAATTTAATTTAAAGAAATAATAATTTTAAATTACTTAGGACGTTGTTAAATTGTTCAGACAGTAAATATATTATCTACAATGTATAAAACTTTTGGCAATAAACAAATCTTATGTCTTCTACTTCAACTACAACGCGTAACCCTCTAGCATTTAGCATGTTACAAACGCGCTCTGTGACTTTAAGGACGTTTTATTTCAGTAAATTAAAAGTGATAGTCACTTTAATAGGAAAGACGGAGGACCGAGTTGAGTGGCGTGCCATGGCCTATGTCCAGCAGTGGACAAACATAGGCTGATGATGATGATGAATGTTAGTTGGATGCCCAGAGAGCCCGGAGAGGAAAAAAAAGGTCAATATCACCACTCCAGACGTCTATAGGCGACGTTAACCGCTCACTATCAGTCCATCCAACCAATCAAACAGAATTGCTAATTAATAACATAAATTAGTACTAACAGTAACCGCTAACCGAAAGTCGGTGTTTAACTTAGTAAAAAATTAACGAGTGAAAAGCTTAATTAACGCGCCGCGGTTTAATATCAATAAATTTTTAGTTTCAGACACCCTCTTTGCGGACGTGGATGTAGGAACGTTAATTTGCTTATGGATGTGGTACTTGATTCGTAGACTGTACGAAACAAATTTCTTTTACAACGATTGTTACAGATTAACAGACAAAGTGGACAGTGTTTTAAATACTGATTTCAGGAAATTGAAAAAAATCGGTACTATGAAACTCGCGGGCCTAAATCTTCACATCGCTTTCTACATCCCACTCTGTCAACTATTTTGCAGGGATAGCTCAATTTCTAAAAAATACTAATCAAGTTAAAAAACACGAGATTAAATACAAAATATAGTCAAGAACTATGTCAACTTAACCTTTCTTTATCTTCATTGCACAGTGTCGCCCTGTTTTTTTAATTACATAATTCGCGACACTGCACTCAGAGATATTAGTTGTTGAATCCGTCATCCGTCATGTCCTATAGTTTCGATGATAACATTGCACCATTGAGACTGCTTTTGAAATTAGTCAACTTGGTAATTTCGCTGGTAACAGTGTTCCTGCCGAACTAAGAACCACATCAAATTTTCCCGCTCGGTGTGTGAACTACTCGAGCTATAATTGCACAAGGCGCGAGAGCGAGCTTGCCACCAACGCCAACTAATTGCCATTGAAAAAAGGCGAAAGCCCGACTGAAAACATTCCCCGACCACCTTTGATGTATTTTTTTCTAAAACCAGCCTTTTACACTCAAAGGTTGATAAGCTACACTACGGAAAACCAGTAATAAGGCACTTTGAAAGCAGGTGTGACGTATAGAGATGAGTGTGAAACCAGCTTTATGTAAAGAGAAGGTTTTCTTTTGGGGTGTTGTGAGTGGAGGAAGTGAGGATCACGCTCGTGTGAACTCCCCTTTGAGGCTAATTAAATAATTTTTTTATTTGGCAGTCTTGGATTGATTGTTGGTAGGCGTCCGACCGATGATTGGTTTAATGATCGTGTTGATTTTAATAGCCATTTGGTCAATTTACATTATAGATTTATAGCGCCTGAAAACCAAATTAAAATTAAATTAAATTTCTTTAATCACTAATAATTTTTAAGACTTTTTAAGATTTACTTCACATTTTATGAGTTTTTTCTTCTTTTAAGTTCAACCGATTCAAAATTACTGGCGAAATTATAAAAAAAAATCATTCTTTATTACTAATAATCAATTTTCTTTTCTTTATGTCTTAAAAACCATCGCATCGTTACGCCAAATGTACAACTATACGAACTACTTACCATAAATGAAACCCATTTCATTAATAAACCGAATTACGTACAACCCATCAACTTACTACAGCACTACAGGCTTTTAACCTTTCAATAATAACCTCTTAATATGAGTCGTTTAGGTCATCTGCACATGTAAATCTTAACAAGACAAACTAAAACTAATTCCACACTTATTGCCTAAAGTTAGAGTAGAAATTACCTTGAAGAAATTAGCTTGAAATGATCGATCTCAGCAAGGTTCTTAACTCTCGGTGCGTTGACTCAAGAGGTCACTAATTTCTCAAATTTGAAGAGAACAAGACTATCGACGATAATGGAACATTGTTTCTAACTCTAATCTCAAATGAATTAAATAATTAAGTTACGTGTGAGGTCGTTTTGAGAGGAGATGTTGAACTCTAGTGAACTAAGGGGTTTATAGGACGTAGAGCACATGGCAATGCCTGTGGTTCTGTGAATGGAGGTGTGATGGGGAATTACTCATTTGAATAAGTTGCGAAGGCCATTCAGGGGATCAATCGAAAACTTAAGTTGACTACCAATGAGATGGTTTGAGGAGCTGAACTCTCTTGGCTGAAATTTTTAAAAAGCTTCTTATAGGTTTTGTTTAAAACATACCAAAAAAAACTGCTTGAAATTGGCTAATGTCTACGTGCGGCGTCAAAACTCCGATCCGGAGTTAAAGAAAAAAAACTACTAAAAAAGGAAACGAAATTATATATATAAATGTATTGTGTAAATGTATTAATATAAGAATATGAATACATTTTCCATACACATACATGCCTTAGCATGCCTCATCCTCAGATGAGCCTAATCACTCATAACATAGCAAGAGCTGAATATATTTTTACGCTGTTGGTTACAAACAAGCGGCTCGCCTTATAACTTTAATATTATTATAATATCACAATGAGACCAATCAGCAAAATGAATTATTCTTGAGACCCATTTTTAACTCGGAGAAGATGACACTGGCTGATTTCGTAAAGATAAAAAAATCAAAGTTGTCACTTCAAACCGTTCTCCAAATTCTGACACATAAAACACCTGGTTCAAAACCAGCCAGCATTCCACACGTTTAAAACAAGAACACACATTACAAAAAGCAAGAATTATATTATGGTTATACTCAGTGGAGTTTGCACCGTGAACTTCAAGCTGAAGTAAGAAAAATGACGTCAGGGTTGTTTGCCATCTCATTTACCTCATACAAATTAAAAACAACGTTTTCACTATGAGTGAGATGGTAAACAACCGTGACGTCATTTTTCTTGCTACAGTTTAGTGTTCACCACGCAAACCCCATAGAATATAAATTTCTTTGATGACGCTCAACGCGGACTTAATTTTTCTTGCTTCAGCCCCTTAAACACAGACATTGCGTAGACTTGTCTTGCTGTCAAGTCAAATGTCATCCCATACGTTCAAAAAAGTACAATGTATGGGATGACAGTTCTACTCTTGAAGTTTCGTCGGGATCCCATACGGCCCATGCCACAGTTTGATGTTCACGCCGCAAACTCCAATGAATATAACCTTCTTGAAGAACACACATTATAAAAAGCTTTGTTCTATAATGTCGGTATAGTCAAATGTGTGGGGACAAAAAAGGTTTGTAACAATAGTTTTAACACTTGGCTCTGAACGGATGCTGGTAGTCACACCTTCGCATTATGACGGCGCACCTTTTAAATAATATACGCCCACGGTACTCTAATTATTAAAATTTAAAATACCTGTTACGGCTACCTTGCTAGGGCTACCAGATAATGAAGACCTCAAATTTTAACATAGGTTTCAATATTGGTTACATTAAAACAAATAAGTGCGATTTGTTTTCGGTGGAAGGAAGGAGTTGACCAGAATAAGAACCTAATATAAATAAAAATATGAAATTGCAACATTATCGTGACATTTTTCAATATAATATTGTATTAAATATAAATTTTATGTTATTTCTTCAGTTGGATGCAAAACAGTGGATTGGTGGAAATTCTAGAGACCTCCTAAAACTTATAAAATTGACTTTTGTCTCAGGAAAAACAAGCTAATTTTGACTTACTTTCCCCATTTTAGATCATATCAAAAGCTTTGTTAATGTTTTATTTAAATTTATTTTTACAATAAAGACACTTGTCACGAAATTATCTCAGAGTAGGTAGCCCTAATGTTGTCTAATGCCAGGCGAGACGAACAATAACACATTGTGTTAGACACAAACTCCTGTTCAATACTTGTGTTCCAGCGGTGAATAATTACTGCTACTGTACAATATAACTAGTTATTTAATAATAAGTTATTAATACACTAACAAGAAGCCTTTTCTTTTGACCCAGGAAAAATGTGTTACGCATCGTCACCGAACCCCCCCGCCGAAGTGTTCCTGGGTGTGTTCCTGCGGGACGCCACAATGCCGGGGCAGCGGGTACGCCGAAGCATTCATCCGTGGCCCCGATGGCGTTGGGTCCTCACTGACGGGACGACCCCTCCGCGGTGGGTGAAGAGGAACTTCACACCACTCTCTCAAGCGACCAACATCTCAAGAGGCTTGCGCTAGACGGTTGGATCAAGGGCCTGATACAGCCGCCAAGATTTCTGTGTGGCTTTCAACATGACCTAACAATTCTATTATAATTTATAATATATCAATAATAAGTACACTTTAATTAATTTCGAGTGGAATGTCGAACGCTGAAAAGCAGAAAAGGCGACCATTTGTTCTTTATATTACACCAATCATATTGAACCCTTATATACGCAAACTAGCTTGTGCTCGTGGCTTTGTCCGCGTGACAGAATCCTTTCTTAGCGGAGGTCTACATCGTAAAACCCATTCATATTCCAAATTTCAAGCGAATCCGTTCAGCGGTTTGAGCAGTGCGCTGATAGATCAGTCAGTCACTCTTTCCTTTTTAGGGTTCCGTAGTCAACAAGGAACCCTTATAGTTTCGCTTTGTCCATCCGTCCGTCCGTCTGTCTGTCCGCGGCATTGCGGAGAAACTATAAGTCCTAGAAAAGTGTAATTTTGTATACAGGTAAGTAATAATAAGGGTAAGAGAACGGTGACAAAAAATAATTTTTAATTAATTAATTTAGGCTACCTCCCGTACACGTAAGATGGGGATGATTTTTTTTTTCTGGCTGATACCATCGTGTGGGGTATCGTTGAATAGGTATTTTAAAATGAAGGACGGTTTGCTAAGAAACTTTTTCGATTTCATGTTCTGTTTGAAAGATATTCAAGTTTAAAAAAAAAAATTGAGCGTCCCCCCCCTCTAAAATCTAAACTACTAGCTTTAAAATTCTGAAAAAAATCAGAGGTATGCTTTCAACCATGAACTTTCCAGGAAAACTATAGCGGTTAAGATAAAATTATTAGTTTCGGTAAAATCAGCAAAATAAGAATACCTAAAGCTAACCTAGCCTATAGTTTATTAATGCATAACTAGATGGCGCTAGTAGTAAAATTAGATCGCGCAAGCGAATTTTTCATGGTTGTATTGTTTACGAGTTATAGCTATCACAAATAAATCACCATATTATTACAGTGTTACTTAGCTCATAATTTCTAACTTAAGGCGGGGCTTTACGAGCAGATTAGGTATTTAGTGCGGGCAAAAGTTGCTCAGAACGCCCGTTGGAAACGTGTGGCGTACGCTTATCGTAAAACGTGCGCGGTCATTAACCCTTGGTGATTCTTTGTGAATGTGTGTGTGCTAACTACATGTTAGCACACACACATTCACAAACACGTCAAACTTATAAAACCCCGTCGATTTTGCGTCGGGGGTTACAATGTGCTAAAATTTTTGGACAAGATCGAAAAAATGAGACACGAGATAAATATTATAGATACACGTATTTTTTGTTGAAAAAAAAATAACAAAATTAGATTACATTTAATTGATTAGATTAGATTAATTAAATTGGACCAATTAAATTAAATTAAAACAATAATTCAGATAAATTCAGAAAAAATCTGATAAATTCAAATAAATTCAGATAAATTGAGAAAAATCTGATAAATTCAAATAAATTCTAAAAAAAGTCTGATAAATTCTGAAAAAATCTGGTTAATTCTGATAAATTAAAAAAAATCAGATAAATTCGAAAAAAAATCAGATAAATTCTAAAATAAATCAAATAAATTCTGAAAAAATCTGGTTAATTCTGATAAATTCAGATAAAATCATATAAATTCGAATAAATCAGATAAATTAAAAAAAAAATCAGATAAATTCTGATAAATTCAAATAAAATCAGATAAAAACAAAAAAAAACAGATAAATTGGAAAAAAAATAGGAAAAATTCTGATAAATTCAGATAAATTAAAAAAAAACAGATAAATTCGAAAAAAAAACAGATAAATTCTGAAAAATTCTGAAAAAATCTGGTAAATTCAGATAAATTAAAAAAAATCAGATAAATTCGAAAAAAAATCAGATAAATGCTGAAAAAATCTGGTTAATTCTGATAAATTCAGATAAAATCAGATAAATTCGAAAAAAAATTAGAAAAATTCTGATAAATTCAGATAAATTCGAAAAAATCTGATAAATTCGAAAAAAATCTGATTAATTCTGAAAAAATCAGGTAAATTCAGATAAATTAAAAAAAATCAGATAAATTCGAAAAAAAATCAGATAAATTCGAAAATAAATCAATTAAATTCTGAAAAAATCTGGTTAATTCTGATAAATTCAGATAAAATCAGATAAATTCTGAAAAATTCAGATAAAATCACTTTCAGAATTTATCTAATTTTATCTGAATTAATCTGAGTTTATCTGAATTTATCAGAATTAACCAGATTTTTTCAGAATTTATCTGAATTTTTTTCGAATTTATCAGATTTTTTCGAATTTATCTGATTTTATCTGAATTTTTCAGAATTTATCTGATTTTTTTTTATTTATTTGATTTTTTCGAATTTATCTGATTTTATCTGAATTTATCAGAATTAACCAGATTTTTTCAGAATGTATTTGATTTATTTTCGAATTTATCTAATTTTTTTTTAATTTATCTGATTTTTTTAATTTATCTGAATTAATCAGAATTTTTCAGAATTTATATGAATTTTTTTCGAATTTATCTGATTTTTTCGAATTTATCTGAATTTTTCTATTTTTTTTTCGAATTTATCTGATTTTTTCGAATTTATCTGATTTTATCTGAATTTATCAGATTTTTTTTCTAATTTATCTGATTTTATCAGAATTTGTCTGATTTTTTTTTATTTATTTGATTTTTTCGAATTTATCTGATTTTATCTGAATTTATCAGAATTTATCTGATGAATTTTCGAATTTATCTGATTTTTTCGAATTTATCTGAATTTATCAGAATTTTTCTAATTTTTTTTCGAATTTATCTGATTATTTCGAATTTATCAGAATTTTTCAGAATTTATCTGATTTTTTTTCGAATTTATCTGATTTTATTTTAAATTAGTTCAATCTAATTTAATAATTAGTTTATATTAATATTTAATGTAAATTAATTTAATCGTATTTAATAATTAATTCATATTAAAATTTAATTTAAATTAATTTAATCTAATTAAATTATTAACTTATAATAATATTTAATTTAAATTAATTTAATCTAATTTATTTTATATAGTACGTGTGTGTTATATTTTTTAATAATCGACTAGAAGGACAAAATAAAGATTATAATATTTATTATCTAATTACAAATAAATTAAACCCCCTACACGCTTCTGAGATTTGGAAATTCACAATATATGTAAGTACTCCTAAATAATTCAAACGCGCGTGTATAACCGTAGTGGAGGTGAGATCGAAGTGCACAGGTCCGACGCTGACAGTGGTCACCGGCGTTCTGAGTGCGTGCGGTAATGCTCCGTGGGAATTAAAATTCAATTAAAAATCATTAAATAAACTTATCGATAAAATACCTATATATAGCCATCCGTTTGAATGTTATGTATCAAATAAAGTACTCTAAATGTTTATTTTTGTCCTAGTTTTACAAATATTTAAATGGAAGGAAGAAAATTAGGCATATTTAAAAAAAAAAAAACTATCGAGAAAAAAAACAATTATCATGTTTCTGTTAATAAAGATCTCTTGTTCAAAGATTGAAGTTACACATACTAAAATATAAAGTAGTAGATCTTCTTAAAAGTTTGCTATATTAGGCTTTGAAAAACATACATTTCACTTACCATAGCGCCTTAAGTTTTTTTATTATAATTTGATATAGCATGGTCAAGGCTACTTGTGTGAATGATCCGGATATATTTTTTTTAATTTGCGGAGAATATTATGCTCAAAGAATTCCGTTTGAATGTGACAACGTTCATAATTTAGGCTTACAAAAATTACTTTGGATACTCCCTGGAAATTAACGACAAGCCTTGGATTCCCCAAAAGTTATGCAAAACGTGTGTTGAGTATCTACGTTTGTGGACAAATTAGAAAATAAATAGATTTTGGTACGAAACCGCTATAATGTGGAAAGGACTCGAGAACCATCACGATGACTTATTTTTGCTTAGTGTAAACATAAAACTATTGTTTTGATTTTATTAAAAATTAAGTATGCGGAACATAACTGGCTCATAATGTGTTCATTTAAAAATGGTTTACTTTGTTTTAGGCCAATGGTGGTTATTTTTTTTTTTGTAAAGTAAGAATTATTTGGACTTTTCTCAACACGTCCAAAAACTAATGCGTCACTTTCAAAGGCTCGAATGTGACATAACCATCAAGTTACACTCTCTCCACGACCACCTAGACTATATTCATGACAATCTTGGGGTACTAAGTGAAGAATTGGGCAAGCAATTCCACCCGAACTTTTGTTCGATGAAGTAACGCTATCAAGGCTTCTGGAACGCACATATGATGGCTGAATATTGTTAGAGCATTTAGAATAGCCCTTAGAATAAGAATAGCATTTAGAATAGCTCTGCCTTCAGTTTCAGCAAGAAAATCAAATAACATAAAGAGTTTTTCAACTTAAACTTAAATTAATTAGGATCATCTCTACATTGACCACCCACAAGGTGGACAGACGACCTTATAAAGGTCGCCGGAAGACGCTGGATGCAGGTCGCTTCCAACCGGTACATATGGAAGTCCAAAGGGGAGGCCTATGTTCAGCAGTGGACGTCTTACGGCTGAGATGATGATGATGATGATCTCTACATTTATAGCGTTTAAACAAACGCGAAAACAACATAATATGTGTCATATCTTTTTAACTAGAGCTGGTACAGAAATTTCAGTCACAAATTTGAAATCGTCGTCAAAAATAATCCAAAATGCTGTTGTGCAGTGTATTCAATCTTCTAGAACTACGGAACCCTACATTGTGCGTGGCCCGACTCGCGCTTGGCCTATTTATTTATATTTAGATAAAAGTTAAATTATTTGATTTGATTTGATGAAAAAAATGTTTAAGCAAACTGAACGGTACCGCGCCCGCCGTTCACCTTTAACGATGATGTCTAAGACTGATGAACCGACTGATGACTGATAAACCTTAGTGTACACCCGTGTACAATAAGTACGACGTCCTACTGGGTTGCGCTCGTCATCCAGACAAATAAGTCAGCTTAGTAGGTAGTTTCCCTGGTTACCATTCTGAGCTAGCGGACTCTATAAAACAAAAGGATTATTTTTCCATCAGTGATTTCTTCATCAAGAAGGACCACCAGCAAAAAGTTCGTCTACCATTTATCATCATAACCTATCACCACTTCACAGTTCTAAATTTAAAAAATTGAAAGTCCAGCATGAGTTGCGTTTAGAACGTTTGAGACGCCGCCGCATTGTTTTCCAATCGGAAAGAGATCCGCCACTGTTTTAATTACACCTAATTGAATTTGGAATTGGAACGATGACATTTGAATTTTGGCGGGCTCCGATCACTCGGTAGTGATGTGCCACAAAAGAACCGATCCGAGATCGAGACCGCCCGCCGTCCTTTATAATAGGACATTAGGAAATATCTACGGGTACCATGAACTTAATTTAGCTGAATGGTGGCGCTAGTATCAACGCACAAAAACGAGACTAAGAAAAATATTGATGATAGATTTTGTAGTTCAATTTTCTGTCGTGGAGGTTTAAATCGTAGTCGATCTGCAACAGTGAAATGTGTGTAATGAGAATTATCAGAATTGCTTCTGTTGTACCGTCAGCCTTCTGATAGCCGCCTTTATTAAGGCTGTGAATAGCGCCTCATTCTTCGTAGCGCCCCTATAAAAGATTATTCTACATTGTTCCCTTTATGAAAAGGAAAATAGTAATCAGTTAGTTTATTAGGTGCGTTACTTGCAAAACTGTAGTGTGTGCAAAAAGAGAAGGAGCGTTGGAATGGAATGAACTTCTGAAATAAGTACTCTATAAATTATCTTGGGTATTGTAGACAAAGTTAACTATTTTTAAAACCTTTTAAAACCTTTAGTATAACAAAAATAACATGAATATCGATATGTTATATTTTTGAAAAATATTAATAAGATTAAATTAATAAGAGGAAATTAAATTAATAAACTAACAATAAAACACGAAAAAATCAAATAAGTACTTTTAAGTTCACGTAAAATGTTACAATTCATCTCTTTTTGCACAAACAACGCGGAAATTATGCGTGTTCTGTGAGGTGAGATTTATTAAGTCGGTAGCTCAGCGGGTGGTAAAGCTCGTATTAGTATCATAATTAGCGGAAAAGTGCATGCTTCAAAATATATCTACAGCATGATCCTTAACCCTTAAAGTTAAAGTTCATTTTAGCTTGTCAAGAGATTCAGTCCGCGCTTTAAAAAACCTCAACAAGATAGCTCTTACGTGATTGAAATAAGGTTCATTTTAGCAAGTGATTGAATCTTTTCGCGTCGTTGACTCGATCATAAGGACACGTGTGACGTCCTGCGGGGACGATGATTGCCGGCGAGTGGCCGAGTGTCGCTTTACGTCGGAATGGGGACAACACTAGTTTCAAGCTTATTGGCAAATGTGGGAATCGCGTGACCACGAATAAAAAAAAAACAAACGTCAAATTTTGTAATTAGAGAAAAATAAAAATAAATGCGCCGCATAGAAAAAATAAAAGTATGAATGCGACTGTTTGTTATGCATAAATGACTGCACAGATTGAGCTAAAATTTAGCTTTTTATTTAGTTGAGTCCCTAAAAACTGATAGGGTACTTGTTAGTGGTAAACCATCGGGCAAAGCGTTGGTATAAAAACTATTAGAAATTCATTTCTCTAAGGTTTATTAAGTTTAAAATCAGCGTGAAATTATACATTTTGTTAGCACGTTTTAATTATAGAGAATCAATAGTAACAAAAGCTCATAGTTTGTGCAAGTCATGGGGGTAGCTAAAGATTCTATGTGTTAATTAATGGGAAAACGTGTGGTCTTCGTTTTTGCAAGAGGATGGTGCGTGGTACGCCCATAGTAAAATGGCCTAAAATCGGTGTTAAAAATAGTAATTTATTAAAAAATAGTAACGTTACTATTTCAATAAAAGAAAAAAACATAAAAATAGAATACAAAACTCGTTATTGCCATCAAAAATACGTACAATAAAATAAGTTAAAAGCTAAATAGTGTGTGTAGTGTAGCTAAATAGTGTTAAATTTAAACCTTCTTGTAATTCTACATATTTGTAAAAAGAAATCCTACTAATATAATTATAAATTTTTGCGAAAGTAGTATGGATGGATGTTTGTTTGGCTGAAATTCGATATGTAGAGGTAGTTTAGACCCTAGCATAACACATAAGATATTATGCGCTTTTATATAACACCGATTAATAGAGAGGTAACAAAGTTTGTACTAAATTGATTCTTTTCTTCCTTATGAAGTAAATACATAGGTCACCAGTAATAACATAATCCTTTATCACCATTCACCAAAATTAAAAACTATCGCCTTAGTATCAAAATGGCCAGTATGAAATGCTGTTGATATTCTAAATTCAAACGTTCCATTGGCAGCGGAACTGTTCCAATCTAGTCGTAGAGGCGGTTATCTCCGAAAACATTGTGCAGTTCGGCCGAAAGACGACGTCGAATGTGGGATGACGGGATGGTGTCATACCAACAATCACAATGCAGAGAGAATATTTGAAAATTAACGTTAATATTTAGTAAGGCTTTACACGTGGATACTGGGAACCCATAGCAATAGGCCTGTTTTTCAGGGGTTGCCTGGGAAAGTACCATACTTTTGCCAGTTATTCATCCCCCAAGCAGCATAAAGGTATTACAGTATCCTGAATGGAAGAAGAGAATGAAGTAAAATGACCTGTGAAGAGACAGAGAATGAGACTTTACGACTATAATAGGTCTCAGGCATCAGCATACAGGCATCTACAATCTACAGACGCAGAACAGTGCTGCACAGAATTAACACTGGGTTGCACTGTGTCACACATAGACAACAAACAATCATGATGCTTACAACAATCGGGCAACTGATTTTTTACCACCTCGTCTTGTCATTAATTATCATAAAAAAAACTTAATTCTTACCAAACAATTTTTGCCAAAACACGAGAAGTCTAGGACCAAGCATTATTATACCACCTATTTAAATTGAATTAAAATTTGAGTTTGTCTCTTGGCTACTTACTGTATAACACCATCCTCAGCTACACCCAGCCACATACAAACATCGAAACCTAATTTCCTGTCTCAGATATAGCGGTCGCTCTAAACCTAAAGACAAATACGTACCTGGACCAATCTAACTTGAGACCTCCCCCTCCCTCCACAATACTTCAGTCCATAACTACAGGAGGTAAGTGATACAAGTTGGGAGGTCTTGGTTAAATGGTTGGTGGAAACAGTTCTAGGGACATTGGTGAAAAGGAGTAACAGTCGTATTTGAGTCTATTTTGATGTACGTTTGGTAACAGTATATTCTGTTTTGTTGTATCTTGAACACGTTATTAAATATGAAATCTATTACAAAGGTACGACAACAATGGTGAAACTATAAACTAGCTTGTATGAGGTTTTGTTTCCTTTTTTTAACCCTGGAAAAATATGTCCGACATAGGTACCTGTATGTGCAATCACACCGTATGTGAGACTCCCCTGCAATAATATAAGCAGCGACGCACGTATTGATATCTAATATATAAAATTCTCGTGTCACAGTTTTTGTTGCCATACTCCTCCGAAACGGCTTGACCGATTTTGATGAAATTTTTTGTGCTTATCCGGTATTTATGAGAATCGGCTAACATCTATTTTTCATCCCCCTAAATGTTAGGGGTAGTCCACCCCTAAATATTTTTTTTTTATTTTTTAGACAAAATTTTTAATTTCTATTTTTTTATGATACAACATACAAAAATACATACAATCCTCAATTTTCATCCTTCTACGATCAACCCTTATTTTTTAATAGCCATTTTAGTAATTTAATCATTTTTCCTCTCCGGTCGAAAACTGATCAATCATCATTTGATTAGTTATCCCCGCCAGATGTCTACAGGTGTCACTTCAGACCCAGTAAACAGCACGGAGTAGGGATGAGAACGAAGCCGGTCTCCTTTCATTCTCACTCCCTACACAGTTGTCGGCCATCATTATTGTTTATGCATCAAGTGTAGTAGTAACGTTGACAATTATTATTTTGCTATCTCAGTGTAACTCTCATATTAACTTTTAATCATTCCTATTTTATCAATAATAATTAAATTATCAATTTTGAGTGTATTTTGCAAGATTACTTATTAATCAAGTGATTTTATAACCTCAAAAGTACTCAACACGTGACACGAGCTTCCAATAACAACGGATTTTGTGTTGTAAGTATACTTTTTTTTATTTATATCGAAAATGTTGTTGATCTTATAAAAATGTAATTTTAATTTAATTTTATTAAAAAAATGTAATTGAACAATTAAGATTTTCATAGTTTCCAAAAAATCAATCATTATGAATCTTTATTTTGAAATGTCAATGGAAATATTGGTTGTATGAAAAAATTATAAGAGACAATGTTTTCATAAAATTTAATTTTTTACTTTTGTTTGAAAAAAATTTCCATAAAATAATGATTATTTCACGCATGTACCACATTCTTACATACATACAATATACACATTCTAAAATACATACATACTTCCAATAAGTAAGCTATTTTTTGTCTACACTAGAAATTACTAGGAAATTATTTATATGGCAAAACAACGTTTGCCGGGTAAGCTAGTACATAATATAATTAATTATTCATGACCTGAAAACTGCTTAACACATTTCAGTAAAAAGTTAATTTAAAAATTCCTGGTTCATCTGGGAAAAAACCCAAATCAATTCAAGCATATTCGTGAAATCGGTGAACATTGTTGTTGTGAAACTTTTTTTTTTGCAGTTGTAAGACCGCTGAGCACAGCTAGAAGGTAATTACTTATTACAGAATTGTTACTCATAGATGATTAAATCATTGATGATTAAACCCATCCTTTACTAGATACTGTGTTGTAAACAGAGTAAGTAGGTACCAAGCACGCAGGCCCCTTTAAGCCAAAGTTTTTGAACCAAGCTTGGTTGTAAGAACGAGACACCACAATAGGTTGGTAGTTCGGAGGATGGTCGCAGAAGCAATCCGATTTCTCTCGAAGCTGAACTTTTCCAAGTCAATCTCTGTTTTAAAACTGTAACAGAAAAAAGTTACGAAGTTCTTAGCCACAAAAATGTCCAAAATACCATAGGATTGAGTGAGTGTAATAAGGAAAAGATGCACCCACAGTAAGTACATCACCTGTGCATACACGCACAATCGCAGGAAAACAAATGACACCTCGTGGGTTATAGGTATCACCACTGGCGTTGCAGACGTCTATAAAAGCGACAGTGACGTCTATAAAAGCGACGGTAACCGCTCATCATCATGAGAAATAAGACACATGCTTCAAACTACGATGAACTTCATAATTGAGTGTGTTCGAACGATTGACTCATCTATCTCTCATTTCCACTCATACAATCAATGCACAGCTCAAACCACTTAACGGATTAAGTAGAATTTTGGCTTCTAGATAGGTATTATGACGTAGACGACGTCGCATGCAATCTTCTTCAAACATACCGCACAAAACCCCTGAGCACAATCATAATCACTACATAGTATAAAATAAAGTTGCTTCCCGTGTCTGTCTGTCCCTATGTATGCTCTTATCTTTAAAACTACGCAACGGATTTTGATGCAGTTTTCATTAATAGATAGAGTTATTCAATAGGAAGGTTTATATGTATAATACATGCATAACATAATAGACATGCTTACTCTCGCGGCTATGCCCGCGTTACAAAATCCTTTCTTAGCGAAAATCTACGTCATAAAACCTATCTGTGTTCCAAATTTCCACCCAATCCGTTAAGAGATAGATCAGTCAGGCAGTCACTGTTTCCTTTTATATATTAAGAACACTGATCATTTTCTATTAAGCGCGACGAAGTGCGCGCGGGTTCACTAGTCTAGTATAAAACAGTATATTACACAAGTGAGTGGGTTTACTAAGGGTGCTTCATTATTAAACGAGGCTACCATTAGTTACTTGCAGCCATTGGTCACAATGACTTACTTTTGCATGTTTTAAACTTGCACGAGTTTACTTATTATTGTTTTTCGTAGTTTTGGACTTATTTACAGTCCGCATTTTTTACGACTTCCTCTTGTAAAACAAAATACCAACTCCGTAGGTTGGTTTACTTATTTTTGAATGCAAAGATTCCGTATAAATGTGTTTAAATGTTAACATGGATTCTTTTCAATTCAAAACATGTCAAAATTATTTTTGAACATTGTTTGAAAAATTTGTAAAAGTTTACAAGTCAGACGGTCAGCGAAAAGCTCTGGGAACGTTTTAAAAAAAAAACTTCCTTATAATCACGCTCCTTCTAGAGTTACGATGCCATAAGAAAGACACTTCAAACCCCGCATTTTGGCGAGGGCTGAAAAGTCGCTTCTAATTAAAACACATTCAAAAAGATAAAAAAATCGCGAATCTTCAACCTCATTCCCACGTATTCCTTCCTTATCAAATATGCATTAGCGAAAAAAATTGACACGGGTTTGATTGACGTAGACATCTCTTCTATTCGCCGAGGTTTGAACAATATGAGTTCATAGGTTACTATTATACATGACCTTTTGTATGTCACCTATTGAAGATGTTAGTTTAAATTCTTTGTTACGACTTTTATTCTTTGACCGGGGTCATAGAGATGTTGCGAAATAATGGCGTGGTGTAAAAAATTAGGCAATGTTGCAAAACAATATGATTTTGTATGGAATTGTCCCTGCCTACAAGGATATGAAATTTGGGTCAACGGTAATACTCGTATTCAAGTTGATTCTCTATTGCTTTTCACGTTATTAAAAACAAATGACAATCAAAAATCTTTCTACCTCTATATTTTTATTAAAGTAGAAACCGTTGAAATAAATATAGAAGAAAGAAAATATTATAATAATAATAACTCATTTATTTCAGGCAACAAATAACTCTACATAATGGCCTCTGGTAGGCCAATATCAATATAATATTATACCTTGAAGATTGACATACATAAAATATAACTTTAAAAAAATAGGCTAGTAATCTATCTAGACTCGCTGCCGTTCACAGTTTCAAATACTTCAAACTGTGGTACCTTTTGAAAATTACGCACACGTAAGTCCTAATAATTGAAAGATGCATTCAATCGCTATCAATTCTACTTATAAGATTTTACAATATTCAATCTATACATTGTTTCTCTTGTGAATGTCTCTTACTCTAGTTTACACGTGACATTATTTTCTCATCTTACGTTCATAATAATTATCATATGAACCAGATGTGCCCAACTGACCAACGGTCCTGGGAAACGTCTAGGCAATAAATAATATTCGTTATCATTCCCTTATTAAATCATTCCAAGTCATAAATCTACAACAGGAGTGACCCACTCGTTTCTGACATTAGTCCGTGTACGCACTCCCTTTAAATATATATTATGAACTAATAATGTATACCACAAAATACTTTGCATATAAATCTCCTAATTAAACGCATTGAAAGTGCACTAATCTCGACTAGGCCTTTATTTCATTTGCATAGCTTTTTGAGGCAATTGTAGTTTGATTTAGGGGACGTGCAGGGATGCGGATAGAGTTCATTGTAACAGTGAGAGATTATGAGAAAGTTTGGACCGGAAAGTAGTTTTTAATAGGTCAGGAAACTCAAGAATTGTATTTCTAACGCCTTTTTCTGTACAGTTTAATATATAAATTCTGATTCTGAAAACTCTTACCATTGTACTAAATAAATCATAGCCAAGGCGTAGTAATAGTATCTTTTCTTTGACCACGGATAAGTTTGACTACAAAGTCGTAAAACTGCTGTACATGGAGTCAGTTTGGTTCACCATTTCGCACACATCAGATTGTTTTTGTATGAGTAAGTATGATAAAAAGTTATAAATGTGGTCAAAGCTTAGTTCTGCATTAATTTAAAACCTTGAAAGTTTTCTTAAATTTCAATTAAATAAAATTAATAACAAAAAGACTCAGTTTTTAATAAATATCTTAACAAGTAATAACTGTTTTCCCTACGTCATAAATACTTAATTCCTGGCCCCTAACATCAAAACCGTAACCAAATCAAATGTAAGAAGTACTAGGAAACACGTCAACTTCTAAAAACACATAAACATTCCTAACTCTGTCTCAAGACATAAAACTCGTGACCAGCAATAAAATGGATTAGCACAATTGTCCCCTACCATTGTCCCTTTGGACAATAAGTCCCCTTACTCACGATTTTATTTTTCAATTAACATATTATTACTGCAGACAATCATAGTAAAGATTTATACGTGTAAACATGTAGTAGGGACTAGTGACCAGTTTAAAAATGCACTTCCACTAGAACATTTTGTTTAGTAGATAAGTGCAAATATTAGCTGGGTGATATCTACGTGAGATCACACATTTTGTCCTTACTTTAAAGGGTTACCTAACGAAGTATTGTTGGTTAGATAACTTATAATAGTGATTTTTTATCTCGTAAACTAGATTAACCGTCTGCAGTGGTTTTAAAGGTAACAATTAGTTTGTATTAAACATCATTGTTGCTATTTTTTGGTGTACAATTATACTCTAGTGTTCCGCGATATTATAAGTTACTAGTTTATGCTCACGGCTTTGCGCGCACGGCGAAACCCTTTCTTAGCGGCGGTCTATGTCAAAAAACCTATCTGTGTTCTAAATTTCAACCCAATCCGTCCAGCGGTTTAAGCTGTGCGTTCATAAATCAGTCAGTCAATCAGTTACTCTTTCCTTTTGTGTATTTAGATGAGTAGCAGTTTGTTGGACCTAAATTGGTTAGTTGAGATATAACGCTTAAAAATTTTGGCTGGGGAGCGTTACATCACATGTAAAAGTACAAAATGCTTTAAGGTCACTGCTTATTAAAATACATGCAAAATTATAACACGTGATTCTTTTCTCGGAAAAACTCTGTCGCCAAATTAAACTTCCAACACGTGAAATGAAAGGTTTACGTATCAATCTTTACAGTCTTCAATGAAACGTGCAATTATAGTCACGTTCCTTTTTAACCCCCGACGCAAAAACGACGGGGTGTTATAAGTTTGACGTGTCTGTTTACGTAAAGCTGTGTGCAATATTTGATGGATATGTTTCGGCTAAAGTTCGAAGTGCGGCTAGATTAAACCGGTCAAACCTAGGTGTAGCCGACCGCAGTCGGTTACACCTAGGCTTTATATTTGTGGTGTTATAATAAAGAATTTCCTATTCTTTTCTTCTGATGAGGCCGGTATCGAACCAGTTCGAACTGGGTAATTTAGAATGCGAAATGACAGCTACACTACATAACCCACCAGCCACCACCGCTTTAAAATTTGGAATCAAATTTAGAATCGGGATCACATCAGTTCGATTAAATTCAATCTGCTAGACGTTTTGAAGCCCATCACATAATCCCCTCGCAGCGCCCTATGGGGTCTAACTTAACGAACCTCCAAGCATATTGTTTGTGTTTATTATACTCTGTTACCATACATAATGGATGCAACTGTTTACTACCCTTATTTCGATTTGTACTTATAAATTTTAGAGTGATAGCGGACTCAGGTTTATTAAAGGGCACGTTTAATGGAGAATCTGTAGCGTACCTAAATGGTACAAATAAAAGATATGTATTTGATTTGACGTAAATGAAATTTAAAAAAATTGTGCACCGACTTTCAATAACCGAGACACATATTTAAATTCATATTTCAAATAAAAGAACCACTCCGCCGATTTCAATAAAATTTATATGTAAACTAGGGACTATAATTATTATTTTGAAACAAAATTACAATTTTTTCAAAGCTGTTCAGGTGTCAAGAGAGTCAAGAGTAATAGGTAAACGATACATTATGATAAACAAGTTTTCTAAGAATTGTAAAACCTATCCTCGCATTCTGGAGTCGGTTAAAAAATAATCCTCACACACGTTGGTAAATAAGAAACCAAGCGGTAAACAGTAAGTAATGGTTGGTTTCCAATACATGTTGAAAAGCTTTGATAGAGAAATAATGAAACTTTCGGTGGAAGCATACAATTATGGTGGAACTAACAGACAGAAGTCGAATCTTCTATCGACATCAACTGAGATTATGATCCGTAAAACTGTAAAAGTATCTCCATAATAACTATTCAATACCTCAAAATTGAGCATAATATACCATCACCGTCCGGTTTATAATTGCACCTCGTGCATTAACTTCACGACTATGATATACGACAAAGAGATGCAATTTTAAACTAAACGAAATCTAATCATAAGACATCGTCCATTTTGTAATTGCACGCCATTTCACTAACTCCACGAACTTTTTGTTACACATACAGGTCCAATTTTAAACTGGTCAGTCAGTACGTGTCTGATTCATATTAACTCAGACTATAAATAAGTCATTAGACACCGCGACTAATCACGGATAGACGAACAGAAGAAAAGGCTTTCACGGCCCTCCACCGATCCTCCACACTCCATCGCCTCACTGTGAGATAGCTGACATTACAATAACAATAGATATTTTGTGTTACCAGATGCTAGACTGAAATTACCTGGGAAATATTCTTAAATCATATTATTATAATTTATAATATTAAAAATCTCCTCTAAAATAGTTACCTACGTAAAGCATTTTTGTCTAGCCGGTGTGGCGAAATGGATATATGTTTTAGTCATGACAAACGTTGCACAATTTATTTATTTATACAATGAAGTAAGCAGACGAGCAAGACGCTCTCCTGGTGGTAAGAGATAACGCTGCCCATAATTAGTACAGTGCTACCCAGTGCACTGCACCAACGCTTCTTACTCAAGAGTCATAAGATGTTAAGACTCTTCAGCCCAGTAATTTCACTAGCTACAGTTGCCTCCTACCGAAGCACAGTAAAGTTTGCACAAATCCTTTTAAAAGCATGATCACTTTTTTACTGAGTAGCATATTTTATTCACTTTTAATGGATTAATAACTACTTAGCCCTAACGATTAATATGAAGAACGTTTAAATTACATATTAAGCGTTTAAAGAACGTGTTTCGGATTTAGATTTATAAAAAAATAGTTTCTTTTCATATGATCAGCGAAACACTTATAATATCTAAGTTTAAGTATATTACAGAAAATATTCAAAGATAGCTTTAAAAGTATTTGAAATAATTTTACCCACAAAATTTCCCCCGAACACATTATCCGCCAAACAAGGCAGATTATTCAACACTGGCAACACCGAAACGTGCGTGTAACACGTACGATCCTCCTTTGTCATTCAAACCGTCTGGTCAGCCTTTGGAATCCGCGCCTTTGTTTCAACGGCTACCAGAGTTACCAGTTACCGACTTTGAAAATTAATGAGCTCTTTACGTCTCAATTCTCAATCTATGTACATTTGTTAAGATGGTAAGAAAATGTAGTTTTTTGTTGTGTTGGTATTGTTAGTTTGGTAATGGCTACTGGTCTTTGAGTTTTCTGGCTCAAGGTAAATGTTGCAAGTTTAGAGTTTGCACAAACTTATCTTACTAAAATTATTAACTATAAACGTGAAACTTTGTGAGACACACTTTGTGTGACTTTGTGATGTATGGAAGTATGTTTGTTACTCTTTCACGCCTAAACGGGTGGACCGATTGAACTGAAATTTGGTATAGAGATAGCTAAGACCCTGGAATAACACATAAGCTACAGTACTACAGCGGGTAAAACAGCTGGGCGCAGCTAGTTAATAGTAATATAATCAATTCTTAAATTGACTTATTTTTAAATGAAATTATTGATTTCATAATTTAATGAGAGCGTTCGATTGGAAGATTCGTTTAATAATGATTATAATCGATCTTCTCGAACTTTTGGCTCTATATAAAGAACTTTTAGCTCAGAATAATGAAAATACTTGCATCTAACTGGGGTCATCAACACCACAGGCATTCAAAGACTTGTCAAAAGTGACACATTATTTACATACCAAGTTATAGATATGAGTGTAAAGGTGCGTCCACAATGGGCCCAGTGTTTCGCTGTCACTCACGTTTAGCTGCAACAATGTGGACGCGCCTTAAGTTGCTTGTGCAACAATACAGTTGGAGATAAGGGCGGCTGCAACTGTCTCTTGTACCGTTCGCAATTTCATCTAAACAATCAATCGAAAATCTTTATTTTTTATCGTTATTAGAAAGACAGCGTTTTTGTCAGAACAAATTAATCTATTGAGAACATTGCGAACACTAATTATATTAAATGTGTTAATAGAACTGTTTATAATAACATAATATCATTGATTAAAATAAATGGATAATTTAGAAAACTGAATTATAAAATTGAGAAAATCGAAACTTTCTTCTTTTTTCAGCGATAATTCCTGATACCCAAGTGTCAAGAGATAACAGATAACAACTCTTGTTAGCATGCCGTGCGGGAATTAGTGGGATCCTGCAGCCCGCACCCCATAAGAACCCGCATGCAAGTGCTTTCCTCGCAAAAAAAAACACTTAAAAATAGTTTTTCTCAGTTTTCTACATAGAGATTTTCAATAAGCCAGTCTGTAAAAATAATTAGCATCTGTTATAATAGGTAATTTGATTAAAACCTATTCTACACTTTAGAATACTCCTTTTTATAGAAAATTTCATTAAATTAACTGCTTAATTCTATATTTTGTTTGCAGTAACCCATAAAAAAACAAAATAAAAATACTCATTATGCAATCGTTTTTGCGAACGGTCTCGCATATGGGAAGAGGATTAGCACGCGGTGACGTCATGAATATAAAATTAAAACCTCGCGGGACGGTAACGCGGACCGACAGCGCCAATTGACGGGAATACACCTATGTAGAGTAGGATATGTTCAGAGATCCAACGAAAAAAAATGCAATATGATAGCAGTCAAAATCTCATTGGACAATACCGCGTCGCCAGGCGGTCGTTGTGACAGGGTTCTGATATAATACAAAATTAGCCATCCAATTTGGTTTTAAATAAAAAAATATGATTAATTTTGCGCCACCTTGTACAATATTTAGTGCAGCCAGAGGGAGGGGTTCATAACCAAATAAAATTCGAAACGCTTTTTATTTTGCATTGATTTGAAATATGAATAGATTGAAATTTGTTACATTTAATTTTGTAAGGACAAGTGCATTGTAGAGTAGCTGAAATTTTATTGGAAAATAAAATTACATTAACGAATGTAATTGTGTCATTACAAAGCATCTCTAGTTCTGCCGGGAAGGCTTTCAGAAATGTTCTCTAGACCTACACTATCAGAATTATTAATTACCAATAGTTGAAACCTGATCAGCTAATTGCATCACTAACAGCCTCTGAACACGAACTACTCTACACAAAATTTTATCATAAATCTGTGCGCAAGCGCATTCAATCGTTTGTATTCTATTATTCCTGCTAATACTATAAGGGGAAGTTACCAGGTTAACTGGAGCCTTAAAGTAGTACATTTGATTATGTAAATACAGATCTTGATAAAATGGGGATCGTTATGCCCTATGAATAAAAGTTTTGATTAGCCTTGCAGTGTTTGGTATTTTTGATAAACACTGTGAAATTATTTATAGTTCATTATTGTAAACGATAATTTTAATTTAGAAAGCTAATAGACAAGAAGGGCAAATGAGGTGGGCGATGGTCAAAAGAAGATGAATCTAAAGACGTGAGTATTTAGATTCATCTTTGTACTCGTAAATAAACGGCATGAACTCACTTGTATTTACTTCGGCTTCGTGCCGACCGTTCGTTCTATACACCAATCAAACACAGACACACTATCACCCAGTGTTTTGAAATGCAACATACGAGGCACTGTGATTATCATTCAGAGATATTAGTTGTAGAATTTCGTAACGTACAGTGATTTCGCTGGTAGCATTGCTCTTCAGTCCGGAACACAGTAATGCCTGCATATTAGGTACCACTTGACGTATGAATGACTAATATAACTACCTCTGCCAATAGTGGTCTTCTACTACAGAAACTTTGCATTTGTAAAACTGATCAGATGACACGATTCTTCTGTGGAATCTGTTTGATTTTCTAGGATATCTTACTAATATTATAAACGTGAAAGCTTGTAAGAATGTATGGATGTCTGGATGTCAGGATGTAAGGATGTCTGGATGTATCGATGTATGGATTTGTTTGTTACTCTTTCACACCTAAACAAGAAATTTTGTATATAGATGATTATAGACTTATTTTTTTGTATATATAGATGATTTTGTTTTGTTTTTGTTTCTGGAATAACACATAGGATATAGTATACAGCGGGTAAAACCGCTGGGCGCAGCTAGTCATTTCTATGTTTTAAGTTATTCAGTTTAACGGGTACAAAAACCCTGTTTAAATATTATCACACCTTTTTGTGGCACCTTGTAAAGCAATTCTCAAGAAGTCGAGATGATACCTTCCCAGAAACAATGGCCACAAAGCTACCAATATTACACACAAAACGGTCCAATTCTCTGTTTGTTTGTAACATTATCACTTGTATGGAATTATGGTTTTAACCTACCGGGCAATTTTTACACAGATCATAGCGTACCTGTATCAAATGCGTCATAATTACTGGTCTTCAAAACGATGACGTATTCTACTTCCTACTAATGTTAAAGCGAAGGTGTGTGTATGTGTGTAAGGTTGTTACGTTTTACGAATAAACGACTAAACCGATTGAGCTGAAATTTGGTGAATATGTTGCTTTAACCCAGGAATTACACGAAGGCTTTTCAGCGTGTAAAGTCGCTAAGCATAGCTGGTTTAAAATAAAGATTTTATTAAACATTCTGTGGTCAAAGAAATCAATTCCTCCCTAACACGCTTCTGACTTCATATTTTCGGATTTTTGAGTTTATATATAAAATATCCCAGCAAGTATGGACCCTACAGCCAGCACAGTGGATAGGCCAGTCTTGTTTCAGTGATAATTGGTAGATAAAGAGTGAATTAGATCGGTGCTGGTTTAGCGCTAGTTAGTCTGTTAGAATTTCACGAGTACACGTCAGATGTTTCCACTCTGGCGCACACTGAGTGGGTGTCAAATTGTTGAAGGTTTCGTGGATACTCGTATTATGTCGTTTTTGGTTCTTTATGTTGTTCTTAGTCCTTCCATAGAAGTGAATTGTGTGTTCTTACCTAAGACGAGAGTAGAGCAGTATTGTGTATTATACTTAAAATTGATCTAATTACCTTCTTATGAGAAGGAGTGATAAGACGAGCAAAACCTCCGGTATTTTTCCTGATGAAAAGCATCATTATTGTCCATATCAAACACAGTGCCATTCGGTGTTTTGACATTCATCATTGAGTAGAACTGCATTGCGCCTACCACCCTAAGTTGAATCGGTCATGCTCAGTATTTTTGTTGCTAATGAGTTGTCAGTTGTCTGTTGAAAAATATGACCTATTCTCAATAAATAAAAAATAACCTGTCCTCAAAAATACTATATAAGTCGGAGGTTTTTAATAACAAACACTGAGACACTAAACTTTATATACAGATAGATATAAGATACTATCACAAATTAGGTCAACACAATATCTCCTCGATCTACATCCAATAAGTTAAGAAGGGACAGGAAACGCGCTCGAAGGACCATCCCATAGACGTTAAAAGTGTTAATTGGTCAAATAATGATCATATCCCCACTTAGAGGGCTTGTGACGCTTCCCAGAAGGACATAGTGGGCAGTTTGTGAAAATACAGGACTTCTGTAGTACGCGCTAACGGGAACAATAAAACTGTGGAAACAGCATTTTGGTAAAAACTTTTAAATACACATAACTGCATACCTTTAATGTATGTTTAGATGTTTCTAATTATGTTTGTCACCTCATTAATCCATCGTTAAAATCTGTTCTGAAATATATATTTTGTTTATTATGAAATATTTTCTATATGCTCTGATATCATTATAAATCATGATTGTGGGGTTTCTTTGCCTGTTTGCTAAAAGCCTGATGAAGAGTTAATAGAAAACATGTAGCAATCTATTTCATACGAATATGCACCGATAGGTAAGAATATCGACTATATCGATGTTCAGGACAAAAGCTTTACTCCATCCATTTTTATAGTTTTGGACTATTTCGCGGAAATAATCAAATTTATTGTTAAAATTGTTTGTAGATAAACGTACAAATCAAATGTTAAAATCATAAGCTTCTCCACTCCACTCTTGTTCTAATTCCCTCCTGGCCCAGTCCATTACTTAAACAAACGTGGTTGTGTGTAGTCAGCACTTTACACCGCTGCCGTCTGTCCTCAATGGAACAATCCACCGAATTATCCTCATTTCTTTGTATATTAGACAAATTAGGACTTTTCTTCACAATATAGTTCTTTTAAAGAAAGAAAGAAAAAGGAAGTTAGCAATGTTTTATGTTACTGCGGGATGTACCTAATAAAAATATTCTAATTAAGCTGAAAAACTTCACCTCCATCTCGAGGCAAATCACCAGTCCGATGGACAAACGTTATTGTCAAATACTTATGTTGGAAAGTACTGAATCAGATTTGCACAAATATTGTGGCGTCATTATAAGAAGGTTTACAACCAGCAGTAGTTTAATTATATCGACTTTTTTATACAGCGAAGTAAGAAGACAAGCAAGACGCTCTCCTGATGGTAAGAGATAACGCTGCCCTTAATTAGTACAGTGCTACCCAGTGCACTGCACCAACGCTTCTTACTTGAAAGTCATAAGATGTTAACACTCTTCAGCCCAGTAATTTCACTAGCTACAGTGCCCTCCTACAGAAGCGCACTAAGTAGAAAGTAGAAAGATACCAGCTCAAAACGACCTATATTTGTAGACTCAATCTTACCATATTACACTTAGTCTATTTATTGTCATGAACATTTCTAAACCTTATAAATATAGGAAAAAGTATATATAGAACCTTTTCCAATCCCCCCATTATTTATTCGCATAACATACAAACACACTCCACAATAACAAAAAACATACAGAAAATGTAAATTCTGCTCGCAACAGTACAAATAAAGCTTTCACGGTAACAAAGTTCCGAATACAATTCTAGCAAAGAGCTGTGTACGATTTTTGTGGTACAAAAGTTAAAAGGAATTCTGTGAGTATCTACCTCGTACACGCTGTTCGATATATGAACAGACGTGGGAAAAGTTGGAATTAACAATCTCTGAAAACTCATCATTGTGGTCATTCAGTTCTCTACCTAAATCTCGATTTCTACTTTTATTTATATTTAATTATTGTTATTCGGGTCAACGCCGCTAGCATTCTGGCCACATATCCCTCTACCACATGTCTGTTAGATTAAGTTTTTTAGTTTTAGATTTTTATAAGTATTTATAATATATATATTATATATTATAAGTTTCACATCTAGGTAGGTACTCATATTTAGTTATTAAGAAATTTTAATTAGCATAATTTTAATTTAATGTTATTTTTTTATTATGTTGTTCTATTAATAAATTATTATTCGGCGCTAGATCGACAAATATAAATAATTTGGGGAAGGCCTTGGGGCGCGATTTCTTGCGTGCGAGTGATAAATACGAATGATGAAAATGTACTGATAATAAGTATTACCTTTTTATCACAAAGGGCTGGCCTGAGGTGGCGTAGGAGAGGAACACATGAAAATATTTTCATCGAGGAAGTTACATGCCCAGCAGTGGTATAAAGCGTAGTGGTAAATTTTTTTAGCCGTAAATTGATACGCGCATATTCTCTGACGATTTTGTCGTGCATTCACAGCATCATGCGATTCAGCCTTTATGAACAAGGCCTTATCACAGCGCCCTCAAGTCGATACCATTATGAACAGGCCTCTATTTACTTAGTATTTTTGACAGGAAGTCTTATATTTACCGTATCTACAGAAGTAGGTTAGCACTTATTGTGCGGTAACCTAACGTCAGCTTGACAAGCCATAGTTATCGTAATAAACTAATAGATTATGAGTTTATTTTTGTGTTCAAATAGCTTCCAAATAGGAACTCACGATAGTACACTTCCTTAGAACGATTATTTGACTTTTGTAAAAGACTGGTGAAAGTTTTCAGTGGAAAGCATATTTTGACATACTTTTGTATTTTTTTCTCATCCAACCTGATGGAACGTGCGATCCACGATGAATCACGTAAGATGCCTGGAAGGTACTACTTCACTCGTGCCTTGTAGAGTCCCAAGTTGTATCATTTTGTCAACATGGATGAAGGCATATGCAATGCGATCCAAATGCGACCAGTTCTTATTAAAAAGTGATAATTAGCCGTATTTGAATAGTTTTTGGGATATATGGTTTTATAATATGTAAAATCGAATATCTATTATAATAGACCAGCTCTCCTTGTGATACGCTCTGTGTCGCAAGTCGCAATGCAAAATTCTCGACATGTCAAAAGCACTTTTTCCAATGAAAATTTGACACTGCGACCGAACATTGCGCTAAGTGGAGCACGGGCTTAAAACAAAGATATTAATAAAAATATTTTGCTAAAAAAGTACGTGTTTAAATAAGTTTAACGCTTCCCATAAAGAGCTTAATTCTGCAAAGCTGTTAAAGATTGCTCTCGCGGCATCATAGCGCTCGCTCGTAAACCTGGCTGTTTGTGAGCTGAAACAATGGATGATAAAAAATGAAAGTTATCGAGTTATATGCTTTCCGATTTAACCAACGGACAAATGATCTGGGGGTTACTGTCAGCTCTTTAGGCTTATTGACATTTCGACCTGATCTGAACTAAATTCTGTAGATTAGATTAGTTTAGACTAGATTACCTGCGCGCAGTTCGTACCTAAGAGACAATTATCAGTATTTCTCTGCCACCCATATTATAATTCAAGCATTGCACTTATATCTAAACCTTTAACATGAATTACTCTATTTAAAAAAATCTAAATCCATTGTGTAGTTTTAAAACTCTAAGCATACATAGGGACAGACAGACACGACAGCAGGAAGCGCCTTTGTTTTATAATAAATCTGTAGTATTTATTGAAACACCACATTACATACAAGTTTAGTCGCCATTACATCAGTTACGTTTTCGTTTTATATTATTTAGAATGATAGTAATCCCCCTGCAATTACATGTGGTTTGCCGATCGAGTCGCGGATCGAATCTGCTCGTATTCTCGGTCTACAGAACTAGGGCTCGGCAATCGGTCTATTCAACGAAGAATTGACTCATTCTGATGAAACTGCCTTTAATATTGCCCATGGTAACAGGCTGAATAAGACTCTATGATGACGGTAAAAAACACAATACATATGTACATAGACCTTAGAAGATCGATCTGAGAAGACTTTTCACTGAACAGAACTGTGTCGCCAAGCGGTCATTGTGACCTTGGTCCGACAAGATGTTCACTGCAGCTAGGGAGGGATTTATCCCGCCTTCTAGGTTAAGGCTGTTACCATCTACGTCCGCATCATCGCTTAACATCGTGCGGTATGGTTAAGTTACAAAAAAATGTGATTTAAAATGTAATAAGAACTAAAATTAGATTAAATAGCAATAGGCACTCGATGGTGTTTTTATTATGTCTATGAAATCGTAAAATTAGTAGCTAGCAATTTACTTGTGTTAATGTGAGAAATTCATGAGTGAAAATGGGAATAATCAAATGCACCTACTTTACACTGCAACAGCAAAGGTTGGTTTCGAAAACGCGGCCCATTCATGCCGTCTATTTATTCCATCGACAAAATACTCTGTAGACACCTTGTCAAGGTATTATAATAAATATATAACTCATAAGAAAAATATAACCAATATTAGCTACACCCTGTGGTTTAATTAAGAAATAGTTAAAATATTATTAACCGACCATCTTACGAGTAGGTAGACCGAATAATAAAAAAATAAAGCTAGATTCTAATAACCCTTTGGAGGCTTATGTGGCCACTGGCTGGCGGTGGCGGTATTACCCCTTGAACACAATTGATATTTTTTGAGGAACTTACAAGCCAGCATACTCGTCACCTGATACTTCCACTATACTGCTAGTATATAATAAGAATTTATTGCCAGAAAAGATAAAGAACAATAGGTACAGTTTTGTTTAACATACAAAGGCAGGGGTGGGGAGGTAAGGTAGGGGTAGGTAGGTTTTATTTATAGGTAAGTATAACATACAATGAGATGTTTTTAATACTAACCAATTTAATTATTTCCCGTGAGACTCAAACTAAGCTCTAAATGTCAGCTTCTTATAAAGCTTCCTAGTTAGCTGTCTATGGTATACATCGTCGATGGTTGACTCTGTATCAGACAAATTAATGATCAGTATTTCAGGCGCGCTTCGCTATTTGCGCTGTTTACGGCTATATCTGGTATTTATAGCCATTTACAGCTATTTATGGGGGCTTATAGCCGACGACAATAGCCGCGAGCGGCTTAAACTTATTTATAAGCTGTTGTCCACGGATCGACAATAAATGTAGTAGAAGCTTTTTTAATATGTTCTTCTTACAAACATCAAAGAATTGCTTGGACCGTTGATTACTACAAATAACTATATTTGCTTAACATTTTTTGGTAGTCCAAGTGATTCAATAGCAAATGAAAAATATGCATAGTCGTCTTTGTCGCTAAATGTATACATAAATAGGTAAAATTTCAAATTACATAATAAGATTAATTAATAGATTTTGATGGGACATTTTATGTAATTACTCGTATTTTAATTTTGATATTGTTTAATAATTTAAATCTAAAAATTTCGCACGCCTGCTTGCAGGCTGAATACCATTGACATTATATAATTTTAAGACCTTTTGTATATGATTATTTTGTGTGTATTCTAGCGAATAAATGTTTTTGATTTGATTTGATTGATAAATAACAATTATTACCACTATTACACATCGTGGTGCTTGCTATTAGGTATCGCATTTGCTCTCCTTTTCTCTCGTTGACTATAAAAAATAAAATATAAAGCATAAATAACATATTAAACAAGGTGATATCTAGGAACTATATACATATATCCTAGACTCCTAGGCGTACTAAGTATACATGCTATCCTATTTGTACCACACGTTAAGGCAGAACCGGCTTCTATATTATTCTTTATCCCACGTATTGGACAAAAGCGCAGGCTTTAGCGGCCTGTCACGGATTAGTACTCTGATTTAGTACCCATTGAGCCTCACTCGTGACAGGTCCTATTACAGACCCGTGAGACAATGTGGAGGACCTTGCAGGGAGGACAAACAGTCATAAACTCTCTTGTTCTGACGATTGAAATATGTTTCTAGTTAGTAATAAACTTTAGCTAAATTGTGGTCAAATAATGATAGATCAATCTATAAAACATCAAGAAAATCCGTAAAGTGTGACAATTATCAGAATTATCTAATCGAACGCGAATTTATTATTTATTTATTTTATTCCAATGTTCACTGTACTTACAGTATATACCAACACGTACAGTAAACTAATACAATTTATATATTATAAAAAACATATTATGAAACATTTAGAGAAGTTTAGAAAAGGTATAGAAGGGAGTAAAAAATAGGTCAACATCCGGATAATTAGCAACCTCTTTTTAATAGCAAACTCTTTTAGATATCAGGCAGGGTATCCTGATCTTTTTCTGAACTTGTAATCACTGGCAAAGTGGAAGGGAAAAGACCCCGTGGCCGAAGCCCAATGCGTTGGTGCTCTACGATGCTCTCCGGGTGGCTGGAGATAGGACAAGATGGCGTAACATCGTGAGGAAAAAAGTCATGGATGGAGGAGATCACCCTCAGATATGAGGACCACGGCTGATGGAGGGATCATGATCTTTTGGAATATTAACCCTAATAGAATATGTTTTTACAAAATTGACAATACATTCTTGTGATAAATACTTTACCAATCACTTTCACACATCATTGTGCTTATCTGCCAACAATTTAATGACCTGAGAACACTCGACCCTACTTAATATTAAACCATTACCAGCAAACACTTTTACAACTTTGCAACTAATATTGTCACTAATTAATCTAACCCTACATCACTTGACTATATGAAATTTGACGACCTTATGTCTCTTGCAATAAGTGTGTTTATTGCTTAAATTATGTGCAATTATGTTCCTTGTTAATATTATGTGCAAACAAATAGTTAAATATTTTTATGAGATTTGGCTCGTAAAAGTTGATTGAAGGGACGTGCCACGTCGCACAATGGAGAGCATTATTGAGGGGCTATACGAGTCTCCGATTATTCCGAGGATTCTATGACTACAAAAGTCCTGAGAGCCTAACATTTATGTCTCATATATCTGTCAATTGTTTGGTGCTATAAGCTATATGATTCTGTAGACATGATATGGATATTGGAGAAGTTTCTTCTATGTTTTGTTTTCTTTCTATTGGAGAAAAGCTGTATTGTCTACAGGGAAAGTGTTTTTTCTTAATGTTATTGTGTAGTATAATCTAGAGACCTATTTCTATGGGGCGAGACATGTTATGATGGAAAACAGGCGACGTCCTCATTGCTGTTAACCAGTATTATTAACCTGGAAAATTTGTGAAATTGTGTTTAATATGTAAAAAATTCTACATTACAGATTAATGTTATGAGAGTAAGACAGTATTTTTCTACAGATGCAGGCAAAGTAGCTTTGATCAGCTAGAAATAATATTTGATGTTAAACGTATGCTTTATGCAAGAGGCGAGAAGAGGTGTGTAAGACGTCAGGATCATACCAAGTTGAGGGAAATAGTCTCTGCCTACCCCAATGGGAACCAGGCGTGATTAAATGAACCTACATATGTTTGTATGTGCTTATTGCAAGATGGGTCTTCCTTAATAGAGTGAATTGATAGAATGTTACAAACACACCCTCATTCGGTCTCTATATCAAGGAAACAGCCCCTCAGTTTATGATGTCAATCAAAACCGATCACCACATCCGTCTCCCATCAATCCAATTCCATTTAAATTCAAATAATTTCACATAACACGTCACGCTCGCGTCATATTTAGTAAATTACGTCACAACGATTTAACGTGCGACTGTTTCAAACAATCTTACTGTTGTCTATTGTACGGGAAGCATGGGAATGATGCAAGACTGTGCCCTCACAATGGCCACCTGAACCCTTCCGAATTTATTAACTGGTTTCACATAATACGTATTTAAAATACATGTGTCCGAACGCATTATTGATATTATATGATAGTTTATTTTAGAAGGCATTGTGTCCTGACGTCTTAGAAAACATTTGTGTATGGCCAAGTCCATTTTTGAGCTGAGTTTTTGTGACGTGTCCGGTGGACAAAACAAATCGCCAGGGATTTTGGTCTGAGTCGTTAGTTCGGGTCATCGGGTCCGATGCGATTTGGGGCAACTTTTGACGGGCATATGTCAGGTTTTATTATTATTTTCGGCCGTTGATTGACGAGGTGACGTACCGTCGCAGCGGTGAAATATCGGGAAGAATACCGTTAGACGAGAAATTGTTAAAACATATTCGAAAACGTACGTACCGGGGGTACGTTTACCGGGGGTAGACTTCCTTTGCAGGAGGTCGTCTAGGTGGGTACCCCAACAGTGCCAGTTATTCTACCGCCTGAGCAGTGATGTGCAAACATTACTGTGCTCCGGTAGGAGGGCACTGTAGCTAGTGAAATTACTGGGCTAAAGAGTCTTAACATCTTATGACTCTTGAGTAAGAAGCGTTGGTGCAGTGCTCCTAGAATTTCACATATTTGTGAAATCCTAGGTTATACTGTACTGATTATGGGCAGTCGTTATCTCTTAACATCAGGAGAGCGTCTTGCTCGTCTTCTACTTCATCACATAAAAAAAAAAAAAAAAAAAAAAAAAAAACGTATTTTTTTCTCTACGGCATAAACTGTTAGTCAGATTAGGTGTCCCATATTTTAAAATTACTTTTAAATACAAAAGTGAGACCATTACTACAATCACGAACTTAAACTCTTTCGATGACAAAATTTTACTACGGTAAATAGTTTCAACGTCATCGATTACTTACTCAAATATTTGTAATAAGTAGGTACAGGATGTCATTATGTCCTTTTATGCAATTAGTTGAACTAAAAAATCCTGATCTTAAACTATAACGATTGCCCATTATAGTCGCAACATTACCTAGAGGTAATACGATTTTATTTTTGGGTTTTACACTCCAACAGAACAGGTTACCCTACTTACACTGTCAGAGTCAAATCACAATTTATAGGTGTGGCTAACCTATATGTTGCAGTTTCAGGTCGCCGAGTCTGTCCTACCCAACACTGCACTGCACTCGTCATCCAAAGACAAGATGTTAACTTCCCATATCTACGGAATTCAAAGCCTTTTGGTACCTGATACAAGTGAGGTACAAAACGACTTGCAAATGAGCTTATTGGCACGTACGACAAAATATAAAGGGGCCTTTTCATAGGCATTCGTGTTACCTAGTCTAAATTGCAAATCATGTAAATATATCAAAGATTAAAATAAAAGGGAAGATACGGTACATGCGTCTCGCAAATGGACCGCTCCAATTAGGTTCACGCACATAATTTGTTTCATCGTGTACCTAACGTCGAAATTCACCGTCGTACTAAAACCGACGATACACGAATAGCCAGATTAAAGTTGAGATGGGCAGGACACTTGGCAAGACGGGATGAAAAAAAGTTGGACCAAGGCTGCGACAATATGGTATCCAAGGCAATGTCGGAAGGAACTGGATTAGATTCGCACAGGATCGGAAGGTGCGTGAACATGAGGCCTATACCCTGCAGTGGGTGGATACAGGCTGAATAAATATGTGGATAAACACAATTTTCCTTCGGCTCCGCAACCAACACTTTCCGATCCAGCAGGCCCAAGTTTGGCTATGACTATGATAGTACCGTATCTTCCTTTTTTAATTTAATCATGGAAATATAAGTCCTTTATAAAGTCCACCGTCCACTATCATCGCAGCAGGGGTGCTACTATAAGTCTCTCAGGACAATACGACTAGTTGAGAATGTTGAGAAATATTTTACGAGGCGTCACGTGGTAGCCCCCGGGTATATTTGCGTGGTATTGCGATGTATGGAGGCTAAACACGAAAGCTTTGAATATCTTTGAATACTTCTTTCTTGAATAAATTATAGCGCATTTGTTAAAAATAACTATTTTGAATGCCTTTTTCCGTTACTATTTTCATTGACTTGAATTATTGCACATAAGAAGCAATAGTTCATAGAATTACAATTATCACTAAATTAATTGTTGAAAGTGATAATAAAACACTCTGTAATCGCGTGTAATAGCGCCCACATTTGTTACTTTTCTGTTGACATCGATAGAGTGAAGGGCTCTAATAAAAGTGTTACTGAATCTCAACCTGCGTTGTCATTGTACAATAACCTCCATGGTGGACAGAAGTCTCAGACACCATCTTAAATTCTTCTACATCAGAATTATTCTCTAACATATTACATCCTTTAATATTTATATTTCTAGTACACAAAATCTTGAGGCAGATCACGAACTCGACAAAAGACTACAAGATATGTAGAGGTAGAGGACAGTCATAGACATGAGCCATTGTAAGAATTAGGCTGGACGGAAAGTGCAATTATATCACTACAACATACGAGTAGTTTGAAACAAGTAAAATTTTAAAAATACTTTTTAAAAACAAGCTTTTATTATTATTATCGTCTTGTATCATAAAGTACTCGTCAAGACGAATCAAATGAGCCCAAACTCGATGGGGTTGCGTTGTTTAATGACAGAGTTCCTATGGCCACCTTCCAGCTCCATCATCAGATCAGCTCGATGTCATATAAAATATTGCATTGTCATCCGATTTACACACGCATGCAAATTTTCAGCTTAATTGGAAACCGGGAAGTGGGTCAAATTAAACTTGCAAGATTTGATTACAGACAGACAGACAGACAGACAACAGACAGGTGAAAGTAATATAAAGCTTGTAAAAAAGTTGCTTACCGCGACTGTCTGTCCCTATGTATGCTTATATCTTAAAAACCACGCAACGGATTTTGATGCGGTTTTCATTAATAGATAGAGTGATTCAAAAGGAAGGTTTAAAAGTATAATACAGTAGAGAAACTTTGATAATTTTATATTAAGCGCGACGAAGTACGCGTCCAGTAGTAGAGGTATAAAAGTAAGTTTTCTTATTTATTACAGGTTGGCCTTTGACAACAATCACGCGTGGTGTTAAGAGACGATGCGACCGTAGATGGTAGCAGACTAAACCTAAAAGACGGGATAAATCCTATCCTGCTTCACGAAACACCATGCCGGAATACAGTCTTAATGACCGCTTGGCCACACGGTTTCGTCCTATGGGTCACAAGTCACATCACAACATAGTCACAAGTCACATCATAGTCACATCCAAAGCCTGCCTTCCATCAGTAAGTTACACTACATAATTGTGATTTAATATTTGACTCTAATAGTGTAACAAGTGAAATTAAAAGAAAACTTTTTAAAAACCAGCTCTTATTATTTTTACCATCTAGCACCAAAGTACTCGTCAAGACGAATCAAATGAGCCCAAACTCGATGGGGTTGCGTCGTTTTATTACGAAGTTCTCATGGCGTTTAATTACGGAGTTCCTATAGCCACCTTCCCGCTCCATCATCAGATCAGCTCCATGTCATGATAATATTGCATTGTCATCCGATTTATACATGCATGCAAAATTTCAGCTCAATCGGACACCGGGAAGTGGGTCAAATTTAACTTGCAAGATTTGATTACAGACAGACAGACAACAGACAAGTGAAAGTAAATAAAAGCTTGTAATAAGGGTAATAATTTCTGTTGTATAAACCACAATAAAAATACACTTGTTCTTCACAAAAGAATACAAAACGCAATATCGTGTCATGTCGGAGTAAATCCTATGAAAATACTAACTTTTGCCGGCAATGCCCTTTCAAAAGTGACTTCCTCAGGGTAAAAAAGCTTTTATGCCTTTGATACAAAGTTTAATTTAGAACAATGCTAGAGGATTGCTAAATGATAGCAAAGGTAAAGTTTTAATGGGTAATTATTCAATATAATGCTATAACAAGTCCTGTTTAAGCTCTTTTTATTTAAATAAGTGATTTGTAACTAAGCTTTTTTGACCTCAATTAATTTTTTTATTACTGTAGGTCAAACAACACCTAAATATTGCGAGTATTATTACAGATACAAATAAAGTACAACAGCATGATTTGTTTTAGTATGTGTGTATGCATTATGCATGCATGTGTTAGTATGTAGATATGTGTTTCTACTTTCTACCCCTACACGCCTTTAACATCTTAACCGATTGAGCTCAAATTCGTTATATAGGTAGCTGAAACCTCAATATAACTCATAGACATATGGCTTGGAATCTTAGAAATTGGCTTCATCACTTCAGAAATTATAATCAAACAATAGCTAAAATCTGGATCAAGCTACACTAGAGTTACTTAGTACTTGGACCTACTTAGACGTCTCAGTTTTCAATCACGAATTCAGAAAAGCTATATAATAAAACTCAAGCTTAATAACAAAGTCCTTAATAATAAGGCAAACTTCAAAAGTATCCCACATCGGAATCACTAAATCACACCAAACCCATCAAAAGATATCTTTGTTTTCCCAAACGATGGAAGATCTCATAACGTTGCGGTTCTGGACATCTTTTCGAAGGCACCTATACCCAACATGCCTTCCCATCACTAAAGAAAAAGCCATTGGAATATGAACCTTAAAACAAAAGCGATAAGATCGTAAAGGTGTCAAGTCTCCAGCAAAATAGTGTTGGGAAAGATATATCGAAGTCAGACAAATGAAGCCATACTTCACAAACGTCAATCTTAAGGAATCGGTTAACCTCCATTCAGGGTTTGGACTTTTACGAGTCGATATTTCAATATCCTTACGAGGAACTTGGGCCTGCGATGTATTGCGGCTTGGAAAGATTGCCACATAACTGTGGCTGGGAACAATGATTGACTTTCTGTTGTGAAACAGAAACTGTACTCTTAATTAAGATAATGAAGATTCCTAATAAGATAAGAAAGACACTTTATTGTTTCACCACAATTTGTACAGTAACTTAAATCTAAATAAACAGTTTACATTATAAACAGTGAGACAATTGGCGGTATAATAAATATTAATAAAATAAATAAATATTTCAGGACGTTTCGCACAGCGCCACCTAACCCCAAACTAAGCAACTTAATGCTTGTATTATGGAATTAATGCTTGTATTGTATTATGCTTGTATTGAATTAAAGATGGACTGGAGACAAAGCTAAATGGGGTTTCTGAGCATAGGACTTTTTTGTTTCTGTGTACCACCGTGTAAAGCCCGTTCCGTGTACAGCCGGGGTTTAACCCGTATTTAAGAGTGACATAAGAATTATATTATCTACTCCAACAGAATTGATTACCCTAACTACACTGTCAGATTCGAATATCAAAATTATTACGTAGCATAAGTGGCCAATATATTTGTTGAAGTCTCAGGTCGCAGATATTTCTATGAGGGCTGTAACGTAACCTAACGATTGCCTCCACAAGGAATCCGTGTGATAAAAATAAAACCAAGTCTCATAGTGCGAACAGATGTGATATCCACACATTTTCCTCTAGTGTTCTCTAGAATTCTTGCAAATCGAACACACTTAAAGCAATAAACATTGAAAACGTTGCTCGGGCAATAAAGCCCATTGTCCATTGTTCTTTCGAACTGAGATAAAAGCCGTTTATCGCAGAGAAACATCAATCATTAGGAGGATATTTATTGTCAAACAATAACTTCTCACTGGTACAAGCTGTCACAACTGAGTTCGATGATCTGGGCTTTACAGCTCACGTTATTCACGAAGGTTTTAAGTTTGTCAAAGGTGAGACGACATGGACTCTTACCAGACGGGCTGGGCTGAGGAGGCGCAAGAAAGGGATATATTATGGAAGAATTTGGGGGAGGTCTTTGCCCAGCAGTGGGACAGCATATAGTTAAAAAAAAAGAAATGTAATCTTTAATATAATCTAATCAAGTCATCAACAACAAGGACGACCAAGGAAAAGGTGGAGAGACATATTTTCAGAAAAAGTCGGACCAATCTGGATGACAAAAGCAAGAGACAGAGAACAGTGGAGAAATCTAGGGGAGGCCTGAGCCGTAGAGGCAACTTCTGCAGACAAAGATTAATAATGTTTAGTTAAAAAAAAAATATATTGCAAACACTGTGTTTTTCTTAGGTTTAATAATACTTTGTAACTGTAGTAGAATAAAGGCTTTTTTATTTTTATTTTTATTTTATTTTATTTATTAATCAAGTCATAATAAGTATATTAATTTAATCTAGAGTTTAGAGTACGTTCAGTGCTCTGTCAAAATATGCACGGTTGTCTAGAAGAGATCGCTTTGGGCGATAATACCGGCAATTGATACCTTTAGTTTTAATTTTTTTGTGTGTAAAATTTACTTTATATGTGGATCAATAAAGAGTTTCTTATTTTATATAACTATGTGAGTATGTTTTAAGTGTGAAGTGTGACAGACAGACAGGCAGATAGACACAGTCGCATTATAAAATTATGGATAGTAAACATTGCAAAGGTACATTGTAAGGCTGGATGCTCACAGCAAGCTCAATCCACTAGTTTCCTTTGTACATAGGCTTTTACAAACTAAATCCATACATTTCCTATCAATTTTCCATTAATCTAATCAAGTAGAATCAAGCAAAGAAAGCGCTGGCAGCGCTGCACTCAATTTCAATCGATCAACGACAGACAGGAGCACAAAAGGACACTCCTTGCCCCGTATCAGATCGAGATTAAACTTATTTAGGCTGACAATGCACTAAACGAACTGCCACTTGCTCTGTTTACGTGTTTACATGGCTCTTTAGGGAATTGTAGTTTTGTAGGACTTGGCGGCAGCTTAGCAGATTTTTTTTATCCAAATTCAAGTAAGTTTTTACTAACCAAACTAAAAATCTAAATTATTCTGTGTAATTCCAGCCCACTTTACTAAATTTCAGCGTAAAAAGATTCAGCTGTTGTAGACGTTGTTTTTATATATTAGATTTGTGGACCTTAAATAGGTTTAATTTTTTACGAGGTAGATCTTGTTGACTAACATTTTTACAATAGTATGCTCTACTATATTTTTTTTATAATATTTTAAACTAGCTGTCTCGGGATCTTACCAACGGCAAATTTAAGCCTAATCGCTCCTGTCTTTTAGCCTCGAAAGAGTGACAAACCATCGGTCAATCGAATCGTTTAGGGGTGAAGAATTAACAAACACACTCACACATTAACATTGTCGACATACCGCTATGACGTAAGCCAAATCCAACACTTAGTTTAAATAAAACATGTAAACTAAGTGTACTTGACGAGAGAAAATCCTCAAACTACCCTCACCCTCGCTCCCATTGTTGTCAGCACCAGACTGTCCTCCCATTGAAAACCGTCAATGGACCGTCTACTTTAAATAGAAACTTATTATTCTCGCAAACACCACACTCGTGACGTAAGGGATAAATGTACTCTCGTGATGCATAACAATATTTTGTGAAAAAATTTGGAGGAAAAGGAGAGTTAAGAGAAAAATGTTATCAAAAGTACATTTTTTATTACTTACCTACTGCTTTTAAAATGCACTGCAAATGCACCAATATAAACAAACGCATAGGTACAGTGTATCGAACATACATACAAAGATATACTTATATTCAGTGGTGGATCCGGCATTTTCGTAGCTTTATTAATGTCGCTGATATACGTAGTTTTAAGCGCCAGATTTCGAAGAGTTCCCTAAGAATTGTTGTTTAGGGCTGAAACTTGCTGACACTGGAATAGTAGCGTTTCGTTTTAGATAAGGTCTAAGGAGTTTGCTCCGAAATATGAGCATGATTTTGTGGGATTTTGGAGTAGGCATCTTGAGTCTTGAGCATACGATTAGGACGTTCATAAACGGTTAGAAACAGAGCGATGGGTATACATATACATGGATACAATAAACATAGGGCATAAAACATAAAATTGAAGATACTTCAAGTTTTCTATAACCAAAAACATCCTGGCATGCCACTATCGGAAGCTTTCAAGAATAACGTAGTAAGTAGTAACACAGATTTACGCAATCAATTTTCAAAAGTCCGTGGCCATTGCGCAAGAGCATGCGACAATTCAACGAGCATGTTAGAGGCATGCAGCTAAACGACATTGTGGTGCTTTGTGGCAAACAACCCTATTGTGGTGGTGCCAATCGACCCATAATGGCAAAGGCTTCGGCGGACACGACGGCTCGGGTGGACCAAGTGAAACAATCTGGCGAATTAAAAAAATACATGATTTCTATGATACTTTTCTGTTCTTTTTGATGGTTTCTTTGTCCGAAACCGTGGTTGAGATATTCTCGACAATATTAGACGTGAGTTGTGCCGTTTCGTTGTTTTACTCGTAGTTATGAAGAACACTCGCAATTTTAAAAATCGTATGATATTCTAGTTTTTAAATCTTGTAATGTACAATCTAAAGAAGAAGACCAAAGTTTATATGCAACTTTAGAGGTTAATTTCGTTATAGATAAAAAATCCTTATAAAAAGCCTAATATAATCGACATACCATGTCTTTGTTACCTGTTATGTCGTTTTTTTAAATAATTTTATAATTATTGTCAATACCTTCGATTGTGGTGGATGGTTCCATCAGTGGTGTGGTATCGGCCCAACCAATTCAAGGCATAAGCCTTTCCCTCTGAATTTATAAAAAAATCTCGTCGCCTATAACTTGATCCAAATGATCAAACCAAAACTACAATTTTGTCGTATGTTTGAACTTCGTGGTTATTAACAAAAAGTGCTAAAAACGTTGTGTGATTATCACATGTCTAATATTTACCGAGCATATGTGACAATATAACATTGTCGCCTACAAGGAAATATACCGAAATATAATAAATTGTGAGGCAAGAATGAACCGTCTCCCGGTATCCGATGAAAGATGTTTAAATATCACACAATTTTGAATGCCTTCTGTGGCCTTTGTAACATTGAGTTTTTGCATTTGGTGACTTTTTGCATTGAATTACATTGTCCCATTCATAATTCAGGATGGTTGATATTAATTTGATTTGGACTTGTGAGCTTGCAATGAAGCAGACGTGGTGAAGGCAGGTGGAATCTATTTTTAAACTAAACGATGGCGTAGATTCAGGACGACCGATGGTTCGACCGATGTTGATATCATCGGTGATCGGTGATAGTGTGTTTGAAGACATTAGGCAGCAGGTTGAGGATGGTAAGAGACAGGGAAGAAAATGCCTAGCAGTGGAAAATTAAAAGCTGATGAAACCTGCAAACTACATTTATTTGTTTTGAGGGTGAATAAATGGTCTGAAAGCATGTTAATTAGGAACGTTCTTACAAAGTCTGAATTGTTTTGATATTGCTTTCGAAATTTTCTGTTTCCACCAAATACTTGGAGATCTACTCCAAGCAGTGAATTTGAATTTTGCTTTATTTTAAAAGAATTTTATTCCCTTGACAGCATTAAATAATTGTTATCATTATTATCAAAATTAAGTGATTTGCCTATGTGTAAAGTTTTCAAAACTCATATTATATCGAGATAATTATCCTATTTAGAAGAAAAATTACAATTCTTGGCAAATATCTCCCTAAAATCCAAGAACATTACTTTCTTATCATTCGATTCTTGTCTTTAACCCAATGGATTAAAATTAAAATCCCTGACATATGAGAGAAAAATAAGTTTGTTGAAGATTTCTGTAATAATTATAATTAGTGCGCTAACTTTGCAAGCACGACTGTCATTGTCACATTATATCCGTGTTCAAGTTTTTGAATAATATTTGGATTTGTATCGTGATGAATTAATTTGCCTATTTAAATTTTGAGATCATATATTATAATGTTTATTGTAAATCCACTCAATATAACTTTGCTTCATATCATTATGAAAAAACTGAAGAGCTGAACTCTTGAAAATTTTGTGACTGGCTATGATCTTAATAGAGTTTCGACAATTTGAATTAATGGATTGAAATCTTAAAGAGTTGGCTAACCTATTTTGTTCTTATCTTAGATCTATACAAATTAATAACATTAACTATTATTATAGACATTAACATTTTGTGTTTGGTACTTCTTACGCCTAAGCTGATTGACGTTAAATTCGACATGAAGCTTAGGTCTTGAAAACAATATGTAGCCTATGAGTTATTTTTCGAGTAACGCTGGGAGCAGTTAATGATTATGTACCTATAGAAAATGTTCTTTCAAACGATTTCCATACTTCCATTTATCGTATCCATCGTTTTCAATCGAACGCTGACCAGTGGAAAGCTTTCAATTCTAGATGGTAAATAGCTCGAGCGTTATTCAAAACTATTAGACAATCAATCTTGTACGTGACCCTTTTTGCATACATCTGGCACAGTTAACCCAGTAGATCATTTCGCTCTCTCGTAAAAAAAATACTAAAAATTGCGTTGCTTGAAAAAAAAAGCAATATTTCTTAACTCTATATTTTTTCCTATACAGATTTCTGAATGTATTTCATCTACAGATTTAACTTCTATTTTTGTGTAAATTTAAGTTTTCTATGTAATATTATAATAAAGAACTCTACATGAACTATCTACTTATGAACTTTTAGGTAATGTAGGTGCTCACGACGTTTGTATTTGGTTTGATATAAAAGCTTTTTGGTTTTCTGCTCTCATTAATATTAAAAATGTTATGGTCCAAATTCTGTCTCCTTACAATGATGTACAAAGCTTATCATTTAATATAAAAGTGGTTAAGAAAAACTCTACTTACAATCCGAAGAGGTATGAGTCTGAAGCCACTATAGAACTCTGCAAACCAATAACCAAAATGAACAGACGTACAAGACCTCCAAAGACCATACGTTTATAAAACATGAAAACAGTTTGTATTTAGCTCATATAACGGATTTACCTAAATATGTACTTTGTTTAAGATTCATTATTATTTCTAACCAACTACCAGTAGTTACTACTCGCATATGATTTTTCAAATCTCGCTCTCAAGTTGTCCTACTTCATCGCCTAACTCTCGCCATTTCGGGCCAAATCTCCAAGTCATGCGTCCAGTCTCAGGGGAGCACCCGTTTAATGCATACTTGTAGATTGTTAGGGTGTGAACTATTATCTGATAGGGACCCGGGGACTATTGTCTGGACGTCTTCGAAGGCTGCGTGATTGCCTATTGAGCGATGTTAGACAATGATGACGTGTAAACTTGCAAGTTGCTTATTGATAAACACATTCTGTATACTGTATGAGCCTTTAGCCCGTATAATATTCATTATTGGCTAGCTAATGATAAACAAGAAATATGTATAATCGTATATCGTTCTATCTCGAAATAGGTACATACATATTTCGACGTTAAAGTTGTGACATCAAGCTTAAGTGAGTTGATACAATTTACAATAGTGGAGTTCTTGCTCAAAGCTCTAAATTTATTCTTGCAATGTTATGTGTTAGGGCTTCTAATTTATACAAAAAAATTGCCAGGCCAGAAAAAAATGCCATTTAGCCAGGTTAAATAAGATTTTTTTTTTTAATGTGAAGAAGTAGAAGACGAGCTAGACGCTCTCCTGATGTTAAGAGATAACGGCTGCCCATAATCAGTACAGTGTTACCTAGGGTTTCACAATTATGTGAAATTCTAGGAGCACTGCACCAACGCTTCTTACTCAAGAGTCATAAGATGTTAAGACTCTTTAGCCCAGTAATTTCACTAGCTACAGTGCCCTCCTACCGGAGCACAGTAATGTTTGCACATCACTGCTCAGGCGGTAGAATAACTGGCACTGTTGGGGTACCCACCTAGACGATCTCCTGCAAAGGAAGTCTACCCCCGGTAATTATTTAAAAAGATTATATGTATGCTACCAGAAACTGCAGTTTCTACCATGGTTGCTGCAACGCTCTAAAGTTCACCTGCTTTATCAATCACCTGATTACCTCTTAACCGTGATTTAACAGTTGATTAATGCTATTGTGGTGTTCACCGACACTTAAACGGCGAATTTGCCTGCCGATCACTTGATGAAGTTAACGGACCTTTGCTTCATGCGTTTGCGTTTCATTTCGCGCAAAGTGATAGCAATTATCATTTAAAATGGATTTTGACGATATTTTTGAGATTTTTTTCTCCTCAGGCAAAGCGGAGCTGGCTTAATAGTGACACTTATATTTTATATTAAAAAAAAATCATACCAACTTTACAATACGTCTATAGCAATAATGCCAAGAAACTTTCCCGACCTTCAACCACCTACGTTCAAAACAATAAGATATTAGTGCCTAGCACACATAGATATTACCTACTCCTTACCTTAGAAGGCTAGAGCCACACCGTGGTAGTTTCTCCACAGTTGCACATTGCGAGATTCCTTCTGGTTTAGTTACCACCTGAATGACTGACTCCGGCTGGAAAAGTAAGATTTTTTATAAGAATTTGGATCTGATGAAACCCTGAACCTGTTCTTATAATCGAGTGCACTATGTAAGCTTAGGCATTAAGATAGAGCTAACAAATTATTTTCATAATTTCATTTCACAGGAATTACTTAGGGCATAAAATGTTAAGTCTGTTAAGTTAAGAGTATAACACAGTGTTGCGTAGAACTTCATAAAATATATTTAAACTAACTTATGCTCGCGGCTTTGCCCGCATGGCGAAATCCTTTATTAGCGGAGGTCTACGTCATAAAACCTATCTGTGTTCCAAATTTCAATCCAATCCGTCCAGCTGTTTAGGCTGTGCGTTGATAGATCAGCCAATCAATCAGTCACTCCTTCCTTTTATATATTTAGAAGAAGATACCTAGGCCCTAGATACTACTGTAGTGTGGTGTGTCTTGACTCATCAGAACGATAACAGTTACATATTAAGTTGTAAGGACATTGGACATTGTATACTTATGAAACGGGTATAATTCTAACGGGTCACGACGCAGTAGTGTAGCTCTAGCTTAACAGTGGCGCACTTAAGTCATAGTTTACAATTCACAATACATTCAAAACTTAGGTGCTAGTTCGCAAGTCTAAGTCAAAGGTCCATTGTACGGAGTCTGAACTCTGTGTGGCTCTAAATTGCAGTTCTATTGTGTGAACGAGTAACAGGTGTAATATTGATGTGTGTTTTGATTTGATAAGGTTGCATATCCACGTGATGGTTGTAGTAGTGCTTCTTCATAGGAACAATAGGGAACAACAACAAAGCATTCGTGCTCTACATGGAGATATATGGAGTATGATGAAGTTAAATTCATAAGCCGTAGTAAAGCCATAATATTACAAAAGAAAGCCTATTATAAAATAAGCCAATACATAGAAGACAAAGATGCCTGGAAACCTCTGCATGATAAACCAGCTGGTGGCCCTCAAACGTACAATAAATTATGAAACCATGATAACCATAGTAACGAATGTATAAAAAATGCAACCCTTATGAGTTTCTTGCGCGTTCTTCTCATAAGGCCTTGCGAACGAGCGGTAGAGTGTAAAAATAGAAAAATGTAAAATTGACTTGCAAAAGTGCTGCAATATACCTATTTGTAATTAATGAATTTTGAGTTTGACTTTGACTTAGTACCGGTGGCGTAGCCTGTGTTATGCCTTACATGTCTTACATGGATATATAAGGAAACCGTAGCAAATTTCGTGAATAACTCTACATATTATTATGTTATTATTACGTCATAATGGGTGCATATAGATGCAATTTGCGTGCTATGTTACATTTAAATCCTTATAGAGTGCTTTCAAGAAATACCTTATTCTAAAATCAGATTCTAGGAGTCTGATTTAAAGACAAGGGCTACCTATGTATATAAGAGAATTGAGACTATTCTATGTAATACCTTCAAAATGAGTAAACATAGACACTAGCGCCCTCTCTCAAATTCAGTTATCCGTAACCAGACTGTATTCATTTCAGCGCTACTTCAAAATCTCATACAAAAATCGTCGGCACCGCAACACACAATTCATTCAAAGTATCGCTTACAAAACGGATGTGGGTACTTCTACAAAAACTTACCTTTGTCACGATATTTGTGCTATTTTCACCCTTAAAACAACGGCTATAAGGGTGAATTTCGTGTGAAATTTGCATTGAATTAACCACTTCAGAACCGGATAGTTCCTACCAATTTTCGCGCAAGAATGAACGCGAAACGCACATTAATGTACTTTGTATAAGTTTTTAATATAATAATAAGTATGTATGGAACAATTATATTGGTATAATAGTATGGGGATGTGTGAATGAGTTTTAGAGTGGCTGTGTTAGATATTATACGCCATTGTGAAGATTTCAAGACACGTGAGGTTCAGTTTATAGTTGAAACTTGTGATTGTAAAGTAATAAAATGAGTTATCGGTAATATATACAAGCTGCGCCTGGTGGTTTTACCCGCTGTACTGTAGCCTATGTGTTATTCCATAGTCTAAGCTGTCTATATACCAAATCTCCAAAAAAGAACTAACTTTACCAAAAGAAGAAGTAACAAACATAGGGCCTGTGTGTAGTATACCCGCAGGCGCGGGCGCGGGCGCGTGCGCGGGCGCGGGCGCGGGCGCGAAATATCAAACATACGACGCGCTATGAAAGTGTTCACGTACAACGCACGTGCGGTGTAAGCAAAGTCTGCCGCGCCCGCGCCCGCGCCCGCGTGTTATAGCGTGAACAAGCACATACACACTCACTCACAAACTTTCGCATTTATAATATTAGTGTGATAATTTAGCTTTTAGTGTTTTTTTATGTTTTATGTGTACAATAGACACGAGTTCTGAAGTATATCTAACAAAAATTTTACCTATATACTGAATATTATCTAATAACATCGAGTCGCAGTGGTTGTTATTGAACTCCTCCGAAACAGCTCCGACTTTTTTGTTAGGTCTGAGAATAGGGAAATTAACATTCAACATACGCAGACGAAGCTCTACTGGTCAGCTAGTATTTTAACATTATGATATTCCTCAAAATCTACAATCGAAACTGGCAGAGAACCGAGAATGTTTCACACAAAATTTCACGTTACGATAAGTTTCAGATTTTTTAACATTTAATTTAACCTAAGTATTTATTGTGGTTAATACATTAATATAATTGCCTTAAAAAATGGCAAAATAATATAGCAGTAAAAACTCTGGTATTATAACAGATTATCAGAATTATTATAGATCTGCCTCATGCTATACTACATGCTACAGAAAATCCTAGAGCACAAACCACTGTCATATGACAGGCCAAAAAACTGGCAGAATTCATAAGCGTTTAAAAATACCAAGACTGGGCACATAAGTCTCTAATGCTAACCCAAAAAGTCAAACATTGAAATCTATCGACGTACCTATAAGTATAGGGACCCTTGGTTTCCCTGCCATTAATATGAAATCATTACGATTAAGTGGCCCTCGGGACCTCTTGGCGACAATCCGGCCGGGAATGATTCGCGATATACGTCGTTAGCAGGTTATTAGGTATTATATTTATAGGAACCTAATATAGTTATACTGATTCGTGTATATTTGAATCGAAACCGCTTTTACAAGATTTTATTTAGTTCCACCTGTCCCGATGTTTGTCTATAATCAAATCTTGCGAGTTAAATTAGATCCACTTCCCGGTTACCTGAAATTTTGCATGTACATATTATGTATATGTAAATTGGATGACATCGAGCTTGGGCTCGTATAATTCGTCTTGACGAGTACCTTCTTTGATTCAGAAACTAGAGTCCGTTTTTAACTACTATAGTATTTAGTTCTAAATAGGTACTTGTGAGCTCGTTCTTTTAAAAGTTTTTCACCCAAAGAAAATTCCATAGTTTCTAGAACTTTCCTGAAAGGCTTAATGGTGAACTATAACGTAGTACCTACCCCGTTTCTCGCTATAATAAGCGATCACAGCAGACCAACAATGGACGCAGCGATACTATACCTGCTAAACAAACAAAATGTAGCCAGATTCATAAAAATTAGCTGTTCGCACAATTAAACTCACAAACACACCAATAAAATGAATCTCAACAGAAACAAAGCATACAAACCGGTATATTTAAACCGTGCCAAACACAATTTGGCAAATAAACATTTGTATTTACACATTGAAAGTGACGTGAGGGTTGAGCCAAGATAATAGTTATGCAAATTAATTTATGGTTAAATATGGGGTAGATTGAGTGTGAGAGCATTGACAGACTCTTTGGATGGATTTCACACTTTATTTAATTAAAGAATTTATTGGTTCTCTACAGTTCTTTGAAATAATCTTTCTTGTCAATCCTTACAACCCTGGAAGGGTTTTTCAATGAATCTACTTGGTATATTACAGTTACCACAATTATGTCATTAATTTATTGTAAGGTGTCCAGAGATTACTGACTTAACGATATTTAACATTCTATTTCCCAGGATTGAGATCGCAATTTAGTGTTGCATAGGACTTCGTTATACCTATTGTAAATATATGTACTTGGCGAAAGTTATTACGTCCTTTTCAACAAAAAAATCTTGCTGTTTATAAGCGTTACCACACTAATATAACATAATTATTTAGCTGCAAATGCAATGAATATGAATACATCTGTTTTCGAAACCCATATTAATATCCAACGATATTAATGCGCATTGTGCATAAACTCATTGTAAACCATACATACCACTCACCGAACAACAAAACAACGAACAAAAACCTCGCTGATTTTACTTCCGACTTGGACACTCGAAACACATTAACTTTCAAAACCATTCACAAGAAAAACAAAATTAATGATTGCTACTAAATTCGCAATAAAAATGCCACATGCGAGCAAATATGAGAAGGGGACAATTATAACAAATTAATAACGCACACCACCCTTGAAACTCGAGTAGAGATTTGCATTCAATGCCATTCACGTTTTGTTGCTTATTTTTTAATCAGCACAAACCGAAACCTTCCAAACAATAGAACAAGGCTTAGATTCATATGAGACCACCCTTGGTTTGTATATCGTTTTGGACTGAGTAGTTTCTGAAGGGTCATCTCCTTTTTCCAATGGAATTACGACTGAAAGCTCTCAGACGGAAGATCTAAAGTTGGAAACGCTGTGCGTGAACGAAATCACTTGAATATTAAAAGTCTTGGTAATTATTCAGGAATCCATCCATCATTAATCACACCCGAGGGTGGGTCGCGGGGAAACGTTGTAAAAATGATTGTTGAAGAGATAAATTACGGAAGACACGACGGTTGACAGTTATTCGCGGACGACCATGCTCGTACACGCGTGTGTGAGTTTTTTAACAAAACAGATGCAAGGAAACATATTGTTGTTGAGATTTATTGCCGACATAATGCCATCATTAGCGGTCGTAATTGTGGATATTTATTTGCGACGAATCGGACAATAGGCGCCGCATTTGCATCTCAACCGAGATCGAAGTGTGCTAATGAATTATGACCTATGAAAATGACAATTAAGTTTATTCCATTGAAACTCTCACAGGCTTTATCTGAATCTTTTATATCGCAACACGACCAATTACGGTTTTACTCGGAATTAATTAAACTCAAAACCCTCTCACCGATCGATAGCGTTACGATAACGTTTAGAACAATATCTATAGAAGGTTTCAATTTAAATGCAGCCTTTGTAACCCGACCCAGAGCACCTCACGAAGGGTCAACAGTCAACACTCTGAACTTTTAATGAAGTCCGAAACATTCTAGGAATGAGAATAACATAGCTTTCATCCTAAAACACCATCACAATGGGACAAATAGCCATTGAAACACCACACAACCATTAACCCGAGCAACTGACAGCCAGAACTTTAACAATTAATACAGCACTCAATAATAGAAACTAAAGTACAATGGACGTCACTACAAATTAATATATTCAGAGGTCAGCACCCGAAAAAAGATGATTCAGAGGATTCTACTCTCAAAAGCGATGTAGATAAAGTTCAATTTGATGATAGAGATACAGTTTCAAAAATTAATGAAAGTAAAGCAATTGTAGAACGTATGTTGAAGGAGTAAAGTGTAGTTTTGGTTGAAGGGAAGTTTATAAAAGGAAATGTTTTGCGATCTTTATAGCATTACAATTATAAAGAGTACAATGATTGCGATTTTATATAAGCTATAACGTTGTCATGCATATCACGGTGTGGGGTGTTGTAATTGTTTGGGATTATTGGTTTTGTTAATTTCTCTTGTGTTGGTTTTTAATGATGCATTTTATTTTAACTTTGACATTTTGAGTTACAATGTGTTTTAAATAAAGCTAAATTTGAACATAGCTATGAAGAGGAACGATATTTTTTCATAAGCAACATAAAGTTTTGTAGAAAATCATTAATTTTATCAACTTTTTTTAAAGTGGGGTGAGTCCTAGTCCCTAGTATGGCATGTAGATCAGTCATACATAAATGTTTGCAACGAAAACAACAGTTTTTTTTATTATTCAGCACAATGCTAAGATTTAATTTAATGCGAAAATAGCATTTTCTACCTGTTAACAATGACTGCCCGAGTAAAATTACACAATTGTGATTTGACTCTGTGTGATTTGAACAAAATTTAATTTTTGTTGGTTAATAGTCATAGACACCATAGTTTACGATAGCCAATATCTCAGGCGAGCCGTCTGCTCATATCATGTGTGTTTCTATGTCTAACAAAAAAACAAAGTCCACAGTCTCTCAATAATTCTTCCACAATGATACACATAAAGAACCATAGTAAGCATGTACATAAAGGAAAATCGATAACATTAAATTCAAGACGACGCACAAGGAATAAGGGTTTCCACGACACAATAACGTATGCCTTATTTGTATGTGCTTATTGAAGTTCCATCGATACTTAGAATACGGTACCTATACGATGGGGGAATAATCCCTTCCGAGGAAATGTGTCTTACATTTCTACTTGTATGTTTTGAATTATTCTCTTTGAATTATAATAAAAGAGGATTTATCCCGCCTTCTAGGTTTTCTGCTACCACCTACGATCGGGTCGTCGTTTAACATTACGCCAAATTGTGGTCAAAAGTTAACTTGTAATGAATAAAAAAAAATTTTTTTTATACAAAATAGGCCTACATTTGACCACATCTCACCTGATGGAAAGTGATAATGCGGTCGACGATTGATCACGTAAGATGCCTAAAAAAGGTACTTATTAATACGTGCCTTGAAGATACCTAAGTTGTGCCGCTCGGAAAACGCGGAAAATTTCAAAGTATTCCTAAAAGACATAAAAACACCACAAGAACACAATTATTTCAAGACACTACAATTATTTCTCTTTTATTTATAACTAAGGTATCTACAGGAGCTTTTGTATTTTAATATTAAATTAATTTTTATTAAGTTTTGTTTTAACTTTTCATACGGACACCAGAAATTTTAAATAAGTGTAATATTTATTTTTATAATATGTGTAGCCGGTAGCCTTTACATGTTAAAACTATTGTAGCTCAATTGCGAAATTTTGTGTATTTTTTAGTTCCACCTATATTTCATCTGTCATTGTTATTATCGCTATGTATTCATTCTATATATAAAAGCTGAATAAGCGTAAAATTACACTGGCATTATATTATACTACCATCATTAGCTTTTACATTTTTAAAATATTTAAATACCAACAAAGAAATATGCGCAATCATTAGATTCTATAAAACATTTTGTAAATAGAGAAACACACCGACCATTATCAAATTGCATTTCTTTACCAAACATGACTGTACCATTATGTTAGACTGACAGCTGTAATTATAAAACGGTTGAGGCCTACCCATCTAACAAAGGAAGTATACCCAAGGCGAAGTATGCAACTGTATCCATTGACGAACAACAAAAAGCTACCCGTTCTTACTGCTTAACTAACTATTTAAGGAACACTTTGCCTTTAATTAATCTTGACATACCTATTGTGTATCGGAATACCATTTATCACTTTCAAACTTGTACTGAACCAAGAAATTTCGAATCATTGAGAAAATGTACTAAAGTTTGTTTAAAAAGAAAAGAAGCGTAGAACTGGCGCTGGCTGTTTATTAACTGTGTGGCTGTGGCAACACTCAGCCGAAACAAGCCATAATTGACTCTATTGTCTTCGCACGATTAGGTATGTCTTAAACCTCTACGGAGATTCTTGCATATTCTAAGTCCACTTAGAATGTTAAATAAATAAATCATTATTTATTTAAAGAAAAAAGCTAAATTGATCAAATTTTTGTTAACCTAAAATGCTACGGCCTTTCTATTTTTACACAGGCGTTATTGTAGTAGGTTAGCGTGGCAACACTGAGCCGAAACAAGCCATTATTGGCTTCTTTGTCTTCGCGGGGTTTTGTCTGAACGTCACATATATAGATTCGAAATTAGTTTCGATTTATTGCCATTGTGATCGCTTGTTACGTAATACCTCTATAACTCAAAAGACAAGAGAATCGAATAAGCACTTAAAATTACTTAGAAAAAGAAAAATATTATAATCTTGACCATGATATATAGGTATATGCAAAATTTGCCCCCCCCTAAATCCGTCTATGGTCATCCTGGTACATTTTTTAGTGTTAGCCACACAACCATAGATAAAACATATATCACACAACCATTTAGCTAGAATGACAGAATAAATGTTGTAGAAAAATAATTATATGTATACACCAGTGGCGGATTTGCCCTAAGGCCCAGTAGGCCCGGGCCTAGGGCGGCCAGATATTAGGGGCGGCCAATCGCGACAAAAAATCACTGATGACAATAAAAAACTAAAAGTACGTAAATATTTTAAAGGTTTGGGGCCATGGGTTTTTCTCGGCGGCTCTGCTCTATAATAAGAATATTTATTTCCTTACCGCTCAGAACACATCTTTTGTAGCCTGAAATATAAAATTTTCTCGGCACTCGCAGCTAGCTGCTCGCGCAATTATAAAAGGAATATTATGTATTTTGCTCACCACTCAGAACGAGCTCATTGCACATATTTTGTAGTCTGAAACGTAAAATTTTCTTTGCATTACAAGGTTTTTAAAATTTTATTCTACTCGGAACGAGTTTAACGCACACGTTCTTGTCAGAGATACCTATAACATTTCCTATTTTAGAGATTCAAAATTGCAGGTAAACTGAAATGTCCAAACCTACCTTGTTCCCAAGAAAAAAAATCTGGATCCGCCACTGTTTAAGGAGTAAGTAGGAGTAGACATGTTATATACGACGTAGGTGCAGGCATAGGCGGATTTAGTGGGGGGACCAGGGGGCCAAGCCCCCCCCCTCCAGAAGCATTGTAGAGTTACGAATTTTGCACATATTTCATGGTAAAGATTATAATTTTTTTCTCGGCGCTCGCAGCAAGCTGCTCGCGCACTTATTATTATGAATGTTTAAGCTTTCTAACAGCTCAGAGCGAGCTAAACACACACTTTTCGTAGTAAAAATTGTAATATTTTTGCCCGTCCGCACCTTTGGCCCCCCCCAGAACCAAATCCTGGATCCGCCTATGGGTGCAGGTATTCATGGACTGGGGCCTAGGGCGGCCTAGGCTGTAAATCCGCCACTGATGTACACATAGCTCTCTACGTTAAAAATCCTCTTATTTTATTAGGAATAAATGTTCTGAAAAGTTAAACAATAAATGAAGTGTTTTTATTCCAATTATAGTCGTGTCCAGTGTTAAGTTATGAAAAGTAACCTCTGTGTTATTATAGAATCTAAACCTAGCTAGGTTTTCGTTCCAGACAATATTCTACGTATACCTATAATCACTAGGCATCACTAGGCTATAGAATAGGTACGGTTACCTCTATTCGAAATCAAACTAGTTCACATTCGATGCAATACATCTAAATAAATAACATGGCCGACGCATTGTAATGCCGTCTCCATATTAAATATATTTCCTTTGCCGAACGAGGAGAATGGGGCGAAATGGAGCACTCGATCTAAGAAAAAAATATATTTTCTCATGCAAGTTCAGCTTGGTTATTATTTAACATTTAGATTCCATTTTAATACATTTTCCACTGGCTGTACTGGTGGTAAGTAGGTTGAAGGCTTCGGCTGTGGCTAGTTACTACATTAAAATAATTTAAGATTATTTGTTCATTATATTATATATTTTTTTTATACAACGAAGTAAGAAGACGAGCAAGACGCTCTCCTAATGGTAAGAGATAACGCTGCCCATAATAAGTACAGTGCTACCCAGTGCACTGCACCAACGCTTCCTACTTGAGAGTCATAAGATGTTAAGACTCCTCAGCCCAATAATTTCACAAGCTACAGTGCCCTCCTACCAGAGCACAGTAATGTTTGGACATCACTGCTCAGGCGGTAGGATAACTGGCACTGTTGGGGTACCCACCTAGTCGACCTCCTGCAAAGGAAGTCTACCCCCGATCAACGGTCGGTTATATAGTAAAATATTGTCATATTATAATTCAAAATATATTTAGGACTTCAAAAATTTAAACTTAATTTTCTCCACACATGTGACTAGTAACGCCATCTAGTATGTGTCGTTATATTAAACATACTTTTGCTTGCGACTTCGTTCGTATACAAATCTACACATTATTTCTTATCCATATACTGTGTGAAAATTACATAGAAATATTATAAAAATGTTGTATTAATGTAATAACTATAAATTTTCTCATCATCATCATCTCAGCCGTAGGACGTCCACAGCTGAACATAGCCCTCCCCTTTGGACCTTCATATGTACAAGTTATTGGAAGCGACCTGCGTCCAGCGTCTTCCGGCGACCTGTATGAGGTCGTCGTATTTTTTGTACTTTAATGTAACACACATTCTTACATAGGTACAGTTATTTTTTTATGTGAGCATATGAAAGAGCCGAACCTGACTCTCATCCAATGTTAAGCGATAACGCCTGCCAATTACAATAAAGATTAATAAAGTTGTATAATTTTCTATAACCATCTCTCTCTAAAACGAAAACCAGCCTTTTGTCTTATGTTTTTCAAATAAAATTGATATTTTTATAGATACTTAATTTATATAGCAATTTATTACACTTTATTATTCATTAGTATTTTAATATGCTTATCTATGCAAATAATGAAGATAAATATGCTAAAGGTACTATAAATTGAAATAATATTCATAATTACTTTGTAATATCTGATATGATACCTATTATTTGAAAAAACAGGTTACTCATCGAATTAATATTGATCAAATAAATAATATATAAAATTAAGCAAAATTTATTACAAAATTTCTTGTTTCATATCAACGTATCGAGTAAAACGCGGTAATTTTAAATCCATTCGTTTTTGGTAAGTGGTAATTGGTTTTGGAAAGTGGTAATTTTAAATCCATTCGTTTTTGTCAAAAACACCACTTTTATGATAGTAAAATTGTTTAAATAAACTTAAATTATTGAGACATTCAGTAGTATATTGTAATTTACCTGATAGAATAATGTTGTTATAACTTAAATTGCTAAATTGTAATTATCATCTTTTATTTATATTAAAGATGTAAAACTTTTGAACGCAAAGCACCGTCAGCCGTCGGCTAGTATTTCAAGTTAAAGTTCTTGTTCACATTTTAAAACTTTTACTTTTACACGTGGGTAAAGTATTACTTTAAACTTTAAATGATTTGTTTTATAATTCTCTACCATTATTTTTTAAATATATTTCCCTTTATCTATATAAATTAAGTGAATAATGAATAATGTTTGGAATGTAATTCAAATTTATTATTTGCTTGATTAAAACTTTGCGTTGGGGAAAAGCAAAAAAACGAGCATATAAAATAAAAACAATTTAGTTTATTTGTATGGCATTTAACAAATTTCTTTTTCAATTATTATAATACATCGTTGGTACTGACATCGATATTTACTTACTAATATATACATTGATGCACTAATACTTACAATAACACAACTAGTTCATAATAATTATGCTACATATACACTGGGAACGAATAAATAAGTTACAGCACAATCAAAAGTGGACCAGCAAAGTACACTAACATAATTAAACTCAACAGCAGAAAGCTAAAACGAAATCAGGATTCATTATTCCATTCAGGTGAACGTGACTTAACTACATAGCTAAATGTAAAGACACCTATTGAAAATAATCTCTTTTTGGTACCAATCTCACTTCTCACATCTATAACCCGACTACATTACCTTAATTTAATGACGCATCAAAACAAAATCACAGTTAACTCAATCAACTCGCCTCCTTCAGGCGACCCTACCTCTCAACAAATATTTACAAACCACTTGATATGAGAATCACTCGATTTATACAATTCTTCAACATAATTCTAAAGAAATAAATAACTCCGTACAATTGTTCCGTTTACAGTCTTTAACACTTGGAACCTGGCGACGATCACTGTTGAAAGCCGAACCTCAAGAATGGAATCCTCAAGGCAGGCCCGTCGGTCTTCAATATATGACCGAGACCGGCCGCCTGAGTTGGTCGTCGTGAGGGCTGTGTTGCGTCGGAGTCACGGGAGACACGGGTGACGAGGGAGCCATACCGTACTGAGGGAACAGGGCTGAAGAAAACGGCTTCGGCGGCGCCGCCGGCGACGTGTATAGCGACGAATAAAATGATGACACTACTGCGGCGGCCGATGATGATACCGTCGGCAACTTCTCGGCTGCTGGAGCCATCAGTTTAGAGAACTGCAGGTGATCCAACTGGTGTGGGAAGTACGGTGGCACGGTCGGGTACGGTAGAGCGTCGAACTGTCCTACGGACGGAGCCGGCCCGGCGAAGTACGGCAACGGAAAACTGGGAAAAGCGCCGGCGCCGGGAGCTCCACCGGACGTAGGGGGCTTCGGCTTCCTGCGCGGCCTGTACTTGTAGTCGGGGTGCTCCTTCATGTGTAGGGCGCGCAGTCTCTTCGCTTCGTCGATGAACGGCCTCTTCTGCATCTCGGACAACAGCTTCCACTCTGCTCCGAGCCTCTTCGAAATTTCTGAATTATGCATTTTTGGGTTATCCTTAGCGATTTGACGGCGTTGTAGTCTCGACCAGACCATGAACGCGTTCATCGGCCTCTTGATGTGTCCCTCTGAGTGAGGCGAGGTCGCCGGCAGCGGCTGCGGCGCGCTCGGGTAGTCGGGCAACATGCCCGGGTGCATGGAGAACGCGTACGGGTGGTGACTTAGAGTCGACATGATCGAACTTGTATCGCAGTGCGATCACTACAACAGCATTAATTAGCTGAGCAATGTGTACTATGTATGGCACAATAAGTGAATGAGCGCGGGTGAGAAGGTGATTGTGTCGCGTCGGAGACGAGCGATAGACTGACGAGGTGTCGGCTCGGTCGCGTGGGTCTCAGCGCGCGGGGGGCGCGGTCTCGGGGCGGCGTCCCTGCCTCCAATGGCCGCGCCGCGTGTAGAGCCTTCGCCCTCCCCACGTCGACACCGGTCTCTTTCTCTCGCACAATGCTCGTTGTATTGCCGTCTCGCAGACAATAGCGCGGCGCTCGGACAGCTGTTTGCAGCCGTGTCGCCGCTCAATGCGTGATGTAACTGCTGTAATCCAACTTTACACTCTGCCTTTTTTATTTCACTCCCGAATATGTTGAAGTGTCTATAAACTACAGTTATATGACCCAATATACATTTTATTACAGTGGGCTATTATTGAGGAAATTAGATGTTTTAGTGGCACGCCTATTTCGTATCAGATAGGGAATAAAATGGAGAAATTAAGATTTTTATCTAATTCTTTACATGTTTTATCACGTAAATCCGTATCAATAAAAATATCTACATTATAATAATATGTTTATTTTCCAAAAGAGAATTATATAAATTTATAAACAAAAAAAATATTATTCCGATTAACAGTTCTAGATTATTTCAACGAAAACACCCTTACATTTTTGTAAAAGCCTAATAAAATCTAGCTACAATAACTAACAGATTAAAGTACGAGTACAATGGGTGACCGTTGTATTGTTTCGTTCTGTAACTGTCAGTTTGCGGGTGCAAGTACAATTGTCTCAAGTAACGGACGGACCGTCATAAAACCATCTTATAACCACCATAAAATAAAAACATCTTTAAAAACAATAGCACAATGCACTTTTGTTATTTGTTTCATCTTTTAAACTCGTGCTTGTTTACGGGACCAATAAAATAAGTAATACTTTATTTTCTTTGTATTTGGATTATAAAAATAGAGTATTATCTCACTGCAATGTTAAACACCTGCCTTCGTGTCGATAATGACGAAACGTAATAGTTAATATTTATTGATAATATTAATATAATTATTTCTAAGACATTTGTTAAAAAATATATGTTTTTATTAGATATCTGATTACTTCAGTTATTGCATTTTACCCTAAGCAATGCGACGATTACTTAAGTTTGAAAACATAAAATGGCAACTGTTAGCGCCATCTATGCCAGTTGCTAGGAATATAGAGTAATCTTATTAGACTGGCCCGGCCCGGGTACAAAGTCAGTAAAGGATTTATTTAGCCATAATATAGGCAGAGTTAAATTCTATTGTAGGTAAACATCGTAAAGGCCTCCCTGTAACACTGAAATAATCTTTTAATATTTGTTAAGTTCAATTTATTTAATAAATCTTTATGACTGATTTTCAAATGTAAAAGCTTTATTTTTATAAAAAAAAAGCTTTCACATTTAAAAATCAATAAGATACGAAGTTCAAAACTATTAATATAAACTATGTTTCAATAAATTTACTTTATAATATTTATTCGGTAGGTACAGAGGTTCGGTATGTATTGTCCTTACCCAAAGTAGGTAGTATCTAAAATAATATATTTTTTTGCAAAAGTTCAAAACGCACGCTTTCGGCACGCAGCACCATAAACGTTTTAAATCCAAATAAAATAATATAGATACAAAAATTACCCATTTGAGCACTTTTGTTAGAATCAAGACAAAAGACAAATAACTTGCCATAAAATTAAAATAAAACTAACTAATAATGTTATAATCTTACTTTTACGAAACAAAGATGATATTAAAAGAATAATGGAACAATAGGTGGTACACTTTGTCGTATGCCGACAAGGTTAACTGCACAGTTAAAATTAATAAAAACTGAAATTACGGTAAGTCCTAAATAGTAAAAAGTTCCTAAGAAACAAAGAAAACACGAAAAAATTGTATTTTTAATCCTATTATTCTCGTTATTACAGTGTTACACTAACAATAACTAGGTACTAATTTTTAAGATGCTTAATTACTCACAACTCTTCGGTCCTCTTAGGTATCCGACCCAAATCCGTATTATAACGATGTGGTGTACCCGTAGAACTTTTAACCCTTAAATGCATGATTTTTTATTTAATTATGAAATAAATATTTCCTCGTAGGTTTTGAGTCACAGATAAAGGGAAAAATAATAAAAAAAATCTAAAACCTATTTTATTAATTAATTAATTAATAATTTAATTTAATTTTCTGAATACCCTCTTACACGTTTTTTTTTTCATTATGATATTACCTATGATATAAAAATTAAAAATACGTTCTGAAACACTTGTCACAGCTGTCACTTTTAAAAATGACAAAAATTGGTTTGTAGACTTTTGGCAACAATATACATTTAAGGGTTAAGTATGGTATTTACACACCACATTCGTTCTATTCCTATCAGTAATTCGTCAATTTCATTTTGGATGATTGAGGACCGATGACATACCAGTCATTGAAATATTTCGCTAATTTGCTGCAACAACGGTGTCACAAAGAAAATAAAAACCATTTATGGAAAACTACCTTAAAATATTATGGCTAAGTCGTTTTCCATAATTGGATCTCTCTGAGTTACGTCGATGACTGACTGAATTTCAATATTTAAACTTGTTTCAGGTACGATCAGATTCAATCCGGATGTAGTGTGCACGCACCCTTATGTACTTGGCACTAGGCACCTATCTTATTTACCTGTCATCATTTTAATTTACTGTTCGTTGTCGGACCTACGAATATTATCAGTTTCAAAACATGATAATTAATCAGTAATCTTATAAGATCAATAGGAAAAAAAAACAGAAAATTTTATATGTAACAAACTAAATACCCGTGATATTACGAGTAAGGCGGACATTGTACTTTTCTAGCTTATTTTTTACATAATTCTAAAATTGGCTAAAAATTAATTATTTAAGAATAAAGATGTGTATTCAAGATGCGTTTTATCCCCATCAATAACCACTTTGGTCTTATTTATTTTTATTAAGGCTCTAAGCGTTCTATCTACGGTAAATACGAGTACATACCTACTAACACTAACCTTACCCTTAATTAATTGATTAGTGTTTTTAAAATTTCATAATTCATAATTAATTACGAAGTCGGTTTTAATTTGCGACAAACCCACCTAAACATCCGGCAACACGCAAGTATTTTCACACTTTCCTCTAAAGATATAAGCTCCACACGAGCCCCCATTAGCCAAATCATAAAAACTTCACGCGAGGAAAAAAACTTTATTAATTAATTAAAACATTACACTCGTAATATTAAAAAAATGCTGAATCGAGACTAATTACTTATATCTCGACACCACGACAATACTTGCGCCTGTAGACATATAAAACAAACGAATGTATATGAATGACTACTAGCGCCATCTCTTTTTTTCTTGTGGAGTTGGAAAGAGATGGTAGACTAGAGAGCTAGTTAGTAAGGTCCCCAATGGTAACAAAGCCGGGGTCGCACAATATCCACTGGCTTAATGCCTATTCGCCCCATCTTCCTATTTTAATTTTCTCAAATTTCCCATGACACTTCAACTGATATAGCATTATGGTTGCGCCTTTTTTGTGAGGCTGGTTTTCCCGTTTTGGTTAATGACTGGTTAAATATGAAATATTTTGAACATGTACTCCAAAAATGTGTCATAGCAATTAGAATTCCTATGACATAATATTTTCTTCTGTCGCGTTTTTGCGTATATTCAAGATGCCCCAGTCTACCCTTCGTAAGAACATAATTATTTATTTCTTGAAACATTATAACAAAATAGTATGGTAAACATGTTCCTTTTTTTTTTTTTTTTTTTTTGACCCAGGAAAAATACGTTACGCATCATCACCCCACGCCGGGGGGCGCGAGGCGGTATGTGGGACTCCCCCGCCAAAGATGGGAGCGGCGGGGATACCCACTAAAAAACCTGGGGGTGTTCCTGCGGGACGCCATAATGCCGGGGCAGCGGGTACGCCGAAGCATTCATCCGCGGCATGGTAAACATGTTCCTGACTTAATTAAATAAATCATAAATTATATTTTTTACTGTATACAGTAAAATATTATTATGAAACTGTAGGAAAATCCAACCTAATTTGTTGGTAATTTAAGATTTTGCACACTAACCGTGTAATAATAGACTCAAAAACCCATCTTTTGTCAAAAATTAGTAAATAAAGATTAGATAATCATTTATTAAATAAAGTGAGTTTACAGTCTTAACATAAAAAAATACATTAAGTCATGCACTGCACAAAATTTTCGTCAATATTTTTCCTAAGAAAAATAAAACATACATTATTTCCCTCCACCATTTATAATAATACTTATATTATAATAATACTTATTGCTGTAAAGGGGCTAGTATTGTCTCCCCACTAACCGCCGGTTACAACGAAATCACAGGCCCTTCCTGCCGCCACGTCCTCCCATACGGAGTACGGAGGGAGTCCTATTATTTTTCAGCAAGAATGCTCTCGGTTAATGCCATCCAATGATAATACCTATTGTGGTAGGTACGAACGTGCGAAGGCAATCTCTATAATGAACGCATTATTTTTACCGGAATTATTTTGCTATGGGTTTTAATAAGACTAATGAAGGGGATGTGACCGACGCGACGCGCTAATGGTGAAATGGAATACTCCTATAGTTTTTTATTTACCTACTTTTAAAAGGATCGATTCGATTTGTAGGTATGTATTATGTGCATAAGAACACTTGTGGTCAGAGTTCAGAGCTGTTTTAAAAGAAAAGGCGTTAGCTATCTCTACATCAAATTTGAGCTTTGAGTACAATCATTTAAGGTTTTCGAATATACAGCATTTCAGTAACATGAAACTAGATTTTTCTACATTTGTATTTATGTTTGTTTCCTCCATCGCGTCGCCAGTACCGCTGGAGAAGTAGACGCCATAGACGAAAGTAACATGAACCATTAGGTGAGACATTTACTTACTTGCGAGCCTGTCTCTAATATTTAAAAATTATACCGTAATATATTACTTCCCTAATTCGTTGGTAATATATCAATATTTTAGTTAACATTACTACAGTATTAGCAGACTAACTTTACTATGCATCAAATTTCACAGTCTACCAACCTCAATAATCATACTGCTATCTAATTAGTCCACAGTACTGTGACGTCATCATCCCCTATATCTCCAAATACAGCTAACGTTCACAAATGAACACAGGTTAGAAATTCGACTAACTGTATAGCACAGTGTCTCCAGAACACCAACTAGAACAAAGAGATCTCTGCTACTCTAGATAAATCCTAATTGCCCTATGTCTTCGAATACATTATTATATTATTGACAAGTTTGATTGCGGAATGCTATACAAGCTGTGCTTAGCTCAAATGGTTCAGCTATTTAGGCGTGAATAGGTAACAAACACACACTTTTCTTAACATCCATACTTTCGCATTTATAATATTAGTTGGAAGTAGGATAGATGTTTTATTTCACACCACACTACGGTACCCAGTGCATTTTTAGAAAAGAGGAGGAGAATAACAATAGAAGTAGAATGAGGCGGATTAAGAATATATAATTTAGCTAGTATTCTTTTTTGTACGTAAGACAACGACATGCAAAAGCACGGGATCCGCCTAATGGTGAGTGGTTACCGTCACCTATACAAGTGAATTAAATTAAAAATTTAAAAAACCCCCAACGCAATACGTAATTCACATTTTTTTTATGGCGGCCATCTTGGATTTTAAATTTTATATATTGGGCTGTATTCTACTCGTCAAGCCCTTTCATTTGATACCCATATTGAGGGGGTCGTGGAAGTAAAAAATTATCCGCCATTTTGTAGCGGCGGCCATCTTGGACCGATTTTCACCAAACATGGCTAAGAACACTCTCGTCTAACTCTACTTTCAAACAAAAAAAACTAAATTAAAATCCGTTCATCCGTTTGGGTGCTACGATGCCACAGACAGACACATACACACACACACACACACACACACACACACACACACACACAGACAGACAGACACGTCAAACTTATAACACCCCGTCGTTTTTGCGTCGGGGGTTAAAAATAGAAGTCTGCAAAGTTAGTTGAGTTGCGGTGAATCGAAAATATACCTATATTATTGACGAGTATTATCATCATGATCACACGTTCTTCCACTGCTAGGCCTCCCCCATTTGCGAGTATATTTTTCTATAAATAGCGTCAGTCATGCAGACGGTCCGGACGAGGACCATCAGACCACCATAGGGCGATTACCCATCGCCTATAAACCCTTCCAAAGTCCAAAGGGGAGGCCTATTTTCAGCAGTGGACGTCCAATGGCTGAGATGATGATGATGATAAACCCTTCCAGCACGAGAGGTCCTACTTTCACAGTGTCCTTCTGTGTAAATCCACTGTGACCCACGATATTCCTAAAGCCGGACACATGCGGTGTGCACCGGATCGCACCGGATTTCAACCGGTTATGTCCAGACTCGGATAGTCACGCGAACTAGTTCACACCGGTTTTAGCCACATTTCTAAGCTCACGTTTAGTTTTAGCTGAATTTTGGAGGAAGGTTAATCGAATATTCTGGTTTAATATTTGAGCTGAAAATTAATATTGTGGTTTGAATGTGATATGAATTAGGAATTCATTTAAGCTAATCTAGATTTTGCTTAACAGCTTTACTCATTTGTTATTTTGATTTAATCTATGCTTTAGCAAGTTTTGATTTCTAATAGCGAATCTACGAATACAAATAAAAAAATGTAAATGCACTCAAAAATTACCCAAAAAAATTTGTACAAATAAAATTGAATTAAAATTATATATGCTCGCTAGCCAATCGCTGCTTTGTGTTCCGTATATTAACTCCAATCATGTTAATATCTAATAACCTGCTACTTGATTCGTTTAATGAAAAAATTCTTTTCTGGAAATATTTCCTAGATAGAATTTTCGACAAAATATGATTTATTTAAAATAACCTTTTCGTTTAAAATCTATTATGGTGGTCGGTGGTAGTATTTTCTGTTAAATCATACTATCGGTATATTCATGGGATCTTGAACAATCCCCCAAAAAACACGACCCTAAAGACCCGTCAATGCCAATTGAACTATTTTATATTTTGAAAAAACAATGAACCTTTTGAATGCTCTAATGAGACACAGTACAGGACATCGCAAGGGCGGAAGGGCTCAGGGCTGACAAAGGCTGCGACGGCCGCGGGCGTACACTAATTGTCTAAGTGCATAATGATCTTGTTTGTGCCAACCCTGGCACACAGTGGCGGATCCAGGAAAGGGGGTCCAAGGAGCGCATCAGTATCTTTATCATAATAAGCAACTCTATATTTATCTACGAAAGCCTCCTTAATGTTATGCCATTATTCCTATCTGATAATAATAATAATAATTGGGGGGTCACTGTCAGAGTCAAATCACAATTTTATAGGTTGTGTGGCTAACCTATACGTTGCTGTTTCAGGTCGCCGAGATTTCGACAAGGCCTGCAACATAACCTAACGTCTGCCTCCTACATAACTTACCTATAGGAAACAGCCGGGACCCACAATTTTACGTGCCTAATCTTTTATTTTTTATGACTTACAATTTGACTAAGTATATCGTTTACCTATTTATTGTTGCTAGATGACCGATACAGTGTTTGCCTATTCTCCTCAATCTTTTCCGACATAATGATTGCACTTTGAAAAAGTATAAATTAGTTCAAACATTTACAACTTGCTATGAAAAGTTGTGTAGCCAATATAAAATTATTAGATAAGGGTATAAGCAATATTTATAACGAACTTGTGCTCAATCGGTCTAGCCATTGAGTCGTGGGGAGGTTACAGAGTCACATGCCATACTTTCGCAATCATAATATTATTATAGTTTCTATAGGTACTAAGTAGTAAACCTATATAAGTAGGATCTAAACCATAAAAGAAAATTTCAACCACGACAATGAGCAAAGTAAAGCCGCCTCCAAAAATCCTAGATCCAACACTGGCTAGCACCTTACATCTGACGACATGAATGTCGAACTAATATCAACATTATTTCCACACAGGTAAGAATCATTTTTGCTTGTTTAATAAGGAAACCCTTACTTGATAACCTGCCAAGTGATTTTCAACTTTAAATTGTATATTTTGAAGTCGTTTTTCGCATGTTCTAATTGATAAGGAAGTAATAGTTACACATCTTGTCACCCCCGCGCTTTCATAATGTGTGTGTCGCACTCCATCTTTGTTTTCTGGTTAATTAATAAGTTTCAGCTCAAAAATAGTTACCGAGATGTTAGTTTAATTAGTTTTACGTGACATGTGTTTTGAAGCGAGAAAAATATTTTAATTTTCTTAGTTACACTATGGACTAGTTACCTAAGTTAATGTAGAAACATCAACCCGCAGCGTTCGTGGGTCAGTGGTCGCACAGTGTGTAAGTCGGAGGCACTGGGTTCAAATTTCAGTGTGGCAAAAACTTTTCGCCAGGACGCTTCCGTGTTTCGGAAGACACGTAAAACTTGGGTTCCGGCTGTTTCCTATAAGATATGTAGGAGGCAGTCATTATGTCAAGTTGCAGGCCCTGTCGTCAGCAACCTGAAACTGCTTACAATAGGGCGGTGTGGTCGAATAATCGACAAAACCCTTCAAAATAAATTTAAAAAAAAACCTGAAACTGCAACATATAGGTTGGCCACACCTTTATTGTGATTTGACTCTGACATTGTAAGTAGGGTCGTTACCGACATAGCCCAAAGAGTGAGCAAGCTGAAGTGGCAGTGGGCTGGCCACATCGTGCGCAGAACCGATAACCGCTGGAGCAGACGAGTTTTGGAGTGAAGACCACGCTTAGGTAAACGTAGTGTAGGACGCCCTGCGACCAGGTGGAGGGACGACCTGAAGAAGATGGCTGGCAGAGACTGAATAAGAAGAGGTGAGGACCGGGCTCAGTGGCGCGTATTAGGAGAGGCCTATGTCCAGCAGGACGAATACGGGCTGATGATGATGATGATTGTAAGTAGGGTAACCTATTCTGTCGAAGTATAAACCCCAATAATTTTATTATCCTTATCCTTATTAAGAAAAGTATGAATTTTCAAGATTTTACTTCAAGCAAAGTTTCTAAGGCTTTATTGGACAAACTCTCTCCCTTGAACTTGAATTTGAAAATGACTGTTTAAAAAAAAAACAATAAATTGTATTTTATTACAAAACTATACCCAAACACAAAGAAAAAATAATGTTATATTAGGGACAATAATTGTCCTTCTTTCTTTGGTTATTACGCCTATTTTCGTATAGGTTATTTGTTTCAATTGGTATTGTTTCAAAAGCCCCGGAACTTCGCAGAAGGCTTCTACGGTAAAGCCCATTACACACGTCGCTATATAGCGCTATAAAGCATCTTATAGCGCGGCATAGCTTCAGTACAAATCGGCATCCGTCACACACGTAGCTATAAATGACATATCGCGCTATATTTTACAGTTGATGCGTAGAATCCGCCATTTTTCATTTTGACTAGGTGATAAAATGACTAAGCCGATTTGTATTACCGAGACAAAAAAAACAAACTCCTATTACCTCCTTTACCGGGGGTAGACATCCTTTGCAAGAGGTCGTCTAGGTGGGTACCCCAACAGTGCCAGTTATTCTATCGCCTGAGCAGTGATGTGCAAACATTACTGTGCTCCGGTAGGAGGACACTGTAGCTAGTGAAATTACTGGGCTAAAGAGTCTTAACATCTTATGACTCTTGAGTGAGAAGCGTTGGTGCAGTGCTCCTAGAATTTCACATCATTGTGAAATCCTAAGTAGCACTGTACTAATTATGGGCAGCGTTATCTCTTAACATCAGGAGAGCGTCTTGCTCGTCTTCTACTTCATCACATAAAAAAAAAAAAAAAAAAAAAAAAAAAAACCTACGTGATATATTAAACTAAATAGTAGCAAATGTTTAACCGCTGTGTAACAAATTAGAAAAAAATGTTTTTTATATATATTAAATATTTTCTTGTGTTTGCAGGTCTTTTAGTTAGCATTAGGAAACAAAGTAATATAATTTGTATTTTAAATTTCACCTCCTATTTACTTGTAATAGGAGCTCTTTTTATGCATAATGATTATTTGTCCGAATAACTTAGACCTTTGAATACCTTGCAGTAGACTTTCGCTTAACCGGCTAAGTCATGTTACAAAATGGCTACGCATTTTTTTTTAATCTAGTTCATATTGGATTTGCCAAATTGTATGGTTTTACAGCAACATGTCTGTTGACAATGTCAATTTTGAGTCTTATACAGGATGTGTAAAAAAACCATGATTTATTTCTCAAATTTTTAAAAAATACATACCAGGAGGTTGCCATGGTTTTTTTTTATAAAAGTGATTGTCAGTTAAATCTGTAATAATGCAAACACATTGTTTCAAGGGTTTTGTAGGTACCTCTAAAGAGAAAAAAAAACAAATCATTATTTTATAGTTTGTCTAGACATTTTTACTAGGAAACTGAACGTTTGGAGTTCTTCTTGTCCTTGTCATATTGCCTATTACTGGGAGTCATGGTCCTTTGGAGGATTTGATATCTGATGATAGATCGCTATCTGGGTTGGTTGGATGCGATTTTCATAGCCAGGAGCCAAAAGACAACAGGACAACAGCAACTTCAAGGGTGGTGCGGATCTGATCTGACCAACGCATCGGACTACGACCTGAGTCCGCTTTCCTTTGATTTTCCGGATGACAATGAGCTTCTCTATCTATGCTATTTGGCCGATGTAGTCGAGAATCCTCTGATAAAGTCGGTCAAATCCAACATGAATTGATCTTATTTGATTAACGTAAGTCATACTTTTAGTAAACGATGTTAATTTAGAATAAAATTTTCTGGATTTTTTGACGAATTTTGAAACGTCATTTTTTTTAAGTTTACCAGGAGCAGATTTGAAAGAAACCAAAATCTAGGAAAAAAAGAAACATCCTTTATGTAGAAAACATTGTCAAATTCATTTGTTTAAGTAGTGTTGGGGAATCATTGGAATTGCAATCAAAGTGATTGAATCTCCGTTCCTACTCCTGGTACTCCTGGTACCTACTTCCTAAAAATATTAACAAGGAACTAGCTTTTAAATGATGAAAAGTGGTATGTACCTTTAACGAGTGTGCATATATGAAAGTGCATAGGAAGGAGAAATAAAATAGACCCCGTTGTCGTGATTTTCTGTTTAGCAACAAAATCTCCAAAACCTGACGGTTGGTTAGTTTTGATTGGCTTGTTTATAAAAAAAAAACTCTTTTTTAAGACCAAACCACCTTAAAATCAAGAGAGAAGAGAGAAATAAAGCGAAAAATATATAAAGCGTTTTCTTTTAAGAATTCTCGGATGCTGCTTGCTAGCGCAAGCATAAACAATACAGTCCAATTTCTCGGATATAAAGATGTACAGTACAAGTCCTGCACAGATGCAATAGATATAAATAGCAGATAACCACATGAAATAAATACGTCTAGTGAAGCAAATGTACGAATGTGATTTGATTTCGAACAGGAGAAATGATTTGGATACGCAAACTCGATCACCTGCTCGCATTAAGAACCACTTTGAATTTCTTCCAGTTAGACTGCGTTCGTTTTCTGCTTAGATAGGATATGTGAGTCACTTGCATGCCTATGTACGTAAACACACTTGTGCCTATGTACATGCAATAACGCTCATCCGAAATCCTGATAAAGTTTTACACAGTCACCGTAAAATAAATCGGTGGTAATATAAATAACATACATTATCATTTTATAGGTTTTGGTATAAAAATATTCGACTTATTAGTGCCTATTACTATTAATTATTTACAGAAAAGTAAGATAATAAGATTTCAGATTATTTCTCTTATTAATTTCGATTAGATAAAAATAAGTTAGTTAGTTTTATCACTAATTTATGACGATTTTTAAAAGCAGTTAATTATTGTATATATTAACACTTGTATTTCTTTTAAACAACGGTTTTCAACTTATATCATTAATCGCAGGAGGCACAAAGTGGAAATTGTGCATACACTTATTAGGTAAGTAAGACTGGTGATAATGCTACATTTTGGTAACATTGAATTGATCCGATAATGAAGCCGTAAAGTAGCAACTGGAACTCCGTGAAGGTTATAGAACAGTTGAAGTATAGCTAACATATATTAAAAAAACAATCTATAATACATAACATGAAAATAAGTATATAATAATTATTTTATGAGTAATTTTCACTTTACATTAATGAAACTTTAATAATTATCATTATTGTGTGGAATAAAAGAACAGATACCTAAACTATTAAAATACGTATTTATTCGTAATATATTATGTTAATAACATTTTCCACACAAGTATATGGCAACTCCAAATTGCACTTGTCCGTTTTTAACCCCCGACGCAAAAATGACGGGGTGTTATAAGTTTGACGTGTCTGTCTGTCTGTCTGTCTGTCTGTCTGTCTGTGTGTGTGTGTATGTGTCTGTCTGTGGCATCGTAGCGCCCAAACGGATGAACGGATTTTGATTTAGTTTTTTTTGTTTGAAAGTAGAGTTAGTTGAAAGTGTTCTTAGCCATGTTTGGTGAAAATCGGTCCAAGATGGCCGCCGCTACAAAATGGCGGATTACTTTTTTCTTCCACGATCCCCTCAATATGGGTATCAAATGAAAGGACTTAACGAGTAGAATACAACCCACTATATAAAATTTAAAATCCAAGATGGCCGCCATCAAAAAATGGTGAATTACGTATTGCGTTGGGGGTTTTTTTAAATTTTTAATTTAATTCACTTGTTATTTTTAAATAATATATTTTTTTTATATTCTTGTATTAATATACCTATTCTAAACGCTCTCAAAGAAATTGTTGACAAGTTATTCCAAATATTTGAGTACGTTTGTAAATATGAAAAAGTAATGTTAATAAAGTCACTTGATTTGATTTCAATGATCGACTCAAGATTCAATCACAAAGAATGAACTATTAAAAAATATAGTTCCGATCAGTAACCTGGCCATCACTAAAAATAATATAGCAAGGCATAGCGAGGTGTAGCAAGGCCTTGCTATGCGATGCTATATGGTACCAGGAGTCATATAGCAAGGTATAGTATAGCGTCGTGTGTAATGGGCTTAAATGTGTCAGAGGCGCCGACGATTGTCAACAATTTTGTAAATAACGTTAAAATTAACGTTAAGGTTTTTGAAATTGAACTTTATTGAAATAAGCCTAAGCATTACATTTCAAAAATTTGAACAAAACCGTTATTTAGAAATAATGGCGTTTATTGCGGTAATGAAGAGATTTTGTGTTCCTTTTGTAATTAGGGATTGTTCCATCGATAGTAGGTATTAAGGTATCTATTGTTTTTGGTAGTTGCTTGTTTATGTTCATTATCAAAAAAAACATATCTTAACTAGTACTTGCATCTATAGGGATAAAAAAAATTCTTAGCGGAAGTCTACATCATAAAATATTTATTTTTTTATTTATTTAAAAAACTTAACACTATCCTTACAGGTTATACACCCAATGCGATAGCGCTGAGAATATTCTATTAATATTAAACTTAATTCTACTTTTAAAAAACTATTCATATTATATCTAATATTATATTAAGCTACTACTTTACATGTAATAATACTTATATTTACCTATTTTATATTATATTATTTTATACTATATTATATTATTAATAACTTATCTGTGTTTCAAATTTTAACCCAATCTGTTCAGCGGCTGTGCTTTGGTAGATCAGTCAGTCACTCTTTTCTTTTATATATTAAGATTATAGACACAAACTAATTTCTAATGGCTTACTATAATTTTCGAAAGCATTCCACCCGGCTATTGCCCACCGTCCTTCTAGTATATTTCCTCTCCCTGCGCGGTTGTCTGGAAGAGATGCTTTGAGCGAAGACCGCCAATTGATACCTTTAGTGTTAATGTTTGTATGTAAAATTTACTTTATATGATCAATAAAAAGTTTCTTATCTTATCTTCATTTATCATCTTTTTTATCTTATTTAACATCCATTATCATCACATTTACAATATCTACCCTTGCCTTTCAGTCTGGACATTATGCTGCTTAGTGAATGATGAGTTAGCAAAGATGTGGTACCTCATAGGCTTTGCTCTACAAAATAACACAAAAACCTATATGTACCAACTCCAAATTGCAACCCTTAATTCTTTTAGTTTTTAGTAAGCTGTGCGTTCATAGATCAATCAATCACAATTTCCTTTACAGAGGTATATTATCCTGTTAATATTATAAACATGAAAGTTTGTAAGAATGTTGATCTGGATGTAGTATATTTGTTACTCTTTCACGGCTAAATGACCGATTGAGCTGAAGTTTCGTATAGGGATAGCTTATTCCCTGGAATAACACATAGACTACAGTATAGCGGGTAAAACCGCTCGGCGCAGTTAGTATTCATATAATTTTGCAAAATTTATCAGTGATTTTCGTAAGCGTTTGACATCTCATTATGAGATGTACCTACAATACCCCCAAACAGCCCGATATATACATAGTTGTTTCAACAGTAATCGCCGCAGATTGCGGTGAGCTCGCGAAATTGCTTGTTTTCACACGCCCCTGTGATTACATGTTAGTAAACGCTGTTTAGAGAGTGCGTGTACATTGTTACGCGTTTTTGTGAACTCAAAACGATTTACTTTGAATTTTAATGATGATGGACTGTGTTTTAGTCTCACCTGGTAGAAAATAATAGCAATATTCTTAGATTCCAAGTTACGCTTACATTAATATAAATCCTTTCTATGTCGCTATGCGGAGATAAATAGCCCAGAAAACTGCATGCTACGAGTACATAGTACGAGATATTGTTAAAAGGTTTTTTTTCTTTTCGTTGTTCGCATCTGTACTTTCCACTAAGTGCAATTTGATCTAAACGTTGACCTGTTTAGTATTATAAATATTTGTATCGGTATCAACAATAAGTACAGTTTAAATTTATAAAAGAAAACTATTGTAAGTAAACATTTAAAATTTCGTGGGGTTTAATCTTTGAGATCACTATTTGGTTAAAAATAACAACAAATCTATTCAAAGAGACCCTATTAATTACATGCAAAATACACCGTTTTTTTTTTTTTTTTATACGTATCTCGTACCTACCGTTTACGTACCGGCCTACTCCATTTTTTGACCACATCCCACCTGATGGAAAGTGAAAATGCGGTCGACGATGGATCACGTAAGATGCCTAGAAAGGTACCTATTCACTCGTGCCTTGAAGATACCCAAGTTGTACCGCTCGGGAAACACGGATGACGGCAAAGTGTTCCAAACGCGACCAGTTCTCATTAAGAACGACGAAGCAAAACGCTTGGTGCGGGCAGTAGGTAACGCCACTAAGTAAGGATGCCGCTTTGTTTGTTTCACGTGCAACAATAACGTGTCGTATTACACCCAACAATGGGAACCCGCCCGTGTAGGCGTGAACGAACAAATTGCTACTTGTGGCGTGACGCGCCGCGAGTGCACTAATTGCCGTGTTTCTGTCGCTTAGACGCTTTATTTCCGCTCGTATGTGGCGGCCTTAATAAATGGGTTCCAATTGCAATACATTCAATATTAGTTGGTATCCCACAAACATTATAAATGCATAATGGGAAAATGAAAAAAAAATTAAACAAACTTTAGAGCTCGCTTTCAATATGTCAGAGCAAGCTACAAATCTATTCTAATTATTATTTTTAGAATCATTAACATTAATATAAAAAAATCTATTTTTAAAACAATTTATACTTCTAAACAAATAATATGTTTGTAAATTAATAATTTTAATTCATAAACAAGTGAAATTTTAAAAATACTTCTTAAAAACAAGCTTTAATTATCATTACCATCTGGCATCATATAGTACTCGTCAAGACGAATCAAATGAGCCCAAACTCGATGGGGTTGCGTTGTTTAATGACAGAGTTCCTATAGCCACCTTCCAGCTCCATCATTAGATCAGCTCCATGTCATAATAATATTGCATTGTCATCCGATTTACACACGCATGCAAATTTTCAGCTCAATTGGAAACCGGGAAGTGGATCAAATCAAACTTGCAAGATTTGATTACAGACAGACAGACAGACAGACAGACAGACAACAGACAGGTGAAAGTAATATAAAGCTTGTAAAAAGTGTCAATAAATGATTACCTACGAACCTCTGAGTGAATAGCTAAAGCAAGAAAATACATACTATTATTATTTTATGTCAAACATTTATTCAACACAGGGAAACCAGAATTAATTTTTTCAAACAACAATACACAAATGTCCCTATTTCAAAACTCAAAACCCACTTATTAAACAACGAAACAGTATCAAAAAGAATCCAGCAACTTAACTTACTTATCGCCACATCTCAATACCTCTACAAAGTAATACAAACAAACCGACTTGTGTGTTATCAGATTTGAAATAAATTCTATAGAAAACAATGCTTTCAAATAAAATTACTTACGTTACTGAAAAATTTACTTTAGTGAAATTGAATTAGAGTGCAATTTTGAATGTTTAATTTTGTCTGTATAACATGAAATAAAATTAAAACAATGGTTCCCTGAACTCTTAAAGATTAAAAAAAAATGGGGAATATGGGGACAGACATGACTTCAATGTAGGATAATGCGTCGCCATTCAAAAAATATATCTACCATATAATATTGTTATATTATCATTTAAAATACGGAGTATTTATTTTTCAGTTACCTATTATAAAGACGCATGTTTCCAAGATTTATCTATTTTATTTTAAATTGTCATCTCAATAATATTTTTTTGTATCTTGGACAAATTTATTATTAAAGTAGATTGAGAATATCATCATCTTTGTAACTTAATTATTAAAATTAACACATACTTTTAATTATTACATAATTAACCGCTCGGCTAATCAGACCGAAAAAAAACCAGAATCTAGAGTCTTTCGTTGTTTCGCACCACAAATGGTTCGAACCGCGTTGTGAACCGCACAAGTCTTCGTTTTGCATCTACATACATACATTCAATCACGCCTGGTTCCCGTTGGGGTAGGCAGAGACTATTCCGCCGCAGAGAAGTGCTTCGGCGTACCCGCTGCGACTGGATTACAAATGAAGATAGTTTTGTCTACACGAAGCCAGAAGTACTAGCTTGCTAGCTTACTAACACTAGCTTGCTATCCTAGCTTGAAAAACTAGCCTCGTGTAGCCCGGGCATTATGGCACCCCGCAGGAACACCCCCAGGTTTTTAGTGGGTATCCCCGCCGCGCCCATCTTCGGTGGGGGAGACCCACATACCACCCCGTGCCCCCCGGCGTGGGGTGATGATGCGTAACGCATTTTCCCTGGGTTAAAAAAAGGCAGCGACTATTTGCCTCGATTTCGTACGATCCTGGCGCACCTCTTTCGCTTCCTCAACTTTCGTCACATTCTTCTTTTTTGCATATAAACAGTTTTTTTTTATTGTAAAAAAAACAAACACATCTACAATCAACAATGCATGGCGAACGTTTATTCTCATGGTATCGTAATGGGGTGAAATGTAGGCCACTCGAGTTGAGCACACTCGAGCTGGTGTTGTAATCGATATTAATGATTACGAATGTGCCATTGTTTGTGGCTATAACTGAGTTATGAGGTTTATGAGAATTTTGTTTGACTTATAATATATAGTGGTATAAAAAGTTAAAAATTTAACTATATTCCGCTTATAAGTCGTTATAGTTTTTTTACAATAAAAAAAAATGTTTAGATGCAAAAAAGCAGAATGTAATGCAAGTTTAGGAAGCGAAAGAGGTGCTTCAGGATCGTAGGACGAAATGACCTCTCTAATTTCGAGGTTATGTCCGGAAGTCGTTACATCGACCCGCGTTTTTTTTTTAAATTTGTATTCAAAGCATTCTAATATGTTGTCACGGTTTTTCCACATCGGAGATATTGTTGAATGGGAAACATTGTATTCCTTCCACATGTTATGTATTTCTAATTTTTATCGATACATAAATGCGAAATGCCCAACATTATGTAAAATATTGAACGTATTGTTCAAACATGTGGGTGTTTATTACCTCTCGACATCAAAACTATGACGATTTTATTATAGTTTCTAAGAACATAACGAAAACTTTAAAAAATTGTATGTTCCAGTACAGTATATACAATAACACGGTAATACAGTAAGTTAATGACGTAATCAAATTAATAATAATATTAAACATTTATTATACAATGCTTTCAAATAATACAATGTTTATAAGTAAAAGAAATCATTGCATTCGTAGACCGCTACGGTTTGTAGCAAGCGCTACGAGCGTAGACGTCTACGAGATAAAGTTTTACTTCCCAATAAAACTGATTAAATTCAACATTATTGTACTCTCCTAAAACTCTTTTGTAGACAATTCTTAAATTCAATTTAAGAATTTTTGTTCTCATTTATGCCAGGAACATTTTTTTTCTGCCTAGTGCACTTAAAAAACATTCAAGTTATAAAAGTGTAAATAGAGTGAATGTGAAGTATCCTAGTTTATCCTAGGTTTCTAACACGGAGGTTTTTAAATAATAAGGCAGTATTGTTTTATTTAGACCTCTATAAATTAAAAATATGTATTCTAAATTTAAAGACCACGGTAGGTAGCGTAGGAGTAGGAGCGGGCAAATCGAATAATCTCGCAAAATTGAGTGATGATAAATGCAAATAAGAAGATACTAAGTAGGCAATTGTTTACTATAAGAGACTTGTCAAATGTCACACAAAATAAGGAGGAGCCAAATCGAATTAGCTCGCCAAATTGAGTGATAAATGCAAAGAAATATTAGTAAAATTACTGCTATAAGCTGAAGAGTCCACCTTAAATTAGACTTTTATATCATTGTTAAATCCTGGATAGTCCTGTTCTCTTAACATAACATATTTACGACCTCTGTGGCGCGGTGGGCTAATACCCGCTTCCAACGCAGATGGTTACGGATTCGATTCCCTCATGGGACAAATGTTTGTGTGATCCACAGATATTTGTTTCTGGTCTGGGTGGTTCAACATCTATTATAAGTATGTATTTACAAAAGAAAAAGTATATAAGTATTATATTCGTTATCCTAACCACCATAACACAAGCATTAAGTTGCTTAGCTTGGGGTTAGGTGGTGCTGTGTAAAATGTCCTGTCTGTGATATATTTGTTTATGTATTTAATTATTTTTAATTCTGGGCACTCTGCCATCTGACAGTGGTTTGGAGCACTTGGATTTTCTGTAGATTGGCTTGTGGCCGATCTGTGGTTAATAAAAATGTTCTCAACTGCTGTAGTATTGTTAGTTTGTTTTATCAATAAAGGCATTTGCCATTAATTAATTTAACATGGAGAGCTTTTTGCTCACCTTCTTACTTATTTGCAAAAGGAAGTAGATTGCTAAGTAATTGTTTACTTTAAGAGACAAGTTAATTGTCTCACAGCGCCCACGGTCAGTCGAGCGCGGTTCCATAGGGGAGGAGGGGCCAAATCGAATCCTCTCGCCAAATTGAGTCATAATTGCAAAGAAGTAAGTTGTAAATTTACTGTGCTGAAGAGCGTTAACATCAAAAAAAAGAAAGGAGATTGCTAGGTATTTTTTTTATACAATGAAGTAAGAAGACGAGCAAGACGCTCCTGGTGTTAAGAGAACAGTAATATGCAGGATTAAACAATGATTTTGTAAAAGTTTAATCAAAGATTTTAAGACTCTTCAGCACCGTAAATTTACTACAACTTACTTCTTTACAATTATCACTCAATTTGGCGAGATGATTCGATTCGGCCCTTCCTCCCCTCCATCAGGTGATGGTAAGAGATAACGCTGCCCATATAATTAGTACAGTTCTACCCAGTAGGTAAAATTCTGGGTGCACAGCGCCAACGCTTCTTACACGTTCGATATAATTAGTACAGTGCTACCCAGTAGGTAAAATTCTGGGTGCACAGCGCCAACGCTTCTTAAACGTTCGATATAATTAGTACAGTGCTACCCAGTAGGTAAAATTCTGGGTGCACAGCGCCAACGCTTCTTACACGTTCGATATAATTAGTACAGTGCTACCCAGTAGGTAAAATTCTGGGTGCACAGCGCCAACGCTTCTTACACGTTCGTTTACTTTAAGAGACAAGTTAATTGTCTCACAACGCTGACGGTCAGTCGAGCGCGGTTCCATAGGGGAGGAGGGGCCAAATCGAATCATCTCGCCAAATTGAGTGTTAATTCGCGCACGATGCCCGTGGGAGCCTGACTCGCCGTCACTTATTTTAGGGTGACCATAATGTACGCGTAAGAACTCAACGAGTTAGATTTTTTTTTGTAAAAAAATCTATTGATTTTATATTACCTATATTCTACAAAGATATTTAAAAATACCTTCTCCTTAATGTGTAATTAATTTATTAAAATGGGTGCTTTATTTTAGAAATAAATAAAAAACGTTGTATAAAATAAAAACCAAAAAAAATATTTGTGTTTTATTTTTATCTGTATGCAGTGCTGTAAGAAAATATTTTCCTTAAGATTTTTATAAGTGTTTTTGTTCTCAATACAGAAGTTCAACTTATGCTCTGTAAACATCAAAGAGCAGTAAATATCCTTAAAATAATGTTCTGTCTTAGTTTATATTAAAAGTCAAAATGAAAATCAAAATCAAAAATCTTTTATTTTCCTAAAATATACATTGTTTACAGGGCTTGGGACTCTTCTTTTAAGTTACAATAACCTGTGTTAGAAGAGCCCCCCCTCTTATCTGTGATCAAAAACAAAATGATTTGGTACTTAAAATCTAATTAACTAAAGAAGTATTGTGGTAACATTGAAAATGTAGTGAATATTACAAGTAGTCACACCCTACTCTCTCTGGCTCCCTCTAGCGTTGGTACCAAAACATATCCCCATGAGAAACCGCGGCCACTACTCGCCACTTAAAGATTTAATCGCGCCATTTTTTTGTTTTCTCTCTTTGAATTCCGAACGCCGATTGTTTTCTGTGAGCTATACCGGCCAGTATTAACAAAAAGGTTTTTGTAAAGAGTTCTGAAGTGTTTTCGAGTCGATATTGAGAAGCTCTTTGATTTTTTTTCTTTTTTAACAATTAGGGTTGAAGTTTTGACTTTATGGTGCGAATCTTACGGAGAAATTCATATTGGGTATTTATGAATCGTAGAAATCTGAGGGTCTAGTGAAATTTCTCTTATGAGATGCTTTGTTTCGTTGAGGTATTAATTTCTTTGCTATATTTTATTATTTTGAAGTAGGTACTTTCAAGCAAAAGGTATTGTTATAAAGCTATAAATGAAACAAGGTAAAGTTACGCTACGAAGACGTAAATTAGTCAGTCAGATATTTAACCATATTAAGGAAGAATGTTTCTTGGGACGACCTCATTTTTACGGATAACTACAACGTCCTAAAAGTATTTTTAATATGTAAAATATACATAAGTATGATCTAGAAAATGTAATGTGCTTTTGCCTCTCCCACAGATCAGAAGAAGCCTCTCCTCCCCTGTCCCGCTATTCCGTGTGATATGTAACATTTGTTTAAAAATGCAAAAAGTAGGTCAAATTTTAACCTAAAAATACAATAAAATTACACCCTACAGTAGCCACCCATTTTCCCTGAGCATTATAAATGGAAAGCGTCGCATAAAAAGACAGAAATCGGAAACAAAAGTATAAAATGGAATGAAATGAGTCGCGTCGAACCCCGCAATCCGCGGTGAGAGCTGCCCGTCACTGAAGATAAGCCAACTTTTGCCAATGTCCGTATATTTCTGACTGGAGGAGTCATATGACGAGTGCGCAGTAAGGAACTTTAATACAGATTTAAAAGAATTGCGATTTTTTGTCTGAGCGCTATATTTCCGACTGAATTAAAAATAAGAAACTGTCTATTCTTCGATTTCATTCTATTCGGTTTCTTCGACTCCGACAAGTGTGCAAGGTTTCATGAGATTTCATATAAAGAATTCAAAATTCTATTCGTTCGGCGCCGTCGATGATAAAAGATGTGCATTCACAATAAAAAGGAAAGGAAAAGACATTAGATTTTTTTTGTCCGCAGTTGACCTCCTTACACTGATGTAAGAATACCTAATAATGTTAATGAATATATAAAATAACAAGTAATATTGTGCGGTGGCTGAACGATAAGCTAACTCTAGCCAATGTCTTAAAGAAGCTTAAAAAATAAGCTAAATAATTGGGCGGTAGTTGCCCAGTTAAGCACATACTTATTACGAAGGTATTCAGTAGTGAACCAATAATTACAAAATCATCCCTGAAATAATAAATAGACAAATTTCCATACTGCATGTATAGCCAGCGAGGGTGGAATGGATAAAAGTGGCGTTTTTGTTATCTCGTTTTAATGTGAAACAGAATGCATTGTTAATCATTGAGTGGCACGTTTTATCTCTTTCAATTCAATTCTGCATATTATACTCCCACAACGTTTATTAAGTTTTGTATAGAATAGAACGGATAACTTTATTAAAATACAACAAAACTGAAAAGATTAAAAGTTTTTTGATTTGTTACTAATGAACGCTCTTATAACCTATACAGTTATTATATACAGTCGTATTATAGTACGTACTTATTACCGTGGATATTTACTCGATGTTATTACCTAATCATTAACACTAATAAAATGTATCTCTTTTTTTTTAACTTTTCTAACTGAATGTACCTTACCTAGGCGGCATAAAACTGACTAGGTAAATGAAAATGGAAAAAAAAAATGTTTATTTCCAAACATCTTATGCTAAACACCGTAACGTTAAATACATTATAGGAGAAGATATGCATAAATTAGACATAAATAGTTTTAGCTGCGGTACCCTAAACTAGGCTAGAACCTGTGTCTTAGGGCCCAGAGATACGTTTACAGATATGAATATTAAGCTATTAAATCCTTAAATGCTCATATAATATAAGTGTCATAAAAACTTTTTTTTATAATAACTAAGTATGTATTACTCAGTTGTTTTATAACTTGGTAGTAACTTGGTGTGACTTCAGTGCTGTCAAGATAATAAAACGCCTTTAAAAATAGCAGAGCAAGTTACTGCACTGTTAGCAGATTCATGTTTTGTACGGCACAGTTACTATTTTAGGAAGCATGTCCTCTTTCTAATTCTAATAGTGGTTATTCTAATTAAAGTCATAATATGAAAAAGTAGGCCTTTAAAAAATCAACATCAAGCTCGCTATCAGTACCTAAGCGATGACGAGATCGACTCGACTAATTTCGATAACATTTAAATAAGACCAATACAAGCAAGTAGGCCCTGTGAAATGAAAATAGATATTTCCAAATCGGTTCAGGCTTCATTTAATCGGTAAAAATAAATTAAAAGACATTTTCTCCGTTTTTAAGTCTGTAAATAAAAGTTATATTGCGCTACAAACATCGTAAAGTCAGCGCGCTCGCGTTTTTAACCAAAACTTCAAAAAGGATCCCTTTGTATTTTATTCACCATTCTTTAAAAACCAACTAAAACTTGCTATCAGTCAATGGAATATGGACCTTATAGCAGTGACAATAATGGTGGAAGTAGTGTATTAGCGAGGGTGGAAGGTTGACAATGACCGCTTTCACTGGGCGGACGCAGGTTTTTTGACAAATGGCCAGATGGCGATTTGTCTCGTGTAGGGCGTATGAAGCAAAGACTAACATTGTAAGAAAATATCTTTATTCCCTAATCACCTACCTACTAGGCATTATAGTAGGTACTTCTACTGCTTTATTTGAATCTTTAGTATCACAGCTGTTCTAGCCCACTTTACTAGCTGTTATATTTTCTGCATTTCAGAAGAAAAAACATCAAGAATAGTATATTTCTTTTTTTCTATGTGAAGTTTGTTAATTTTATGGGTCCCAAGTGTAATGTAATCGTCCTACGCCTAAAAATGCAGATTTAAGCTGAACTATGTTTATAATTTAGAACTGTATCTAAGAACCTTAAATCTGAGGAATAAATTTAGGTTTTTAAAACATTTGTTTACTTAAATGGACAGTTTAACTTAAGCCTCCAAGCATATCTAGATCAGTCAAAAAAATATAGCCTTGTGTGTAACTATGTTTAACCATTTAAAATATAGGCAATAGTAGATTTTGTTTTCATCAAAGTTTTTCATTAATTTCACAAAAAATATGGTAATTCTCTTCCATGTCGTATCTACAACTTATTCTTTGACAGTACAGGGCGGGCCCAGTAATGGTCATGAAAGGATGTTATGATATTATATCATTTTTCCTCGAGCACAATACTGAATGTATACGCAACCATTTCCTGCCTCTAATGCGTTCCGTGCCGCATTAACGTAATGTCCTTTCTGCTATTTTATATATTCTGTGAACCTTATTGTTGGGGTTATAGGAAACGTGAAATGAATTGTATGAAAAGTGCGTTGATTAAAATTGATGAGTTTATAGTGAATTGATTCTTAGATAAGTAGAATAGAATAGATAACTCTTTACTGAACACACAATACATATAATTTACATAGGTACATAATATTATTATAATCACGCCTGGTTCCCGTTTGGGTACAATACTATACAATACTCTTTATTGGGATAAAAAAATAACAAAATATACTTAAAACTAAATTAAAGTACTAATATTAATGTCCACAATGGGCGGCCTTGTCGCTTAGAGCGATCTCTTCCAAGCAACCCACAAAAGGTTAGATAGATAATACATATTATTTCCCTCTACTTGGTACGATCCTGACACACCTATTTCGGTTCCTCAACTTTCATCCCATTCTTCATACACGCTCACTTTCTTAGTACTCTTGAACTGGCCTTTCCCTAGAACAACATTTATTTGGTCAAGAGGTCTAATATCATCAGGTCATATAGTAATTTACAATAGTAAAAACAAAGGTAAACAAAAAACAAATGTTGCAATCGGCCATCAAAGCGATAAATCTATGTATGTATATTGAAACATCACAATAATTTAAAATATATTTTTGTTGAACTTTTTTGTTATTATTAAAATCAAGTGTTTTTAGTCAACCTAGTAAGGGAAAGAAAAAAATATTTATAAAAAAACAGGAAAATTTACTTACATCTTACTTCTCAAAAAAATCATATCAAAACAAGCCAACAATTCATAAAAATATAGATACCTAAATAATAATACCGCTAACTCCCACACTTTATTCCCTAAACAAACACTGCACAGTGGGGTCGTCTCACAGCGTATCGGACATAAGTTCCGACTCATTTGACACATCTCTTTTACACAATTCATTTTGCGCAGTTAGCAGCCATTTCGAGCCATTGTGTAGCCAAAATATTTATGTTAGGGGATATTATATCAAAACTATTAGCAAGTTTGGAGAAACAAATCGTTCCAAATCACCGTTTTATGTTAATGAATCGAGTTAGAAAGAGCTACTTTGTCATTTTTGATTTAGATGTTAAAGTGGCTGTTTTTATGGTATGGTTAAGTGTACCTACTTGTCTGTCGCATGCTAGAGGAAAATTCAGCCAAAATAACAACAGAATGGCCAAAAAACCCATCGCACAACCCAAACCACTGTATGAATTGGGTTGAAATTTGAAACACATAGTTCTATATTTATGACGTAGAACTTCACTAAGAAATGAATTTTCCATGCGGGTAAAGCTGCGCGCATAAGCTAGTTTCTTATAACATAAGCTTTTAGTAGCAGATATTGTAGCTTAGACTGATTTAAAAAATTAAATGTCATCAATATAATTTAGTAACAGTTGTATGACTCTGGAATAAGACTATTTTGCAAAGATAAACCAACTGGATACCAAACTGGCTAAACTATTAAATGAAGGGAAATTCAAGTGGTCAATACTAATCCCTTACAATTTCCACTACAATTATCTCACTCAATAAATAACCAACCACCCTGTAAATAGTAACACACCCCACTCTTGCGTACAAACTGACAAACACAATCAAATTAAACTATATTAAACATTCGGCCGACAGATGTACAAACACGATGGATTGATCACCGTATGGTTTCAATTAGGTCGTTTTACATTATTTATATCACGCCTTCGTGTTTAATTTAATTATTTTATGATGGATTATTGTGGGCTTTGATTTGATAAGTGATTCTTACCAAAACTTCATACATAGAGTTTTGTATGGTACACACACATACAGAGGTAAACGGTACCTGACGACTGACACATAATAAATAAATATCTTAATTAAGGACAGATTTAAAGTAATCAAGACTAATTAATATTCTTTTATTAACTATCCATACAAAAATTTCAGCGACTCTTGACTCAACAAAATTTATATAATATATTTTAAAAATAATAAAAAAATTATAAAAATAATAATTGCTATGATAATTCATAGCAATTTATTTTCAGTTTATATACTCGTACCTCCTGACCTTCCTGAATTTATGAAATATTTTTTAAAAGTTTATTTTTTACGCATTGACACTCATAATTACTTTTACATTTCGTCCATACATAAAGCACCGTGTAACAATCTACAAAAATAGATACATCAAGTGGTTAAGTAATAATTATAATGTATTACAGTAATATTTTGAGAAAATAATATCGTTAACCCTTAAAACCTTCCAATAATTTCCAATCCATCATTTATATAACAATGAAATCTCCTTTCAACACAAACAAATGTTCTCTTTAATGGAATCTATGGAGTTATATAGATGGAGAATGAGACAATATAGCATTTTCTTACAGACGCAATAATCCCGGCCGCTTTCTATGGCCACTTTATAGCGGCTTCGGGGAATCCATTACAGACATTGGATAATAAGACAGAGTATACTGCGACTGGGGTGAATTGGACCCAGTTATTTTGCAGGTTATTTATTTACTAGCTGCATCCAGCGGTTTTACCCGCTATACTGTAGTTTATGTGTCAGTCTAAAGTCTAAGCTATCTCTATACTAAATTTCAGCTCAATCGGTCCACCCGTTTAGGCGAACAAACATACACACTCACAAACTTTTGCATTCATAATATTTATTAGTGTGATTCCTTAAGAAATAACCTTTTTTTAATAATACACCAATAAAGAACTATTGTACTTGTAATTTGCATACCGCTTCGGGCACATATCTACAGAAAATACAAGTGTTTTCTCAAGTTTTTCTCCTCTCAAGTTTCCGGAGAACATCTTGTTACAGTTTCGTGATCAAAGATGCAAGCAAAGTCAAGGACTTTTCTAAAAATAGATGACGTGGCAATGTAGCTGAAGCCCTATTTCATGTATATAAAACCATTTGCCCTCTGACAAATATCAATAAATTTTGATAATTTTTCCAAATTTTCTTGAAACAAATCTGTCAATAAAACCGCCGTCCTAGTGCTACGCTGTAAAGTTTCAAGGTCAAACTCTACTATGGTGTTTTGTTCCAGAGAGAGTATCTGATAACGTTGGTGAAGTTTGAGCTTCGTAAACCAAAAGCCATTGGCTCGACGTGAAGTGCGGTTTCATTCAATTCTTCGTTTCATCTAGCACACAACCATTTTTTAACTATTAAAAATAAATTGTCCTTTCTCGACCAATACCAATCTACGCCAAACCAACTAAATAAAATAACGTACAGCAATAGAGACAAAGTGATTGAGCTGGAAGAAGCAACTTTGTCTCAATAACATTCACTCCCGCACAGCGAATAAATGGCTGCGAGCGGATTGCCACTAAAACGTATTTTACTTTGATTAAGTTCTTAGCACTGTTTTATAGCACAATTCCACTCGAGAAAGGATTCTTAAAGTTAGTCTCATTGAATAAATGAGACTTATAAAGTAACCATTGTTTGGATTCTGTCTTTGTAATGAAATTACATAAGTGCAAAGTTCGTTGTGCTTGAGCCCTTCAACATTTTTTAGGCTTGTTTATTCATTGTTTGTTAGGTTTTCCTGGGTCAAAAAAACCTGATATAATGAGATTGTAGAAACTTATCGCACAAAAACAAAACATCAGAGTAGACAGAAAGACACCGTAAAAGTGGGATAAATCCAAATTTGTTCGATTAATAAATAGGGTTTGTACAGTCAACTACAAAGAGATGTATCCATGTTAGGCTTACAAAATGAAGTAAATTTTCATTTGCCACAATGAACTACCCTTGGTTCGTGACATTTCTAGTAGCAATCAAACTTTATATTATCATCGACTCGTTTAATATGCAACAATGATGAATCCCACTACTTTTCCTTAGGTGATACATAATAATAGCATTTAAAATGAATCGAATATAGTATAAGATTTGGTGGATACTGAAAATGTCACGAAGTAAGGGTAAATAATTTTTGCATACTAAAAGTTCCTTCATTTAGTAAGACTTACATGGATACATCTCTTTGTAGTTGACTGTACATCAGCAGAAACAGAAGTCTAACTTATTCTCTCAGAGTCAAATCTATATGTCACATTTCAAAACAAAATACACAATCGCATTTTTAATATTACGTAGGTATTATTACTTATGTAATAATAAAGCTTGACCTATAGAATATTTTCTGGATATAAATTGGCACGAATGGCAAAGTGCAAAGCCTGAAGGAAGTTGTTAGACGCTGCAGTTAAATATGATACGTTAAACTTGTACACAATACAGCCAAATGTTGACTGTGATATGACATAGGTACCTGGTACCTTTGTGCTGGATGTGGTACTTTTAAGCCTGCAGGCTATTCACTTATTCGTCACGGAACCGAACCGAAGACCGAATTGTCAAAAATATATGAAATGACGTGAAATATCACGTCAAGTCGATACGTCGACTTATTGCGTCATTTCATACATTTTTGTCAATTCGGTCTTCGTTTCCGTATCCTGACGGCCTGACGGATAAGTGAATATCCCGGCTTTAGCATGCCATATGGAATCCCGACAAAACTTCAAGAGTAGAACTATCATCTCATACATTCACAAAAGTACAATGTATGGGATGACAGTTCTACTCTTGACATTTCAGCGGGATCCCGTTTGGCATGCTATGGGCCCTGGTCTGGAAAGGGCGAAGGCACACCCCGATTTGATACGCGGGGGAATTCTCTGGCACGTTTGTTTGGATACAAGGTGCCCATACATTACTAGTCGGGACTCGTATGTGAAATATTTATTACATACTAGCTGCGCCCAGCGGTTTTACCCGCTGTACTGTAGCTTATGCGCTATTCAGGGCTTAAGCTATATCTGTACCAAATTTCAGCTCAATCGGTCCACCCGTTTAGTCGTGAAGAAGTAACAAACATACACACTTACACAGGCACCCACTTACAAATTTTCGCATTCATAATATTAATGTTATTATGTACTTTTTTAACTGACTTAATGAAGTGAGAAACGTTCACGTCCGAATTATTTGTAAAGTATTTTCATCAGTTATACGAAGACAGCTGAACCGACTTGTTTTAAACCAACCCTGTGGTCGCATGCATACATTTTAAATTTTTATTTATATACCTAGGTACGAACCACCTTATTCTTTTAAATAAATTGATTCTTCTAGCAGAATTCTACATCTGCAATCATATTTTTCCTTCGTCCCATTTTCAGCAAACAACTTTTGGCCCATTTGCGACTCATATGAATATACAGAGATATCAAAACGACAACTTTACTTTTACCATTCAAAAACAGCAAAATACACCTTCATTCTGCACAAATAAGGTAGAAAATGGATTATGCTGTAGTAAAAAGTATATTTGGTACATCCATAGACGGAAAAAGCTGGATTCTCGTATGCGATTCATCCATCATTCATTCTCATGCGGTGTGAAAGACGCCGTGATGATTGTGACGCTTCGGTGTGAATGCAGCCTTACACTTGACACTGTAACTCTTAACGCATTGTAATAAAAACCTTTTTCGATTGAAAACATTGCTAGCTTTAAGCTTTAAAGCGTGAAAATCTGAAGCTTTGTTTTTAACCTACAAACGTAGCACCTTTATCTCTAATGCAACAAGACTGAAATTTCGATGCAAATATATGTGACTTAGTCACTTTTTCCACTGGTTAATTTCATCTATGCTTAGGTGATATCTGCAAGGATTTTATCTCACATGTCTGTTAATCTTAATCCAGCCTTATCACATATGCATAAGGTCGTGTTTTGATCAGCAAATTGTGTAAACCATTGTATGTCCTTGCAGTTTGATGAAAGAGTTGAAGTTGAATGATGACGTATGAGACAATGCGACGTTGAAATGGTGTTCACACTAAGTTTGTGTTGGGAACATTTGGTGAAACTTTTTATGATATAGATGACAAACAAGCAGACGGCCCACCTGTGCTAGTAACTAAGCGCCAATAAGTTGTGCTAACGCTAAAACAAATTAAACTAAAACTCCAAATTAATTTATTCAAATAGGCTATACCTGATAGTGCACTTTTGCAAGTAAATTTTATAATACATATTTCTATTTTAATACTCTACCGCTCGTTCGTAAAGCACCTCTATGAGAAGAACGAGCCAGAAACTAATAGTTACATATATATTAATAATGTAGTTATAAACATTATCACTACATAGTATAAAAAAAGCCGCCTCCCGTGTCCGTCTGTCGCTATGTATGCTTCAATCTTAAAAACTATGCAACGGATTTTGATGCAGTTTTTTTCGTTGATAGAGTGATTCAATAGAAAGGTTTATAATTTATAATACATGTACAATATAGTAAAGAAACACTGATTATTTTTTGTTAGTTTTAGTTAGGCGCAACGAAGTAGTAATACGTACCTACTTAGTATATTTTTTATTAAGTACGTTTCAAATTAATTTAAGTAAAAGTATATTTGTATAATAAAAATAATGGCAATAAATACATTTTATTATTATTTTTTTAACGAAGTACGCGCGGGTCCACTTTACATAATATTTAGATAACCGTTTATTAACCAACACCGCGTCAGCATCACTACTGGTGTTGTAAACGACAAAAGGCGACCGTAACCGCTCACCATCAGGCGGCAAAAATGAAAACAGAAAAGTAGACGTTGTGGAAAATCATGTGGAAACTGTCATCAATCATTAAGTACATTTTGAAGTCTACGAGAGCCTCAAGAGGTAGGTGCTTAGCACGTCGCCGGCGCTACGTGTCACCTAGTTTTTAAGTTTATAAAATTTTATGTATGTTAGTCTGTAAGGTATATATGATATGGACCTCTGGTACACTGCGTCTGTAGCAGTGTACTATTGCCTGAAATAAATGATTTATTTATTTATTTATAGGCACTGATGGTAAGTGATGACCGCCTTTGGATACCTTGAATACCAATGGCTTGTGCGTTACCGACTTTTCAAGACTATATTCACTCTCCTTTTGAAGGGTCCCATTTAGAATGCATCAAGTGGGAGCACATTTCAATTTCTTCATATTTTTGTACTTACATATAAAGTAAAATGCGACCCACTGATTCACTAACGAATCCGTTAGGTACCACGCAACTTAAACTGCTGAACGGATTGGGTTGAAAATGTTCACAGTATAAATACAAAAATCGAATTAGCCGTTTTGGGCTGAAGAGTAAGTAAATGTGAACTCAGGGAACAAATTAACCAACCTTTTATCATTTTAGGGCATAATAAAATACTAAGAAAACAATCAATTTAGCTAAATAAAACAATGAAAAGTGGGTTTTCTATAAATTTCTACAAATATTCCTAGAAATACGCAGTAGGTAATAACAAATCACCGTAGAGTAGAATCGTAGGTAATAGATGTTTACGTTCATTTAAATTGTTACAATAAAATGGCAATTTATTGCTGACTGTGATAGGGTTTCTTTAATTATAGTACTGTTAATAACACTGAGGGAATTATATGGAGCTGAGCATACCTTTTACCTTAAAACAATTTACGGGGTTTTACATACTAGCTGCGCCCACCCGCTTACCCGCTGTACTATTACTGCCTATAATATTCCAGGGTCTTAGCTATCTCTATACAAAATTTCAGCTCCATCGGTCCACCAGTTTAGGCATAAAGATGTAACAAACATACACACTCACAAACTTTAAACTGAAGCTAAAGCAAGCGGCGTGCCCCAGGGCAGTATTTTAGGTCCACTATTGTTTTTAATTTATATTAATGACCTTCCTCTAGCGGTCAATCACAAATGCGTTTTGTTTGCAGATGATGTATCGGTGGTTGTGACTGATGAAAATAGGTCAATACTAAACCATGAACATCAGATTAATAACACAGCTGACTTAATATTAAACTGGCTAGACTCTAATAAATTGCACGCTAATTTATCAAAAACTAAATGCATTCATTTTTGTAATTATAATAATAATATTTTAAATCCAGTTAAATTCAACATACTATGTAAAGGGATACCTATTAACAATACTGACTCATTGCAATTTTTAGGAATAGTCTTAGACAAGCACTGTAACTGGAAAAGTCACATTGAATATGTATGTTCCAAATTAAACCGTTTTTTTTTTGCGTTAAGACAACTTCGACGTACGGTGAGCCAAAGTGCGGCCCTCACTGCATACCATGGGTACGTTGCTTCCACTCTTAGATACGGACTTTTACTCTGGGGCAACTCTACCGACATTATGAAAGTGTTCTTGGTCCAAAAAAAGTGCATTAGAGCCCTAGCTAGCATAGGTCCATTAGAGTCATGTAGACCACTGTTTACAAAATTAAAGATTTTGACACTCACGAGCCTTTACATTATGCAGGTGGGAGTATTTGTCAGAGAACGTCCAGATCTATTTCAAAAATATAGCCATGACAGTCGGTTTACTCGAACAATCAGAGACCCGAACAGGTTAAAAATGGTTATGCATAGGTCAGCTTTATGTGGTAAAAATTGCGAGATTATGGCCATTAAAATATATAATCATCTCCCACGTGAGATCAAAGAATTATCATTTGAAAAATTTAAATTTAGACTTCGGACATGGTTAATTAATAATTGTTTTTATGATCTCAATGAATTTTGGAACTATAAAAGGAATAACATAATCTCGTAATAAAATATTAATTTTCATTATTTATTATTGTAATCATTATTATTTTTTAATATTTGTAATTGTTAACAATCATCATATATTCAATATTCATATTTTGACATCTGTAAATTTTCGAACGAATAATATTTAGTTTGACATTGACATTTGACATTTAGGTATATTATTATTTTGGAGGTACATTTTTATTAATGATATTATGCATTTTAATTAATTTTCTTTTTTTGACTTTATTACTAATAATATCAATTGATTTTTAATGTGAATTGAATGTATGTTGAATGGAATTTATGTGTTTCACTATATTATGGTTGCATGCCTTTTTAGGGTAAGTTAATTGATAGACTTGGGTAGTTGATTGTAAAAATTTGCATGCCTCGAAGAGGCGGAATGTCTAGACCTAGAGAAAAAAACAAGACCAAATTGTACTACATTTCTGCAAATAAAGCATTTCATTTCATTTCATTTCATTTCGCCTTTATAATATTAGTGTAATTCAAAACCTGACCCATAGCCCTGACCCCATGAAAATTTATTAACATCACATTCCTGCTCCACATCACTCGATATTGTCATTGCATCACTCCTTGGACCTAAGTTGGTTAAAGTCCGCGGAATGTCATTAGAGCTGACCACCTGAAAAGTAGTTTTTATGCCACAAGTGGATAGTGAATCTTACTAACAGGGCTTACCTTTTGGATGCAAAAAAAGCATTTGCTCTGTAATCAAAGATTTAACAACAATGTTGACATGGTCTCAAAAAATATAAAACTATAGAAGTTAATTTAGTGTTCAGATTCTCGTTTAAATAAAAAACATTGTACTTTTAACATGTAACATGTTACTTAACACAGTCTCACTTCTATAACAGGCGCCATCGTTCCTTGAACTTGTTTTATTGTGTACTCTTTTTCCAAAATAAAGATTTTTTTTTTGTATTTTTTATACAAATTGATATAATTAATAACTTTGCATCAGCTCCACATAAATCCCATCAACTAAAACAAAGTTGCGTTTTCAATTAACGGAAATCTTATTGATGAAAAATGATTTCTGCGATCGCAAAGTCAAAGGGTGCAGAATAACCAGTTTAATTAAACCTTCCATAGCTTTATATTGCTTGAGACATTGTTACACCCTTCATATTATAATGTAGGTAGATTAAATTGGCCCCTAATATGAAATAAACTTGGAGAAATCGAATTTTGGTAATTAATCGTTTCTGTTTTAGCGAAAGCTGTTTTGGAAAATTTGGATTTAACAGCTCATTTGTGTGTAATTAGTACTTGTATATGTCAATTTGCTTTGATTTCTGTGTTATGAATTTTGTTTAATATTATGATATCTAGCTTGTGCTTGCGACTTGGCTTGCTAAAAAGGGAATCCTTTTTTAGTCTGTTCTTAGAATAGAACTGTTATAAAGACTTACATACTGCCCATAGCGAGCGATATATATTATATAGATTAGCCTTTGGCCACTATCTCGCGTGCTGTTAAGCGACGATGTGGCCATGTGATGGTAGCAGACTAAACCTAGAAAGCGGGATAAATCCCTCCTGCCTTCACTGAACATGATGCCGAAACACTGTCATTAATGACCGGTTGGAGACACGATTTTATTCAGTGGGTGGTAACTATAGCCTCGGCCGAAAGCTACGGCCATGCCAATATAAAACGCAATTGTTTGCAAACTAATAACGCTCGCTATGTGCTTAAATACGAATTATTATAATGTTTCACATCAAAACAAACCTTCAAGCACCAGTAAATCTGTCTCCACCACCCTTTCAACAAACATCCGAATCAATTACCTACGACAGAGCCATCAATCTCTGAGAACGCTCGTCATCTTCCGCACATTATTCCTGGCTAGCATCGACAGCTGGAAATGAACTGGAAAACATTCCACCCTTGTTATTGCTTCAATTTATTGGAGGTGTCACGCAGAAAGTGTAAAATGTAGAGGTTTTTCAAGTAAACAGTAATACAACTATATTTCTGTGATATAGCTGCAAATACGGTTTATCGCTGGAAAACTTCACGTTAATCAAAGAACTAAGCTTAATACCATGTATTAAATTTCTGCACTATCACTTGAGCCATTCAGACCTTAAAAATTTACAAACATTCATTCCCTTTTATACCCGTACTAGCAGCATCCGACGGTTTCTTCCACGTAAGTATCTGATCCCATTAAAAAATTATGATAAAAAATAGCCAAAATGTTTTTCTAGGTCTCCAGCTTACAGAGACTTACAGAGTTTAATGACAATCGGTGCATTGTTGTGTGAAAGAGCAACAAACATAGGTACACACACCCATAATCGCATACAAACTTTCACCTATATAATATTAGTAGTAGTATAGTCTGCTATTTCAGAAATCACTTCAAAAGGCTATAAGAAGATATACGAACAAAAGAAAAAATAAAGGTGAAAAGGTTAATAATGGACCTTACTTCAGACAGTTCAAGCATCCAAAAAGAAAACGCCCAAAATAAAACAATGACTGTATTTAACTACACCAAAATTACACTGACAATATTATTAAACTTCACTGAACTCCAAACGGATAATGGTACGAAATCCTGGCCACTTCTCCGGGCACATAATGCAGGTCTTGATATGCCTTCACCATCATCTGCTGGTTGACCACAAACGGCCGCGGAGAGATGCTCTCAATCGATGGTAACGGCCTTAAGTCCAAACTTGGCAGCGGCTCCTCCTTAGGCCTGATCGAAGTAGGCACAAACGTCGTCTGAGGTATCACTGTGGATGGCACTGTATAGCTTATCATATTGTTATACATAACATGATGTTCTGGGTACGTCGGCATTTGGTACGTCTCTGGTCGAGGTTCCATCTCCACAAACGTCTCTCTCGTAGAATAAAGCGCTGGATTTCCAAACGTTTCGATCCTGTTCTTCCGTCTAGGTCTGTATTTGTAGTCTGGGTAGTCTTGCATGTGTTTGATCCTCAGTCTCTTCGCTTCGTCAATAAACGGTCTCTTCTCAGTCTCTCCCAAGCTTTTCCACTCCAGTCCGAGTCTCTTTGATATCTCCGAGTTGTGAAGCTTCGGATTCATCATGGATATCTTCTTTCTTTGTAATCTGGACCACACCATGAAGGCGTTCATCGGTCTTTTTATATGGTAAGGGTTTGATCTGAGTCTGGACTGTTTTTGAGGCTGTTCTAATTGGTAGGACATTGATATGATTTTAGTTTACACTGGATGAATCATGATTTTTAAGGTGCAATACGCGCAACGTTCGGACTGTAACTGATGACCAGTTTCTACGCCAACTAAATCTGAATGCTGTCATTAGCCAACAATGGCCGGATCACAATTGGAATGACCATTTTCCATGTATTATTTGCGGGTGAATAAAGAGCGGCGACAATGCTCTGATTGCTCACAAATTGTCGAATGATACTGGCATATGTTTTGTGTGCGGCGCGCCTGTTTGTCTATTAAAAATGAAAGGGTACGGTTAGGTTTAGATAATAGAGGATGAAATTGAAAGTTGGGTGTGATGTCACAACGTGAACGATTAATGAAATATTGAATAAGGTATAGCGAAGCTGTCGATCCTTATAAATCAAGCAAGACGCCATTTTGCGAATTTTACAATGTGGGTGGGGCAGAAGCAAAATACCAAGTATGTAGTAGGAAATTATGAATGCTTGTTACGAATGCCGAAAAAATGAAAAAAAATCTAACTCAAAGGCTCGGGTCAGACTGAGAGAGATGCATCTTGCTGTGCTGCGCCCATGTCATGCTAGGAGGCGCTTTCTTTGAAATTTAACATCTTACAGCTAACAAAAGCTAAAAAATCTTTCAAATCATCTTTTTAAAAACTGACATTAGCGTAAGGTTTCTGACAATTACGAAGTCTTATCCTTAAAAAACTTATGTACCTATTAACTATTAAGGAAATTTGAGTAACTCTAGCCTGTAGGTATACTTTTTGTTTGAACAGGTGCATTTTAAAACTGGTCAGTATATTCACCTACCCATAGCTACTAAATCCCTACAAAGGTTTCAGGAACAACAATTTACCTGCTAACCTACATAGGTAACTACCGCACCTGCACCTACTATTGTCAAACAGGTACCTAATGGTAATAAACTCTTTGTAACCGTTTAGGAGTTAGTTTTTCAGGAGTGGTCAGATAATCCTATAGAATTGAATGGCTTTGTCGAGTGATTTGTGTTTAGGATTGCCAATTGTATTGTGGCCATTAGTCGACAATCGGAAAACTACTGGTTTAGGTAAATTAAGTGTATCTGTACGAGTTTAGACATGGTAATCAGTTGCCTGCATGTAACAATGATATTAGATAGGTATTTTTAGTCCATTTTAGTCCTCTTTTTATTGTAAGATCTGATGACAACAAGACTTTAAAAAAATTTTAGATTTTTTTATTCTGCCAAGCGAACTTTTTTACAGAATATGTAGGAAATAAAAAACCAGATAAAGTTGTGAAAAAAAACTCCACACCGAATGAAGTTATTTTAATTACAAAATGAATATAATGTGAAGTTCAACTGGAACAATAACTAGGTAGATACCTGACAAAAAATATAAAATTCACAAAAATTTAAATTATGTAAGGTATCCTAGGTTTTAAAATTATGTATAAAAAAACTTTTAAAAAATATGTAATTATTTATATTAAAATGTAATTTATTTATTTTAAAACGCCCCTTGTAATTTATTTTAAAACGCCATCTGTGCATTTTGTGCCGAACTACGACGAATTTTGAACATTCAGTGGTAAAAAAATCTGAGCAACCCTTCATGTTTGATTTTTCGTTGTTGATTTGTGGTTTCTGACTGCCTGTGATACGACGTGCTACCTTGTAATGTCGATAGATGGCGCTTATTTAAACAGTTACAATAATTCCCGATAGATGTCACTAGTATGTTGAATAGGGAAACGATTGCGATTGTCATTATTATTATTTCAAATATATAAATAGGTATTATGATAATACCTATTTATATATTTATTCCGAGTAAAAAATACGAAATATTTTATACACATAAAATACATATTTTATGATCTATAGTCGGGCCGGCCTAAAAGGCCACATTTGACACATCATCAAAATTCCCTTACAGAATGATCTAAAAATTTTACTTATTTTTTCTGTAAATAATATATGTCAACACTTAGCTGAACAATAAATAATATGACAACACTTAGCTGAACACTGAACACTATACTCGAATTTACAATTAACAATTTACGCATTACCATTAAAATTTCTACCATTTGGTAGATTTTTTGCCTACCATTTAACTTATTACCAAATTCTTATATCATAATTTCTGCCAAAACTACCATTAAATTTTTCTACCAAAAACTACCATTGAAATTTCTAGCAAAATCTACCATTCTTTTTTATCATTTAGTTGATTTTTTACCATAAAAAATCTATCAAAAACTACTATTAATTTTCTACCATTTGGTAGATTTTTCTATCATTAAAAATTCTACCAAAAACTACTAAGTAGATTTTTCTACTGTGCATTTTTGAAAACTAACGTGAGAGTTATCCATATTACTATGTAAACAAAACGACTAAAAACTCACGGAAATAATGGTCGGAGCTAGGCTCGATCCTGAGTTTCGGACAATTACGATGTCCTTCATCAGGAGCTCACGCATTTTTCTACCATAAAAATGTCTACCAAAAACTACAATTGAAATTTCTACCAGAAGAAACGTAAAGAAGGAACAAACATACTCACACACACACACACACACACACACACACACACACACACACACACACACACACACACACACACACACACACACACACACACACACACACACACACATTATTATTAAAAAAAATTAAAGTCCTCAACGGTGTCAATTTCGGATAAGCCGATGATATAGATTTTATTTCTAATATAAAACAACGGTTTTTGTGGCATTATGTTTAACCAAAAAAAACTAAAAATAAAAAATACTCAATTTTTGTTTCAAGTCATTGTTGTGTTTATTTTTAAACTATAAAGAATATGTTATAGGTACACATAGCTAAGAACATTGTCGAGTAATATTATTAATCTTATAAACGAAAAAATAAACTTCATTAATCCGTTCGGCTACGATGGCACAGACAGATACACAAACAGACAAACAAACACGTCAAACTTATAACACCCCACCTTTATTGCGTTGGGGGTTAAAAACATTATATGAATAAATAGGACACCCTATACAAGGTCACGTCAATCAGTTTTTGTTTTTAAAACAATAAGGATGCTACCCAATAAAATCGCGAAATCGAAATTTGAAATGTAGAATCGAATGCAATTATAACTTGGATTGAATATTTGATCATAAATAAATAACTATATTGCGATTAAAATAAAATATGTTGTTAATATTGTGATTATATTATAGTAAAATATAATGTAATTAAAATAAAATTGAGTAATGTATAGAGAATAAACATATTTTTTTATTACAGGTTTTTTTATAACTCGTGAGATGTTTCTGGCAAAACTAGCCCATGATGCCATTACATGTTTACAAAAAAACCTATTAGAATTAAAATTAATTAGACTTTATGAATGTTTTCATAAAACTGTATTCGATTCCAACGTGTTTGAAGATCGTATCGATTCATATCCTGTAATCGAAATAAACAAACAATGTCCCAACACTTGTTTGCTATGACTGACATCTGTCAAATGTGGCCTTTTAGGCCGGCCCGACAATAAGTTAAATTAATTCCAAAATGAAATCTTATTAATTACAAAACACAATGGGACGTACTTAGGTACCTACGTATACGTATAATAAACAACAACCCACTAAAAACCTGGGTTGTTCCTGCGGGTACGCTGAAGCACTCGTCCGCGGCCCAAGGTGATATGTACCCTTATCAATAGCAACGGTAACCGCTGTTGGGTACTTAAATCAAGCATCATCACGTTTGTTTGCCACCTGTACCAAAACAACTTCACATAAAATATCGTATAAAATCACCCTAAAAAGCCAATAATTCCATTCAAAAGAACTCCTCAACTTAATAAATCCGTACACAGAAGATAAGGACAGACCGTCGGTTTGTAAATCACGGCCGTACATAAAGGGAGTATTTAAACCCGCATATTTATGAAAATAAGACGGTATGAAGCTATAATGGAAAATACAAAAACTCGCGCGCCCTAACGTCGTAAAGGCGGGGAAGGGGCTTTTACACTCGAAGATTCGATAAATATAAAAATAGGTAATTTTAAGTGGCTTTCTCTCTCTTTTTCACTTTAAAAAATGTGTGCGATAAAACCGCCGATTGTTTCCTAGCATAAAAGATATCTAGCTCAGTAATTTTCATTGTAATTATATGGTATACAATAAAGTAGATCTATATTATTCTATTATAAATTAAATTCATCATCATCAGCCTATGTTTGTCCATTGCTGGACATACCTACATAGTATGCTGGTCCATGTTGGCCCTCCGTCTGGTACTAGTAAGCGGGCTGGTTTTCCGCAACAAGGGCTCTCGGCCCATTTTGCGTTCGGTCTTCCGTCTTTCTCCCACCGCTCCCAGCGACCCTCCAGATATCATCGCCCCATCTCCCCCAAGGACGCCATACACTACGTTTACCTAAACGTGGTCTCCACTCTAAAACACGTCTACCCCATAGGTTATCGGTTCTGGGCAAATTGTGATTAGCCCATAAATAAATATTTAACTAAAGAGAACCGGAAGATAAGAGAAGAGAATCATTGTTTTATGAAAAACCAAATCTTTTAAAATCCTCATTCTAGGTCCCGATAAAGTCGGATGTACCTACCTCTCGGTCCATCGGTAGAAGTTTAAACCGAGATCAGAAGTCGTGAGTTATAAAGCAGATCTAAGTCTTAACTTATTGTTATGGCGAGTTTTAAGCCTCAGTTTTATGTGCGGTGGGAGGCGCCTGCATATTATTTGTGTTTATATAGATTTATAACGATACACCGACCAAGAATGGCGCACTACCACTTAATACTGATTTAGAACCACTTGCAGTGGAGATAACTTTAAACTCTTATTTTGAAACAAATGGGTATCACAATAATTATTGCATATAATAAAATAACGTTTTAATTTGTTGCTTAACTGTCAATGTGGGGAGACTTCCTTCGCAGGAGGTTGACTAGGTGGGTACCCTAATAGTGCCAGTTATTTTTCCGCCTGAGTTGTGTGTGCTAACTTTACTGTGCTTCGGTAGGAAAGCACTGTAGCAGTTACTGGACTCGAGAGTCTTATCATCTTATGACTCTTGAGCTAGAAGCGTTGGTGAGGTAGGTACTCCTTGGATTTTTCATTCATCATTGCGAAATCCTGGTTGGCACTGGACTGATACCTATGGTTTATGGTATGTACCTATGGCTCGTTATCTTTTAACATCGGGAGAGCGTCTTGCTCTTCTAACTTATTTGCTTAAAAGAAAAAATCTCGCTTTTTACGAGCTTCGACGAGACTCAAGTTTTAATTAATAAGCGACTTCAATACATTTAAAATCCTGAAACTCAAAGGTACCCCTTACCTTTGAAACAAAAAAATATATTCGCGTATTGTAACGGACCAATCCTGGGTACAGCTAGTAGCTATATTATGTACCTAAAACTCTATTTCTATAAGAATAAAAAACATACCGACCAAAAATATAATTTTCTATACGAAAACACACAAATCCCTACAAATATAGTAAGAACATATAAAAGCCAGAGCGTGAGTGACAAACAAACAAATACGAATAATACTCGTGAATAGAAAGGAGTGAAATGATATTCCTTCTTCTCGCATAAAGAATGGCGATACACACGGTATGCGTATCCCGAGATACAGTATCCGAAAGATGGATGCGAATATAGAGATAGAAAAAAATTAAACTGAAAAGTAGGTATACACTACAATCACTATCATTATTATCTATTTTATTCTTTCTATGTATAAATCACGATATTCTAGGGAAAAAAAGTATTTGTAGTTACAAATAATCATCCAATTTTCAGTGAGCTGGTGGAAGTATCTTTGCCAGTCATTTATCCGCCAAACAGTAATATGCAGGTACTTCCTAATGTGTTGCAAACTGAAGGCAATGTTACCAGCGAAATTACTGGAAGAGATTAAAAAATTGTCGAGGAGGCTCTCAGGGAGACATGTGCACCCGCAGCCCTAGCATTATGGCATCTTAAACTATAATGATTACGATAAAGTAATAATAAATATAAATAAATTTACCAGGGGTTTTTTACCAGGGGTAGACTTCCTTTGCAGGAGGTCGTCTAGGTGGGTACCCCTACAGTGCCAGTTATTCTACCGCCTGAGCAGTGATGTGCAAACATTACTGTGCTCCGGTAGGAGGACACTGTAGCTAGTGAAATTACTGGGCTAAAGAGTCTTAACATCTTATGACTCTTGAGTAAGAAGCGTTGGTGCAGTGCTCCTAGAATTACACATAATTGTAAAATCCTAGGTAACACTGTACTGATTATGGGCAGCCATTATCTCTTAACATCAGGAGAGCGTCTTACTCGTCTTCTACTTCAACACATAAAAAAAAAAAAAAATAGTGTGATAAGCTACAAAGTCTCGTAATCGTAAAAGTAGTCAATAGTCAGTTGATCCCTCGATGGTTACCCCTTGTGGATCGGTCCCGCGGACCTTTTACGTCGCTATTGATACGATATTTATATTTCCCGTTCAATACAAACCCGACGCGACGTCTTTGTGTCGCTTCTTCATAATATAGGGGTTCGAGTGGGTGTGTTTAAACTAGGCTTATAACATATAACTTGGCAAAAAAAGAGTAAATGTTGCGATGCGCTGTAATAAAATTAGTTCAGTTAATGCAATTTGTTCCTATAAGTGATATTTAATTAAGACTTAATTAAGTATTATAAACTTTAGAATGTTGTGCACATTTTCATGCACCAATTATTTTTTGTCGTTTTCTGAGTTACGTTTCAAGACTGCAAAAGTGTTCTTTATTGTAGTTTATTCCTATTGGAAATAATGTATATTTGATTTTGCCAAACCATACTAGTGACTGAATTCTGAATCAAATAGTTAAATTGGTATGGATTTTTATAATTTAAGAAGTTCTTAAGTAATTTTTGTAAGATAAAAATAAATATTGATTTATAAGAAAAGCCTTATAACCAACAAATATTATAAATGGTAAACAGATTGGCAATCTTATCGCTCAAAGCAAACTCTTTCATAAAAGTCCAAATCTCTTGAAAAGAAAATATACAATAATAATTATAGAAGGTCGGTGGTTTGACATAAGTATAAGTACAATTATACTATAATACTTATATTGTATAGTCTATTTTCTAGTTATTTTCAGTCCATCCAGTAAACAATTAAAACAGAACCAGCGTAGCACGTAGCCGCGTAGCACCGTAGCCGCCGGCTACAATATCGCTACGGCGTAGCTATTAACCGACCGGCCGAGGGGGGTTGTCATTCACTTACACCCTTGTTCGGGTGAAAGGTGTTTAGACAGTGTTGGGATAATAGTTTAGTTAGGGGCTGTCTCGGACGATATTGCAAGTTCAAACATTTTCTTGAGAAAAGAAAACCATTTTTAATTTACACTTGTCAACAAAACACGATGTTCGTAATTCCTGATGCCTATGACAAATTTAAGTGTTCAAGCTTTTTTTGTCTAATAAACCTACTTATACATCTAAATTAAGTTCATGGATTTTTTTTCGAGTTATTTTTAAATTTTGAAATTCTTTGCCGCATATAAAAAATGGCACAATATGACTGCGAGTTTCACAATATAATTGGAAATAATTCTCATGTTCCTTTATCATGACCTTCACCATTCTGTGTGACTCAAGCTCACACAGATACTGAACCTTAGGGAAAACGGTCGCAATATTTGTGTTGTTCCTAACCGCACCCACTTTATATTTGCCAAGGTGCATACAAAATCAAACATTACAAAAAATCCATCCTTGAACACACGCGCGTTTCGGTGTTCGTGTGACGTCGAATTGAATATTTGTCACTATAATACGAGTATTATCACCCTATAGGATAGTTCGCGAAATAAAAACGTTTTTTTTTTTTTTTTTTAATAACGCCCAGACCCGTAAACTTTTTTTACGTAGGTATCATGTGTATAATATAATGTAAAACATATGCGGTAACATTGTAATACCGTTGTTATGTGGTATACAGAATACAGGTACAGTTGGTGACATGAGCCCGCGGCGCTGCGACGCGACAGAGCGGCAAAATGAACCATAACTTGTACTGTTGCATGCACAAGTACTCGAGGCATAAAGATGTTTTTCAATACATATTTCTATTTTGCGTGTCGAGCAAGCAACAGAGATTTAAGCCCAAATAATTGATCGCTAGACACCCTACACTGATGAATGAATAAAATATTGAAATAAAGAAGATAATATACATAGGTATATATTTGTATATATTTGTTAAATTTGTAATAATTAATTGTTATCGTCAGTGGCGGATTTACAGTCTAGGCCGCCCTAGGCCCCAGTCCATGTAATACCTGCACCTACGTCGTATATAACATGTCTACTCCTACTTACTCCTTAACACATTCGGTGCCACCGACTCGCGAACAAAATGAACGTGAACTCGCATGGCGAGTCGGTGCCACCGACTCGCGAACAAAATGAACGTGAACTCGCATGGCGAGTCAATGGCACCGAATGTGTCAGTATCCAGAATTTTTTTTCTTGTGAACAAGGTAGGTTTGTACATTTCAACGTTTACCTACAATTTGAATCTCTAAAATAGGAAAGGTTATATATCTGACAAGAACGTGTCCGTTAAACTCGTTCCGAATAGAATAAAATTTTAAAAAGCTTGTAATGCGCGAGCAGCTTGCTGCGAGCGCCGAGAAAATTTTACGTTTCAGACTACAAAAGATGTGCAATCAGAGCCTGTTTTAACATTACCAGCGCCCTGGGCGAGATTTCTACGGCGCCCCCTAAAAAGCAATTCAAACCCATACTAAAAAGGAAAAAATCCAGGATTTTTTCTGGGCCGATTCCGATGGGCAAAATCATGGGCGTATCTAGAAAAAAATCAACCTTTCCAGCTTGCTGCGAGTTCCGAGAAAATTTTGAATTTTTCAGCACGAATGTTGTGCGTTTAGCTTGCTCCGAGCGGCAAAGAAACTAAATAAGTATTCTTATTTATAAAAGCGCGAGCAGCTTGCTGCGAGCGCCGAGAAAATTTAGATATTTTACAGCACGAATGATGTGCGTTTAGCTAGCTTCGAGTGGCAAAGAAACTAAATGTCCTTATTTATAAAAGCGCGAGTAACTCGCTGCGAGCGCCGAAAAAAATTTGAATTTTTCAGCACGAATGATGTGCGTTTATCTTGCTTCGAATGGCTAAGAAAGTACAAAAGATGTGTTCTGAGCGGTGAGAAAATAAATATTCTTATTATAGAGCAGAGCCGCCGAGAAAAACCCATGGCCCCTTGAAGCCTTTAAAATATTTACGTACTTTTAGTTATTTCTTGTCATCAGTGATTTTTTTGTCACGATTGGCCGCCCCTAATATCTGGCCGCCCTAGGCCCGGGCCTACTGGGCCTTAGGGCAAATCCGCCACTGGTTATCGTTAGTCCCCCCAACGTTCGTTGTGCGCAACGTCGTAGTCGTTTACCCCAACGTCTGTCATCTCAGTACATTTCTAACGTCACGATTTATAGCGAGCGTTCAGTCTACAGGACAGACAATTTAAATGTTACCTTCTGCCGAAGGCAAAGAAACGGTTTGGGTAGTCTAGAGAAACAATTTCCTTCCTATATTCCTATTTATTCATTGGGTCCTTGGGGTATGGGATCTCACCGCATTTACAAAAATTTACGTCAATATTGCCATTCAACGTGGCAATGCTACCAGCATTCTGGGCACGCTGCCATCTGACAGAGGTTTGGAGCACTTAGATTTTTTGTAGAGCGGCTCGTGGCTGACCTGTGGTTAAAAAATTGTTCTTTACAGCTGTAGTAGCTGTAACACACAAACATAATTTAACGTTTTTCTTTTCTGCGCTAATATTTGGCCGGCCTGCGCTACTATGTGAGCAGCATTAAATGTAATTAATCTTCTCTCTCGAAAAGAAAAACATGGTACAGCGTTGATTAAAAATATGTCTGTAAAAGTTGTGAGCGTGGCAGTACCCCGCCCCGGCGGTAAGTGAATCATTTTCGGACGCTCTGTTTCAATTTCACGGGCGCTTGCCTCTCGAATGACGCTAAATGTGTAACATAGCGTTTATGTTTACGATATTATTATGTGTTCCTATATAAACCACGTGCAAATCTTACTTATAATATAAATGCAAAAGTTTCTATGATATGTTTGTAAATCTTTCACGCCCAATCGGGTAGACCGATAGAACTGAAATTTGGTATAGAAATAGTTTAGACCCTGGCCCTTACCCTGGCGTAGCAAATCCACTGGGACCAGCTAATAAAATAATAAAATAGCTCTTTATTGATGCCACATAGAAAAGTTAATTTTTCAAACACAAAAAAATATCAACAGAGTGTGTGAACACTCACAAGTTTTTTTTATGCAAAGAATTAAGAAGACGAGCAAAACGCTCTCCTGATGGAAAGAGATAACGCTGCCCATAATCAGCACAGTGCCACTAAATATTTCATAATGGTGTAAAATTCTAGGAGCACTGCACCAACGCTTCTAACTCAAGAGTTATAAGATTTTTTTTTAATGTGATGAAGTAGAAGACGAGCAAGACGCTCCCCTGATGTTAAGAGATAACGCTGCCCATAATCAGTACAATGCTACTTAGGATATCACAATGATGTGAAATTCTAGGAGCACTGCACCAACGCTTCTTACTCAAGAGTCATAAGATGTAAGGCTCATTCTCATTTTAGCTCAAATTTGATGGTCACACGGTTATATTTCCTAAACGGTTAAAGAAAGAGACATGAATTTTGAATAGGTGGATAAAACATATATTAAGCTACAAAATAAATAAAGATTGTCATAATAGACGCAAAAAATTATACTAAAATTTAACATGAAAGGTCAAAAACGGGGGCATTTTTCGTATTCTCATGGTGTCACACTTTCCGTTGCAGTGAAACATTTGGGCACTACTTTGACAAATTTCGGTGTATCTGTATATAACATATACCAAAATTTTCGCAAACAAATACACTTTACGGTACACAGTCTCAAAAAAGCCTTTCATTATTATTTTGAATTTAAAATGACATAATGCGATGGTCACACGATTTTTGGTGCTTTAAATTTGCATAGTATAACGGCTGCTGTTAAACATAACATTAACAATCTAATACAGAGTTTGATTCATTTCAATGATGGCCATGTTCTGCAATCGTAAAAGTAGGATCTAGGACTTATCGAGCCGTGGAAAAAATATAATTGCCAAGTTTCAATTTATTCATGGGTGTACCGATCACTTGCATGGACAATATTTTTATGCATTGTATTTTAGTTATTTAAATCAAAGCTAGCTTTTCGAAACGCCAAAATATGCGAGATAAAGATGTAGTATTTTATTTTATACATTATACATAAACTTTCCAGAATTTCACCAAAAAGAGATATTTTCGTCACCAGCGTGGCATCACCTTCATAGCGGTTTTTACCATGAAGGTGATTTTAGCCACGAAAGTGATTTCTTTTTTTATTGTTTTGTTTAGAAAGGGCCTTTTTACCAACTAAAAAGTACTTTATCTGTTATGTTAGGGTTTTAATACATACATACCAAGTTTCTGACTAATAAAAAAGTAAAGTGAAAGGTAAAGTAATATCTCAAATTACGCATATTTTCTTCTGTAGTGAGGTTTGTTGTTACGTAGAATGTCGTTTTATTGTACATTTTTGGTAGATTTAGTATTTTAAAAGGGGTTTACTTGAAAAAGTTGTGAAAAAATAATGACTGAATCACTTTCGTGGCGTCGAAAATTTTAAAACTGTTTTTCTTCGAAATGAAACGTACGATTTAAATGATTTATATAAAAGTTTACTCGTGTTATCTAGCTCTATACAATATTATACATAAACATTACAAATAAGCAATAAATAAGAATTGCCATGAAGGTGACGATGAGAATCGATTCCATGAGAATGAGCCGTAAAGACTCTTTAGCCCAGTCATTTCACTAGCTTCAGTCCCCTTCTACTTGTGCACAGTAATGTTTGCACATCACCGCTCAGGCGGTTGAATAACTGGCACTGTTGGGTTACCCACCTAGTCGACCTCTTGCAAAGGAGGCTATGCAAGTTCATAACTGGCATACCTGCAACTAGCAAATATGTTCCCTCCTTAATAGTTATCATTAATCCCCTACAGACATACAAATCTGTGCACATATTAACATATTATTTACATGCGAGACAGTGCGGTCAAACTCACCGTGAATGGCCCTTAATGGACCTATTCATAATTGCATGGCTTGAGTGTGCGCTTGCCTTTATCCCACTTGAATAGCGATGGTTTAGTGTGCGGTGATCCTTGTGTTTGGTTTGTATGAATAAAATTATAATAGTTACATTTTTAATTTTAAAAAAGTGAGGTTCATATTTCGTAATTTTAAATACTCACTTAATAAAATATGTAGATACGTTTACATAACATATTAACCGATTTAGACAAGTTTTTTTTCGTTTTAGAGTATGTTTGTGCGTTTCCCATTGAGCTTGATTAATAGCCGAATAATTAATTATTTTGAAAAGTTAAATATATCTAAAGCTTACATCTTCATGATAAGAATTTAAATAGCCCTTCTACTTTAATATTCTTCAACATAGAAACAAATATTAAATTTAAAAAATATCTACACGCATAAACAATGCGTCATGTGAAGAGAGCCTTACAAACAAATTAATTCGCACAAATCACCGCGCATTGAACTCCTGCATCCAAAGTGAATCCACGCGATTACCGTCGCGCCGAGTCTCCCTCCTTCACCGAGATTGCGGTTTAAAAAGATATTTAATCGTCCTAATAAACATGCAAACAAGAACGCACCGGCTCCGCGGCTACCTGTTGCCACCGCCGCAGACAAACGAGCCACCGGCCAATCACAGCCCAGCGGCCGCCCACTAACCGCGCTTATTGGCCCCCCACAACTCCACGGGGGGGCTAAGGGGGGCCGCAGCCAGAGGTCTCGTCGTTAAACATGACACTGCCAAGAAAAGCGCCGCATTGAGCTTTCGGGAAGCTTTTCACGGCGCACGCGGAAATTTAATCGTGACGCTTACAAATTAAAATAAATAACTTTTATGTTTGAAAAATATTTAAAAAATAGATCTTTTATGTTGGAAAATAATGATAAAATTAAATAGTGACACAAAAACTAAAAGTTAATTTAAAAATTCTAAAAATAAATATAATTAAAAATGTCAAGTATGTCGGTGGGTAAGCAGCCCAATGAGCATATCAAAAGGCCGATGAATGCCTTCATGGTGTGGTCGAGAGGTCAACGGAGGAAGATGGCCCAGGATAACCCGAAGATGCACAACTCTGAGATCTCAAAGAGACTGGGCGCGGAGTGGAAGCTGCTCACTGAAATGGAGAAACGACCTTTCATTGATGAAGCGAAAAGATTGAGGTTAGTACTGTGGAAAACTTTTTTACTGTGGAATAAAACTATTTAATTTCTTTGTTTTTATTTTTCTATTCCTCGCTACAGTATTTTTGTTAATTTTTAATTTCTCATTCGAGGTAAAAAAACGTGTGTTAAATTCCAAATATCATACACCTATATTAGGTATCTCAATTTGGGTTTACCTCAATTTACTCTCCAATTGATATTTTTGTAATAATTAGAATATTCATATAAGGTGCCTCTTTTTTAATCGTACCAGTAATTAGCCACAAAAAGTAGAAAATGTCATTTTTCCATGAGAAATATTTTTTCAAATAGGTAGATGAAGACAATATTCATTAGTGTGTCCTTAGACAAAACGTATTTAGAGCTACCTAGTTTACTTAAAAAATACACAAATTGGTAGCTTTTATGAGCTTTACTGTTTTTAACATGTTTTTAATTAACAAACTAAATACTTACATATTATTATTCTTATTAAGGGTCAGATTCACATGACACACCCGGTGCTGCAGTGTCAAAAATTTTCAAACATCACAAAAGTTCATAAGATTTTTTTAATGGAATTTTAAAGCGCACATTAAACTGTACGAACAGTAAGGGTTAGATTTTAAATTCCACTGGTAGTTTGTTTTGCTTTACAAAAGTACATTTTTACTAAGATAAAAAAAACAGTAAGCCCACCAAGTCAGCGATTGTTAACTTAATAAAACTATAAGATAAAACCTATTCAAGTTCAAACAACTAACTTAACACAAAATTAATCCCAAACCTCCCACAAAACTAAACAAACTTTTACACTATTTAATTTTTTAATCTTGCTTTTTTCTTTCCTTTGGCGTCGCACTCATTATCATTCTTCTATTATCAAGTGTTGACAGAGCCCACACCTGTTTTATCATAGACAAAAATTGTTTTTTTTTTTTTTATGATTTGTGGCGCTGATAACGACTCGGTGGTGCGAAGTGCGGTGTGTTATGTTTTAACTAATTAAATAGTAGACTGCCGGATGTTTAATTTACTTATCTAATTATACCTTTATTTTCTTTTCACTGACTTGTAAATATCTCCTAAAATGTCCCAATGAGTTTATGCATCGCTCTTCTCAAAGTGGTGCTTTCCGAACAAGTGGTATAGAGTTTTAAAATATAACGAAATAATTGCAAAATTGACTTGCAAAAGTGCTCTATTGTATTCTGTATGAATAAATCAATTTTGGATTTGATTGGTTTTAAACCAGATTTTTCTTGTCTATGATACCAACAGTAGGTGATAATTGGGCATTCTGGCACAGTTTTTACATGCATCGTTTTTACTGCACTCCGTTCGCTTTGCTCTCTCCGTTCCGTTCAACGATGCATGTAAAACTGTGCCAGAATGCCCAATTGGTTTTCGGGAGCGTCAATAAAGTAAAATCTTTAAACGTTGCTATACACGGTTCGCTGGGATCACTGCGTTTCGTTCAACAATGCATGTAAAAACTGTGCTAGAATGCCCAATTGGTTTTCAAGTCGTCAGTGTTTTACTTTTCTGAAATGACTGACATGATGACTTAAAAGTCGAGAGATATGAGTTGATTTGTGCCTGTATATATAGTGATCGAATATTGTATTATTATTCATTTCTCCATCAGCTCTCATTTAAACAACTACATGATATTTGTAAAACAACCTCAGAATTTGCAGTTTGATGAAGTGGGTGCAACATTGAGCCATGAAGTTGAAAGGCATGGAAAACTTTTACCAAACACAATCCGGTGTATTATTTGCGGTCCATCTAACTGTGGAAAAACCAACCTTTTAGTGGGTCTTCTCTTACATGAAAATGGATTACAATTTTTGAATGTATATATTTATTCCAAAACACTATATCAACCAAAATACGTATATCTTGAACATGTTTTAAAAATGGTACCTGGAGTGCATTTTTCAAAATTCCACGAACATGATAGTGTTTTGAACCCAAAGGAAGCCAAACCGAATTCTGTAATAATTTTTGATGATGTTGCCTGTGAAAAACAAGATCATGTACGTGATTATTTTTCAATGGGAAGACATAAAAATATAGACTGTTTTTACCTGAATCAAACTTATAGCAAAATTCCAAAACAACTTATTAGGGACAATGCTAATCTTATTATTTTATTCAAGCAAGATGATATTAATCTCAAACATGTGTATGATGAACACGTCAACACAGATATGACGTGGAAACAGTTTCGTGAAATGTGTGCCAAAATTTGGAGTGTTTCCTATGATTTTTTAGTTATAAACAAAGATTGTAATAAAAATCAAGGATGCTATAGGAGGAAGTTTGACACATTTGTACAATTTGATTAGGTAACAATATTTTTATATTTATCGTCGTGTATCTAATATTATTTTCATTTTCTATCCTGACTTCATACAGTTAAGTTATATTACTAAAATGAATTCGGAAAAATCCATAAAAGCACAAATTGTAAAATCAGCTGACGCTGTTAAAAAGAAAGTTAAGTTGATGCGAGGATTACAATTAGATACAGATAACGCTATTGAAGCTGTACTTAAACCATTGACAAATCCACTCGAAAAAATGGTGCAAATGAATAAACCGGTTAACAATGAATTCAGAAAAAATTCTCCGAATTGGAGCACCAAGAAATTAGAATTTAACGATTTGGCAACACTTAAATCATATAATGAAGATAGTGGCGATAGTTTTGCTAAACGTAGGAGATCTGACGCAACTGTAATTAACAAGTCTTATTCAGAGGAAGAAAATAGTTCAGATAATACAATAAGTGATGAAGATAATAATAATAATGAGCAAAATACAAGTGGATCATCGTTTAGATCGGCAGAAAATCCTGATGACTATAACTGGTCTTTAAGTTCTGAAGTATTCTGCGATTCTCCATTCGGTATTAGATCAGATCGTGGCAAGCTTAAAATGGGATCGTCTCGGGTAACTCTAATGGGAGATAATATATTAATAGGAAACAAAGAATATAAAAAAACACCTGGGCTAAATGAATTACTGTTTAAAAAAATTCCTAATATGGATTTATTGACTGAAAACGATTTACTTGAATACAAAAAAATTTTATTAGATACCAATGCACATAGACGTGACTATAATCCAAGGAAGCCTATAAAAAGCAATAAAGGGCTCAAATATTTAAAAGTCATAAAACCACTTTTTAAGTTAGCTAAGAATTGTTCAAGTACTGAAAGTCTTCCACACACTGGTTTAGGATTGCCTTCGATGAAAAAATTTAAACCACATACCGATTATGTTTATTGGGACGATCCAAATGAACTCGTAGAAAGATTAAAACTACTTTTAGCTTCTCGTGATGCTGGTAATACCAGTCTTGATAATGAAATAATATCAATTATTGAAGAATTACGAGAATGTGGTATCATACGCTAGAAATTGCATGAAGAAGAAATTATCATCATCGAAAATTTTTATTCATTTATAAAGAAAAACACATTTCATAAATTCAGTCATCACAAAGAATTTGGTAAGAGCAGATTAAAAAAAAAAATGGACAAATTTGGGCATTATGTGCATAAAAGGATGCGACGAGGATCAGGAGATTCAAATTTAAATGAGAAATTGATGAAAAATAATAGTGGTGATTATGACTTGAGATCATCAAGACTTAAAGGATTACAATTACCAGTGTCTCCTGATGAAGCTGCTAACAAGCAATATATCGACCAGAAACTTACAGCTTTTTATGATAAACTTGAAATAGATGCAGAAATTAAAAATATAAAGGCTCAAATTCAAATGATAGTAAATCAGTTTCAACTAAAACATGCTGGAGATATAACCAATCATCAAACTAAAGAAATTTATAAAGATGAGCAAAAAAGAAATAGTTGATGAGATTCACAAACAAGTGCGAAGAAACTTTGTCAGGCGTTCTGTTATTTTGAAATCAATAGATGATCTTTGGCAAGCAGATTTAATTGATATGCAAAGTTTTGGTAGAAATAATAAAAACTTTAAATATATATTGACAGTAATTGATTGTTTTTCCAAATATTCTTGGACTGTTCCTTTAAAATCAAAATGTAAAACTGAAGTAACAAAAGCATTTAAAAATATACTTAGAGATGGAAGAATGCCGAGAAATCTGCAAACCGACCAAGGAAAAGAATTTTATAATGATGAATTCAAAAGCTTGATGCAAAAATATAATATCAACCACTATTCTACATACTCAGTTAAAAAGGCTTCCATTGTTGAGAGATTAATTAGAACTTTAAAGAATAGGTTATACAAAACATTTAATTTAGTTGGTAATTATAAATGGATAGGACAGCCTTTAGAACAAATTACTGGTGATTATAATAACACTACACATAGTACAATAAAATGTAAACCAATTGCTGTTAATGCTGCCAATGAATTTTACATTAGAAATAATATTTTCCGATTAAAGAAGCAAGTAAATAACAAAAAACCTAAATTTCAACAAGGAGATTTTGTTCGCATTAGTAAGTATAAGGGATTTTTTCAAAAAGGATATACTCCTAATTGGTCAACAGAAATATTTAAAATTAAAGATATTAATGATAAATGCACCCCAATCACTTATTATATAGAAGATCAACATAAACAACCTATATTAGGAGCATTCTATGAGCAAGAACTTCTTAAAACAAAACATCCTGACGTCTATTTAATTGAAAAGGTAATAAGAAAGAAAGGTAATAAACTATTTGTAAAGTGGTTGGGTTTGAACGAAAATGAAAATTCATGGATTCACAAAAATAAAATCATAGTATAAAATTGCATAAAATTGGAATTAATATTCATTACCATACAACCAATGGAGGGAAGAGGACTTGTTAATACTTTGATAAATAATTTACCGTGTGAACTTCATTTACCTGGATATAATTACTGCGGACCCGGCACCAAACTTAAAGAAAGGCTCTTGAGAGGGGATAAAGGAGTTAATGGGCTAGACGAAGCTTGCAAACAACACGACATAGCTTATGCAAATAACACTAATTTAGACGTCAGACATAAGGCAGATTTACAGTTAATGAATATGGCGAAACAAAGAATGAAATCAAAAAATTCTAGTACGGGCGAAAAAGCAGCCTCATGGTTAGTGAACAAAGTAATGAAAACTAAACTTAAAGTAGGTGCTGGAACCAAAAAGTTTAGCTCAGTCATTAGTCAAATAAAGAAACATTTAAAGAAACTCAAACCGAAGAGCAACAACTCCGCAATAAAGATTGCATATTCAGTGGCAAAAAAGTTATTTTCTAACAAAAATTTCAATTTACCTCGAATAATACCAATTCCTAAAACTGGAGGAATCTTGCCTTTGATTCCAATATTTGCGGGATTATCAGCATTGGGTGCACTGTCAGGGGGTGCTGCAGGTATAGCGAAAGCGGTCAATGACTATAAAGCTTCTAAGAAAAGTCTAGAAGAAGCTGAACGCCATAACAGGACAATGGAGGCCATTGCTTTAGGAAAAGGCATGTATATTAAACCATACAAAAAAGGAAGTGGTTTGTATCTAAGAAATTCAAAAAACTGAGTAAAAGGCTGCCCAGAAGAGCATTAACTGATATTGATATATTAGAACATGCAGGTGACATTCCATATTTCAGAGGAGTTTATATGAGAGACAATTTACCTAAATTTCCAAAACATATCGAATGTGCTGTAGTCAATTTAGACGACAAAAATAGTGAAGGCACTCACTGGGTAGCGTATGTAAAAAATAAACAATATTGTGAATATTTTGACAGTTTCGGCGATCTTAAACCACCTTTAGAGCTCATCAAATACTTAAAATGTAAAGATATTTTATATAATTATATCCAATATCAAGGATTTGATACTGTTAATTGCGGTCATTTATGTTTAAAATTTTTAAAAAAATATTGGAGAAGCCGTGATATAAAATAAATGTTTTTGATCGCATACTGTTAGTAGCAAAATGTCTTTCACACTTTCAATAACAAGTTTTTCTTCAATTTCCACTACAAATTATTCACCTGCCTTGCCATTGGAAGGAGATTATGAATGTGGATTATTGTATTTTTCTACATTTAATTCAATACCGAATATAGATGATCGAAATAACAAATTTTATTATGGTGACCAATTAATTGAAATACCAGAAGGTTCATATGAACTCCACGACATTAGTGATTATTTAAAAGAACATATTGAAGATTGTTCGTTTAAATTGATATGTAACAACAATACTTTAAAAACATCTATATTTTGTACTAAAGACATTCATTTCGAAAAAGATTGTACTCTGGGGAAAGTTCTTGGCTTTGGGGCGGAGTTACTTAAAGCAAATATATTACACGAATCTCAATTTCCAGTCAGCATTCTATCAACAACTGTGCTAAGGATTGAATGTGATATTGTGAGTGGTTCTTATGTAAACGGTAAACCTAGTCACATAATCCACGAATTCGCACCAAACGTGCCTCCAGGATACAGAATCATAGAAATACCTAATAACGTCATATACTTTCCAGTTAATCAAAGCAGTGTCACTTCTATTACTATAAGAATTGTGGACGCTGAAAACAATTTGGTTAACTTACGAGGTGAAGATATACAGTTATACTTACATATAAAGAAAAAATGATTAATTTTAATAATAAAAACTCGACCACACCTGTGAAAAACATCACTCCAAAACTTACCATCGCCAAGCGAACACCTAAGATAAGGTTAACCAAAGAAAACAGACAATTTCTTAAATTGATTGGACTACTAAAATGAGTATTCTAAGTATAGCAGATCCTGTTGTCCACGACAACACAATAGAGAGTGTTGAATATCACTCATATAAGCCATACGTAACCAGCTTTAATGTCAATGATGAAATACGCATTCCTATCAACCAACAAGATTTATACATATTACCGTCAGCAAGTACACTATACTTAGAAGGTTATGTTAATGTACACAAAAGCGACAAAACAAAAGTTAGTCAAGTTAACTTCACAAATAATCCTGCCCTTTTTTTCTTCCAAGACATTCGATATGAATTAAATGGAGTAGAAATTGATAAAATTAAAAATGCTGGGATAACAACAACTATGAAGTCTCTTTTGTGCATGAACGAAAATGAGTCAAAATCATCAAAATTCTGGGGTTGGGATATTAATGGTACGAAAAGTACTTATTCTGGAAATTTTTCGGTATCTATTCCACTAAGTAGAATTTTAGGATTCGCAGAAGACTATCAAAAAATAATTATAAATTGTAAACATGAATTAATTTTACTGCGTAGTAACACAAATTTAAACTCATTGAAGGTAGGCACAGGAGAACTTGTTAGTGATACCATTGATATTAAAAAAATAGTTTGGCGCGTACCACATATCAAAGTGTCCGATCGGGAAAGAATAAACTTACTTAAGCATTTAGAGAGAGATCGAGCAATTAATATGGTGTTTAGAAACTGGGATCTTTATGAATACCCAGCACTTCCAAAATCATCGAAACATACTTGGTCAATTAAAACATCATCGCAAATAGAAAAACCTCGCTTTGTAATTATCGGATTACAAACAGATCGCAAAAGGCAACCGCACAAAGACATGTCGCAATTTGATCACTGTTATTTACGCAATGTAAAAGTATTCTTGAATTCATGTTACTTTCCATATGAAAATTTAAATACTGATTTTCGAAGAGAGGAATATTCTTTAATATATGAACAATACGCAAAGTTCCAGCATTCATTTTATAATCGTCGACCAGAGGCGTTGTTAGGTTTTGAGGATTTTAAAGATAAGGCTCCATTATTTGTGATTGATTGTTCACGTCAAAACGAATTACTGAAAAGTGGCCCAATTGATGTGCGTGTAGACCTTGAAGCGGATTCAGAATTTCCTGAAAATACAACAGCGTATTGTCTTATTCTTAATGATTGTATTGTAGAATACAAACCATTGAGTAATATTGTGAAAAAGTTATCATGAATTCAGATACAATAATTGTTGATCTCCAGGGATTTAAAGATTCGTGTAATCAATTTATTGTTAAAGAACTGGCTATTGCATATAAAAATCATACTCAAACATTTTTGGTTAAACCTCCTTATTCGTATCACTACTTGACAAATAACGAAAGACAACATGTGAGATGGATTGAAATTAACCGAGGCATTCGTTGGAGTAATGGTCACATTGATTATAAAGAATTTAAACGCATTATCATGCCATATTTAAAAGAGAAAAAAATTTTCACCAAGGGCTTAGAGAAAATAAAATGGATCCATAATCTGTGTAATGACTGTGAAGTGGTGGATATAGGAGAAAAAGGGTGTCCTAATTTGTCAAAACTTTTTTCCGAATATCAACAATATTGTATTACTTGTGCAAATCATACTAAGTATTGTGCTTTAAAAAATGTAATGTGTATTAAACAATGGTATGACGATAATAATATAGATAGTTTTGAATTGTTTTCTAATTAATTATAATTTACTTATAAATTTAATTTAAGCTTTTAATTGTAATAACACAATTATTTATGTATAAAGTGTTACTAATGATTATTATTGTAAGAAATATATTTTTATGATTTTAATAAATAATTATTTTTAAAATACCTGAATTTTATTTCAAAATGATGATTCATTATTGATGTCATAATTAGATTGTATATGTGTATAATTATTATTATTGTTCTCTTTATTTACTTATATAAAATCTTAAATTAAATTTTATTAATTAATTATGATCTAATAATGAAACATTATTTTTAATAAATATCTAACCTATAGGGAAATAAAAGACAAAAATAATTACACACAATAAAATTTATTTAAAATATCTTATATCTAACTTTTTACATAATATTTTTTACTGTACCTAATCATTTAAATTATCGCTTAATTTTGTCGATATTTTGCCTACTATATTTTCTGCCAGGTCCATTATTTCATCACATGTTCCCACTGCAGAATATTGCACTCTAATCGTTTCGCAAGTGGTGTCTATCCGCTCGTTGTATTCATATATCTGAAGTTTTAAGACACGTCGTCCTCTTTGTGGCATTTTCGTTATTACATAAGATAATGCTTCTTTCTTCTTGCGCTTTTTTAATTTAGATTCCTGTTTCTTGGCGGCGGCCTCGGCTGCAGCTTCGGCGGCCAGCTGTTTCTTCATTTTTTCATTGTGCTCGTCCCAGTCGGCTAATGGATCTTGCCCGCATGGCAGAACCCAATAATCTTGCACCTGTGTCTCGTTCTGTAACAAACATAGAATTAATATTATATAATTTTCAGTAAAGAAAATTTTGGATTCAATTTTAACCTAAAAGAATAACTTAATACTTACAGTTAAATCCATTTTTATAAAAGAAGAACAAGTGTCGCTAACAAGTGACTCTAATGAAGTGAATAATAAAATCCGCGCAATGCAGCGCAGGTGTTTATGTAATATCGTATTACGTAATTTGAACTCGGTTAATTTACTATCATCAAAGCATTTGCTTGAACTAAATCAGAACCTTCGACATGTTGTGACATGTTTCATAATATCAACAGTAAAATAATGTTACCTACAACACGTGTTGACAACATGTTATAACATGTTTCATAGGAGTGCTTTATAACTATACTAAGAGATCTGTTTAAATAAAAGACAATTTTTTTTTATACAACAATATTTATTCTAATTATAAATGTTAGTTTAACAATTAATTTATCTTACACAATATGTTAGCTTACAATTAATACAGGATTTTTTGCTTATTTTATTCTGTTAACACAAAAACACAAATTAAAATAACAACAAGAATACATTGATAATATTGATTTTTTAAATTTTATTGTAGACAATATTATACTACGACATAAACCTATTATATTACATCATTATATTCTCACGTACAAACTATAATGAAATACACAAAACGAGTAATGAGTTAAAAGAAAGCATCCCTGTGCCCATAAGATAAAGTAGTAATTTTGTCTCTCAAAATAATACGTTTGTCGTCTCTAGCCGAGAGCGCACTTTTGTTTTGAGCTTGTGTAAAAATGATATGTTTTAATGATTTAAATATAATGTTTTTTCTTCTTATTAATTTATCGTCTAGGAGTACCTTATAGTAGTCCTTAAAATGTACATTTTTTATAGCAGACTTTTGGACACCTTTTGCTTTTTTAAATTCATCTTGTGTTGTTTTAATACAATATAATTTAGACCCTAAACCAACATATTCAGATATGACTTTACCTCCGAATTCATCTTTGAATAAACCCGGTATTTTTTTGTTTATGATTGGTATATTATAGATATTATTTTGAGGATAATTACTCGTGTCGAAATAAGTCAAAAAAGATAGTTTTAAATCTTCATAAAAATCTTTGGTTTCTATGGAATAAAGAAAACTATCTGTATCAGTATAACACAATTTTATGTTTTCTCCATAATAAGGTTTCATAACAGAATAGTGAAAATCGTACATATGAGATTTAGAAATTTCTAAAACCGCGAATCCAATATATATGGGTTTGTCCAAAGAGATAGTTTCTGGATTCATTTGTACAGCTACAAAGTTTTCAGTAAAAATAGTTGCATTACGAAAGTTGGGCTTGGCTATTAATTGTTCTGCTGTTATAGTTTTATTTGTCTTATTTCTATCATCAGTCCATTGGTTAACTAATTTAACATCGACATATTTTTCAGTGTTTTCCATGGTTTTACCGAAAATACTATTGTTTAAAAGTTTAAAAAAATCTTGTTCGAATGTAGATTTTGCCCTTTTACGCAATTCAGTGTTCATATCTATATACTGTTTTAAGTAAGGACTTTGTTTAAATTCTATGACTCTGTGGATTTTTTTTAGCTTAAGACCGTGGTTCAAGCACACTTTAAGATGCTCATAATGAATAACATACTCGAATTTATCATGTAAATTTGGAATTAACTTTGAATCTTTCGAACCAGGTGGCATATACTTTTGCGCACAGAATGGGATATCGTTGTGTAGATTATGCAAAACTTCAGGATACTCTAAATCAACTTCTAGGATATAGCCATATTGTGCATCGAGGGGTATACTGACAAAATCGATTGTATTAATTTCTGATTCACTTAATAATTTGAAGTTTGAATGCGGCAAATAAGAGCACATAGCATAACCATAGAGATTGTTACAGTCAATGTAAACTATGAAGTTGTCTTTGTCTAACGGGTTATAGCCTTCTAAATATTTATTATTAGCCTTAGAATGTCTGTTAGAACACAAACAAATGCCACCGCGAATACCTTTTTGAATCATTCTAATTATCTCTAAATCAGTAATAAGCTCTAATTTTACTGCTGTTTTTAACAACATTGCATCAAAACTCAAACTCGGTGCAGTTATGTAAAAAGCAGGATCTAATTTATAAGTTCGTTTACAAGTAGTTCGAAAACTTTCAAATACATCTGCAAGTAATAATACGTCTGATTTAAGATATAAGTCAGTGTATTCGCCTAAATTGTTTATTTTAAAGGATTTCCAAATTTTCTTAGCATGTGCATAGTCTGAATCAGAAATCGTACTGTTGGTTAATGTACTAAAAAATGACTCTATTGGAGGAAGTTCTTTTTCTTCATATACATTCCAAGCTGACATATATTCGTATGGGTATACCCCTTTACGAAGCATTAATCTAAAATTATTTTCAGTGCTAAAAAAACGCGGTAGGTGTACAAAATCATCTTTGTTTAGATTTGCAACTAACTTTTCAAGACTTGTCCCCAAAAATTTGAAAGAATCAACAAAACGAACTGACATAATATCCTGATCATTCATTTCAAAAAATTTTGTGAATGATAAGTAATTCTCTTTAGTTTTTGCAATGACTTTTATTCTACCAGGTAGATTTCCTAATTCTCGAATGAACAGATGACTGTCATAACCAGCTAAATTGTGAAAAAATACTGGTACAAATTTTGGTAGTCTAAACTTAATGTTGCAATAAGAGTGAGCTGCCCCGCGATAACGTCCTGTAAGATGACAGTGATCTCTGACCTTATCATCAAATAACAATGTATTGCAAAGAAAACAATGTGACGATTGATCAAAGTTAGTTTGATCTCTATTAGTAAAATTCATTGTTACCGGGGATTGATAAATATTGTGAATGTTAGTTATGTCATGCGTTATGTATTCTATAAATTTTTCAACACAATCAGCACCGCGATAGGATATATATTTATTAAGCGAACTATCATATGCACAAACAACATAGTAAGCAAACGCCGCTGGCACGTGTTGGTGTAAAGATGTAGTACCGCTAGTAATAGAGCTCTTGTTTACAGACTTTAATATGGATTCAAAATCGGCATATATCACAAAAGGCATATCTTGCATTCTTTCGTAATGTTTGAACTGAACTACAGTTCCTTCATTTGGAAGAATAGTCGACACACCGCTGCAAACATGAGAGTTCAGCTTATCTTCCTTATCAAAAAATATCATGCATTCTTCGCAAAAAAATAATTTTGCATGATGTTTAGTTATCTGACTACGAATTAACTTTGCTAAATTTTTTATAAGACAATAATGAGAACGCAAGCCGTTTTCAAGTAATAATAAATTAACATGATGTTTTTTACGACGTTTTGTTTTATAAAGAGGTCCAACAACTACAGATTTCTTTTTGAGTCCATAAATATTTACACTTATATCGGGGTTATTCTTTTCAAAGATTTGAATGTCAGAGAAACCAACAGGAAAAGTCATATTTTCAGTGTTGAGAATAGGATCGAAATGTGGATAAGCAGAAATTCGCTGACAATTATTCTTTGCAGGGAATAACGATGCCATTATACACCACAAGAAACAAAAAGAATCTCTGTTCTGAACATTGATACAAGCATGTTTAGACTTGATACTTTTAGGCAATTCAATGTAGCTTGAGGCACGCAAGGGATTAAATTTGTTTAAGTTTACCTCTAAATACAAGTTACGAACAAATGCCCAGCCACTATCTCTGTCTTCGAATTCGTCAACTTTTTTACTGATTGTTTGAATGATATCAGAAAAAAAATCATCAAATATAAAATGTTGATGCAGGACTACGTTTTCTGTTGCAAAAGATTTTATTGAACTTGAGTTATCTTTATGCAAGATAAATTCAGAAAATAACTCGAAATTAACCTTGAGACTAGAGTAGGTTTGCATTCGTGCCTGAAGCAAAGTCCTTACTCTGCGTCGCAAGAGAGTCAAGTACTCGAAAGGAGCGCGTGCGCGCTCCTTATCTGCCTGCTCGTCTGGCTCAGCGCTAGACGAGTTGCTATGCGATACGCGGTATGACGATATGCGGCCGCGAAAAGCGCTACTAATTTTTTCAATACCATTACTCTCATTTACTGAACTATTGTTTTTATGTGTTATACTCTTTAAATGACCAGCAAAAGCTTTACTTTTGACTTGTATGTCGCAAACAGTACAAAAAATTGTTTTAGGCATTGTTCTAACTATTGAATAAGGTTAACTTGCTTATAATGAAATGATCAATCAAACACAATAATTAATCAACCTATCACGCGTTGTACCTACATAACATAATTTTGAAAATACTGTGTATGAGATTTGGCTACTTTGACCCTCAATAGTAACTTAAGCTCGATTTAGCAACCGTATAACAGTAAGATACTTTATAAAAACAATGATATACCTAATAATTATAAAATCAATTAGGAACTTATGTCTAAAGCATATAACAGTAAGGACACTTTCCTATAGTTTTAATTTCTGAATTATGAAGAATAAAATTAGAAAAGTAATTTATAAGAGATATATAATTATTTAAGATAAAAAATAATAAAAATTTTTGAAAAAAACTATTTCTTTTTTTCTGCAAAAAAAGTGCCCTCAGTTGTGAAGGATCCCTTGCATTGTTTCAAAAATTTTTTTATAGTATTAAACTCCGGACAGTCCGTTCCACCCTGAAACTTTAACGATACAAGCGCCTGCTGCCAACGATCAACAGGCGGAACGGACTGTATGTCCTTACTGTTATATACTTTAAGTTCTATGTAAACATCACCCGATAAGGTGGCCGTTCGCCGAATGACGCCGTCAGCGACTCGGCGCGTTAGCGACGATTGTAAGGGTGGAGTAGCTCGTTTTCTTGGTGTGGCACCATCAGTGTCGCTGTCGGAGTCCAGCCCCAGGTCAGACACAGTCCTGCTTGCTGACACCGTCGGTACCTTCTTCAAAGCCGCCTTCGTTGGCACCTTGCGCTTTGCAACTTTCTTGTTCCTGAAAAGAGAATAAAATATTAGCATAAATAAAATTTAGGTATTTAAATCTTTGTATATTACATTTTATAATCTTACTATCTTACTAATATTATAAACGTGAACGTTTGTAAAAATGAATATATGGATGTATAATAATAATAATAATAATTGGGGTTTATACTCCAACAGAACAGGTTTATCCTACTTACACTGTCACAGTCAAATCACAATTTATATATATAATTTATGTATCTTTCACGTCTAAACGGGTGAACCGATTGAGCTGAAATTTGGTATAGCTTAGACACTGGAATAACACATAAGCTACAGTACAGCAGATAAAACCGCGGGGCCCAACTAGTTATTCATATATTGCCCTACAACGCCTTTTGTAAAAGGAAAATATCAAGATTAATGTATCTTTTATTTTGTGCATAATAAGGTTGAATATTAAACCATACAAATTCTAATACAACTTGTGCGCTGCGCTTTTACCCCAAACTAAATTGTTTGCAAGATAGTAGACATAGAGAACAGTATGCAAAATGACTATGGTAAATAAACAATTTTCCTTGTAAAGATAATACATAGTTAGAGCACTAATAAAACAGCTAGTTAAATAAAGTAGTACATACGTTTTTCCAGAAGATGTGGTGGCTTCGTCGTTGTCCGTATAGATTGACTCGGTCGGAGGGTCCTTCTTGCAGCGAGCCTTGTATGTGTCGGAATATTCGGATTCAGACCTGCGAGACAATACGAATAATAATTAATACACAGGTTATAAAAAATATAAAGTGCAATCTGTATAATATATAGAGAGACTGATCTATCAACATCACCCCAAACCGATAGTGTTAAAATTTGGAATACACATAAGACGTATCAGAACCAAGAAAGGATTACACATGCTTATATGCATAACAGAAAAACCGTGAGCATAAACTAGTATCGAATAAAATTATAATATAAACTCACGAACATGATTGCAACGCAGCGAATCTTCGTTGTGGCGGATCAGCTGTGACGGCTAGGTACGGAAGGTCACGGTCAAGCCGCGAGCCAGCGGTTGATGATAACAGCGACAGCTGACGGCGAGCGCTATCACGTAGAGCCGGCACAGGAACTTGCAGATGGAAACTTCTTGAGCCTTGATCTTCTGATGCTTCTTGAACTTCTGATGCTTCTTGATCTTCTGGTACCTCTTGATCGGAGCCGCGAACTTAATTAATTTTGTTCAACGGATAAACCGATTAAATACACCATTATCAGGTGTTGTAAGCATTTATAAATTAACAAAAATGTTTTATTTTCTTAGTACTTTCATAAAACAATAATTATGAATATGGGAAAATTGTTCTTTACCACTGTTTTTATTGAAACGTAAGCAAATTAATAAATTGCAGCGTTTGGTTATGGCATTTCCTTGAAAATATGTAAAATAACATTATTTTCTTTCGGCATTACTTTGATATTTTAAACATAGCGCTCAAAGAAAGCCGCAAATGTGAGCGTTTCCATTGCAATAAAACTATGTTCACGCGCGACTATGTTCAGTGGTTTACAATGTTAGGATCAGTTAATTATTGTTCAATACAAATATAGGTAATTCACGTTTCGTGTACCTAAGACATTGAAATAGATGAGGTGGGTAGTATCAATTCATACAGTTGATAAAAAAATATTTTTACATATTATTATCAACAATCCTTCAAGGTGTGCAACATAACCTAACCACTGTTCCTATATATCTTATAGGATACAGCCAGAACCAAATTTACATGTTTTACGTAAACACGATGACTTAGCGTCTTAATGAGAAATTTATTGTGCGAGGATTCAAACCTAGGATCCGGCAGGAAGTTCTACTACTGAGCCACAGGCGCTATGACAATGAAAACAGGTGCCGTAATAAACATGTTGTACAAGCGATTAAAATATTTCCATGTTATTGTTTGTTAGCTCCAACGATCAAGTTACATCGGAGCGTGTGATTGTGAACAATATTTTTTTATCTAACTCAACAAAATTAAACTAGTGCAGCTACCTGTTTTTGGATTTAACATATCGATAAACAGGTGTGTGCATTGTTTTATGTCTTAACCTTAGCAGGATTAATTGATTATGAATGCTATTAATCCAGATGTAATAAAATGGCATTTTATTATGTTTATTTTATAAAATTATATATATATTCATAATGTTTTTGTTCAATAATACAAAGTTGTATATTTAATTTTAAAGGATCTACCATCTTTAATTATCACGGTAATCAAATAGTACATTTATTATTTTACTAGATACTTACTTTAAACACTTTGCAGGGTGCAACGTTACTTTTATCGATAAATAGTTCTAAGTACTGTAACAAATTTATCGATAATCTCTTTCGGTCAACTCTATGTCCAACCATTGGCCATTACAGTTCTTAGTCTAATTGTGTTAATAAGTCGTGTTTTGTGAAAGTTATATTAGTCTTACTAACAAAAATCAGATTTATTGTGCGTGTGGCCTTGCAAAAGGACTCTCGTTTCATGGTGTCACCAACCAAATTTGGTCACTGGTACGAACAAACGGTCTAGATTGCTGAAGTTCTTTTGCATTGGTTTTTCTGTACAACGTTACAATATTGTTGCGATGGAGTTATCAATTCTAGGTGTCGTTAAACTCCATATTTGGAGAACGGCACGAGCAACCGGCCTAGAAATGAAATTTTCCTAAGCACGTTTGTAGCAAGATGCAAAATCACCTTGTGATAGAATGGATGCTTTCTAGGTACCACCAGCCATGGTTATAGACACGAGCAAACGGCCTTGATATTGAGATGTTCCTTAGCATACCCATTTTCATTATTCTGATTTTGGTTTTTAGTAAAATTTATTTTTGTGTTTAGTGAACAAGTGTGTGAGACTTCGAGGCTGATTACAAAAACCATCTAGTATCCTTTTATAATAATTAAGTAAGTAATATAAACTAACCAAAAGTTTTTTACCTCATTAACGTTCTAAAATCCTGAACCAAAGAAGTAAAACACTGATGACCTGAAAACCAATTGGGGATTCTAGCACAGTTTTTACATGCATTGTTGAACGGAACGCAGTGATCCTAGCGAACGGTGTTTACCAACGTTTAAAGATTTTACTTTATTGACGCTCCCGAAAACCAATTGGGCATTCTGGCACAGTTTTACATGCATCGTTGAACGGAACGGAGAGAGCAAAGCGAACGGAGTGCAGTAAAAACGATGCATGTAAAAACTGTGCCAGAATGCCCAATTATCACCTACTACCAACGATTGGACCTATAGATATGACATCTATTTTTAAATGAAATGACAAATCAATCACAATCTAGTATGAATTCAATTGTAGCACTAATCTTTGGTTTTACGAATGGTGCACGATCGGTCCTAATTCGCCTTAATTTTTAACTTTTTAAAAGTCATTATACAAGTAGGTTAGCCATTGTCCACAATATTGCGTGGCGTAAAGCGACGATGCAGCCGTGAAATAGTAGCAGCCTAAACCTAGAAATAACTTAAGAATCTGAAAGAAAGCAAGTGAAATTAAAAAAAAACTTAATGAAAATAAGCTCTTATTAATTATAATTATTATACTATCTAGCACCAAAATACTCGTGAAGTCGAATCAGCACAAACTCGATGGGGTTGCGTCGTTTAATTACGGATTTCCTATGTCCATCTTCCAGCTCCATGTCATAATTATATTGCATTGTTATCCGATTTATACAGGCATGCAAATTTCAGCTCAATCACACAACACTCAACACTGCATCAACGCTTTTTACTAGAGAATCTTTTTTTTTTTTTTAGTTATAAGATGTTAGACTCTTCCGTTTCTCTCCTTTCCAGTACTTTCACTAGCTACAGTGTCCTACTACTGAACCACAGTTTGTGTGCACAGTGCACATCACTGCTCAGGCGGAAGAATAGCTGGCACTGCTAAACACACCTAGTCCACGTCCTACAAAGGAAGTCTACCCCAGTATAAACCCTAATACTGCAAAATAATGCTCCTGCATCTATATAAAGGTCACGCAACTAATCAACGAGAAACGAAGCGGTAATAAATCTAAAGTTATGAACAATTATACACGACTATAAAGGTGCAATCGCACTAAGCGGCAACTGTACTGCAGCGGCGTGGCGCGGCACGTAGCGCCCAATTATCTTTGTATGAAAGTGTACGAGTATGCTGTATGAGATATACAACACTACGCGGCAACGACGCTAGGCGGCATTTTCATGCCACGCCGCTGCAGTGCAGTTACCGCTTAGTGCGATTTGACCATAATAGTGTATTAACCTTAAAACTGCACAATCATCATCGTCATCATCAGCCTGTGTTCATCCACTGCTGGACATAGGCCTCCCCCATGGCACGCCACTCAACTCGGTCCTCCGTCTTTCTCCTCCAACCACTCCCAGCGACCCTCCGAACTGCACAATAATAATTAATATTAGTCTTGAATCTAAATAAAAATCTTACTAATATTACAAACGTGAAAGTTTGTAAGAATGTATGGATATCTGGATGTCTTGATTGTTACTCTTTCACGCCTAAACGGGTGGACCGATTGAGCTGAAATTTGGGCTTAGACCCTGAAATAACACATAGGCTACAGTAACATCGGATAAAACCGCTGGGCGCAGCTAGTAAATAAATAAATTTATAATTTATTGCAAAGAAACTTTACACAATACTTCGTAAGCCACTACTACTACTGGTACTTCGTAGCTTTTACAACACATTCCTTGAAAAAAGGTCACGCAACTAAACAATGAGAACCGAAGCGGTAACAAATCTATGGTCCCCGGCCAAACAATTAGTATCCACGACTATAATATCTTGCTAGGCGTTATCTACCCGCGCCAGGGCTATAAAAATAAGCTTATGTCTCTACTCGCGCAAAGATGCCAAATGTATGGAGCTGTTCAAACAATAGAGACGTGGTTATCTAATAAAAGGTTTTACTGTGGTTTTATTAATGTTAGATTTCAGTTTTTCAAATTTTAATATCTTTTCTACTATTATTTCAAAATGTATGGATGCTTGTTGCTGGTTAATTCATCACTTCAAAATGAATTATATATGAAGCCGTTTCATATCTGAAGTACAAATTATATGTAGGTATAAAAATTAGCTGATACTTGCCATTAAGAATTTTGATGTAATCAAAGCTTAGTGGATACGGATGAAATATTATAACAACAAGCGCAATGGCTTGCGTTGATAGATCAGTCAATCAAACTTTATTTTTATATAAACAGACTAACTATTGCTCGCGGCATCGCCCCCGTCGCTAAGTTTTTCTTAGCGACATAAAATTTCAATGTGCCAAATTTCAACTAAGTCGTACTGTTCACTGCTCACTGCTCATCAGTACGGATTCGTTTTATATAATATATTTATATATACGTAGGCTATTTTTTGTTAGTATTTGAGTTTTTTTGTGTTTACATAAGCGTTATCTATCTAATATTAGCTTGATATATAGTTACTAGTTACTAAATCTATATACATTTCTATTAAAATAAATATTAAAAAATTGATGACCGTAATAACAGCTCTATATAAATCCGTAACAAAGGGTAACTAATAACGGCTAACAGTTCATTCAGAAGGGTTGAATTTATTAAACATTCTACGCATACACTGCCTGTCTACTCGGATTTGTTCACTTTTAAGCTTTCTAACAAGCTTCAAAGTTAATTACTAACCATGTTTCCTTTTTGCTGTACAATACCATAAATAATACTCTTTTTTAAGACTAAGAAAATGCATTTACAATTAATTAAACATCTACTCTATAGATATAGATCATAATAATTTGTTGTTTTTTACTTTCATTAGTTACTATAAATATTGTTTAGTGGGTGTCTACGTCATAATACCTATCTGTGTGGCGTATTTTTTAACCATATCCGTTCAGTAGTTTGAGCAGTGTTTTTAATTTCAGCCACAATTCTTATTAGAGAATGAGTGTAGAGACAGAAGTTGAGATTGATTTTATAATATTTAGGAAGCTCGGAGTTTGGTTTATCGTTAATTATAAATACGAATCGCCTATTTCTCGTATAAACATAATTTTATTTAAAATGGTTATTTATGTTAACGCTAACTTTCAGTTATTGATATTTTTATTTAATCATATTTTATTGAACTCGATTCGCATAATATGCAACGTTGGAAACCAAAACAGATTTTAAATATGATTTGCACATTTATTATTAATTATTGGGCGTTTATACTCCAACAGAACAGGTTACCCTACTTACACTGTCAGAGTCAAATCACAATTTATAGGTTGTATGGCGAACCTATATGTTGCAGTTTCAGGTCGCCGAGATTACTACAGGGCCTGCAACATGACCTAACGACTGCCTCCTACATATCTTATAGGAAACAGCCGGGACCCACAGTTTTGCGTGTCTTCCGAAACACGGTAGCGTCCAGGCGAACTTTTTGCCACACACTGAGATTTGAACCCAGGGTCTCCGGATTAAAAGCCGGACGTATGACCACTGGGCCACGGACGCTACGTTTACTTTACTATATTTATTTTACCTAGTTACTCGTATCCTACCTACCTATGCGTACCTACTAGTATTTCGTAGCATTGGCATTTTGTAATTTAAAGAGGAGGAGTGCCGGTTATTCTACGACCTGAGCAGTCATGTGCAAACTGTGTTTCGGTAGGAGGGCGATGTAGCTAGTGAAATTACTGGGCTAAAGAGTCTTAACATCGTATGACTCTGGAGGAAAAAGCGTTGATGCAGTTTACCTAGAATTTCACATCAATTTGAAATCTGAGGCAGCGTTATCTCTTGACATCAGGACAGCGTCTTGCTCGTCTTCTTACTTCTTCACTTTAAAAATTAGTTGATATCTTGGTATTACGTATTAATTTTTGGAGACGTCACTCTGACACTTTTTGCAAGAATTAATATTTTCTGAATTCTCTAAATTATCATTAAAATTATTTTGACAACAACAATTTTATATGGCCGCGTTAATTGCTTTTGTTTCATGTAAAAGACATCAACGCAAACCGCTTCATTAACTGCTCAGCAATTAAAATAATATTTAATACAAAACTATTCTTAAATTACCCTCCGTACCTTAAAAGAAAATAAGGAAATTGGCTTTCTGATGACCATCATCTTTTGTGTGTTCGGCAGTATCCCTTAGTTTGTTTCTAAAATAAAAGGAATATTTTAAAATGTTGAAAGTTCTACTAGACATTATAATGTTATAATATTCTTCTAAGGAAACAGAGCTTTATAGCTCTGTTAATGCACATTATGTCTAGTTCAACTACATGCTTATTTCATGGCCTAAAGATGCATGTCTAACGGGGCTAACGGGGCGAAGTAAAAGATCATTAAAAGAATCTACGTACCAAATCTCATGATTTTTTTTTCAGTAGACGCAAACGAAGTTGTGTTGATCAACTAGTGCCTATTATCTACAGATTAGTGCTTAAATCTTTAAATTTATATAAAAAGCTACCTATTTTCAGCGAGAAAGAGTATTATGTACTGTAAGCCTATATTACTTTAAAAACATGCTCAAAAATTGCATCATGTGCTTTGCACATTGCACATGATTTTTTAAATCATTCACTCATAAAATTCCAATAAAATTTATTGTGAAAAATCAATAACGATAATATTATCAACTAGGTACTATCAACAGTCACAAAGCATTCCATTGTTAGTAAAGTTATTTGTTGCAATGAATGTAACGACACTCCCTCCTGATAACTGGAGGTATTATTCTAGCATGAGAAAGGAGATAGGAGTGTTTATGCTCCAGTCTCTAATACCACTTGACTTTTATAAAGAAGTAACTGTACTCAGAATGCACTGTAATGTGTGCCAAGTATTCGATAAAATCCACACATACATACGTAGTACGTACGTACGTATACGTACGTGTTTACGTAGTAACATAGATTTTTGGACCATAAACTTTAGATATTCGCGAAAAAATGGATTCTATAACGGGAGCGACATGTAGCAGGCATCGGAAAATTTATAAGTAAAAGTCTGGTTAAAAAAAACATTAAACATAAGTTATAAAGGTTCAGCAACTGCAATTTAATTTTCAAATTAAATCTTACTAATATTAGAAACGTGCTAGTTTGTAAGAATGTCTGCTATATATGTTTGATACTCTTTCACGGCTAAACCGGTGGACCACTTGAGCTAAAATTTTGTATAGAGATAACACATAGGCATACATAACGGGTTAAACCGCTGGGCGCAATTAGTAAAATCATAATGCTTTGAACAAGCTACTATGGAGCTACTTACCTTTGCATTTTTTAAATTTTGTTTTAAGACTATACCGCCCGATCTGTTCGGAAGCCTCTATGAGAACCTACGAATGCCTTATTTATGTAGGTACCTACTTAGGTATATTTTCAGCGGAACCCGAAGTTCCCCCTCCAAAAACAGGACGACTCACACCAAATAATCAGAATTAGATTTTTTAGAACATCCGCTATCTCCCCACATACATTTTATTTCTCAATTCTCTATTTGTCCTGGTTCCTTGTTGGCGTTATCGGTCAACAATGGTCAAAGGCGCTCCCATGTTTACCATCGTGCTTACTTTTTATCGTCTCTTATTTGATTAGACGATATAATCTTATAACTCATAACTATAGGTATAACGGCCCAAAAGACATATAGATAATATTGTAGTCGTGAAAGGAAGTGGTTAAAGTATGCAGCTGTGTATATTGATCGGAAAGGTAGGATTTTTGCGAATCAAATTTAATCATCAAAATCTGTGTCAGTCTATTGTCAGTCAAGTAGGCAGGGTAAATCTTGATTGCACTGAAAATCTAGCAGGGACTCGATCATAATGACTTATTTGTATTTTTATGACACATATTTTTAAAGATCTGTATTTTGTTAAATTATTATACAACCTAATCCAATACCTAATCCGCTCATGCCAATTCCATAGTGTATGGATGGATTCTTTAAGTTTATAAAAAGTAAAAGCTTTGAGATAATTTTAAATACAGAATAAACTACAGCAGCATCAGCGAGTATCAAATCTAACTCATGTATTTTTCATCCACTCTATGGGAGAGCTTTTACTATTTATTTGCTCACAGAATAAAATGATTATTCCTTTATAAATAAACAGTAACAATAAAGCCAGTGTGCGATATAACATAATTATTTATGCAATAAAGTGTGCAATTGTCGCTCCGACCGACCGCCCTTAAAACAACAATGTACCACTCGACAATACTCGGATTATTGCATTGTGCCTGCACAATCGGCTATCATTCTATACCGCATCACTATCACAATGGACGCGACAAACTGAAATGAACCATATCTACAAGTTTTACAGTCGAGTTTTGCTTGTGTGTTGGTGCTTTTGTGACGTATAGAGATGGGACATAAAGCGACACTGCGTCCGATTATGCGCGCTTTGTGATAGAATCGCGCGATTGTCAGCGAGACGATTGTAATTATTCGAGTGGTGGACAGTGGTGGCGGGCGGTGGGTCGGCGCTGAGGTTTTCGTCGCTGTTTGTTGAACGCGACGGCCAGCTGTGATTGAGGATTTGTTTTGGAATGCTTTTGAATGGTACATTTTGAGGCTGGATCTGCTAGTAATCTGATATTCCACACTTAAGCTAGAGTTAAGCTAACACGAATGCTGTTTGGTGTGTCGTAGCGCGTGTGGTACACCACATTGTGGTGTGGTTATTCACCGTTGATCGCGGCTTGCAGCTTAACCCGCTTGACAAAATCCTTTCTAAGGAGGTCTTCGTCATAAAACCTAACTAGTACCTATACATCAAATTTCAACCCAATCCGTTCAGCGCAGCGGTTTGAACTTTGCGCTGATATATCAGTTATGCTTTCCTTTATGTATAAAGATTACGAAGTAACTTATAAAAAAAATAGCCCGTTTACTTACTACCCAAACGTACCTACTTTCCGCAGATTTGCGACGATAGTAGCTCATTCATAGTCAAATCAAATGTCGATTTCCGAAACGATTCACTTCTCCGAAATGACAAAAAGCGGGGTGCAATGACCGGGGCACTATCAATTCCTTCATTACAGTGTTTGTCCAAATAAATACGATAACGTCGAAGGAAAACACAATATCTTGGCCAAGAAAAAACTGTATCTCCCCGCTTTTTTTATCGATAACGTTTTTTGGTGCGATGTATTTCTTTGGTCACAGTTAATCGAATTCGGTAAACATGTCGATATAGATTTTGATATGAGTGGCCTGTGTTTGTGCTTATTGAGTAAGATATATTATGATCATATAGTTGGGCATCAATGATAAACAAAAATGGATAGGTTTCGTCGAGTGCAAGTCATATTAATAACTTTTTAATAATCCTTAAATTATAAAACGTTAATTTACATTTATGTTTATCACTTGTATGTACCTATGTATATCCTAAAGAATGATATAATAGGACTGACATTTATTTTAAACAAAAAAATATTATATAAAAATAATATTAGATGCGGTTAAATTAAAATAAAGTAGGTACTCGTAAACAATACAAATACGAGAGTCGACTTAAAGGTCGGAGTTTTTAAAATACGGCATTCATTATTCATGTTTAGAGCAGCAAACATTTTTATAATAACATAAAGTCAAAATGGCTGACCTAAACGGTTGAACTTATAGCTGAAATTTGGTAGATTAGCGTAGAACCTGGAATAATACATTATAGCCTAACTACACAGCGGGTAAAATCACTGGGTGAAGCTACTTAGATTTATATATCCCAAATCATCATTAAAGATTAACTTCCAGGGCACTACACATGAAAGAGCACCCCGACTACAAGTATCGGCCGCGAAGGAAGCCCAAAGCGCTGGTGAAGAAGGAGCCCAAGTTCGGCTTCGGTATCGGCAGCCTAATGGCCCCAGTGCCCCGGCTGGTGACCCCGTCGGTGCCCCATCCGATGCCCCAGCTGCCGATGCATCATCATCTGATGCCTGAGAAACCAGACCTCAGTCGAGCTCTGTTCCCTCCGCTGCCGTATCCTTTCTATCCGTTCGCTAAGATCCCCTCGGATGAAGGGAAATTGGCAGCGGAGTTGGCGCATCTGCAGGTAATAACTTATGTAAGATTTTACTTATAATTAAAAGAATAAAAATTTAGTCTTTAAGGTAAAGATACTTAAAAATTAATGATTTCATTAATTTTCATGTACCTTTACCGTGAATCATGTCGTCATGTTCTTTTTTATATATTTTGTACCAAATGTTGCTCTTTAGCACATAATCTTGTACCTAAAGATTCCTTCAGGATAAAATATATATATATATATATATATATATATATATATATATATATATATATATATATATATATATATATATATATATATATATATATGGCAATTATTAACATAACAATTCCTAATTAATCCAGCATCCAATGAGAGCTTCAAAACGCTAGGTTCTTTAATCTGACTTTCTCAACATTTTCTCACACTTCTTTCTCCACAGGCACTATACGGCGGAGCACTCTACAGCAGTGCACTCTACAACAGTGCCCTATCCCCATGCGGTTGCCCTCCAAGGCGGACTCCATCGCCCCCAGCCAGTGACGTCAAACGCCCCGTCGCCTACGTCCTGATGAAGAGCGACGAGGAACCTCCTCAGCACGTCATATGAAGGCCGGTCGCGCTCCCGGCACGTCCCTGGACGCACTGGGAGCACGCTTCCACGTCAGCTCAGGAACGGGACTCTTCTACTCCTGACAGCGTGTAAGTGGACGCGATTTTAGCACTTATTAACACGTTGTTACAGGTCTAAATTGCTTGAAGTGATGTGGAGACATTGGACTCTTTAAGAATGAACATTTCGAATACGAATGAAGAGGTTGATTTTTTTTAAAAGCAAGAATTAGAAGGAAAGTGATAGGTCAGTGTTTCTCAAACTTTTAAAGACTGAAATTAGATCAGTGATTTTAGTGACGAATTTTAAATTGTGGTGGTGTAAATATTGGTAAATGGAATATTTTGTGCAATTGTTGTGCAATCTTTAACATGTCTAATATAGGCTGTCTTTGAATAGATCACATATCATAGAGTAACTCACGATATAATATAACTATATGAACTTACTTATCTAATAAGCGTAATTTATGCAGTTTAAAGGAATTTCATGTACGTAATAAAATTGAAAATTTTGATATAATTTCATTGACAGCTGATAATTTATACATGATGACCACTATTTTTGGAAATAATGCACAATGCACACCATATACAGGATTAAGGTATCTAACTGCTATTTTTTTAAAGGCAGCTTTGAAAAACCAAGCCAAACATCAATTGAACTTTAAAAAAATCATGAAAATATTAACCATAAAGGAAGAAGTAGAAAGCATTAGATACCATAAACCTGTACAGCAACATTTTAAACGACCTTTTACTTTTTAGCCTTCATTAGTTATTAGTGTTTAATCAATCGATAAAATTGTAATGTACACATAATAAACGGAAATTAATTTGTAAATAAAATATGGATATGTAGAAAAATCTTGATTAAGTATGTATAGTATGAAATGAAATTTAAAGACGGCACCTAGTAATATAATTTTTATGATTTGTTTAAGTTTAGAAAAGACTTTGTCCATGTATTTTGTTATCTACGATATTATTATTATAAGCTATCCCCACTTGGAAGAAAACTTCATGAGAAATGTCAAATTCTGGAACAAAAACCGCGTTTGACACTTTTTGCGAAGGATTTTGACATTTATTGCGATATTTTGCGCCAAATGGAATGATGGTGTAGTTTATGTTACATTATTTTGTTTTTTATAAGATATGAGAGCAATAAAATGACAAGATTTCTTTGTTAAAATCGTATATTCCAGTAAATATTTTAAATTCTTATTATTATTGTTAAGTTTTAGTCTTTTTTTACATGTATACTGCCAACATAATATTATACGTATAGTAAAATTGTAATACGCATTGGAATCCTGTATTTATTTAAAAAGTAAAAAAACTCTCTAATTGTAGAAGAATTTTGATAATTTCAAAAAACAAAAAAAAAAGTCAGTACACTGATATATTAATGCATGATATTTTGTGTAAAAATGTGAATGAGTGCATAAATATGATCCCACCGAAACTTGCCATAGTTTTTATATTACAATAATTAAAATAAAAAGTAAATAGTATTATTTAGTTATAACTTATAAAAATGGTTTGTGTACATTATTAAAATACGAATTTATTGTTGAAATTGATTTTGTTGTTATTCATATACTTAGGTTCTGTTAGTTTTCTAAATTTGTTAATTATTGTAAGTTTTATACGTTCCACTGAAATTTGAATAAATAAAATTATAAATTTTCGTGTGTCTCTCATTTTATTCCTATAACTAAACTGAAAAACAAATAAGTAACAAGTATGTAACTTCGATAAAACGATTCCTAAATGTCGGTGTTACTTAAAATATCGTAATATTTAGAGGCTAAAACTGCTACAATACAAATATATTTATTTTCCATAAGAATACAGAGTACACAAGCATTTCTAATGGACCCCACACTAGGTCAAGCCTGTCTCGTGGGGTCCCTATAACCGAGTTTACAAAAAAGCAATTGAGAACTGTTTTAAAAAATTGCCTAAGATATACATATAGTTATATTATACATATATAATTCTAACAAAAACGGTAGAATAGTAAATATAAAAGTAACGTAGGTAGCTAGATATATAATATTATAAAGCACAAACTGTCAGTGTAAACTTACTAAGAAGCATCAAAAAGCTTTTCGATATACATATATATTAAGTATGAGTATGATATAAAATAGAATAGAAGGCCCTACAAAGAAATTTTCATTAATTTTTCGGTTTCAGAATCATCAAAATCATTGTGAAGTCGCCTAAAAATGAATGAACTTCTTTCAATATACACATTTAGTATAAAATAGGTACTCAGAGAGGTTTAAGAACGCGCGGTAGAATCTTAAAATAGAAATAAAAATTGTAAAATTACTTGCAAAAGTGCTCAATTGTAGTCTACTTAAATAAATGAATTTTCAGTTTGAGTACTTACAGTACTTCACAAAATAGATTGAAGTTCGAAGCTAAAATAGGCATGACATGTGTTCTACACCCTCTATTCTCGAAGCGTACTCGAAAAGTCATCGGTGCGAGTATTTCTTTAAAAACAGGGGGCGGAATTTAATCCAAAACACTCGATTATCGCGAATAAACACTTGAGCATTAACAAAGTTGAGCACAAAGGGGCGCAGATGGAATGAAATGTTGTTTTTAGGTAAGACAATGGATCTCCCGTTTGATCTGGTGATTGGAGATCGTGGAGAATGGTCAAGTATGTGTGTTAGCGTAAGTAAATAATTGACAAGTATTAAACTACGAAAGCCTAAAAACAGTCTATTAAGCTACGAATAAATAATTATTAACGTAGTTATTAATATTATAAACGCGCAAGTAATGGATGTTTGTCTTATTCTTCTTCATGCCTAAACAGATTCAGCTGAAATTTGGTATTTTAGCTTGGAGCCTAGTTTAACACCTAAATCACTTTCAGCGATTTATATAAAAACGCTCGATATTGATCCGGGGCATCAGGAAACTTTTAGTTAATTATTTGTGGACAAAAAGACCCCCTCGCAGGGGATTTTTTTTAAAGTTTTTTTGGAATAAACCTACCTGTATGGACCGTAAGTAAAATAATCTCTACGTTATTTTATTGCCTGCTAGCATTACGGGGATGGTCCTATGCTCCGCAGTGGGCTAAGATACAAGAAAAATTATGATAATAATGGTCTTATGGATTAGTTAAAGGAACTAAAATCTAGACCAGTGACGTTAAAGTTTAACGAGACTTAAAACTTTAACTTTTCAAAATATTCTCTAAGTAAAAATACACAAATAAACAAAATATATTTAAGGTTATAAAACCAAGTAATAAAATCCCTCGCTAAAAATTAAGAGTCCAAAAATTATGGTCGAAACGCTCTTTGAGTAATCTGACAATGAATATTTTATTTAGTTCCAATAAAAAGACAATAATATGAGTTTATGTGTGAAATCGCCCCCGTTACCGATTAGAGGATGATCAGGAGGGTGTGGGGTGCCCCGCGGTGACGGTACCAAGCAATAGGGTGACCAATCATTACGATTTAGTTTTTAGTCTTCAAAATTTTTAAACGGTCATGGATTAAAATTTAAACGATATGAGTATAATTCCTAGTAAAAGTGTAGTAAATATATTTTTGAGTAGGCATTTGGTTATCTTGAGTAGACAGTTCTTTATTTTATTGGAATACAAGTATAGATAATAGTCACCTATTTGCTAAAATCTGAATATCTAGAATCGCTCAGAATTACAACTATTCACTAATCTCCGCACAAGGTGTATGATGGTACGCGAAGAGAGGAGGGAAGCATTTTTGTTTTTCATTGAAAAACTAGATTTCATAATAAAAATATAGATATAGTTTTGGTCTTTTTTTATCGGACGGAATTAAAAGAATACGTAACTACGTAAGTCACGTTGAATGTTTTGGTTTCTCTTTTAGTATTTTTTCTGACGTATGTATAGCCATGTTGTATTGTAATGAAAGACTATTTATATTAAAGCTAGTAGGTGACCAAAAGCTTACAGAATCTCGGCTGCAGAGCCTTGAACATCGTAGAATGGTCGCTTCGCTATCGGTCTTCTATAGGATTCATTTTGGAGAGTGTGCGCAGGAATTACAGGAACTAATTCCTCCATGCCCATTCTATAGACGGACTTCACGGCAGACGGCAATGCGGCATCCCTACTTAGTGGCGCTACCAACAGCCCGCACCAAGCGTTTTGCTTCGTCGTTTCTAATGAGAACTGGTCGCATTTGGAACACTTTGCCGTCATCTGTGTTTCCCGAGCGGTACAACTTGGGTATCTTCAAGGCACGAGTGAATTACCTAGTACCTTTCTAGGCATCATACGTGATCCATCGTCGACCGCATTTTCACTTTCCATTAGGTGGGATGTGGTCAAACGTAGGCCTATTTAGTATAAAAAAAATACATATATTAAAATCTGCCATATTTTCATTACAGTCCTGTTTTATCCCCATCTCATGGGTACTCTAGTCCCCCGCAAACAACACCCTTTAGCGGCTAATTGCGGAGGCGTCTCCATTGCGACGTAAATCTCGATACCCACTTAACGCCCTGATTTGTATCGAAATTATCGCCTTTACTTTTTATCTATTCGGGGGCAGATTTTATTTAGCGAGTTCGACGGCCATTGAGATGTTGATAAGGCATTTTATTTCTTTTATAAAAGCTTATTGAAATATTTAGGTCCTTATTTTAAGTATGAAACATAAATAAGTTATAAAGTTTCGTAAAGAAAACATCGATTAAAGACTGTCGCAAACACAGGCGGGCCGCACCGTACGACCTACTTTTTACAGAAGAAAAAATCACCACGTATCTCACATTTTATATGAACTTATGAGCAATGCATCCTATTTTTGGTCTTTATTTGGGCAGACTAAATAACTAGAAATAAAAAACATTTAAGAAAGATAGTTAAATAAACAAGTCATAGCACTGCGTAGAGCGTAGCAGAGTCGTAGACCTTAGGAGGTCCGTCTATGCGGTCTAAATCTCACCCTGGTGTCACTGAACATCATGCACGGAACACGGCATTATTTAAAATTGCTTTTATGCCTTTTTTCTTTTAAAAATAATAAAGCCCAAAATATACGTCCAGAAACTTGTTACGCGCTTAATCCACAACAAGAAAATAAGAGAAAATGGCGGGAAAGTGAAAAATGCTCCGCAAACCTGATTGCAATCCGCCGCCGGCCACAGACGGACAGATTGAAATTATGCACTCCTAGATTAGATTGAATTCAGTTTGATACCTTTTTAGTTACCCTCTTTAGCTGTACACTTTAGCTGGCTAAATAGGCTGCGAATAATTTTTTGTAGGCTATAAATATAAACAACGCAGTAAGAAGACGAGCTAGACGCTATCCTGATGGTAAGAGATAACGCTGCCCATAATTAGAACAGTGCTACCGAGTGCATTGCGCCAACACTTCTTACTTGAGAGTCATAAGATGTTAAGACTCTTCAGCCCAGTAATTTCACTGGCTACAGTGCCCAGCAATGTTTATGAAGCATTGGCACAGCAATATTTATGTTTATGAAGCGGTCATTAGTTTGTTTCCTTTGAAGGTTGGTCATTTTTGTCGCTGATTATATAGTCATTCAAAGTGAAGCTATTTAAAAAAGTGTACCTCTCAGTTTTTTTATTTTGATTAAAAAAGACGATTAAAATAAAAAGACGATAACGCTTGCCTGTTATAAGTATATTAATTGTACAGAAACATATACGGGCTGTAGCTCATAGTGGAAATACAAAACGTTCTTTTTATTTCATCAGCTGTATTATATGTATATATATGGGTAATTAATAATTAAATTTAAGTAAATATTTAAAATATAGACTTCAAATCTACGAATCTCTCCTAAAACTAAAAATCTTGTGTCACAGTGTTCGTTCGAAACGGACTTACCGGATTTTTATAATTTTTTTCGTGATTCTTAAAATAGAATGCAAATAAATTGATAAGCACACAAGATGATAATAATATACAAAGCAAAAAAAATAAACAACATAGGATAAATATTTATAGAAAAAAATTACATCCTGCCGCAAAAAGGTACCATCTCAACATGTGTGGATCTTAATTGACCTACGCTGGTCTAAAATATCTTAGTCGGTGTAAGAAAAATCTAGAAAAAGCTCGTTAACTAAAAAATAAATAAATTTTAAAATAATAAATAAATAAAAAATAGTCTTCATAAATCTCAATCATGACGTAACTGAATATGGAGATCGCAAGGGCTCTCACAAGCAACACAATAGACAGCTGCAGTGACTGTGAAATTTGTCGATTTACCCGACCATTTGCTGGAGATATAGTCTAGATATCTATTACTAGCTTAAGCTCGCGGCTATGCCCGCATGGATATATCCTATCTAAACGAAGGAAATGTCATTAAAATTTCTAGGTATGTTCAAAGAAACTTTTTTTTAAAAATTAAAAAAAAATCTCAACGTAACGCTTTCAAAATATATAATTCGCCGTTTTGTGGTGGCGGCCAAAATAGATTTTAAATTTAGCGTAGTGTAACAAAAAAGTTAGCTCCAACATTCCCAATACCAAAAGTTAAAGCTTCATCAAAAATCCAGCCTTTTCTAACAAACCAAAAAGTAACCCTTTACAACTAACATTTTTACCATTTCCTCAATCATATAGACGGAGGACACAAAAGTAATCGGGAATCGAACCCGGACCGTGAGCCATTCTGATTCCGCGAGCATCGTGACGGACGCTCGGGGCGGCGCAAACAAATAACCCTACACTCACTACAGAAATCGCTATGATTGAAAGCGAGGGCGCATTATGTGTGGTGAAAGCAATAGGAAAGTTTCAAAAGCCATAGCAGGAAGACGCAATCATTCTACAGATGCATTCGTTTTGTGCCTTTCGGTTATAGAGTTATATTATATGTGCCATCCTCATTTCGCTATTTTAACGGTCAAACTTCTTAAAGAAAATATAATTTAAATTTATAATTTCAAAAACAAGCGGATGTAGCTTTTCAGACGAACACTTCGCGCGCACCTCGCACAGCATTTGTGTAAAGTGGAGCGTGTCAGTTTAAAATTGTTAAGAATTTATTATGTTTTTTTAAGAATCTATATTATAGCAATCAAATTCATTGATACGAGTTTAGTTTCTATAGGTTCCTACTTAGCTACCTATATAGTTTTATTTAAAATTATTTTTTATTTGCAACTATGGCTCAAACAGTCTGATTTTCAACGTTTAGGTGGCTTACATTTTTTTATTATTACAGCGAGATACAGAGCTAGTACATTAACCTTAATAATGTCATAGTTTTGACCAGTCAGCACATAACCATAGCATCTATGTCCATCAGCACACGCAATCCGGCCGCATCACGGACGCCGGTCACGTGCTCAGCAGCGCAACACAAAGGCGTCAAATTTGCACGTCGCCACTCCGTTTACGCGACGTACAGCATTCATCGTATTCACACGATGTATACGAAAAATTGCCATTATAGACCCGTCGCCATGACACCCCCAGTGTTGCCATTGTCCCGGTATTTTCGGACGAAACTCCGGTATGAATGCTGATTGTTTAAGTTTGGAATGTGATTTGTAAAGGCGAAAATCATTATAAATATGCTTAATCACTTACTGACTGATCAAGCATAAAGACCTATTTAAATCTGAGCGATATTCGCTACGGCGGGCAGTAGCGATACAAAAGTAAATAGAAATATTTCGCTCTATCCAGCAGTAGCGAATATCGCCCAGCTTCCGCTTAAGTTTGAACAGGCCTTGATCACTTAATTACAATGATGGACCTAATCATAGGTAGGTAATAAACAAGTGAAATTTTAAAAAAACTTTTTATAAACAAGCTTTTATTATTATTACCATAAAGTACTCGTCAAGACGAAACAAATGAGCCCAAACTCGATGGGGTTACGTCGTTTTATTACGGAGTTCCTATGACCACCTCCCAGCTCCATCATCAGATCAGCTCCATGTCATAATAATATTGCATTGTCATCCAATTTATGCTTGCATGCAAAATTTCAGCTCAATCGGACACCGGGAAGTGTGTCAAATTTAAGTTGCAAGATTTGATTACAGACAGACAGACGGACAACAGACAAGTGAAGGTAAATAAAAGCTTGTAATAAATGAAGTCGATAATTTGGGGTGTTTGGACTTTAATAAAGCCCTCAACAAAACTGCTAAAGCCAATCCATAGATATCAAGACTTAAATATCCAGGGGGTGATTCTTGATTGAATTCATCTCAAAGCGACACCAAAGCGAGTTGGGTATAGAGAACCCACACGCAGGGCCTTATTGCCTTGTACCTTGCAATGGTTACTATAAGGCGACAAAAATAAAATATTCTTAGAGACATAGACCAGCAAAGTATAAAGTTGTTTGTAATTTTAGAGTAAAAAAAGTCTTCTACTTATTATAACTTATTGACTCCGTATTGCTTATATTATGACTTATTGAGTATTCCTAAGACAAAGTTCCACAGAACAGTTTTATTTGCTCTTACGTCTACAATAATCTTTGAAGAGGAAGCGGTTGACGATACGATACGATAGTGTCACACAAAGAAGCTTATTTCCGCTCTGACTGTACCTACAAAAGGCAACAATGGCTTTTCTACCCTTTGTATAAAAGTTAAACCATTTTAAACCTTATTTTGATAGTATGAAAGTCGGATTTGAAACGGACGGGTGTGGTAGTGTTTGTATAAGTGAATATCGAAGAAAATAAAAACTGAACAAATATCGTGATAAGGTTTTATAAGGGCGCGAGGTCGACAGTCAATGACGGGTGTGAATGCGCTGATTATGCACCACAGTAGGGTCTTGTAAATTTTTGCCTACAATTAGCAAGCATCTGTGAGGATTTGCGACATCAAAATTAGGCACTTTCTGGGTTTTTGATTGCCCAGGTCCTGCTTTCTGGCTGCTGTCTGGCTATTATCATGACAACCTTTTAAATAATGTAAAGTGTGTGTGTTTTAATAATGTAATCTACACTTTTACAAAGTATCAAAATACGTATAATTACTTACCGAGATATCATAACAATATGTATAATCTAGACACGCAGTAGCGTGTCAAGTCAAGTTCAAGTAGTATAATAAACATGAATCATTCAATAGATATCTAAGATATTATAGTGGAAGTCACAAAAATACAAAAGAAGCCGATCTAACTATATGTACTTAACTATAACTACTAGGTACATATTTGAAAAAAACAATCCCTAACGATTACCTACATCACACTTCACATTTTTCAATACACCAACAGTCAACAGTCACTTCTGTACATCACTCTTCTTTGCAGAACGGAAGAGCGCCGGCAAAAACCGACGTCGAGCGATAACACCAGACAATAGCACCTAGTGTATTTAACAATGGTTCGTTTGTGACGATTCTTCGCATAATAGCGGGGTGCAAAACGCTCTGTAATTCGATAGAGGCCGCCTTTATTGCGAATTGTGGGCGTGTAATTGAGTTAGTGCCTACGTGGTGTTTTGGACCTTCTGTTTGTTTTGTTTATTCTTTCGGTAATTAGCTCTTTGTCTTGAGATGAGCTTTGTGCCTCCTGTATGTTTTGGCGTTTAGAATTTAATTTAAATAATCCATACAAATTGATCCACTGATTCATTCAACGATTTTCTAAGATCACCTACACTACACACCGATAATTATAACACATTTTGTAAATTCTTGTACCCATGCAATAGAGTTTCTGCTATTTCGATTATACTAGGAAGAACGTGGCATGTTATTTAAAAACCACATAACGTTTTTCCATTTTTCAAGTCCAGTCCTTTCTACGAAGATCATCATTGTATTGTGTCGCCGTCATTTTACATACATATTATGATGCTTTTTAGACTAGAATCATTGCTATAATATAATAATTTGAAAAAATTGTCTTTCGCTGATTATAAAGAGTACACGATTGACGATTGCGCTGTTCACTTTACCACTTCTGCTTATCAAAAACAGTTGCATCATAAAGCCAAGTTTTTTCAACATTTCGGTCAGCAGCATCAAAACCTAAGTCTTCCATTGTCCTGAGCTAAGTCGTTCCGCGCGAAGGGCCGGCGTCGCTTCGATTAACGCGAGGATCCTCACAAAGAGTTCATAAGCATACGCGGAGCATAATCGGATGAAGGCATAAAAGTCCCGGCGCTCCCGTTGTATCGTGGTGTTTGAATGTAGAGGTGGCAACACTGGATGTGACGTTTTTAAGCTTATCTTTTATTTGGGATTTTATTATTATAACGATTGACTACGATCTCGCATGATGTTAAGCGGCTATAATAGGTGGTAGCAGATTAAACCTAGAAGGCGGGATAAATCCCTCCCTGGCTTGTTAAATCTTATACCTACTCTAAGGCCATTAAAACTCCACTGACATGACTATGAATGTAAATCTATTCCAATCACGGAAACCTTCCAACGAACAAACCTACCATTTTTCATTCCCAATCAAAAAGTTTTTAGTTGCGGTCTTCACAATTAGTAGAGCTCCTAACTCCCGTCTATAATTATAATGTTATTACAGAAATACATCAAAGGAACAACATCAATTATATTATCAACGCTTAAAATACCTTCATCAGCCTTCTAAATCAGTAAAATATAACGTATCCAGTAACGGACAGAGCTTGGTAGCAGATACAACAGCAGCGTCCCACAAAGTGACCAAGTCACGGCACACTGCCTCTGAAAAGGCCGCCTAGTATGAATAAAAAGGCATATATTGAGCCCGATCCGCTTAGCTTCTGAAGCTTTGCCGCGATTATCTTACTGAATAGGACTTACATGAGCTTAGATATATAAGCTACTCGTATTATAATAATATTAAAAATACTTTGTAATGCAAATCAATGAAAACATTTTTTTCCTGTGTAAAATTACTTATAGGTAAGTGGCACTTCGTCAGTTTGTTCAGTCCCTTTAATTTCTATATATTCTTTCTGAAATTTCCAGTGCACAGCACCGGTTTCTACCTTCACCGTGGAAGCCGTTCGCTTGTGGAACAATCTCCCTGTGGAGATAAGACGCGCTCCATCACTAGCTTCTTTCAAACACAGAATCAAAGCTCACTTCCTTTCACTATCTAATATATAAAATTCTCGTGTCACAGTTTTTGTTGCCATACTCCTCCGAAACAGCTTGACCGATTTTGATGAAATTTTTTGTGCTTATCCGGTATCTATGAGAATCGGCCAACATCTATTTTTCATCCCCCTAAATGTTAGGGGTAGTCCACCCCTAAATTTTTATTTTTATTTTTTAGACAAAATTTTTAATTTCTATTTTTTTATGATACAACATACAAAAATACATACAATCCTCAATTTTCACCCTTCTACGATCAACCCTTATTTTTTAATAGCCATTTTAGTAATTTAATCATTTTTCCTCCCCGGTCGAAAACTGATCAATCGTCATTTAATTAGTTATCCCCGCCAGATGTCTACAGGTGTCACTTCTGACCCAGTAAACAGCACGGAGTAGGGATGAGAACGAAGCCGGTCTCCTTTCTTTCTCACTCCCTACACAGTTGTCGGCCATCATTATTGTTTATGTATCAAGTGTAGTAGTAACGTTGACAATTATTATTTTGCTATCTCAGTGTAACTCTCATATTAACTTTTAATCATTCCTATTTTGTCAATAATAATTAAATTATCAATTTTGAGTGTATTTTGCACGATTAGTTAATCAAGTGATTTTATAACCTCAAAAGTACTCAACACGTGACAAGAGGTTTCAATAACAACAGATTTTGTGTTGTAAGTATACTTTTTTTTTATTTATATCGAAAATGTTGTTGATCTTATAAAAATGTAATTTTAATTTAATTTTATTAAAAAAATGTAATTGAACAATTAAGATTTTCATAGTTTCCAAAAAATCAATCATTATGAATCTTTATTTTGAAATGTCAATGGAAATATTGGTTGTATGAAAAAATTATAAGAGACAATGTTTTCATAAAATTTAATTTTTTACTTTTGTTTGAAAATTTTTTTCTTAAAATAATGCTTATTTCACGCATATACCACATTCTTACATACATACAATATACACATTCTAAAATACATACATACTTCCAATAAGTAAGCTATTTTTTGTCTACACTAGAAATTACTAGGAAATTATTTATATGGCAAAACAACGTTTGCCGGGTAAGCTAGTAATATCTAAATATGTATGTATATGTGTATTTATTAATAATTATGTATTGTAATATTTATTTTTAGTATATTTAATATTTAGTACCTATATTTATTATACACTTAATATTATAGTCCCATTATTCTCTATGTATTGTAAGCTATAATATAATGTTTCTCTGTTTTCCTATATATCTTTAAAACCACCGTCATTCTAAAAAACTTGTATTTTTCCTTTCCTGCTTGGTTGTCTGGAAGAGATCGCTATTAGCGATAAGTCCGCCAATTGTAACATTGCTTAATTGAAATGTACTTTTTAATGTTAATTGTTTTCTTTGTTGCAATAAAGACTTATCTATCTATCTTTCCTTGTTTAGATGTCCGGAAAACTTCGCAATAAACTGAAAACTCAAACTCAAAATTCATTACCAATTTAAATAGGCTACAATGGAGCACTTTTGCAAGTCAATTTTACATTTTATTTTAACATTCTACCGCTCATTCGCGAGGCACCATTATGAGAAGAACGAGCAAGAAACTCATAGGGATTGCTTTTTTTAACAATGTGTTTACAATGTTTATCTTGGTTACATAATTTATTTACAGGTGGTTGCAGAGGTTTCCAGGCATCTTTGTCTTCTATGTATTGGCTAATTTTATAATAGGCTTTCTTTTGTAATATGTCTTTAAAGTAATAAGCCATAAGACTGCCAATTGTAACACTTTGTACCCAAGTATGTCTACTTGCTACCTAATTTACTAATCATTAAATAAATGATTATTAAGACAGCGACATATTATCAATAATTATTAAACAGGCATTGAATTTCTGGAAACGAATTTAGTTTAGACATTTTGTCCCTTTATTTCTTCAAAGTATAGGTATAAATTAGCTAATCGCACACAAAAGATTTTCGTTACGCCACAAACAGCAATATAGATCTGGTTTCCCAAAGAATAGGGACATAAATAATAGCAGTAAATAAGAGTAAAATATTGAAAAGTGTCATAGCGGGTAGAAAGGCGCGCGAAACTTTATATCCTCGGGTTTCCGGACGCCGCCGCGCCAAAATGGCAGAACGGATATTCGTGTGGATCGAGTTTTGGAATAAAAAGAGCCGTGTCATAGACAAAAAACATATTGCGATAATTTATTCTCTTTTTTCATATCCTTTTGAAAAAAAGTTCCTTTTTCTAATCAAATGGATAACTTAGATCGGGTTAGTGAAATTATGGCGCCCAACGTGGGGCCCAATAAAATACATATTTAGGTATTCTAGATTGTTTAAATAATATAATAATTATCCGTTAGAATGATTGTAAAGATAAGTAAGTATACAGTTATATTAATTAATTAATAAAACATTAGTGCCTAAAGAAAATGGCGCCCAACATGGGGCACCGTTTATAGTCGTTACAATAATATCAAATAAGAAAAAAAAATCATATTATAATTCAACAAATCTCAGCCCATTGGTGATAGTGGAAACATGGCCCGAGGCTACGGCTTATCCCTGTGTTTCGAGTTCCGAGCATATTGATTTCTTTACTTTTCTTTGCAACCCAAAGCGAAACATTTTTATTCCTATTTCTTTACCATTCACATACCGCTCTCCATCCAAATTTCATTTAGATGATACTCCTATGCGAACAGATTTAACCGAAAGCTCCAAAACTGTAATGATTTTTTTCTTTTATTTTAAGTTTGGATTATGTAACAAAAATCATTTGCACTTAAAACAAAACGTTATTATCTATGCCCCATTCGTTGGCCGGAACCGCGGGGAGCTCGCGGAAGATTTGAAATTGGACCCAAATAGGCGTTAAATGGCGGCGTGCGCTGTCATAACGACATTTGCCGTTCATCAGCGGGCGACGGGCGAAACAGCATCTCCGTTTGGTGCACGTTTTATTAGCGTAAGGAATAGCGGGGCACGAGGCACACTCACTCGGAAATTGAGATTTGCATCGGCGAATATACCGGCCGGTGATTGCATTTTCTTTGGAACTGCAGCGTCATTTAATTTTGCTGGGAGGCTGAAGCGCTCGGGTTAGCTAAATTTGCGCTCTGTCTGTGTAAATTTTAGCATAAGACTGGCTCAATTTAGAGCAAGTGCTAATTGAATATGGCAAGTGAACCGGCTGAAGGTATACCTTGATGAATGACTTTAAATTTTAGTCAGATTCATCATACAGACCTACGTTACTTGAAAATCACTTTTCCCATAAAAGCTTTTACGACCAGTACCTACCTAGTATATACGTGTCATTAAAAGGCATTTTATTCGTGCAGGTATTTAATTTGTAGATCATTATCGTCAGCCCATATCATCCCACTGCTGGGCAATGGCCTTCTCTTCTGAGTGCCATGTATCTCTGTCCTGAGCAATTTGTTCATAAGTAAACATTTAAACCGTAGCTCGTGACCTAAAATAAAATTCAAATGAATCACATTGAGAATGGAATCACAATTCGTGTGATAAAGGCGAATTCTCTGGCAGCCATCACCCAACCTCATTACTTTTCATATAAAAACGTGGCGGCGCGAGGTTTTCTTATAAATTTCATTACGTGCCGATCGATCCTCCACCTCCGTCTCGAATGTGGCTTCTACTACGAGTGGTACAAGGAGAGAGTCTAATGGCTGTTTATGAATTGGTAAAAAAATCTTATTCTATCAATAAAATTAAACAAAAAAATTAGAAAAAGCAAGAATAGAGAAAATAGGCAGAGAGTTAAGAAAGTTAAAGTGTGTGTTTTTTAAGTTTAGTAATTTGAGAATAATGGTTATGTCTAAGTGTGCTATAAATCTAGGTACCAATGATCTAGCCTAGTTGTGTAAAGTATGATAGGTAATTCACCTATTTGTTTCCTTTTTTATTCGACACTAGCAAAATACTTATATACAAGCCATAACGGTTTGTTGCTAATTAAAAAAAGTCACTTAGCAAAATTATTTTATGTCATTTAGTCAGGACTGATTTTATTTTGACCTTTTTCATAAAGATGTGAAGCGTTTTATAATAACACTTTATGTGCTTCAAAAGACGATAAATCTGAAAAACTTGTAACGGAAAACGTCTCTACCTTACTGGAATTTCAATTTGTTTTCAATAGTTCACGGCATTTGGTTTCGATGGCGGGATACACCTTCGCGACAATTTAATTTGAACAATATAATACATAATATACGCTTCCGAATGACATCAGATGTTTTTTTAAAGATACTAGGTACATAGATTATGGCTTTGATGTTGGTGAAAAAGTAAATTTATAACAGGTTTTTTTTTATTATAGATTGACCACGATCTCGCCTGATCTTTAACGAAGATGCAGCCGTAGATGGTAACAGACTAAACCTAGAAGGCGTGAAAAATCCCTCCTTGCTTACGTCATAATACTTATTTGTTTTCATACCAAATTATATCCAATCAGCCGTAACTGCGCGTTAATAGTTCAATCAGTCAGCAGTTTACTTTTATTGGTACAGAAACTAAAATATATCACGTTTACGTGCACCTTTTCTTAAAAAATCTATGGGTGTTTTTTTCTAACCAGTATTAAAATACCAAAATAATTGAAACGAAAGCAGAATGACATCTAATGGTATTAAAAAGTTGATTATAGGACAAATTGATGGCAAACGTCGCCGCTCTAAATGCCACTCCAGCAAGTCAACAAGCCGAGCCGAGGAATTAAATAAAGTGGAAATTAAGTAATTTACCTGTTTTATTTACTGAGAAAATTGTACGGTGATGTCATAAATAAAATTAAAAGAAAATTGATTGTTGTTTAGTGGTGACTTTCTAATGACATTTATTTATTCTTAGAAACTCTTGATGTTGAATACTTATTATTTACATGTGTTTTTGCTACCTAATCGCAACGCATGTAAGTTATGTTAGTAGATACATTTGTTATAAAAATTGTAACGGTAAAAAACTCATATCTTTATAATTCAAAATGCATTCATTCCAATATGCACTAGGCAACAGTTACTATATATGAATATTATATACTTTGCAAGTTATTTTTAAAATAATAATTAAGCTCTATTTTAGGACTACCCCTTAGATCAAATTATATCCGGATATAATATTTGATCTAAACTCTACCCATTCCGATATTGCATCTCTACGAAAAACCGGGTACAGTATTCTACGTAAAAGTACACGTACCTATTCATTTAAACACAAAAGCTTTGATTTTTTTTAATTGACATCCAAGCCAATTTTTAAAATTTTATTTTACAAATTTAAAGAGAGAAAAAAGTTATGTGTTAATCAGCTACAAAATGACGTCATAATAAGATTTTACCTAATTTTGCTACCAATTTGATCGAAAAATGACATGCAACCTAAAGTCCCCTCCCTAAACCACAGCTTAATTATCAGTTGACACCAGTGTTGCCAGACGAATAATTCTCCCGGTCTGTTTGCGTAACACCGAACTCAGATTAAGCGGGCGATAAATAAATACTTAACGTTTTAATCCATTTGCCGGAGACGATCTAATTCAGTGATATAAGAAATAGGAAGAAAGGAACGCCACAATGAAGATCGTGACTATTGAGAGGAATGAACTTGATACTTTAATTTTTGTATGAATTCTTGAAAACTCTCTCTTTCTGGACATACATATTTATTTATTTACGTTGGCATCGTCTTCCAATACTTTGTACTTCCTTTACATAAAAAAATCACTTAAGTCCATATAAAATATATGTATATATATGTCGGGACAGGATAGCGTAGCGCTTAGCGTAGTAACCTATAATGTGTCACTGTCACACTATTGTCGCCATTCTGGATCCCCTCAAGCATGGTTTACAACGTAGATATAACGGGCGAGGAGAATAAGAATCACTCAACAATAAGATCACTTTTATTTCACTTGCAGACAGTTACATTACAATGTGAATAAGGATGATATTACACTACTCAGTATTACACAATATTAACGGGGACCGAGTGTTCCGCAAAGCTACGAACGCTTCGATAACTAATTCGATACCCAAACCGTATAGTGACCGTCCCAGTCACCCTTCGGACATAACGTCCGTCCGAGGTGCCGTCCCGAAGTAAAGTGACCGTCCCAGCCGCCAGCCAAACGTAAAGTGAGTCTCCGTCGTCTACACAGCTCAATATAATACCTCACGCCCGTCCGCCCTACCGCTCGCTCACAACAGCGCCCCTAGCGGACGACCGTGCAACTACTCGATTTTCATTGGCTAACGTCACTTCCCGTCACTCCCCTTTACTTGTCAACCGATCATGAAAATGCGATGTTGCCTGCGTTACACAAGAGATGGCGCCACTTCCGTCTCTGGTCCACCGAATTTAACTATGTGGCGTCTAAACTAAGTAGCTATAATCTAAGCTGCCGATACGGCCTTCCTGACGCTCGCACGTCCTCGGGCGATCTTCTTGCAGAGCGAACTCTCGCAGGGTGAGCTCTCCCAGCGCGATCTCACTGCACATCTATAACAAAAGGACACCATGTTAATTGATTCCACATTCCACCGCTCGTTCATCCTGACATAATTATCCTGACATAATATCCTGACATAATTCTTTCAAAAGTGACAGATAATTGAGGCTCTCATTAAAAAATATACCCCAGCGGCTTAGTATGCCATCAAGTTCGGTTGTGACACGCGACAGCTCAAAACTCAAGATGCACCAGCAGTACAGACCGGATAAAAGTGTCTCTTCGATCTACAGCCACCGCAGCAGCTAGTAGGGTTCGACCCAGATCACAAAATCCTTTCGACTGACTCTGGACTCACTGCACCAACAATAGCCCGGATAACAGAGTCCCTTCGATCTACGGCAACCGCAGCAGCCAGTAGGGTTCGACCCGGACCCCTGCATCCTTTCGACTACTCACTATGCGCTCACCGCATCAACAATAGCCCGGATAACAGAATCCCTTCGATCTACGGCAACCGCAGCAGCCAGTAGGGTTCGACCCGGATCTCTGCATCCCCTCGACTATTCACTATGCACTCACCGCATCAACAGTAGCCCGGATAACAGAATCCCTTCGATCTACGGCAACCGCAGCGGCCAGTAGGGTTCGACCCGGATCTCTGCATCCCCACGACTACTCACTATGCACTCACAGCATAACAATAGCCCGGATAACAGAGTCTCTTCGATCTATAGCTCCCGCAGTAGCCCATAGGGTTCGACCCAGACATCTGAATCCTTTCGACTATCTCACAACACACATCGAACAGCCGTGTCACCTCCAACCGCAACTGATCACACCACTTTGTCTAGGTGAACAAGATAATTTGCTATCGACTACCGAAAAAAGGCTACTAATTCAAAATTTTTTTTTTTTTTTTTTGGTTTTGTTGGTTTGGTTTGGTTTGGACCTCTATCTCTTGTGGTGACTGGCTACTAAACATAAAAGGCGATACAAATCCTTTCTCTCTCCCCCCCCCTTTTTTTTTTCTCTCCTCCCCCCTTTTTTTTTCTCTCTCCTCCGCACACTCAGAACGACCGCGCGTCACACGACCACACGCGCTGATGCTCAGGATAGCGCGCCATGTAACCTTACACGCACCGATGCTCAGGCCAGCACATCGCACGACCGCACGCGCTGCTTGACGTCACTCATCTGTAATAAAGATACCACAGCACAGAATTTCGTTTCCTTTACCTGACTCAATCCTAATCTCAATCATAATGTAAGCCTAAGATCTCTGAATATCGTATTATACCGGTACACAAACCGATGGCATTAAAATTGCAATTTTTCAATAGTGCACCTAACCTAACTCAAACCTAACCTCATTTATTGTAATCAGTCTAAGACTAAAAACTCAGAATTTCTTATTTTACTTCCATTAACACAACGCGAGGGCCTAATTAATTATCAGATAACACTTCTAAGCTTTGTTCTAAGCTGACTACACTGCGAGCCATGTTCAACTATTTACAAAAAAAGTGAGGGTAGGTAATTAGCATTGAGCGACATTAAAACTTAGCTCAGGCATCAAATTCTCCACTACCGCTCATCGCACACTAAAATGCTACTACAAGAGTAGACAAAACAAGCTACGGTTACGTAGTCTGCAGTAGGCATGAACAAAAAAATCATGGAATCGACTCACCAAATAATGTTCATCGCTGATACGGCGGATACAGCGTCGCAGGTCACAGCGCAGCAGACTCAGCACGCATGCATACACGCACGTATGCACGCACGCAAGCAGGAACAGGCGCGCACACATGAGCGCCGGCAAAAACGCTCCACTGCATGTCACTGTAATCAATGCAACCAAGAATTAGAACACACGCGCAGACAGCGGGTTAAACGCTGCTCGTAGCACACAGATCGCGCAGACATAACGCGCGGACACGACGTGTAGATGGCGTAGACATCGCGCAGACACAGCGCGCATATCGCGTAGACATCTGTGCAAACACAGCGCGCAGTTCGCGCACTCAGCACTCGCAACAGGAAAAGCCAGGCGCGGCGAACAAGGCAGGCAAACTGAAACATTCAAAAAAACATGTTAATTCTTTCACCGTTCTTTATCCCACTTCTGATGTCGGGACAGGATAGCGTAGCGCTTAGCGTAGTAACCTATAATGTGTCACTGTCACACTATTGTCGCCATTCTGGATCCCCTCAAGCATGGTTTACAACGTAGATATAACGGGCGAGGAGAATAAGAATCACTCAACAATAAGATCACTTTTATTTCACTTGCAGACAGTTACATTACAATGTGAATAAGGATGATATTACACTACTCAGTATTACACAATATTAACGGGGACCGAGTGTTCCGCAAAGCTACGAACGCTTCGATAACTAATTCGATACCCAAACCGTATAGTGACCGTCCCAGTCACCCTTCGGACATAACGTCCGTCCGAGGTGCCGTCCCGAAGTAAAGTGATCGTCCCAGCCGCCAGCCAAACGTAAAGTGAGTCTCCGTCGTCTACACAGCTCAATATAATACCTCACGCCCGTCCGCCCTACCGCTCGCTCACAACAGCGCGCCTAGCGGACGACCGTGCAACTACTCGATTCTCATTGGCTAACGTCACTTCCCGTCACTCCCCTTTACTTGTCAACCGATCATGAAAATGCGATGTTGCCTGCGTTACACAAGAGATGGCGCCACTTCCGTCTCTGGTCCACCGAATTTAACTATGTGGCGTCTAAACTAAGTAGCTATAATCTAAGCTGCCGATATATATATTTTTAAAATTATATCTAGGTACCTACTTCAATTCATTACTTCGCTTTATGGTATTTTTTCTAAGGTGGTCTTTGTTTAATAAAATGGTATATCTTATTTATAAATTCGCGTTCAAAACCTATTTTATTTAATACATTTTAGTTTCAATTATCACACAATAATTAATTCTCGTAGAGTGAAATACTTGTAATTATTGCAATTTTGATAGTTTCCTACTTATTCACAGAAGATTAAGAAGTAAAGTATCAAGACTGGTCAAGTAACAGTGATCGCCTCCAGCTGCTATTGTATGGAAGCCACAATTCTTGAGTAGGCGATTAATTACTTCACATCTTGAGGAAGAATTACTTTATTCTAGCAAATTACTATGTGACTACATGTTTATATACGAATGCAATAAATAAGTTACATCTATGTGCTTTTTTAATATTTTTGATAGAAAATATCTTTAAATAATGGCGCCCAACGTGGGGCACTTAAAATTTTATATATACAGAATTCAATAATAATGTACAGGTAAGACAATTTTAATAGCTTTATATTAAAATGAAAGTTACATTTTATTAAAACAAAGCAATAAACAAAAGCAAAATGTTCAATTATAAATAAGTAAAAGATATACTGTCGCCCAACGTGGAACACTAAATGAAAAGTCTTCAATAAATCACTAGTTACACTAAAGCTAAATGAAACCATACTCTTGCTTCCACTTTAAAGAGAAAATTTTCTTCCAAGAATAAGAAGTAATAAGCAGTTTTCTTTCGCGCCAAAATTGTCTGCCATAATAGCGTCGGCGGTAAGATAGCGCTCTCGCCATAAAAAGAGATAAACGACATTATTCTCTATTATTTTTACACTTTACAAAGGCAATGTGTGCACCTGCCTTTGTCTCTTTCTAACCCGTTTGTGGTGCCGTCTGGAGGAAAAACAAAAATGTTTCCCCCTCTCACCTCCTCCGCTAATGTTCGTTTCGTTGCAAGGAGAGCGGGCAACCTTAATAATGTGCTTTAGAACTTAATACATGTCAATTAAAATTTTATTAAAATTCGAGTCCACTTGAATGTGTAACGGCTTTATTAATATTTTAATAATGCTCACGTTTCATTATATTATAATCTCTTAATTTTCTTTATGAGTATACTAAAAAAGAAAATTCTTCTGCGAGATTGTTGATTTAAGTGTTCTAATTACTTTTCTAAACGGCAATAATGTTACAAGTATGAGACCTCACAAGAACTGTGAAATCTTTACGAAACCGAATTGATAATGCCATAAAATAGACATAAAAGCGTAAATAGGCTACAAAAGAATTTATTGCTCGAGAGTGTGAGTGCGACCTCTTTGTTGTCATTGTGTTGCCATTCTGCGGCTACAATGGCGCGCTGTTTTGGCGGGAGAAAAAGGCGGGAATGGCGTTATCATCGGGCGCCATTACGGGTGGCTTATCAGCGTCGCTTCCGCGGAAGACTTCGCCCCTTTTTCTTTTACGGCCACGTCTGGAGCGCTCAGGTGGAGATAGCTGCTCTACGGGCTTGTTTCTAAGACGTTTTGTTTTACATTTTGCTGATTGATATCTCTGTGACCTTTTGTAATGTTGTTTCTTGCGATTTTGTTTTATTTAAACAAGTGACGGAGGTTTATTGTGACGTATGTATTAGGAAGAATATATACACATGAAAAATATGTAAAGCTTATAATTTGTTTTGCATCACATACTGCAGCATTGAACAAAATTGAAAAAATCCTCTTTCATATTCGTGGTCGCAGTTCTAAGTAGGTACACATTCCCATTCTCTGCCCCAAAAAAATCAAATTTCAATCTAAACTAACTAGCACTTTTCTCATTAATAAGTCAAAATTATCGAACAAAGTGAAGGTCCCTTCATTACGGCGCCTCCTTGTTCAGCACAAACGGTGTCCGTGCGTTAAATGCTCACTAAATACTCCATTGGAGTCGTGAAAATGAAATATAAAAAGTGCTTTCAATAAACAGGATCATTAGGGGTGCGGGTGAAGGGCGGCGGGGCGCTGAATGAGCTAATTAAGGCGGCAAACGAAAGAAAACCCGAAGAAAAGCTGAGAAAACTCGGGAAAACAAGAATATTCCGGGGACTGGGCAGGGACGAATCCAGGGGTGCGGCGCGACTTATAATATAATTTATCGTTTTAAGTTTTTGCGTCGATCTTCAAAAAATAAAACTACTTATATCTATGAATGGGTTTTTTTAATTGATTACTTAGGTACTATAATAATTAGTAAAATCATAGGATGTGTTTCTCCTTGATTATTTTTATTTAATTCCTACACTAGCCCCTAGTAAACATTTCTCAAAGCTATTTATAAAAGCCCATAGGTACAGAAAATGTGCTTACATTAGATATGTTATTTAGCTTTATCAGGTGACTCGTTTATTAAATTATGTGCGTGTTAACAATATAAATAATTATAAGCAATAAAATAAAATAAACGTAAGCAGGTAGATATCCACTTACCTACTTATAGATACCTAATGAAAAAGGAATATAAGAAAAAGGAATAGGTCATGGACTTAGGCACAGGAAAAATCTGTAAATCAAATGAGAATTTTCCAATTTTCCGCCTCGCCCAGATCCAGCCCTGTCTCAAGACAGGGTCCGCGCTCGCTCTGAATGGCCGACTAACAAACTCTTTCACAAAAACACAATAATTACTGAAGGCGGAATAAAAAGCGTTTTCTTCACAAGCGACTTGATTCCACCTTAGCACCACTTCACTTTATTACGTTTTGCTCACAACTCACAAAGAGCTTTTATTCATTTTAATAAAGGATTTTTAACGCTGACTGTTATAAAAATTTTACGGGTTTCGTCGCTGTCTGTGAAAAGTGAAAATTTTCATTGAGATATTTTACATACTACCTACATTAAAGAATAGGATAAAGAATAGTGTGCAAAATAAGTAATTACCTGCAGATTATGTTTGTAGATGATAAGGTACATTATAATATATTAAAAGGTATTACCTATATTATTAAGTGGTTAACAAAAAAAAAACAAATAAAAACTAAAGGACCTCTAGGGTAGAACTATAGGTATCTCTACCTTTAACCATAATAATATACTTAATTATAATAATATCATGAAAATGATAAGGGCAATTTTAATTACCTTTTAAGAAGTAGGTAGGTACCTCCTGGGTAGTTAAGTACCTTCTATAGGTAGGTACAACTTTTTTACGTAGTACGTCACAGTATGTGTACAAAATTTAAGCACTAATTACTTATGTTACCGTTACGTAGGTACATGGGCACCTATAGCTTTTGAAAGTGTAACAAATCACCCCAGACGGAACCTAAGCTAATGAATCTCGTAAGTTATCTCCGCCCCGCACTGAGTAACGTAACAGTTAATTCAGATTTAATTCATTAACAACTTGCCATAAACGCGTGTTAAGCTTTTAACAGGCTTCGACTTCGCAAGATGTTTGAAACACAGATGTGGGGTGACTGGATGAGCCTACTTGAGAATTGTGAGATGCAGCGCACTGAAGTTGCTTGGTCGTGAGTCGTGACTCGTGACGTCACTAACTGGTGTACCTACATTTTGTACCAGTTAGTGACAACACGCGTCCTCATCAAAAACTTAAAAGCGTATCTAATATATCTCATGCATTTTTTTTTATTTAATTCACTAACAAGGTCCCTATCGCTGAGATTATTGAGGCAGAATAATTAATTTAATAAGGTTGCTGTGATGCTCGGTCTCCTGCCTGGATCTTTCCGATGATTTTAGCGATGTGACGCCATTTTTGTTGTGGCGTTATTAAATTAAAAGCAATGATTATTTTTAAAGATAAAAAAGGAAGACAAAGACTTAATTTATCTAAAAAATATTGAAAGTTTAACCTTTTACACTACTTGATGCAAGGGTTCTGCCTATTCCCAATGCCCCGTCACAAAGTCGATGCGGGAGTGCCGCCGGGAGAGGTGTGCGTAATGCATTTTTTCCCGGCGATAACAAAAAAATAACCTTCTACACTGCGTTATTAGTTATTAGCAAGGTAGAGGAGATAATATGGGTAAATTGTTAAGGGTCACTTCCAGTATCCCCTAATTCCTGTAACTCCGCGAATTTCCCCGCGACGCCGCCTCGCGACTCGCGACTCGCGAATCACCGCTCAATCTAAATTATTGTGCAAGTTTACCAACTAAGGTTAATCAGCGCACGCCGTAAGTTTTTCAATAAAACACGCTTATCTTGCACGCTAATAAATATCTGGATAATTAGACGCAAGAACGAGGAACCTGCATCTAGAGATAATGTGGAACTTTTGACGAAACTATAGTTAGGTGTAGATAGGCTTCATAAAACAAGCCCGCATTCTAGAGAGTGTGTACCTACCTCTAGTATTTATGTAGGTCTTAGGTACTGAGGTAGGTTTTTTGCAAACGCTATGACTGATATAAAATAACTGACGACTGATATAATATATAAAACAAGTGACTGTAAAAATATAATTCCTACTTCAAGCTCGCTTACAATATAAGTGAGGAGCAAGGAAGGATTTTATGCCTAACGTGAGGAGTGAGAGCAAGAAGCACGTTTTGCCAGTTTTTCGTCCACCTATAAGTTAGAGGGGTCAGCTTTGTCTACTTTTGATACCAACGAAAATAAATGCACGTGATGTTTCATTACAATAATAATTATAATTACGATGTTTCGTGATTTTTTCGAACTCTTTACTTTTGAGCTTCGCGTGAATAATGGGCGATCCCTAAAACATACAATGTTTTACTTTTATCATATAAGTGCAAATAGATAGGTACATCCTTCAATAGGAAATAAGCAGAGATAATACGCCACAGATGAAACTCGGCAACTCGATCAATTAGATCGTATCGACATTCAATCTAAACTCTGAGCTTACTTGCCTGGTGTAAACTGGTAATGTGATTGAGATAAAAGTTACACCATCAGCGTTAATTACAGATTTGGCTGTTAGAACTGGTCTCAGATAAGATCGGCTTGGTTGCTTCGTTTGCTCTTCTTTTATATCAATAAGAAAGTGAAGAAGTAGTAATCTGTCTACAATAGCCAAATAGATTAATGAGTATCTACCTACTTACTCCACAAAAAAGAGGAATAATTAGATTCATCGTTAGTTTTTTTTTATGTAATAGGTGACAAACAAGCAGACGGCCCACCTGATGGTAAATGGTTACCGTCGCCTATGGGTACCTGCAATACCGGGGTGCCGCTGGTACGTTGCCTACCTTTCAAGACTCTATTCACTTGCCTTTTGAAGAGTCCCATGTTGAAGCTCAACGGAAATACCGCGGGCGGAAGCTCATTCCACATTTTGCAGGTATACGGCAACAAGGAGCGACTAAATCGCACAGTGCGAGAATGCCAAGCATCAATGTGTAGTTTTTTTTTTCGACCCTTTATCCACCGAATAGGTACGCGCGCGAGGCCTGAACTAATATGGACAATAATTATTCTTGGGTCAGGTATTTTAAACACTTCGATAAAGATTATAAATTCTTAACGTGGACAAAGCCGCGAGAATAAACTAGTAATATCTAGAAGAATAAAATGTTAATAAATGAAATAACCTTGTTATAAAAACCCAATTTATTCTCAACCAATAAAAACATTCACAAATAACAAAATATACAAATAAACCGTAGTAGCAAACTGTGCGCTTACTCTACTATGTATATTATAACTACCTCTATGCACCAAATAATAATAATATTAATAACTAGCATCATTCATAGTTCATAGTGCTTTAGCTATTTTTTTGTGTTCTTTTTGCACTAAGCATGTAAAACGTTTAGGTAAACAAGTCAAAATCCCTAGAGTTAAAAGGCTTATTACACTTGGCTAAATTCAGAAGCCTAAATTCAGTCGTTACTGAATTAAGTCAAGTGTAATAACATTTAGCAAGTTAGCATCCTAAATTCAGAAGCAAGTATCGATGCTGACTGACTAAATCTAAATTTAGGTTCTAAATTTTGGAACTAAATTCAGCCAAGTGTAATAAGCCTTTTAAATTGACAGTTAATAGCCCCATGCCCCATGTAAATATAAGCCCCATTATATAATTTATTCATCACAGTATCTTTTTTAATAAAATAAGCTTTCAATAATGATATTTTAAGCTAAAGTAACCCTCTGCCTTGTAAGTTGGTTCGACATCAGTCTTTGCTCTGGACTTAGTGATTCGCCTCGGAATTTTCTGTAACTGAAAGATAATCTCAATGACCGACAAATCACACTAATATTATAAATGCGAAAGTTTGTGAGTGATGTTTGATCTAAACGGGTGGACAGATTAAGCTGAAATTTGGTAAAGAGATAGCTTAAACCCTGGAATAACACTTGCCGTCTTGTTACAAAACGCGGACTAACGATTGTACCAACATTAAACCAGGTACTAAGCGAACAAATGACATTAGTTAATCCCAGAACTAGCGTAAGTCCGCGTTTTGTAATAACGCAGATAGGCTACATACAGCGGGTAAAACCGCTTGGCACTAGTTAATAATAAAATTAAGCATAATAAAATGTTTAATAGTTCTTGTATTCAGTCTATCTCGCTTGCACTTATTAAGTTTCACAATTCCTTGCACGGTGGACTAGCACGCGTATTTTAGTAGAGTCGTCACTCACGACGATGTCGTATAAATTTGCGCACATTTCGACCATTATTTCCTTCCCTCGAAAAATTTTGAGTCGAGGACGAGACTATTAATACGTAGGTTAACTAATCTCAATATACTCATTGGACATATGGTAAGAACTACGACTTGATTAAAAATACATAGTACTTACATCATATCATAAAAGTTCCTCTGTTCCCTGGACAGGGATGGTTTCGTTTCAGCGAGTGCGTTGTCTATGTCTGGCTGGTACACCACCACTGACTCTAGCGGTTTGTCTTCACTGGTCTCCTGAGAAAAATTATATTGATTAACAGCTGCCCACGTAATTTTGTCTACATGTTGAAATAGTTGTTTGTTATATCTATCTATCTACTCAGCCCGTATCCAGCCACTGCAGAGTATAGGCCTACTGTTCTCCCCATACCTTCCGATCCTGTGTGAGTCTTTTTGTGAGTTTGTTCAATAAGTGAGAAAAGTTAGTTTTTTATGTGAGTGCCGAACTCGCAAAGAAGTCTTGAATTGAAGCGTTGAAAAGGTTGAGTAGAGCTGAGTTGCGGATGCGACTTAAAGTACGAGTATTACCATATAATATCTAGAATATCCGTGGACAAACTGACATTCCAAAATCGCGTAACCAATTTTGATTTGTTCAAAATCAAAATTCTGAAGCGCTGGTGACGAATTTTCAGGCAATTTTTACAGACTTGTCAACCAAATATAGTAGCAAAACAAAGATTAGCTTTCCTTTGCTATGGTCTTATAGATCTATAAGACATTATTTTTTGTCTTGTTACTCTTTATTTTTAGCCATTATCGGTCTTTGCCCTGCAGTGGGACGATAATGGCTAAAAATTAATAAAATAATACTCTTTATGTAACTCTATGGGTATTACGGTCATCTGTTGGAGTATAAAATTTATGAGTCCGTGGCCTCTAAATAATAGTAATTACTAGTAATTTCTCCAGCCTCCCCAGTTGTGCAGTAACGAGCAAACTCTTCAGATCGGCAGGCGAGTACCCCTCTGTAATGTCGGCCAGTTGATGCAGATCCACTGAATCATCCACTACCACGCTTTTGGTCAGTGTGCGGAAGACTTCGTAACGGCCTTGCTGTATAAAAGAAATAACTTGTTAGTACTAGCTGTCCACAGTGGTTTTACTCGCTCAAAAGTAGCCTATATAATATTATTCCAGGATAGAATCTGCATACCAAATTTCAACTATATCAGTTGAGCCGTTTGGCGATAAGAGATAACACGTACACGCTAACGCATATATCGCACATCTAAGTCTAAAGGAAGTAAATCTTAAAAATCTACTATTTTGAGTTATGCACTATAGAAGGCCTATCCCAAGGCCCAATAAAACAAATTAAAAAATATATGTTTACTTAAAAATAAATAATAGCATATTTCTATTCAGATCATTTATTCTAAGGTGCAAAAGAAAACATTAATCAGTTTTCGCCTTTTTCTGAAAACATTGTCTTTTTTAGTTGACTCTTTAGATGGAAATAGTATAATATCCCACCAAAAACATTCCGTAAAAAACTAGCCAAGTCTCGATGGAGCTTCTTATTTATCTCTAAAAAGTAATGAAATCTAGACAAAGTCCTGCCAAGTATAAGGTTCCTTACTGCGATTTCTTTATTATTATAGTTAATGTTGTGTGACTTGGCCGTTGAAGGGTACACAAGGGTACAAAACCAGATGCTCCATGACACTTGGATCGCCTAAACATATGTATTATTGAAATACGCAGCTTTATCAAGCCTACAATTGACTGGTTATTCAATCAACGTTTTCCAAGTCGCAATTTTCTATCGTGAATGGGTAGCGGACAGATTGGTGCAATGGTGTCATGGACTTGGCACGACTTTGTCTAGATTTCATTACTTTTTAGAGATAAACAAGAAGCTCCATCGAGACTTGGCTAGTTTTTTACAGAATGTTTTTGGTGGGATTTCACTTATTTTTGTAGAAACGCTATATTATAAGGTTATCAGAAATACAAACCGTAAGCGCGTTTTAAAATACAATCAACGCCATCTAGATACGTGTGCGTTCACTCTTAATCCAATCCATTATAATATTATACCGGGAAGTGGGCCTAATTAAACTTGCAAGATTTAATTACAGACAGACAGACAGACCGACAGACAGATAGACAGACAGGTGAAAGTAAATAAAAGCTTGTAATAAAGGCGGTATGTCGATCTCTCTAATAGTTTGGTTGGGCTCTTGTGATAGATTCGTTATAGACCACGATATCGCCTGATCATAATTGACGATTTACGACACATATACTATGGCTTTATTTATATTTTTAATTAATAATTTGGATATTACACAATTTTAACCATTGACTGCAAATGTAACTTTGTAATCCTATACATTTATATGAGATTACAAAGTTATTTATGCAGATTAATTATCTCGAAAACGAGACCGAAATTGCATGTTTTTTTTAGTTTTTCTATAGTTTATACAATAAATTCTAAGTATGGACCAAATTTCAGCTCTCTGAGTTTATGGGAAGTACTAGTTCTATTTTGATGATCATGAGTGAGTGAGTGTCATAAATGCGAAACTTTGCTTTCGCTTAACTTCGGAACTTAATGACCTACAGACTTGAAATTTTGGATTTTAAGTATGTAATTATAGCTTACTGGATGACGAACATTTCTGTGTTCTGGTCTTATCCAGAGGTTCTCAAATAGGGGCCTGAAAATGCTTGCTTCGCGCTCGACTTGGCGGGGGCACTACCGTGCCCCCAGATATAAGCCTAGTCAGACATGTAGTATACACAAATATACGGACTCACACAGCTCTAACTCAAAATAGCACACTCAACAGGATATGGTCCCAGACTTAGAACATAAACTTTGACTCATTGGACTTGGGGTCTTAGCCCCATATATAAGTGACATACCCGGTCAGGTAGCGCAGTGTACACATGAGTGTTAAGTCTCCCAGTACGCAATAAGGCCGGGTCTATGAGGTCAGGTCGGTAGGTGACCCACAGAGCTGATTCTCAGACTAAGAAGCTAAACTTTAACTCATTAGACCTATAATCCTATATATAGGACTTACCCGGTCAGGTAGCGCAGTGTACACATGAGTGCTAAGTCTCCCAGCCCGCAATAAGGCCGGGTCTATAAGGTCAGGTCTAGAGGTGGCACACAGCACCGGGCCTCGTGCCCCGCCCTCAGCCCCGTCCAATCTCGCCAGCATCTGGTTCACCACTCGGTCTGTGACGCCGGTCGAGTCGTGGCCACGCCTGTGTAGAATATACTTTACGGTAGAACACTTGAAGTAGGGAAAAGGGGGCAAGGCCGCGGATGAGTGCATTGGCGTACCCGCTGTCCCGGCATTATGGCGTCCCGCAGGAACACCCCCAGGTTTTTAGTGGGTATCCCCGCAGCGCCCATGCAAAACGGGGGAGTCCCACATACCGCCCCGCGCCCCCCGGCCTGGGTTGATGATGTGTAACGCATTTTTCACTGGTCAAAAAAAAAGGTAAATGGGGCAAGCCGCGAACGTGTGCTTCGGCGTACCCGCAGCCCGGGCACTGTATCGTCCCGCAGGAACTTTCCAGGTTTTCAGTGGGTTCCGCCGCTTCCATTTGAAACTCCGCAGGAATGCGCAGGGTGATGACGCATATTTCCTTAGTTAAGAAAAGGGAGAATTAGCAAGCGGAAATCGTGTAAACTGGGCGTACCAAACGTCTGAGCAGACTCGCTAACTGGGTGCTCGCTCAGTCAACACATAGCTCGCAAAGGGGGCGTCCTGAGGACTGAGAAGGTACAATGGTTCTGATGAACAGCTTAAAATGAATATGAGTGCAAGAGAAATAAGATATGATACATAAGAAAAGAAGAGAAAAATATGCTCTGTCAACCCTTTCAAATAAGGGATAAAGCCAGGAAGATAATAATTAGTCAACTATAAGAACAGTATTTACAGGAAATAAACTTACCTTGGCGCTAAGCTGTCAAATTCGTCGAAGAACAGTATACACGGTCTTTGCATGTCTGCCCTGCAACAAAAAAAATAGGTAAACAATCGTTGTCGAGTATGCAGAAATCTTTTACGCTGATTTAGACACTTTATCTAATCATTCTTTCAAAGGTCATATTGTGTCTTAATCTCTTTCTGTGAAAAGTGTTATTAAATGAACTTACTTATCAAAGACATCTCTAACGGCCGCCTCGCTCTGTCCTATATATTTAGACAGCAGCTCCGGTCCCTTGACGGTGATCATACGCATGTTGGTGAGCCGCGCCAAGCACGAGCCGATGTGAGACTTGCCGGTGCCGGGGGGACCGTACAGTAATATGCCGCAGGATTGCGACGGGAATAGTGCTGGGTACTGAAATAAAAAGTTTTTTTTTTATATCTTATTATATTTTTTTTTATACTAAATAGGCCTACGTTTGACCACATCCCACCTGATTGAAAGTGAAAATGCGGTCGACGATGGATCACGTAAGATGCCTAGAAAGGTACCTATTCACTCGTGCCTTGAAGATACCCAAGTTGTACCGCTCGGGAAACACGGATGACGGCAAAGTGTTCTAAATGCGACCAGTTCTCATTAAGAACGACGAAGCAAAACGCTTGGTGCGGGCAGTAGGTAACGCAGTGGCGTTATTACCTATAAGCCCCCCTCAATATTAATCATCGCAGCAGAAGCGGGATCCTTACTTAGTGAAGTAAGGATGCCGCATTGACGTCTGCTGTGATGATTAATATTGAGGACCAGCTGCACCCAGCGGTTTTACCCGCTGTACTACTATAGCTTATGTGTTATTCCAGGGTCTAAGCTATCTCTTTACCAAATTTCAGCTCAATCCGTCCAATCGTTTAGGCGTGAAAGAGTAACAAACATCCAGACATCCATTCTTACAAACTTTCACGTTTATAATATTAATAAGATTGAGGACTCCTTTGCTGGCACGATTTGAGAAGATAACTAATATTGAAGGTCTGTGCGGTGCGACTTGCGACTCTTTTGCTCCTACGATATGACAAAATTTTAATAAATATAAATTCGTAGAATTTACTTTTAGTTTTTTTTTTTACTTAGTCAATATTTTTAAATATTTTTAACAACAAATTTATTCTTGAAATAGAGAACACATTTGTGTTATGTAAATTTATTAAATTAAATAGGAATTTCAGAGTTACAAGGTGTTCACTTGCAACCATAAGATTTACCGACCCTTTAACGGATTCTTACCGCTTACCCCCACATTTTTTAGTCGACCCCTTGCCCTCTACTCAATATTGAAGTCTTAAAATTTCTAACATTTTTAAATTTAGAATACCCTTTTCCTCGAAAAAGAAATCGATCGACGACACAACATGAATAAGGGGGTCAATCTTGATATCTCGAAAGAAAGTTATGAAAACGTAGACATGTTTTCAAAATGTTATTGAAAAATATCTTAAATCAAATTTTATAGTCATTTAACATACCATAATAGGCCAGAATATGCTCTCAGTGAGTGTTTGCTTGGCGTCGTCAAGGCCACCGATTGGGCCCCATATATCGAACGCGTTGGCTTTCTCTTCGTCTGTGCTTATGTCTTCTATTAGACGTGGCATTTGATCTTCTGAGTTAGATTCTGAATAAAACAAATACACATTGTAATGAGACGACACAAGATAGGGTTAAATGGCATAACATGAAGGAGGCCTATGCCCAGCAGTGGGATGTAGAAGGCTGTGGATGATGATGATGATGACACATTATAATTCGGGTTAATATATTTTTTTTTATACAACGAAGTAAGAAGACGAGCAAGACGCTCTCATGATGGTAAAAGTTAACGCTGCCCATAATTAGCACAGTGCTACCCATGATTTTACAAAGGTAAATCCTGGGTGCACTGCGCCAACGCTTCTTACTTGAGAGTCATAAGATGTTAAGACTCTCCAGCCCAGTAATTTCACTAGCTACAATGCCCTTCTACCGAAGCACAGTAATGTTTGCACATCACTGCTCAGACGGTAGAATAACTGACACTATTCGGGTACCGACCTAGTCGACCTCCTGCAAAGGAAGTGTACCCCGGTAATATTCCAACGGAACATTACCCTACTCACACTGTTAAAGTAAAATCAGTTATTATGGTTGGTGTGGTTAACTTGTGGGTTGCAGTTTCACAAACATTTCAACAGGTCGTCAAGACGACTACAAGACATGCAACATGACCTAACAACTGTCTCATAAATAGACATGTAGGATTATTGGGTCCTGTTGGGAATCGTAAAAAGCGGGAATGATCTTTTCAAATACAATCAGTATTGTCGAAAAAAATACCGTTAGACAGGATATTCTGGTTTCAATTTGGTTTCTGGTCTCAATTTTCTTAGATATGCTTATAATGACAAGTTAATAATAATTAAAATGTTTATTTTCTACTAACTTTTCTTCCTGACAGCCTTGAAGATCCTCCTATTGAAGTAGTCCATGATCTCTCTTACGCTGTGGCCGGCGGTGTCCATCGCCAGTTTGATGACGTCATCGTCTTCTATCTTCAAACTAACTAAAACTTATCTAAAATGTTAAAGTTTCTACTAACTTTTCTTCCTGACAGCCTTGAAGATCCTTCTATTGAAGTAGTCCATAATCTCTCTCACGCTGTGGCCGGCGGTGTCCATCGCCAGTTTGATGACGTCATCGTCTTCTATCTTCAAACTAACTAAAACTTATCTAAAATGTTAAAGTTTCTACTAACTTCTCTTCCTGACAGCCTTGAAGATCCTTCTATTGAAGTAGTCCATGATCTCTCTCACGCTGTGGCCGGCGGTGTCCATCGCCAGTTTGATGACGTCATCGTCTTCTATCTCAAATTGTTCGCGGATCTTGTTGTTCAAGAGATGCTTGAACAGCTCTGCTCTTTCATTCTGGAAAATAGAGAATTATATTATATTTTATTCAGAAATGTAGAGGCATATACGTTTTTGACGACCATTAGTGTTTAAAGGTATTGATGACTCTACTTATGTCATTACTTTAGTCAAATCACAATTATTTAGGTTGTGCAGCCAACCTATATTATGAAGTATCAGGTCAAAAAGATATGTCTACCGTCTGCAACACCTAACAACGACTTCTAAATATGTAGAAGAATATCTTATAGGAAACAGTCGGGACGCACAGTTTTTTTTTTTACGAAATCCAGGCGAATTTTTTTCCACATCCTGTTATTATCATTAAGAGCTTTTGGATCATTTAGTATATTATATATAGCTTTATTTAGTCTTTCTAAGTTATAAGTTCACAATACGAAAACATCGTATAAATATTCACACATAAAAACCTATTCCTCTCACCTGTTCCAGCTCAGGTATATCAAAATGCGCCGTGAACATCGGTTTACCGTTGAACTGCCTCAACGCTGGATGCAAGGATTTCATACTGAGTGACGTCATCAGCACGCACACTCCCGCGCATGTTTGGAGGATGTTCTTTATTACTACTGCTAGTCTGAAAAAATGCATAAATTCGAGTTGACAAGTAGCCTATATATTTGGTGTTTAGCTAACTCCCTACATACCAAATTTCAGCTCAATCGGTGTCGTTTTTGCGAGAAATAGCTAAAATTATACACGTCATTGTCATAGCAAATACAAATGTTATTTATGTATTATATTCTATATTAATATATAGAATTATATTATTAATATAACAACCTAAGCTTTCTGCTGAATGATAAATAATTTTTAAAAAAATTCACTGAAAAAAAACTCACAAAAAAGAAAAATACTAGTCGCTTGAACTAAAGTACAAAAATATATACATTAAAATAAATGTATTTAAAAGTTACATTAAGGCTGGGCTTCATTCAGGAATATTAGTAGGGTTTAACACCTTTGATAATAAGCAATGTCTTGCGGCGACAGTCCCTCCATATTAGGCGGGAGTAGAGCATCAACATCATCACAGATGAGCAGCGCGGGGCGGTGTTGCTGGCACGCTCGCACGGCCGCCGCCAGCCCCTCCGGAATGTCCTTGCGCCCGCGCAGCGCACGACACGATACGATGTGAGACCACACTGTCACTTCCTTCTGAATCATGTGGGTTAGCGCTGACTTACCGGTGCCACTTAGACCTGGGGAGTAAGAGAGGAATTAATAGATATTATACTTCTTCCTTGTTGAGCGAACGACACAATACGATGTGAGACCACACTGTCCCATTCTGTTGGATCATGTGGGTTAGCGCTGACTTGCCTGTGCCACTTAGACCTGGGGAGTTATGAGTTAGCTGAAGAGGAATGAATAAATATTATACTTCTTCCTTGTTGAAATGAATTACTATTTACTGAAATCGGGTAATATGATTCATGTAACAAATTGTGGTCTTTTCGCTCACAGCAATCTCTTCCTGACGTTACAAGATAGTGTAGGGAGAGAAAACGTAAAACACTGGAGGCATAAGTTAACATAAGTGAAGAGAAATCAAAAATGTTGTGTTAATTCATCATTAAAAGAAAGTGTTGCTGAATGGACAACTGCTGAAAAGATTGGATTAAAATTTTGGTACAGAGAAAATTTGGTCATAGATTACTGACAGAACCATTCCATAAAAAAGATTTTCTTAAAGAGAACAGAGATAGAGAGCCTGTATAAACTTGTAGATGAGCTCATAATTTATTATTTTATAGGTTAAAAAATGGGATAAAATTATTACCAGTGACTAGAACATTGCTCTTGATTTCCGAAACACCCTTGAAACTCGCTTCTCTATGTATCTCAAAGTACAAATGTGATATGACTTTCTCCACCAAACTCTCAACAGATTTCATTGTCCTACAATAATTCTTGTAATCATAGTCCAAGTAAGATACAGTAGGTTTTGGAAGGACCAAATCAGTGTTTAATAATTGTACACTGACTGTACAGTCCCTAAATGATTCAGAATTTAACATCGTATATTTGAGTTTCTCCGGCTTTAGTTTAAACTGTAAATGACCATTAGTTATTTCAGAATTCTGCTTAATCATATTACTGTTTATAAGGAACTTTTTCCCTGAATGTGTATTCGTAATGACACAGTTTTTGAACTTTTCTATAATGTCCAATTCCGTTTCTCCTTCAGTTGAATATATAACCACATCTATGTGATCTGGTTGATCAATTTTATCCCCTATGAAGGTTAAAACGATGGGTGATCCATTTTCCAAATTAATTATGGCGTTTAAAGACTTAGGTATTAGCACAGTGGGTATGTTTTTATTGTACACTTCTCGACACAAGCTTCTGAATATAACATTATTAACTGGGATGATTTCTACGCATAAATCTGTGATATTAATCGCTTCAACGTCATCTTCCGACCCTTGTTTCAAAGAAGGAATTGTACTCATAGTTGCTAACACAACTATTGATTCTTTGAAGTCCGTAACTAAATCTTCATGCATAAAAACCGTATATGGATGAATGAGGTTCTTCTTCCCATCACTATCTATAGGTATTGCTCTTAAGACTAACTTCTTTGGTACATTCAAATATGGACGAAGCATTCCGTCATTAATAATGCCTATATTTTTAAATTTTGTATTGTTTTCTTTAGGAACATCTATGGAATGCAAGCCTTGGTAGCTGTTGAAAGCGTCAACTTTGACGATAACTCTGCTTTGGTTGACTAGGATGCCGGTTTGTTTTGGTGTAAAGACTATAGGCATAGAGGTTGATATCCATACTACAGCTTTTTGATTTGCTACTACGAGCCTCAGTTGGTCTAATATTCGCAGTTGGAGTATTTCTGCGTTGTGTTCCTGTAATAAAATCAAATTCAACATTGAGAATTTTATATTACAAAAACTTATAACAATTAGGGAATAAGGGTGGATTATGCCCAGCTACAGGGCATGATGTCAGTCTGCAAATTTTTAAAAGGTTAAAAATCTGAGTGAAGGAGGTGGTGTGTAGTGTTCATGCATCAAAAGGTTAAATAAATATTACATACCAATATCTCTTGATCATCAGGACTATCCGTGTCAACATACAAGTCATCCAGCACCTTTACATCAATGTATGGCGACACAAATACCTCCGCTCCTTCGTCTAAGCCTAGCAGCTTGCTGTGTACTGGATTACATGCTATGTGACCTTCTTGGACGTTGCCGCTGAATACCACCCATAGGTAGAGGGTTTTCTCTCTGCTCAGTACTTGAACACATTGCGACTAGAAAATTAATTGTATTGAAATTAATATTTTGAATAAATTTACATTATTTACTTATAATATCTTCAATCATGTAAATATAACGTGGTTTTTATTTATTAGGACGGGAAGCGTTACTATTGTACAGAAAAGTTTTACATAAACAAAGACATAACCTGAAAAAAAAACACCAAACAACTGCCGAGTACTGCTTTGTTTATTCACTTATTTAAAAGAAGACGTAGCTTACTTGTTCATTTTTGGTGCTGTATTTTGGACTAATGTAAGCAAAACATGTTTTTTCATGAGTAAATATCACTTTAAGTCTGACACCCCCTAACATTGTAAGAAAAACACACTATAAAAGCCTATAAAAACACCAAACTAATAATTAACTGTACTCGATATTGTGGCTCTTTCACACAAATAAAATATTACTTTAATTTTTATGTTTATTACAAATACAAAATAAATGTAATGAGAAAAACCAATGATGAAGGAATAGTAAGAAAAACAAGTACGAAAAATAATCAGAAATCAGCTGACGGCTGACACAGTAACAGCTGTCAGTTTTGTCAAAAGTCTTTTTTTTACCTTTGTATGCAACAGAATGAAATATGCACCGATAAAAAACATGAATAAATTTTAATAGTTATAAAAAATACACACATAATATTTAAGAATTTAATAATAGTATATTTTTTATTACGTACTGTTTTATTGTGTTTTTTACTTAATTATTTTGTACCAATAAATACCATTTTTCACAAAATAATAATAAAAAATTACGTTCCGATTCACAATAATATAAAGATAAGTAATTGATGAGCATATTATCGAATTAAGTTATAATATAATGATTGCTTGCATCGCTTGCATTTTAGTCCTGTTTTCTACGTGTATTTAAAAACAATTTACATTATTTCAACCATCAAACTAATAATATTTTTTTGAAGGATTAAAATCTCACAACTTTTGTAATTTAATTTTAGTATAACGAAACGGTTCCAATAACAGACTTCGCTCTCATTGGTTTATTCAGCGACCAATAAAAAATCAAAGCAGTTCCAACGGTTTTTGAAGACGTTCACGCGTCCGGTGTCTTAAAATTTTAATGAAATTTTTAGAAAAGATATTATCATTTGAAGCTAATATTGTTCGGTTACCATCAAAAGTGATTTCAAGTTAGTGAAAAACGGCCTCAGCCGTCCTATAATGTAAGTATTTAACAACTTATGATGTTCGACGCCTTGATGCTCGCTTGTTTTGCCTCCATTTTTGGACGTTAGATTACAGTTTTCAAATGATTGTTTACGTGCATCTATCAGTTTCCTGTGTAAATTATTGTAAATATTCGCCCTGGGGTTGAATATTACCACTTAAAAGCAGCACACGTGACTGTGGGAATTGTTTCAGTAAATATAATGGCGCCAACAAGGTTGGCATCCAAGCCAATCGGCGTCAATGAGAACTTGAATGGTATATTGAGCCATGGGATTACGACGAGGAGTAAGCAGTTGGCTTCTCTGAAGGCTCACAAAGATAATTTGAAAGTTCCGAATAAGAGAAAAGCAGACAGCCCTTTGAAAGATGCGACCGCCAAAAGGGCAGCGTTTGGCGACATCACCAACGCATTCAACAAGTCCTGCGCTCCTCAGGATAAAGACAAAGTGATGATTCTGAAGAAAGTCACTGTAGAAACCAAATTGCTACCAACTTTAAAGGTAATTAATTTTTCTATACTTGTTTTAAGAACTTTAATGATAATTATTGTTATTGAGGGTACATTACACACAATATCATTATTTAAAGTCATTAGTATAATGATAATTTAAGTTTTTAGCAACATAATAACTAATGAAATAAATCCACACATGTTTTTCTAGTTTATTGAAGGTCAGTGAACTTTCCCTCCAAAATTTATGTTGCAAAAAAATCACATGCAAATGTTAACATCTCAGATATTGAGAAGTTCCAAACCTTATTTTATTACATATTTTACCTTAACATGCAGTAGACAGAGATCTGAAGTACATTATTAGCAGCTGTTATTTATTTAAACCAAAATACATAGTCCAGTCAATTTAGACATTCGAAGTTACATAAAGTCCCAACAAGCTGAATTTCTGTGAAGTTGTTCAAAACATAATTATAAACAATGTCTAGAAGTTCCCCATCATTCCCCTGTAAGGAAAAAAATTAATTCAAGGTCAAAGGTAAAAAAATGAGTTTTTCGCGATTTTCAGCAAAACGGTAAGTTTTATCATAAAAATAGCTTAGACAAAATTGTAGATCATAAAATTGTCTACAAAAAATTAGGCTCAAACTATGTCTAAACCAAATTGTAGCTTAATGGGGTCATTAGTTACTGATTTCGTATTCAAACATTGACCTTCTTTATCCCGCCTTAGAGGTTGATTTTTGGAATAAAAAGTATCCCATATCATTTTTTAGGACTTGGTCTACCTTTGTACCAAATTTCAGCTCAATAGGGCCAGCGGTTCTAAATTTACCATACAAACTTTGACCCCCCCTTACCCCCTCTTTAAAGTTAAATTGTGTCATAAAAACTATTCAATGTTCCTCAACACAATCCCAACAATCGTTTTACAAAATTTCAGCACAATCGGGTAAACGGTTACGGATTTGCATACAAACGTTTTTCGGGAATAATTCCTTTTCCTGAGGGAATTTCAAAAAATCGCTTCTTATTGCACGATGAAATCTTCCAAGGAATACGCTGTCCAAATTTCAGCTCAATCCGTCCGGCCGTTTGGGCTGTGCGTTGATAGCACGAAAGTGTACGAACGATTTTATATAAGAGATTACAACTTTTTGAATCGTTATATCTCAAAAACGGTGGCTCGTAGAAAAAAAAGTATTAAAAAATTTTTTGTAGACAATTTTATGATCTACAATTTTGTCTAAACTATTTTTATGATAAAACTTACCGTTTTGCTGAAAATCGCGAAAAACCCATTATTTTACCTTTGACCTTGAATTATTTTTTTTCCTTACAGGGGAATGATGGGGAACTTCTAGACATTGTTTATAATTATGTTTTGAACAACTTTACAAAAATTCAGCTTGTTGGGACTTTATGTAACTTCACTCTCATTTTTTGGTCTAAATTGACCGGACTAACAGTTAAGTAGGGCAGGTAAAGACCCAACTTATTATTTAAATGAGATAGTACTTCCCTTCACAGAATCTTTCTGTTAAAAAGCTCAAGTAATTTGTTAGTATGCCACAAATGCTTTGTCCCACTGTTCCCAATTGAATCTATCTGTTGATATTGTGATCAGCACAATGACCTACATATTCTACTGTGTCATTGAAATTTATATCAATCATTCTAACTTAAGAATTCAACTTTTAACTCAATGATAAGAACTTTTCAGAAGAGGTTTGCATAAAGTTGTTTGGTTGATGGTGTTTTAGTATTAAAGATTATTATCCAAATAAAAAAATATAACTTAGGGATACTACTTCTAATTAAAGTACTTTAAATAGCTTATTACATTACCTGATGCTAACATCTGAGGTATAAACCAGTGTTTTAAAATTATTTTACAGAGATACAATAATATTCTTAGGGTAATGTAATAATAGGCCTATGCCCAGCAGTGAGATGTAGAGGGCTGTGGATGATTTTGACGATGAATGTAATAAATATGTAAGAAATTTAATCAACTCTGCTTAGTAATAACATGCAATTTTCACTTGCAAAAATTTTAGACTGTCAAACCAGCCACCACCATCAATGGCAAAACATCCAAAGCAAAACAACTTCAAAGAGTGGCCACAAATGCCATAGAGTCAGTGCAGAAGCATTTCACCAAAGATCCACCCAAGCCGGTCACCACTCGAGCGCAGAATGGCATCCTCAAGAACATTGAGAAGAAAGTACAGAAGGAGAAGGAACAGAATAACTCAGCTAAATCTGCCCGCAGTGACATCTCTGAACCTTCACTGTATACTACTGCTTTGGAGACTACGTAAGTTTTATTAAGTTTGAGCATGTAGTTGTTTTCCTTGTAATTTTTCTAAGTTTTGTGTTTAGTGCAAGCTTTTTCAAACAATCTAAACCAGAAGCATTTCTTAAAATAAACTACCATAGCACACTTACGTAAGTCAGTTTTTTTAATGTTATTTTTTTTTTTTAAGTTTCCTCTCCCATGTGGCTAAATACCTCTGTGAAAATGGCAAGAATGGAATGGCCAAGAAATTCGGGATAAAATTTTTTAAATGTGGCTTGGTTACATTTGTTTCAGAGGCATCAGCTGGTTTGTTATACAGAAATTTGCAACGCTGACCACTATATATTCCTCGCATTATAAATATCTCTTAACATAAAAAAATATGCTGTTGGTTGGTTGCCTCATGCCACAATTACACTTCTGCACTGCAAATATTTATCCGGTTTTCACTTATTACAAAATCTTAACATATCCCAAAAAAATCACATCTTGTACAGTTGCACAAACAAATTTTACAGCACCAGTCCATCTGAGTCTACGAAGGAAGAGTATAAAAACATTAGTGAAAAGCTCGACAAAGTAAATCTTGACGACACGGTAAATAGATCACTGGACGAAGAGACTCAGACGCCTCACAAAGCTCCCGCTGGGGTTGCTGATTTTGACGTGGAGAACTGGAATGACCCTCTCCAGGTTTCCCATTATGCTATGGACATTTTCAACTACTTGAAAAGCCGGGAGGTAGGTTCAATTTGTTTTCAGGGTCCGTAGCATAGTTTGTGATACAGTGACAGTACTGAGGAAAAAGCCATGCCTCACTGTAGATAAATATTATTATATCAATACTTTAGATTTTTAGATGATCAAATTTGATGACTTGTGAATACAAATTTCTAATGTGTTTTTCTAAGGTTAAACTACCTTGACATAAATTCATACTCTATTCACAGCCACAAAATAGACTTGGACTCATTTCTTGTCCACCTGAACTAGACATTACAAAGGTGATTGAAGATTTGAGGCATACCTACTTGTCCGCTATTTTGATTGTTTTCGAATCCAGTGACTAAACCTATATTGATTTCTGACATCAAAACAAACTAAAAATGTTCTGACACCCACCTAGTAGATTCATATTTCAAAGTTAAGCGGCAAAGTTGCTGTGTAAGACGTCCATTGTCAGTTACCCGCCCGGAAAGTCGCGCACGTCCAATCTAAGCCTGAACTATACATATTTTAACAGCAAAATTTTAATAAATTAAAGACAAGATGTGCACTCAATCCTCGACAAACAGCAGTAAAGAAGCGCAATTCCTCAAACTCCATAACATTTCAGCGCTTATTTCCCATCGACGACTACCTCACCCGTATGAACGGCATCACGTCGTGGATGCGCGCGCTCCTCGTGGACTGGATGGTGGAGGTACAGGAGAGCTTCGAGCTCAACCACGAGACCCTCTACCTGGCCGTGAAGCTGGTCGACCTGTTCCTCACCAGGTCGACCAGGAAGCAGCCCATGGAACAGCATCTGACCAAGGAGGAGCTTCAGCTGCTTGGGGCTTCGGCGTTGTTCATCGCTTCTAAGTTTGATGTAAGTATATCTGTCCCAATGATAGATTTTGTTTATTAACTTTAGGTTTGCCACAACCTCAACAGACTAAGTGACAATGCGGCATATACCTAGTCAGGTCATAAGTATTGTCACACAGTAAAAACTTTTCTTTTAGAATGCTGACCACAAAAAAGTTTATTGAATTCGAATTTCGAATTGTTCATGAAAATAAAAATGTATGTGGTAGTTTTTATTTTTAAATTTTGTATTTTTGTTAGAAATAGTAGTTTTGTTTTTATTTACTTGGCAATGGTAGATTTTGTACGATCGGAAGTTGAAGCAGATGATTGTCAGTTGTCAATGTCAGAGAAATGTAAGAATGTCTTGAGAAAAAATATTAAACGAAGTAATTTAAAAAAGTGTTATTTTCTTCAAATAATTGTTCTGGAGCCGCATCCCACAACTTTTTGGGGGCTCGTCCGGGATGTGCAACAATAATTAGAAGAAAATCGAAGACTCATCCAACGAAAAGTGGTCCGACGCTTGCTGCTATTCGTACTACTTTACCGACGCTGCGCCGACGACGACGAGTGTGAAGTTAGCCACTAGTGTGAAGTTAGCCACTAGTCGCAACTACTTTACCGACGTAGGCGATTGCTTCGATGACACTATGGTAGAAAATGTTGCCAGCCTAAAGAAATTCTACAAAAGTGGTAGCTTCTGAAAAAGACTTAAAATATTTTTTCAAGACTAAAGACTAAATAAGATTAACCCATAATGCCGCCAAAAAAAGACGATAAAGGCAGCGAAGATGACGATGTCGACGTTCAAATTTCTTTCAAGGATTTAGAAAAATCAATGACAATTTTTACCGGAGATGACACCTATCCTATTGATACCTTTATAGAAGATTTTGAAGAAACTGGCCTAATTATGAAATGGAGTAAAGTCGAAAAGCTCATTTATTGCAAAAGACTCTTGGACGGCACCGCCAAGCTTTTTCTAAGATCATTGGGACGAATAAAAGACTACGTGGCCTTAAAGGAGGCCCTGAAAGAAGAATTTGGTCCTAAGGTTAATAGTGCAATAGTACACAAAAAGCTTGCTGCGCGTAAAATGAAAAATGATGAAACTTACCAACAATATTTTCTGGCTATGAAAGAGTTGGCACTCCATGGCAAGGTCGAAGACGCCGCACTGATGGAATATGTCATTGATGGTATCCGTGATCAAGAATCCAACAAGACCATTCTTTATGGCGCCTCTGACATAAAGGATTTCCGGAGGAAATTAGAGATATACAGTGACTTTAGGAAGAAGATGGTAAATAAACCAACACATGCCAGCCATTCATCTGCGCCTCATTCAACGCGTAAGAACACATCTCATGTGAAAAGATGTTTCAACTGTGGGGACTTAGGCCATCAATCACCATCATGCCAAAAGGGTATCAAATGTTTCAAATGTAACGAGTTTGGGCATAAAGCCACAGAATGCACGAACAGTCAACCGAAGAAGACGCTAAATATCCAGAATAAAGAAGACGAAGAAGAGAAAGTACAGACTACAGATGAGAAGGAGAAAGTTCCATATAAGAAGATAACGATAAATGGAATAGACTTTACGTCTCTGATAGATACCGGAAGCGACGTTAACCTTATCACAAAATCAGAATTCGAGAAGATTAAAGACAGCATCAAAGACTACCAAGCAAATTCAATATGTTTAACAGGAATAGCGGAAAACAAAGTTGTTACAGAGGGAATATTTACAGCCAATGTTCAGATTGACCAGTGCTATGCAGACGTAAAGTTTCATGTTGTAAAGGACCTCGACATACCCGTAACTACTCTTATTGGGAATCCTATACTCCAAGATTTCGAAGTGCATTTTACACCCGATGGTGTCTATATGAAAAAGATTATGCATTTAACTCTTATGATTGAGGAAGATGAAAAGCAAGAATACGATATAGAAGAATCTAAATATGAAGAAGAAATTTACAAGATGTGTAGAGAATATTCACCAAATGAGAAGACGAAGACTAGCAGCGTTGAACTTAAAATACTACTAACCGATGAAGATCCTGTGTACCAAAGCCCAAGACGCTTGTCGCCGTTAGAAATGGATATCGTGAATAAGCAAATAGAAGAATGGCTTGCAAAGGGAGTAATAAAACTGAGTAAATCTGATTTCGCTTGTCCGATTGTCTTGGCTAATAAAAAAGATGGCTCACGTCGAATGTGTATGGATTACAGAAAATTAAATAAGAAAGTCATAAGAGAAAGATTTCCACTACCAGTAATTGAAGACCAGATAGACAAGCTCAAAGAGGCAAAGGTATTTACCTCGCTTGATTTGCGAAATGGATTTTTACATGTGAATGTCCATAAAGACAGCCAGAAGTATACAGCCTTTGTTACACCACGAGGCCAATACGAATTTATAAAAATGCCTTTTGGATTGTGTACAGCGCCATCTGTATTTCAAAGGTTTGTCAACGACATATTTAGCGACCTTATTACCGATGGAACAGTAACGGCTTATCTCGACGACCTGATTATTCCGTCTACAACAGAAGAAGAAGGATTGATGAAGCTGGAAAAGGTTCTAAAGCGGGCGGAAGAATTCGGCTTAGAATTTAATTGGAAGAAATGCCATTTTTTGAAAAAAGAGATCGAATATCTTGGTTACATAGTTCGTGATAATGAAGTGAGACCATCAAAGGATAAAATTAATGCTGTGGCGAAGTTTAGACAACCTGTGAACGCGAAAGCTGTTCAATCGTTTTTGGGACTTACCGGCTATTTTAGAAAATTTATTAAAGACTACTCGCTGATAGCTAAACCGATGACTGACTTATTAAAGAAAGACGTTCCATTTGATTTTAATGAGAAGTGTCTAAATGCCTTCCGAGAATTAAAAACTATACTTTGTAGCTCACCTGTACTTAAAATCTACAACCCTGATTATCAAACTGAATTACACACAGACGCCAGCGCAGACGGATATGGAGCAGTGCTTTTACAAAGAAGTCCAGATGATGACAAACTCCATCCAATCCACTATATGAGCAAAAAGACTACTCCGACTCAAAGAAATTATCATAGTTACCATTTAGAGGTATTAGCTATAGTGGAAGCAATTAAGAAATTTAGAATTTACCTGCAAGGAATACATTTTAAGATAGTGACCGATTGCTCTGCATTAACCATGACTTTACAAAAGAAAGACTTACCACCAAGAGTAGCACGATGGGCTCTGTTGTTAGAAGAGTACGATTATGAGATTGAGCATAGACCGGGAACAAGGATGAAGCATGCTGATGCACTAAGTCGATACCCGATTTGTCTAATGATTGCAGAAACTACAGCACGAATCAAGAAAGCTCAAGATGAAGATGATTACATAAAAGCGCTTAAGAAAATTTTAGAGAAGGAAACATATTATCAAGACTTCATTCTACAGAAAGACATACTTTACAAAGAGAAAGATGGCAACAGATTGATCGTTGTACCCAAGAAGATGCAATTTGAAATAATTAGAAAGAATCACGAAAGAGGACATTTTGGAATTGCAAAGACTGAAGAATTAATTAGTAGAGAATATTATATAGAAAATGTACAAGACAAAATTAGAAAAATCATTAATAACTGTGTTGAATGTATCCTGATATCAAACAAAAGAGGAAAGAAAGAAGGTTTCTTGCATCCAATTGATAAAGGTGACACGCCGTTGTCAACTTATCATATTGATCATCTTGGACCACTGACGTCAACACATAAGAATTATAAGTACATACTTACTGTCGTAGATGCTTACACCAAATTCACTTGGATATACCCCGTTAAGACTTTAACCACTGAAGAGACACTCGATAAACTGAGATTACAACAACAGACTTTTGGTTCTCCTGAAAGAATAATAACCGATCGAAACGCGGCATTTACAGCAAATGATTTCCAGAAATATTGCGATGATGAGAATATAACGCATTATACGATCACTACAGGCCAACCCAGAGGAAACGGACAAGTTGAGCGTGTCCATCAGATTATAATTGCCGTATTAAGTAAACTCAGTGCGGATGATCCAACTAAATGGTATCGCAGAGTATCCAATGTGCAACGCTGTCTGAATGGAACTTACCAGCGAAGTATCGGAATGACACCCTTTGAATTGTTATTTGGAGTAAAAATAAGAGATAAAGATGATGATTTGATAAAATTGATAGAAGAGGAAACTATCCAAATTTTTAATGAGAAAAGGCTAGAACTTAGACAGAAGGCAAAAGAATCAATCAGAAAAATACAAGAGGAAAATTTGAGAAATTATAACAAGAAAAGAAAGGAAGCGGTTGATTACAACACTGGAGATCTTGTAGCAATCAAAAAGACTCAATTTTCCCAAGGCGCAAAACTTTTTCCAAAATTTCTGGGGCCTTATGAAATAATCGATAAGAAACGAAATGACCGATACACCGTAAAGAAGGTGGGTAATGGGGAAGGACCCATCAATACTTCAACTTCAGCCGACTTAATGAAGCCGTGGACCGCACCAGAAGATGAAAGTTCATCTGGGACAGATGAATGAACAGGACGGCCGTGTGGTAGTTTTTATTTTTAAATTTTGTATTTTTGTTAGAAATAGTAGTTTTGTTTTTATTTACTTGGAAATGGTAGATTTTGTACGATCGGAAGTTGAAGCAGATGATTGTCAGTTGTCAATGTCAGAGAAATGTAAGAATGTCTTGAGAAAAAATATTAAACGAAGTAATTTAAAAAAGTGTTATTTTCTTCAAATAATTGTTCTGGAGCCGCATCCCACATGTATACTTTTTAGAATTTTACTCATTTTTAAATATGGAGTGGACGCTTAAAGAAGACCGTGTTGCAGTTATTGCGTTGCATCGTTGCGGTTACGCGCCAATTCAAATTTTTGACATACTGAAAATTTTGAATATAACCAAAAGATTCGTTTATCGTACCATCAAACGATACAATGAAGACTCTAGTGTAGATGACAGGTCAAGAAGTGGTCGCCCTCGGTCTGTTAGGACTCCAGCAGTGATAAAAGCTGTGAAGGCGCGAATTCAAAGAAATCCCAAACGTAAGCAGAAACTGTTGGCCCTTCAGATGGGGTTAAGCAGAACCACGGTGAAAAGGGTGTTAAATGAAGACTTAGGGCTTCGGGCATATCGAAGAAAAACAGGACATCGTTTAAATGCTCGTCTAATGGACCTGAGACTGAAGAGATGCCGCGCTTTGTTGAAAAGCGGTACGCGAGAAAAAAATATCGAGAAATTCTTTTTTCGGATGAAAAAATTTTTACCGTAGAAGAGAGCTACAACAAACAAAATGATAAGGTGTACGCACACAGTAGTGAAGAAGCGAGCAACCGTATTTCGCGTGTCCAACGAGGTCATTTTCCATCCTCGCTCATGGTATGGTTGGGAGTTTCTTATTGGGGCTTAACAGAGGTACATTTTTGTGAGAAAGGTGTAAAAACGAATGCAGTTGTGTATCAAAATACAGTCCTGACGAACCTTGTGGAACCTGTTTCTCATACCATGTTCAATAACAGGCACTGGGTATTCCAACAAGATTCGTCGCCAGCTCATAGAGCGAAGAGCACACAAGACTGGCTGGCGGCGCGTGAAATCGACTTCATCCGGCACGAAGACTGGCCCTCCTCCAGTCCAGATTTGAGTCCGTTAGATTACAAGATATGGCAACACTTGGAGGAAAAGGCGTGCTCAAAGCCTCATCCCAATTTGGAGTCACTCAAGACATCCTTGATTAAGGCAGCAGCCGATATTGACATGGACCTCGTTCGTGCTGCGATAGACGACTGGCCGCGCAGATTGAAGGCCTGTATTCAAAATCACGGAGGTCATTTTGAATAAACTTTATTGTCATAAGAATCTATGTTTTGTTAAGTTCATTTTGGTATATAAATGGTTACATAATAAATAAACTTGTTCCAATAATTTTATATTAAACACTAGCTTACCCGGCAAACGTTGTTTTGCCATATAAATAATTTCCTAGTAATTTCTAGTGTAGACAAAAAATAGCTTACTTATTGGAAGTATGTATGTATGTTAGAATGTGTATATTGTATGTATGTAAGAATGTGGTATATGCGTGAAATAAGCATTATTTTATGAAAAAAAATTTCAAACGAAAGTAAAAAATTAAATTTTATGAAAACATTGTCTCTTATAATTTTTTCATACAACCAATATTTCCATTGACATTTCAAAATAAAGATTCATAATGATTGATTTTTTGGAAACTATGAAAATCTTAATTGTTCAATTACGTTTTTTTAATAAAATTAAATTAAAATTACCTTTTTATAAGATCAACAACATTTTCGATATAAATAAAAAAAAGTATACTTACAACACAAAATCCGTTGTTATTGGAAGCTCGTGTCACGTGTTGAGTACTTTTGAGGTTATAAAATCACTTGATTAACTAATCGTGCAAAATACACTCAAAATTGATAATTTAATTATTATTGATAAAATAGGAATGATTAAAAGTTAATATGAGAGTTACACTGAGATAGCAAAATAATAATTGTCAACGTTACTACTACACTTGATGCATAAACAATAATGATGGCCGACAACTGTGTAGGGAGTGAGAAAGAAAGGAGACCGGCTTCGTTCTCATCCCTACTCCATGCTGTTTACTGGGTCAGAAGTGACACCTGTAGACATCTGGCGGGGATAACTAATTAAATGACGATTGATCAGTTTTCGACCGGAGAGGAAAAATGATTAAATTACTAAAATGGCTATTAAAAAATAAGGGTTGATCGTAGAAGGGTGAAAATTGAGGATTGTATGTATTTTTGTATGTTGTATCATAAAAAAATAGAAATTAAAAATTTTGTCTAAAAAATAAAATAAAAAATTTAGGGGTGGACTACCCCTAACATTTAGGGGGATGAAAAATAGATGTTGGTCGATTCTCATAGATACCGGATAAGCACAAAAAATTTCATCAAAATCGGTCAAGCCGTTTCGGAGGAGTATGGCAACGAAAACTGTGACACGAGAATTTTATATATTAGATGTGACAGAATTTATGACCTGACTAGGTAATAATAATAATAAATATTTTAGGACATTTCATTCAGCGTCACCTAACCCCACACTAAGCAACTAAATGCTTCTATAATGGTGGTTAGGATAATGGATATAATACTTATATACTTTTCTTTTGTAAATACATACTTATAATAATAGATATTTCAACCACCAAGACCAGAAACAAATACCTGTGGATCACACAAACATTTTTGTCCCATGCGGGAATGGCATTCGCAACCTTCTGCGTTGCAAGCGGGTATGAGTCCACCGCGCTACAGAGGTTGCCAAAATTATACTAATTTTGGTTGGTTGCTAGTGTTGTAAGATGTTTCGAATTACAACATTGGTCTCCTCCCATATATTCCAGGAGCGTATCCCGCCGCTAGTGGACGACTTCCTGTACATCTGCGACGGCGCGTACACGCTGAGCCAGCTGCTGAAGATGGAGATGACCATCTTGCACGCGGTCGACTTCGACCTCGGCGTGCCGCTCTCCTACCGCTTCCTGCGCCGATACGCGAGGGTACGTCTATATATGGTGTTCAACTGAGTCACGGTAAAGAGATATACAGTAACTTAACTCCCTAGTTGCGGTCGAACTCAAGGTCGCGCGAGTTTGCGTCGCGGTCGACAGGGATCGGCAAGAAGCGATGTGCCGAATAGACGTTTGTGTAGTCTTTTGTGCCAAGTTTCAAACCTCTACATGAAAACGACATGTTTTGCGCCCAGAGTCGTCTTAATATGGCATTTTGGAAAAGAAATTAAGGATCAGGATTTGGATTTCTTTCATATTAAAAAAAGAAATAAATCATATTTTTGAAACCATAAGTCCTGGCAATATACTTTAAAGGACAATATTGTAGAGTATTTCATGGAGAATAAACTTCTTGTCATTTTTATTCTAGCTCTTATAGTTTTCAAGAAAAACTAAATATAGGGACATAAAAGTAGGTGGGAGAGGTGGAAACATTGTCGTGGGGGGGTGTTTCTACTAAAATTTCTTATGAATGGTAAAGCTATATGCATGCCAAGTTTCATGCTTTCTGCCGGTTGGGGCCATACTTGAAGCAAAAGACCGGACCGGTCCGGCTAGGAGCCTGGCCATATTCAATTATTGTTAAAGCAAGATCGGTCCACCTGACACACTGTTTTTTAAACAAGTGTATGTTTTGCTCTTATTGTCCTCTGTATTATTTATTAATACCTGTGTACTGGCTATTCTTTGGTACTGATGAAAAAAAAATCTCTTCTAAGTTTAGATGCTAGATTAAATCATGAGGCAAATAAGTCTTCAATCATTCAAATCCCATTTGTAATTTCCAGTGCGCCCGAGTATCAATGCCGACTCTAACTCTAGCCCGGTTCGTGTTGGAGCAGTGTTTGCTAGAGTACGGCCTGTTGGAGTACTCAGACAGCAAGATGGCGGCCGCCGCGCTCTACCTCGCGCTCAGGATGAAGAATATCGGACCCTGGACGCCTACGTTGCAGTATTATACAGGTCATTTGCGACATGTTGCTATAACATGGGTCTCTTTAAAGGAAAAGTCAACAAACGGAGTTGGTTACTTGCTAGCAGTACCTTTTTATTGCCTTTACATAATATTATAACAGTACTTTATAACTCTACCGGACAATGGTCTGGTAGAGTAATGACTCTAGTATATCAAATAAATAAACATTATTGTATGTGTGCTGCATGTTTAGTAGCTATTTAAAAAAAATTACTTGCAAGTTCCTTCGCTGAATTATTTAGTTTCATTAAGTGAAAGAAATATTTTATAGATAATCTGATAATATACATAAAACCCCACAAAACTTAACTGGTTAACTTTTTATTAGAATTTGTTGCCTGGAAGAGATCGCTTTGAGCGATAAGGCCGCCCATTGTGGGCCAATATGTGATAATATTGTCAGTAATTTTAAGTACATTTTGTTATGTGACCATTCACAATAAAGACTAATTCTATTCTAAATATCCTTCAATTCGTTCCTCCCTTTTTTCAGGATATTCTCTCAAGGAGATCCTGCCGATAGCATTCGCCCAGAACGCCGTCCTCCACAAGAAGCCAAAGTCTGCCATCAGCACGGTCCGGAACAAGTACTCCCACACCATTTTCTTCGAAGTGGCCAAGGTTCCCCTCATCGAAGACTCAGTTCTAAGCAGCTGAGATAAACCATGTGGCACTTTACATGTAGTGAGGAATCTATTCAGGTGGGTCCAAATATTCTAATGTAAATAATTAAGGCTACATGAACGAGTGATGACTTGCGCCTAAACATTCTCTACTGGGAAACTACATCAAAAATGTCTATGAGAGAGAGTATCGACATGACTTCATTTGAATATAATTATAGTCAAAAACTATTAGGTTTGCAATTGTTAATTTATATAACTTTATGTAGCACTGAAGATGATATCAGAGCGATATTCTCACTTGTGGTATAAGCAACTACTAGTTCCAAGAGCATTTGTCAACTCTAATAAATAATAAAACTTTGAAACAATGAATGGTTGATTTAGAAATATTGTATAGTCATGTATTGAAGCAATTGCTCCTAGGCGGATTAGTCCCTGAGTGTAGTTTCTCAGTAAGATTGTATGTGTAAATTCTTGGCACTGTATCGTATGAGGTTAGTAAAATAACAAAAGATCTTATACTATTACTAACTTTGCATACATATATTTTTTTCTATTTTATGTACTGTAAGAGTACAAAACCATTAGGTTTTCATTGGTATTTATTTTTTATTTATTTTATTCTGTTTGACAGTAATTTTTATGATACTTCTTAAAAATATGCTGATTTTTAATTCATAACTTTTTTATTGTAAGCAATAATATCTGGGTGAAATATTTTTTGCTCGGGACAGCAAATCAATGTCAATATAATATTATTTATTTATTATTCATTTTATATATATGCGTGGAGAGTCTAACTCGCTCGTCTTTGTAACCTGATATTGATTGGTAATAACTTATGTTACTTAATTGACTTATTTTTTTAAAAGAAAATTGTAAATGTAACATTCTTTGACAATATTTATTTAAGCATTTGATTAAAAATCGTTCCACAGAAAATTTTAGAATGGGCCATGTTCAACAAATTACGAACAAATGTAATTTAAAAATTTAACTTTGAAGTGAATATGGCCACTTTTATTTTGATTCTATTTTTCTGATAATGATATTTGTATCAAAAACAGTTTATGTGAATCAATCCAAAAATCTGAAGACACTTTGGATTGCCTCAAATGAACCATAGTAATTTACAGTAAGGTGCCACTGTGGCTTTTAGTGTACATTTTAAGTATTTTTGACTTAGATGTTGCATTATGCAACTTAGATTAATGTGTGATCTGCCATTTATTACTTGTACATTTTTATCGATATTAAAAATCGGCAATAAAATACGACTTATAATAGAGTTCTATTAGTTTAGTGGGTTAGAGTGTCGTAATATCGATAAAATTTATCAAAGCTGCATTGAAATTTATGGGAGTTCACTTGAGTGAGCGCGACCTAGAATATTGTTGAAGCAATATAAAATTGTATTGAGATATTATAAGTTATGCCTTTGCGAATTGCGGTGTAACTATGTGAAGACTGAATTTAACAAAAAAATTACAGGTACTCTGGTACACCTGGTAAATTTCTTTTGCTATAACTTTTATGGCAATCTCTAAACTTGATGCCTATTCACTAAAATGGTGGATGGAGATATTATGAAACTTAGTTTCAAATTATATAAAAATGATCATCACTTCTCTTTTTAGTACCAAATATCAACACCCAAATACCACATTCGATAATAGTTTCCCCGCCTACCGCTTGTTATTTAATGACCGCTGTCTTCCTATAGTCAAATTATGTGTTATTTGGCTTGAAACCGCGCGTTCGCTGTCTTGTATGGCCGCGTCTAGTGTAATCTAGATTTTAAGACCTAATGCATTTATGAACTAGGCTAATAGGTAAATAATTTCATGGCGCGGCCCGCTTCTACCGAGCTGCGAGCTCTAAACTGCCTTAATATTAAGGATTTTTGTATATTGTTATGCTTAAATGTACAGTCAACGTCATGTTTGAGATGAAACCTCAAACGTAATGATCGATCTGTACAGTGTACATATAAATATAGATAATATGTACACTTTGCGAGACATCTTGCAGAACATAATTTAAGTAATTCTAAATTTTCCTTAGAGCTAAATTAAACCTAATTTAGAACAATAATACGGTAATTTTAGTAGGGATGCAAAATGATCCCACAGTATACGCTTAAACATCTGTATAAGAATTTTATAGGTGTGATATTTGATTGGACTGTGGCCGGTGCAGTCAGTGACAAAAGTGTCTGTGCGTTGTACGCTGTGGTCTCTCGACTGCTGCGGTAAAGTAATCAAGTGTTCAGATATTTTTGTATCTGACAGTACCGGCAAGACGCCGGATGTTAACGTTTTGTACGAGTATGTATTGTGAGCAAGATTTGCTAGTACACTTTTAAATGTAGTTATTATAAATGGATTTTGTAATGTTTTAATATAATTAATTTACATAGCTATTATTGTGAGATTATTCCCATCATTTGTCTTATGTTTTGTAATTTATCACATTTTAAAGAGTACAAAATATTGGAATGTTATAATAATGTTGTTCGTTTAATAGTAAGTTTTAGATTAATTTCACTTTGAATATTGTTTTTTCTTGATAATTTTGTCGTCTAATAATATACAAGGTGTAGAACTCTTGACGTGTAAATAAAAGTGATTTTGGTTTGGTAACTATGTTTTTGATTTTTATAACATATTATTAGATTTTGTAAAAAAAAGTACACTGTTAACAATATGCTTGTTTCATATTTAGTTCCAAAACATAAAATATAATGAACTAGTTCATACTCATACTCAATTTATTCATCACAACTGTTGGACCGTGGCTGGACATACTTATGCCTAAAGCCGCGTCTCCAGCTACTTTTTTGGTCTACACTCTCAACAAAAGCACGCCAACACACACAAAATTCCCATACACAAAAAAAAATGTCTGCTTCAACAAATGTTTTTGCTTTCCATGTCCGATGGAAAGCACGCACACAACAAAACACTTTTTTTTGTGTATGGGAATTTTGTTGTGTTGTGTTTTTGTTGAGAGTGTAGACCAAAAAAGCAGCTGGAGACGCGGCTTTAGCTGCTTTACCAGCAAATAATCTGTTATTGGCATTGTCAAAAACTTTAAAATTGCAGAGTAAATAATATAATAATATAGTAACGTGTAGGTTTTGGGTACATCACCCAAGTATAGTGTTATGGCCAAGTAAATACTTGAAAATGACGTCATGAGTTTTCTATTCTATTCATGACCTTCTACCAAGTAAATATTATGGATTGTATCTCCACCAGTAACCAGTTTTTGTTTACTATGTGAAAAACTTTATAAATAAAACAAAGTAAGTATTCGTGTGTATGTGATTTAATCACATGGTTTCATAGCAGTCACGAAACAACTCCCGCTATCCATTACACATTATAAAAATTACAAAACATATCTACATAGTTATTATATGATAGGTATTGTACAGAGTACAACTGTTATAGACTTGGCCTCAGTGTGAGCAAATGTTCCAATACTATTGAGAGTAAATAGACAACATTCAGTACTGATATACAAAATTCTATCTATTAAATTTTACCTAGGATACATTTTATTAGACAATCATATAGAAGTATTATAAAAAAGTGGTGATGATAAAAGGATATCCCTACATGACCAGCTAAATGGGAATGGATAAATATAGGACAGATTTTGAACGTAAACCTTTTGAAAGAAAATCGAAATAGACATAAACCAAGGCAGCTTAATCTTTTTTGTGTTTATATAATAATGTTTTACCAGCCAAATCAGATTTTAGGACAAACTAGTTAAGCCTATGTTAAACTAGTTCGTCCTATTAGCCTAGGCTAAACTAGTTTATCCTAAGGCTGATAGGACAAGCTAGTTTAGCCTAGGCCAAACTAGTGTGTCTTGGAATACCAGCCAAATCGTCACCAACCGGACATAGGTATACGCCAAGGATTGTCTATTTTAGATACACCTTAAGTTAGCTCAATATGAAATGACTACTCGTAACAATATAATCTATCATATTTGGGATATATTATGAACTGAGGCCTTATTAAATAACTACCTATTTTAACGCGAAGATCAACCTTGGTTGTCTTCTATAGCACAAATACATAGAAATGCAGATATACGGCTTGCATCTAGTGCATATGAGGTAATTACTATTTTACTGTGATCATCAGAGGCCGAATTAGCTTACTAGAGAAGTTAACTACACTATAAAAACTGACGTAGGCCGGATCGCATAGAAGTCAGAAAAATCCTGGATCCGCCCTTGCAGAGATGCGTTGCAAAGTTGTGCGGTTCGCTCTTATTTGTGCTTAGCTTATAAACCTATAAAAACAAAATGTTCTTAGAACAGTAAATTTAAAAGGAATTTCTCAAATTTATTGCATAATATACCTAGTAAAAAAAACGTGTTGTGCCGACCCGAGCTAGTGTGAGTGTGCCACACTAGGTCGGGTCGACACAAAGTGTGGGATAAGGGCAGGAAGATTATATTGTACCTAGTATAATGCAAAATTATGTAACACTTTTTAGCTACACCATTCTGTCTATGAAGAACATTTTGTTTGTCCGCGTTTTATAATGCAGTTAATTTTTCATATTAGATATCCTCTGATGAACTACTTAGTAAAATGACTTGCCTACTACCAAAATGAACATAGAAAAAAAGCTTTCTTCCACTTTTAATCACTTTCATTATGATCGTAGAAAGTTACTAATAAAATACAATTTTAAAAAGATAATAGGGGCAAGAATAATGAAATTTATTGTGCAAATTCTAATAATTTTAACAATTTAATAAGGGAATTCAACATTTTATAATGTATGACATTAAAAACTAAATGAAAACAATAATATTATATGAAACTAGGTCTAAATCGGCGGATTAATCATTCATTAGCTTAAATACACCAACACTATTAAATAATGAAACAAAATGAACGACAAAGTGGAGTACGTGCGAAATATACATTTACCTAACTATAGGTTACATAGTATGAAGTTACTATATAAGCTGGAGCAAACTACAGTTCGCCGCATAACAAAAATCCCTATGTATACTTAAGGTAATTTTTATTCTTTAAATTAATCACATTACATGCTTATAATACGGCTCGTCTATAATGTACGTTAGTTTATATTATGAAACGTATGAAAACATGCGGGATGCAAATGTATGAAGATTGTTATATGATACGGTCGTTGTAGTTTGCGCCAGCCAAACAAAACATAATACGAGTCTTATGTCGACTTCTAAGGAAATTAAATGCCTGCGCAAACGATTACAAATCGGACTTTTCAGGGTACGAATCAAAACGTGGGTCGCCGCGTCGGTAATTTTTAATACGGTCGGTTATAAAAACGGACGCGGACTATCCGCTACCGTGTGCGCAGGCCTTTATTAAATATAAATCAGACAGTGATCACAAATTGAAAATCACTTTTGAACTTCAGTTGCTTTGGTTATCGCTGACCAAACATAGGTCATGTAATGGTATAAAAAATGCTTACGCAATAAACAATAAAATCACCACATTCTTAGATTCATGGAAGCCAATAATTTCAAGTCTTAAACAATTTTAATGTAACAAATTGTTACCGCGACACTTACGAACTATAAAATAAATCTTATACATTATATACAAGCGTCCGAGAACGCGACTAATATTTACAAATAGTGGATACTTTGGCTGACGATAGGGCGCTGATAGAGCCCGTTCCTTTCATTCTTGGATATTTGCTATCACATTATATATCAGCATAGTAACATTATAGCAAGTATGCCGACAGAAAACACGTACAAACGCGATGTGTTACCTGTGTCGAGACGCATACGTAATACGTGTACACCACATTCTGTAATCCGTGGTGTACACACACTACATCTCTCTCCTTCTCTTATCTCTCCATCTCTTAGTTCTCCCTTTTCCTCGGTATTTTACATTCAAGGATTCCCTACATCGCTAGCTGTGTCCTTGCAGATTACTAATACGACACGGCTGTAAATCATTGAGATTGTCTTAACCGCAGTTTTGGAAAATTACGATAATATCCTTCATCAAAGCTACATGAATTTATAGATGAGTACACCCGTTTCGTAATGGTATTAGATAATACTTGGAAACTACACGGTAGTATCCTTGCAAATGGTCTTGAGAACAAATGACTTTAGTAAAAAAGTTCTTATTTTCATGTTATGTTAACCCTTTGCTCTGAGCGTTGTTCAGTTATCTATTTTCCTGTACCCCGTCAGTCGGCTACTAGTTATAATTTTACTATGTTATCATGGTTTCAGCGAAATTCGATAGGAATTAATTCACGAAACCCAATCCAATAAACATCGATAACTTTTTAAATCTGACACATCATTTTTACGAAAAGCCATGCCGTCATTCTGACTGTACCCTGTGTGAATTTTAAGTGCGACCAAAGTTATCATTAAATATTCGTGCCGAAATAGAGTGCGATAAAACATCTCTTGATAATTTAAAAAGTCATCGTAATTTATCGTTTTTTTAGAGATTACAGTAAGAATTTATCGGAACGTGCACGTAACACCCCATATTATAGAATACCTAGGTCCATTACAGATCCCTAACTAACGAACTAGGAGCTAACTCGAATATCATCAGGAACTTTGAGTTGTAATTTTAAGCGAACGAGACTAATATTCGTAAAGCTGATTAGAATAAATATGCGTCTCATATCCTTTTAATTGTCCTCTCGCCTTCGATTCTGCTCTACTCAATCTTTTTCGAAAAAATGTCCTCTTGACCATTTTTTGAACTCAAAAGGTGAAGTAGGTAAAGTCGACGAGGACACGACTCAAAATAAGCCTAAAAGTGATACTACTACAGATTCACTTGAGGATATCGTATCTTGATATAACGCCCGAACGTTCAAATTTCCTCCCGCGCGGTAATAATATATGGCATAAATAAATGCAGGTTTAAACATTAGGTACTACTATATACGTAACACTAGCTGTACCCAGCGGTTTTACCCATTGAAAAAATTGCCCCTGTGTTATTATAAGAGGAATCTACCTGCATACCAAATTTTAGCCAAATTTCTTCCGTCTTGTAACCGTGAAGTGGTAACAAAGACAGGTGCTGAATTTCAAGCGATGGCGGCTCAATAATAATTATGGATGCACTTAGAGACAGACTCCGCCTAAAGGAGTTTCTGCGCGTTGGATTTACGTCACCGTATTCGCCTATTAAAAGTCTAAGGACTGGGCCACTTTTGGCCCGTGAATAACAAACACATCCATCCTTTCGCATTTCCAATAGTAAGATAGTCTACTCAATACCAACAGTTCCAACAAAGACGCGAAAAATTACAAGTCAAAATTCTCCCCGGTCAACTATTAGCTGGGACTGGACTTGTGGTCTCTGGCCTGCGAGTCGGGGGATTCCACGTCGTTCATGGGCTGTGCACGGGGGGACACCGGCCTGAAGGTGCACTCTAAGGAGTCGGAGTCAGGAGTCCCCGGGGTGGAGGGTGTGAGGCGGTCGGTGCACATACGTTTTGGTAAGGGAGAGTCCGCCTCGTCCCCTCGTCGCTTGCCCGGGTACGCGCCGCGGCTCACCGGGCTGAAGCTCGACGCTCGGATGGCTATGGGAGACAGACTCCGTCGAGTTGTGTACTTCCGTGTCGATGATGGGGATACTACTGGGGGAAACCTGGAAAGAAGATGTAAGTTATGCTTTTGAAATGTTAAGAGATTCTTTTTTATAAAAGCGCGAGCAGCTCGCTGCGAGCGCCGCGAAAATTTAGATTTGTTCAACACGAATGATGTGCGTTTAGCTTGCTTCGAGTGGCAAAGAAACTAAATGTCCTTCTTTATAAAAGCGCGAGTAACTCGCTGCGAGTGCCGAAAAAAATTTGAATTTTTCAGCACGAATGATATGCGTTTATCTTGCTTCGAATGGCAAAGAAAGTAAATTTTCTCATTTATAAAAGCGTGAGCAGCTCGCTGCGAGCGCCGAGAAAATTTTGAATTTTTCAGCACGAATGATGTGCGTTTATCTTCCTTCGAGTGGCAAAGAAACTAAATGTTCTTATAAAAGCGCGAGCAGCTTGCTACGAGCACCGAGAATATTGAATTTTTCAGAACGAATGTGGCGCCACGGGCGCCCCATTATAGAGCCTGTGGCGCCCCTTTTATCCGGCGCCCTGGGCGGTCGCCCAACCGCGTCCTACCCTAACGCCGGTACTGTGTGCAATGAGCTCGTTCTGAGTGGTGAGCAAAATACATAATACTCTATTTATAATTGCGCTAGCTGCGAGTGCCGAGAAAATTTTATATTTCAGGCTACAAAAGATGTGTTCTGAGCGGTGAGAAAATAAATATTCTTATTATAGAGCAGAGCCGCCGAGAAAAACTCATGGGCCCTTGAAGCCTTTAAAATATTTACGTACTTTTAGTTATTTCTTGTCATCAGTGATTTTTTTGTCACGATTGGCCGCCCCTAATATCTGGCCGCCCTAGGCCCGGGCCTACTGGGCCTTAGGGCAAATCCGCCACTGTCTGAGTATAGAATAGAATATAGAATAATACTTTATTGCAAATCAAAGAATTACAAAGAAGCTTAATGAGCTAGGTAAAAATCGGCGGTCTTATCGCAATAGGCAATTTCTTACAGACAACCTGGGTATGGAACAGGACTGAAAATACAATAATAGACGGTGGTGTGCTATATCTAAATACATAGACGAGTTACAGAATATTTATATGAGAAAGTTTATAATACATACATTATACATAAGTATATTAATAATAATAGTCTGTATAGATAATAATAATAGTCTGAGTAGCATTTACTAAATAAAAACCATTTAAAATCGGAGAACCTAATGCTTAAATGTCCAGTAACAGCACCGGCTTCTATGGTGGATCCTTTTCTGTGGAAGCAGTTCGTCTATAGAACAAACTCCCTGTGAAGATTAGACGTGCACCTTCACTTGCCACTATTAAACTTTGTGTCAAAGCTTACTTTCTTTCACTATAATATATGTATCTTTAAATATATATATTATGTATGTGTTTTATATTACACAGTAGTTTATGTATTATGTTTTGTATTACCACTTATGTATAGTGTATTATATATGTAAATATATTTATGTATTGTTTATGCTTATTAGTAGTTTAATGTCAATATATTTCTTTCCCTATATAACTTTCAACCACCGTCGTCTGAAATTTATTTTCCTTTCCCTGCTTGGTTGTCCGGAAGAGATCGCTATTAGCGATAAGACCGCCAATCGTCTAACTGTATATATTGTAAACTGTCTATTTAGATTTAAGATATTAATTGTGGTGAGACAATAAAGAGTTTTCTTATCTTATCTAAAAAAAATGCCATTTAGTTACCTAGGAGTCCTAGTGGGCGAGTTAGCAAGGGGTCCAGCAACGAGCGTGAGGTCCTCACAAGACTGCCCCATCTGCATGGCGGTGTGTATCTCGCGCTCGTGCGCCACCTCGCGCGTGTTGCTCACGTCCGCACACTCCTCCAGCCGCAGCTGGCTCACTCGCGGCGCCATGCGGGGGCCCCACGTGTTCTGTCACACGGTACTTTATAACACACTACATCTTTTTTTTTATGTGAAGAAGTAGAAGACGAGCAAGACGCTCTCCTGATGTAGACGCTGTCCTAGGATTTCACAATTATGTGAAATTCTAGGAGCACTGCACCAACGCTTCTTACTCAAGAGTCATAAGATGTTAAGACTCTTTAGCCCAGTAATTTCACTAGCTACAGTGCCCTCCTACCGGAGCACAGTAATGTTTGCACATCACTGCTCAGGCGGTAGAATAACTGGCACTGTTGGGGTACCCACCTAGACGACCTCCTGCAAAGGAAGTCTACCCCCGGTAAAATAATAATGATAATTGGGGTTCATTTTGTATAGATGGACTCACAGATAGACTCTAATAAGCGTCACCCATCACGCTTATTAGTTTTTATATTAAAAGCTCGAAAGGGCCTTTGCGCGTTGGACTTTTTTAGTCTCCGTGTATGCCTATAAAAAGGCCCGGGTTTGACCCGTGTTTATGAGCGACATAATTGGGGTTTATACTCTAATAGAACAGGTTACCCTACTTGAGATGGTGAATGCTAACACAACCCCATCTCACCCTGTTCGGCGGAGGATTGTTCACGGGGGTTTTTAGTGGGTGCAAGTCCCACACTCCGCCTTCCGTCACCCCCGTGGCCCTCCTTAAAAAAAAAAGGTTACCCTACTTACACTGTGAGAGTCAAATCACAATTTATAGGTTGTGTGGCCAACCTATATGTTGCAGTTTCAGGTCGCCAAGATTACTACAAGGCCTGCAACATGACCTAACGACTGCCTCCTACATATCTTATAGGAAAAATAAGATCTAGAGTAAGCGTTGGCGCAGTGCACCTACATCCTACGCTCTTACTAATATTATAAACGTGAAAGTTTGTATGGATGTCTAGATGAATGTTTGTTACTCTTTCACACCTAATGAGTGGACCAATTGAGCAGAAATTTGGTATAGAGATAGCTAAGACCCTGGAATAACACACATAGCGAGTAAAACCGCCGGGCGCAGCTTGTAATTTTATAAACATGAAAGTTTGTAAAAATGGATGTCTAGATGAATGTTTATCACTATTTCACGCCTAAACGGGTGGACCAATTGAGCTTAAATTTGGTATAGAGATAGCTTAGACCCTGGAATAACACATAGGCTACTATACAGCGGGTAGAACCGCTGGGCGCAGCTAGTATAAGATAATCTAAGAATTGTCAAGGTAGAGTGCGGCACTTCTTTTGATGGTTGAATGAGTCTATACGAGACTTACAAAAACTATTGCAAAGGTCGCAAACTTAGGGGTTGCAGAATCTGAGTAAGTTGGTGGTAGTTCGTGCTTGTGAACTTATTTCTGGGCAAGCTCCTTGAGCCATGCGTCGACATACCTTTTATTATCTAAATATATAAAAGGAAAGAGTGACTGACTGACTGATCTATCAACATACAGCCCAAGATACCTCTGAACGGAATAAGAAAGGGTTTCTGTATGTGGGCAAAGCCCACGCACAAGCTTGTTATTTTATAGACTAACTACAGTATTATTACGAGTCTTACAGTCATGTTTCCGGGAGGTGTGAGAGGGCTGTAACTGCCGCTGAACCGACGCGTGCGCGACGGATTGCTTGAGAACATGTTGAAGAATGATGTCCTGAAACCAACAACGTTTCATTAGAAAAATAATACATTATATCAATAGGTACCTAGCTATGTCCAACCATACCCATTATGTGTTATTCCAACACCAAATTCACACTAAAACTACATGAGATGCCATACAAAATTACAGAAAATGGAGCACATAGCCGAACATTCATTAAATCCTTTCAGCCGTATGAGCTTTGCATTCATAGATTAGTCTTAACTCTTAACTACTTGTTATGGTAGTCTCCATTAATCACAGAATGTTTTAGCAACTTTTTAATGTGGCAATAATAGTGATATTACCCAGTAAACAGTAAACTTTGCATGAAACATGAAAAATTGCTCTGATAATGGAATAAATGGATTTTGAGTTTGATTTTGAACTTACATTACTTTTCATATCTTTTCAAGCCTTAGTGTCGCCGCACACGGGCCACCGGCCACAGCCACAAACGCCGCCACGAAAAGCTAGAAGCGGCCGCAAAGGTAGCTGAAGCTCGCTACAGCCACTTGTGGCCGGTGGTCGCCACTTGCGGTCATTGGCTGCTACTTTTTTTAACCCATGCATGCAGTATCAGAGAGAGAGACAGAGTTTTGTGTCGGCGTTTAGTGGCCGGTGCGGGCCACAAGAAGCAAGCTGGGACGATTTGTAGCGTGTGGCCGCCACCGACGCCAACCGTGTGCGGCAAGTCCATATAAAATGTACGAAAATTACAGGAAATATGCCAGTGGCGGCGTTTTGTGGTTGTAGCCGGTGGCCCGTGTGCAGGGACCCTTACATGATTAATGGATGATCCCTCACTATTGAATAACTTTATAATTATTTAAGGATGTTATAATTACTTTCACAATTTATAGAAAAACACATCACTCCTTCATTAACTAAAACCAGTCAAAACACACTAAAATACCTGACATGTTATTGCACTGCCAAGTCTCAATATTAGTCCTAAAGTTAATGCTGCGACTCACATAGCAGTGTATTGAAATAACAGAGATGAGTGTTTATTATTTATAATATCATGTAGCACATAACATGGACATGTTTGGGATTAAAATTAGATGGTTGTTATTTAACTATATTTTAATAGCTATTGTAACCCATTGGATGCATCAAAAGTACAATACATTGGATACAATGATGTCATCGAATTCATCCTAAAGGTACTTCAGAATATAACAGAATAACACTTTATAGTTAACAAAATATTTAAGTACATAAGTGTTATGAGTACAAAGCTAGATATTAATATTGAACTCTAGGTTAACAATATGTAGTCTTATCACACTATGCAATTCTTTTGCCTGCTGAAAAGCACCCTATGTGTTATTTCGATCTCTAATCAGTTCTGCTGATTATGAGGGATGAAATAACACTTTATATTAGTACAATCAAAACACTTTCAAATGGCAAATTCTAAGCAAACTAATGTAGCTATAATATTGAAATATTGCTTGATACCTGACAGTGATAAATGTATTTTGAGTCATATTATTATGTCTACTCTAGTCACGTTTAAATTTATGTTATTAGGTATTTTATGGTAAATAATGTCTTATTAATGATGATTTTATTTATTGAAATAGACAAGTGTGGTACTTTTTAACAGTCACCAATAAAAGCTGCATTTTACAAACATAAGTAGGATGCATTAAATGATAATATTCAATTCTATTCACATAATTCTCTGCATGCTACAACAATACATAAATGGACGTCTAATGTTACTAAGTAAGCATTATGAAGCTCCTCAGCCCACAGCAGTGGTTAACTACACATTACAGGGCACAAACATCGCTAAATACGGCCGCAGCACCTACAGCCGACCTCACCAGCTGTCAAAAATAGTAAAGCAGCGTAGCAACAACCATTATCGCACCTCGTATAGTAGGCGTCAACTTTATACCATACTTTACCTTGGTGTAGGGTTAGTTGTGGGCGAAGTCATCGACGTGGACGGCACCTCATTGATCAGAGGTGCACTGCTGCACCTTTTCAATAAATTAGGAGCATCAACATCCATTATCGCACAGCCACTGACGTATTATGTAGGTTTATATGCATCGAGATCGCCGACACGATTAACTCTACAGTTTATGTAACACTGTAAGTGCACTTGCATACAATCTAACGGACAAATCACGCTACTGTTATCACTACATACATGTTATTTAGTATGCATAAATCAAAGAAAAATACAAAATAAAACTAAAATAGCTACTCGAAAAGCTAAAAAAGTGCCTCGAAGCTGACCTGTCAAATCGCCGAATCGAACAAGGATGCGTTCAAGAATGCAATAATAAACTTTTATTGAGGAAAATACAAGAAGTTAATTCTTATCCTAATTATTAAAAAGTATCAATTTAATTACAATTGTGAAATAAATATAAATGCTTTCATATGTTTGAGTTAGGATATAAACCAGAATTTACACTTAAAATAATTATTTTGTCAGTTACATATTAGAAAAACATTAAGAAATTGCTATTTTGAACGAGATTGTACCAACTGTCATATGAAACCCATTCCGTGCTACGTTTGAAAGTTTGATTGAATGTTTTTCGCACAGCTAGAAATTTAATAAATCAAGCAACATAATAATTCATGAAATCACAAATATTTATAATCAAATAATATTTATAAGGTTTAATATTCAACTTATATCCCTTTTCTTATAAAATGTTTTTACCCTTTATATAATATTTTTTTATACTCAAAATGGAAGATTGGAACGTAAACTTTAGGTAAATAAAAAGACATGTTTTTTGCGAATATTTTGAGTTTTATATTTATTTTATCAGTTTCTATGAGTTTTTTGATAAAGAGATAATAAAAGCTGTGCAGCATGGGTCGAAGAAGGTGAATTTATTTTTTTATTAATATATTCTTCTGCTGCAGTATTAGAGCCACAGATCAGTATATGATTAGAACCTTTGAAATTCAATTATTATCTTCATTGTTTACTTTTCAGTTTGTACGGAAAATACCTTCTGGGGATTTGTTTAGGGATACTGCTGTACAGTGAAGTGTTTATATATGAAATACAGCCACTGTTTTGGCCAGACCTGCGATGTGAAGAGGGACAGACATGTACTAAGATCCTCTTCATAGCTGATCCGCAGATTCAAGGAGACCTGGCTGTTCCGCCGCCTCTAAGTCATCTATTTAACTGGGACAGTGACAGGTAATTGGATTTAGTCCTATGTACCTATTTCCTTAGCTTCACAAAACCTGTTTTAAGAAATAGAAAGGTCATCAACAAGACAATGGAAATTATCCGTTTATTCGCCGGGGATGGTGATAATATAAGGTCTGTGCCAAATTCCAAATCAAACCAATTTTATCAAAAAGTTTCATAAAGCTGATAAGTCCTACTTAAAGGTACTTGAGAGTTAGAGCAAGCAAATCTATAATTTTTCTCAAAGGTACATTATCATCATGTTTAATGTTCCACAAATAGTTTTGTATTAAAGATCTCTTCCTCAGGTACCTGAAGAATACATTCCAAGTAGCAATGAAACATTTCAAGCCAGACGTGCTGGTGTACCTGGGAGACCTCATGGATGAAGGGTCTATAGCCACCATGCCGCAGTTCCACCAGTATGCCAAGAGAATATTCAATATCTTTGAAACTGACAAGCCTGTTGTGGTAAGAGTATATAATTAAAACTAGCTTATGCTCACAGCTTTGTCCACATGCAGAAATCCTTTCTTAGTGAAGATCTATGGACATAAAATCAGTTCACATTCCAAATTTCAGCTAGTTTTATTTAATTGTATGTAAAAAAATGCGATATTATATATTTTTTTTTATACGAGATAGGCCTACGTTTGACCACATCCCACCTGATGGAAAGTGAAAATGCGGTCGACAATAGATCACGTATGATGCCTAGAAAGGTACCTATTCACTCATGCCTTGAAGATACCCAAGTTATACCGCTCGGGAAACACAGATGACGGCAAAGTGTTCCAATTGCGACCAGTTCTCTTTAGAAACGACGAAGCAAAACGCTTGGTGCGGGCTGATATAGATTTGTTTAAATTCAAAATTAATTTTCTTTACCTCATAGTATATTTTAATAAAAGTGTGGTTTTAGAAATGTTTTTAATATTTACTTTTTTATTTTCAGCAAGTGTGGCTTCCAGGGGACAATGACATAGGTGGAGAAAATGAGTCCATAAAACAAGACAAAGTTGTAGAGTTTGAGAACATATTCAAGCAATCTTCTGTGATCGTAGCCAAGAACACAATATCATTCTACAAAGTGAATGCGATCATCAACCAGTATCCTACCGAGGAATATTATGATGATGATAATTATAAGATAGTTGTTTCACACTACCCTGTCACTATCAGATATATGTTTGGGAAGAAGGTAATTATTTATTTTAGTATTTTCAGTGACCAGGGATATTATCTTATATTGGGGGCTGACCAAGTCAGCTACACATCAACCCATTGGGATCTCTTGTGTTAACCCCTTGTCTACCATTTCTTACTCTTTGAAGTAGTGAATAATTAAAATGGTGATCCCACTAAGAGAAAGAAACCTGTACTCCTCCGGTTTGGACCAGGGATATTAGTGGCCTAATGAGACTTTCTATAATGCTTTATTGATAGCCTATGTCAGGATGATTTATGGTGTCTCATATGCAATGTATTCGAAAGACTAACACTATAGTAATGTAATGTGTTATTGATGCAGTTGCTATCCCTTAACATTAGGCAAATGTGAAGCTCATCATGTTCACGATTCATCAGTCATCCAAAAATACAACAGTTAACACCAAGCAATGTGTTGCACTGTTTCCTAAAATCTATCTATTTTATTATTCAGCACAACGCAACCTTAGGAATTACCTTAATGCTTTAGTAGCATTTTCTAGAAAAAGAAATCTAAAAACTAATCTAGGCTATTGTAAGTAGAGATATTACATTGGATAAATATTTCATTGTGTTCTTGTATCTCATCTAATACTTCAATGCAATAAGCAAGTAATATTTCATTTATTTTTGCAGGTGAATGACCACATAAGTCCTAACATTTATTTCTGCGCCCACAACCATGAATCTAAATACGTAAAGATGGACTCGGATTTAACCAATAGAAAAACCCACTGGTTCAATGAGAAAGGAATATTGAAAGTTGCTGACAAAGAGAACACACTGTATGAGATATATGTACCTACGTGCTCGTATAGGATGGGTACCAGCAATATTGGTTATGGAGCAGCTGTTATAGGTATGTTTTCCACTATAGGATTATCTTATACTTTGTCCAAAGTTTTAGGCAGTAGAAAATTGAGAATGGGGATAATAATAAAAGTACCTATAATAACAGATGTAGTGTGAGGTTGCCCATGGGCGAGATACAGTGATGATATCCGGAGGGTTGCTGAGGGTGGATGGAGTAGATAGATGGAGGACCGAGTTAAGTGGCGTGCCATGAGGGAGGCCTATGGACAGCAGTGGATGAACATAGGCTGATGATGATAATAATTATTATAGAAAGATTTACTTATTATAATTATAATAGAAAAATTTCAATCTATGCAACCTTGAAATATATTATGATAATATGACCTAATATTTTTTTTATTTATATTTCAGACCATTTCAACACCCTTCGTTACACTGTGTTCTGGTCATCTGAAAGGTTTCCATATCTATTTGTTTATTTATTCCTGTTAATATTTATAATTTCATACATACTAGTGTTTATTGCGGCCAAACTGATTTATAAAACATCCAGTAGCTCTAGATATTCATCAGATTCAAAGCCTTTGCTGAAATATTAGCATTTATATACAGTATTTTGTCATTGTAAATGTACAGGGTGTTTACTGTAGATCAAAATTATGTACAATTTTAGTGCCGAAAATTATTTGATGTTTCCAAAGACAAGCTTGATGACAAAACCTGGATGATCACAATGAGATTTGAGTAGGTATATTAAGGAAGAGTGAAAGATGTTTATAAAAATACTGGCTTAACTCAGAAATAGTAAGGATTTTTAAACCTAAGACGAAAAAAATAGGGCAATCCTAAATGTGAAATTATGGATGTGTAATGTGTTGGTTAGGACCTGTTCACACGTAAGACAGTTTTGGTTGTGTTTATGGGGTGGTATATTTTGAGTGAAGTCACTATTTGGCTTGAAAACAAGTATTTGAAAAATGTAACATTAAGTATTCTCAATTTTACATACAGTAAGAAAAGTATTATTGTATCAAATATATAGAAAAAAAACAAAAGGATAGCTTAGTTGTTGTAATATTAGGCTTGTTTTACCATTTATTAACAAGACTTATAACTTGATACATTTCTGTGGTTTTTATGTAAAAAAAAGTTAAATATGAAAGAAAAAAAAACATTGCATATTATTATTTATTATGCAAAACAAATTTAACAATATTTTGTACTAACCCTAGTTATTCAAATATATTACATAGAATATTGAATGTTATAAAACTAATAAGTTAATTTATGCATAAAAATATAATAACATAGTTATTAACAAAAATCAAACTTTAATACTCAATCTTATAAATGCAAAGTACAATAAAATTTAATACAGTAGAAATAACTACTAAACTATGTTATTAAAAAAACTATGGTGGTAATGCAAGTGCACATTGTATGCAGTAATGCAGATTTAATAATAAAACAAAGTTTTAGTTTCTTAGCCTGGCCTGAGACAAAAACTACTAACATGATAATCCTTGATTTTTTAAATAATATTAAGTCCACATTTTGATCTAAAACCATAGATTAAAAAAAATAGGAAGATGCAGTATTCGCGTTTCTTACATGGACCGCTTCAATTAGGCATATGGGCCTAATTTCAGAGCGAAAAATTGTGCCTGATACAATAATAATTATACTTCGGCGCGAGTCGGTGCGGCAACCGACACTTTCCGATCCAACAGGTCCAAGTTTGGCATAGCAAAGATAGTGCTATGGCGCATCTTCCCATTTTCTTTTAATCTAACACAAAAATTAAAACTAATGATGGTTCATAGTATTATTTAATTGAAATAAAAGGACTTCTGAAACATCACAAAGGTCCCAAAATCAGCATTATTGTAGTGCAAAACATGATACAGATTTATATTTCAGCGCAATTACTATTGATATGCACTAAACTTGTCTATTAAACCTTGATGTGATAGTGTGTTGACCTCAAGGCTTTGTGCAATACTTGTCTGCATTCCAAAACTGTGATTACAATCATTTTATTGTCTTTACTAATTAAGGAATTGCTCTTAGATTTTTATGATTATTGTTGATATACATGATAGAATGTTGTATTTTATATGTCCAAACTTATATAGATTTATTTTAGAAGTTAGATTCTTAGCTATTATTTAGATTTATTTACACTATTTAATAGTTTTAATAAATTATAGATTTTGTTTATAAAAGTTTTATTTTTTAATTCTTATATTCTAATACCCATGTTTGTCATAACAATAACACATAAAAGACCTACAGTCATATAGACATTCAATATAATAAAAGTAGCCCAACTCGATACTAATAGTGTTCTAATAGATAAATTTACAATACCAGTGAGTAAATTACTAATCAAAAAGTAAGATAGTCCATTTTTATTGACATAATCAATGAGTTTAGGCACTGGCAGTTGATACTTATCATCTTGTAGTACATGTTCTAAGTAATACAAGAATGTTACTACAGTGACCAAAACTGCTTCTAAATAAAGGCAATAAGACATATTAGCTAATGTCCTAGATATTGGTCTGAACATATTTAAGAAATATAATGATATCCAAAGAGCTGAAGATATCAAAATTAGCTCAATTTGTGCAACTTTACCATTGATTGAATAAAAGTTGAATAGTCTTATATGTACTGGTGCAGATGGTTTGCACAGTATGTTTTTAATATGCACTGCAAAAAGATACAAAGATACATATCCCAAGCTAGAAGATATGCCTTCTCTATTAGCAGATATAAATGTATCTCTCACTGCATTACTAAACACCCAGTCTTGTAATGCAAAGTATAATAAACACTCATGAAAAATTAATATAATGAAACTATATATAAGAGAATTTACATTGAAATATAAAAATACAGTTGAAAGAAATTTACAGACAGCTAGTGTGAAGAAAAAGTTCCAATGTACACCATATTCAGTTACATGTTCATGATAATCTAATTGTTTTACAGAGAAATATCTTGCAATGCCTAGAAATACTAGAATAGATATAAACTTCAGATTACCTACTATGATATCTTTTAGACTATACTTTCTTAGATCTTTATGAACTAGTCCACTCATCAGTACAAACAAACCTACTCCTGTGTCCATTAGGCTGTACCCGAAACTCTCAGTTTTAGCTAAATGCCTCGGGAAAGCTCTAAAGTCTACAGCCAGTATAGCAAAAACTGTAATAATATACGTGAGTCCCCGCATTATAGATATGGAATAAATTTTCTTTTCCATTTGTGTAGTTTTGTTTAAATTTTTAGGATGTTGAAAAAGTTCGTAAAATAACATTGTCATGATGGTAATATTTAAAGAATAGATATAGTTAGCCATAACTGTGTGAGCTAAGACTAGCGGTAGGACAATAATTATGTATTCATAAAAATATGGTTTGGTTTTACAATTTCCTAACCTCAAAGAGGAGTACACTGAACACAGGACTGTGAAGAGTATGCAGAAGAAAACGTGAGCAGCAGACGATCCATGGTTGTTCTGCATGAAAGACTCGTGGTATTTCTTGTACTCCATCGCGTCCATCTGTCTTATTTCTTCTTGAAAATTCATGGTCTTAGAGATAAGATGAAGATAAGTTCATAAGTCGGTGTTCACAATAATCTGCTTTGAAATTTGTTTGTAACTCAAGTATTAACAGCAAGATATCACAAGTATCACTTTTAAATCATTATTTACAGTTTATTTCTATATGTTAATGCAAAAAAATAATATTTATTCAAACCAAAACAATAACAAACTGCTGTCAATTTAGAAATGACAGCTGTCACTGGTCACTTTTTTTTTTTTTTTCTTTTTAATAATATGGCAACATGTGCATTTTGCCAGTGTCGAGTAAAATTCGTGAATGTTCACGGGATATTAAATTATGGTCTCCACTTTCGTGTTTTGCCAGTGTCAAGTTAAATGTTATTTTTTAAGTAATAAGTTAGTCAGGTCAGAGTCAGAGTGAGCTTAATAGCTCGTCTAGTCACGTGAGTCTTCCAGTAAAATGGGTGGAATTTTACTGAAAGTTCGGAGGAGTTTTGGAGGGGGCACCAAAATTCATATTTCAGCACCATATCACTTGCCTACATCTGTGCACATTCAAAAACACTTAACACGCAATATTCCACCATTATTACACGCTAACAATCAAATTCTACACGATTATTAAGCAAAAGACGTGGAGCTAATGATATGATCAAGGCTTGCCGCCAAAACTCCCACTGGTCACTTGCCGTCAGCTGATAAAGCTGTTCCGTGTAACGCAGAACGGTTTAATTTAAAAGGCTTCTTAAAATAGAGGGTAGTCTAGAAGTAGGGATAAGAAAAGCCGCATTTACTTTGTTCAATACTTTATTAAACTTAATCAGTTCTAAGTACCACAAAGACTAGCTTAAATCTAATTTGTGACTTACTAACTTAACACATAGATATTATTCTATGTTTAAGAGAAATACTTAATGTACAGAGACATAAATAAAACTTATTTTATGGACCCATTGATAGCACCTTGAGATTGTGAAACCTGTATATTTACAGATGCAGTTTTCAGTGAGACATCTTTTGGAAAGTTACCGCAATATTTTTGCAAATTAATAAGTTCCTTAGTTTTTAATTTGATAAGGAACCTTTGCATTTTATTTTCCGGCAAAAAGGTCCATGTCCCACTAAATTTAATAGTAGACAGATCAAGTTATAGACGAGTTGAGTGTCGATAGTATGAGTGTGAAAGATGATAGCTTTAAAGCAAATATTCCCGCAGTAGTATGTGCTAACTAAATAGGAGTCACTCGTTTAAAAACAAACATAGTTAACCCAAAATAGCTAGACGATACTAGCATAATAAAAATAACCCCTTGTTTTCATGCGATTATGAGCGTAAATCGTAGTCTCCCCTTTTGGTGCGAATGCGACAGAAGATCAAACTCGTCTATAACACGTCTACAATTTCATAGATAGGTGACGTAAAGTGAGGGTAGTTGTAAATAAGGCTGGATTTAGAAGTCGAAGTCGTAGGGGCGCGTGGGACGTCTCTGTCCGAGCGGGATGTTGACTTCCTCCGCTGAACGGAACACTTGCGGCTGCTGCGGCCGCGGGGACGGACGTGCTTGCAGCTGCTGCAGGACTTGCTGCTGGCGACGGGGAGCTTCCTCCTGGAATATATTAAACATTAGATGTAGTAGGAAAGGTGATGTTTGAATGACGTATTTAGCTTAATCTAAAGGAGGGTTTTGCCCAGGTGGTTCACCACTGCGTGCCCGCCTATGCGACAGCAATAGTGTCTCCTAATGTTGTTCACTACGGCTTTTACAGCCCAAAACTGCACATCCTACCATTTCACTACCACTATGAGTACACATAAACCATTAATATTATTCCCTGAAAGCACTTAAAATCTTAAAAATAAAAGATAATTCGATGGTATGTTTGTCACAGGGAAGTCGTTTGAACCATAGTTTGAACTTGTGACAAACAACGTAACCGGCCACGCTGAAAGGGACGGAAGAAAAATAGGTTCTCCTTTTTCTTCACATAGAATTTTCCTTATTGCCGTGCCGTCACACTCACACATAATATGGCTACTTCTAGTTGTATTAGTTCTGTGGTTTTGCTATACGCGCCGCTCTTGGCAGGCGCGTTGACGCGCGCTGTTATTCTTTTTTTTTGGTAGGAAGCCGGTATATGCTGCGGGTAGGCAGTGGACCTATGTTCACCCGTAGACGTCCTATGGCTGAGATGGTGATGGTTGAGCATATAATCTTCTCATACTGGGTAAAGCTCTATGACGTTAACATTCTAGCGAATTCACTAGATACTTCTTAACTTTTATGATTGCTTTATAATTGCAAATACCAAATTTTGCGATCTCCTAATACCTATCTCTACTTATAAATCATGTCACAGCGTTATCGAACTTCTCCGAAACGGTTTGGCCGATTTTTATGAATTTTTGTATAGGTATAACCGTGCAACGAGAGAAAATGGATTTTTACACGGGTACATCCACCATCGGAAAAAATATCCTGTCCATTTTTATCTGGATTGTAAATTTACCTAGAACAATCATTTAAAAGATCTCATTGAAGATCTCAATGTCTTACCTCTTCCTCCTCCTCAGCATCGTATCTGTCGTCCCTGTAGACCTCCTGCGGGTAGTATCTGTCGGAGTACTTGAGGGAGACGTTGGGCTTCTTCTGCACCTCGTCCTCGTTGATGGGCCGGTACAGGTACTCGTTCACGAAGTGGTACTTAGACGACCTCTGGCAGATGTTCTCGTGGGTTGGAGGCATGCAGATGAGGTGGACCTGGAGGAAGAGATTATTGATGATTTTATCGGAGAAAATAGTGTGTCGTAATCGTGAAATCTAATTATTTGGACAAAGAAAACTCTGCAAATCGGATAAGTAGAAATGGAAAGTATATATACCTACCTACTGCGCTTTCTTGCTTCTTGAATGCCACTTTCTAAGGAAGTGCCATCCTTAGTGGTAGGTAATCATAGCAATTTGGATCTAGATCTTGTTTTCGTTTCTAAGATATTGCAGGAAAAACTTTCGTACGCGCTATTCCTCGTGGACAGGAACTGTCCTCTATCTTAAAAATTGTCCTCCTTCTCTAAAATCGTCTCCTCATATCTGTACAAAATCAAATCATTGTGTCCATCTTACCTGGTGGAAGGAGAATCCATCTGGGCAGACCCAGGAATGCTTGACATTGTCCTGGCAGTAATGGAAGACCTCGCAGTTGAGCTCCTCGTTCGCTTAGTAGCCGGTTTGCTTGTTCACGCAGATGAACTCTGCTTTTATTTGTACTAATCATTTGGACCATCATGTTACCTGGTGGAAGGAGAATCCATCGGGGCAGACCCAGGAATGCTTGACATTGTCCTGGCAGTAATGGAAGACCTCGCAATTGAGCTCCTCGTCCGCATAGTATCCGGTCTGCTTGTTCACGCAGTTGAACTTGGACTGCTGGAGCAGCTCGGACAGGCGGTCGGGCTCTTCCTTCTCTTCTAGGTCTTCCTCTTCTTCTAGCTGCTGCTGGGTTAGCTTGCTGGGCCGTTGGTCGGGCTGGGGGAAATGAGGATTTATAGATGTTTTATGTACTTACAAAGAAAACAAGCAAGAAGACGAGCAAGACGCTTGCTCTCCTGTTGTTAAGAGAAACTGTGAGAATTTCAGTGGAGTTTTATGAATTTGCTTTTTGAAGTGTAAAAGCTGGTAAGAACATGTGTAGCAGAGATGATAACTAAGTAGGGTCATTATTATGCACTCAAATACTCTTAGATAACAGACGTTGACAACACCGCTGGCGATTTATAGCAATAAATTGCAGTAATCTGGTTGTCTTTTTAAGTAAGGACTTTCAGAAAAGATGCACACGTATCTTACTACATGATACATGTGCATATCCTTGACATGTTTTTTTAAAGGTTCATATTTTATACAAGTAGCCAATTTTACATAAGTAAGGAAGTTGAACGTGATGCTCATTTATATACCTTCCTATGAGGCGTCCTAATCGGTTGTCTCTCTTCAACGTACTGCTGCTGCGGCCGCTGCGGTTGCTCGTACTCCTCCTGCACGGGGCGCTGGTATCCTGCCAGCTCGGCCAGGGAAGGAGTGGGACGGAACCCGCTCGGCAGCGTGTTGTATGCCGTGGGGGTGTAGGCACGCGGTCGCAGGTTGCGGGACTCCTGGGAATTAATTGATGGATTAACAATTATAATCTAAAAAAAGCTAGTCAGAGATGTTAGTGTCGAGGAAGTGATAGTAGGTACGACTATGTGGTGCAATTTGGCGGAGGACTGCCACTGGCCCAAAATAATTAATAGAGAAGAGTAGAAGTCATTTATGTGTTCTAGCCACTAGGCCCATAATACGCCTTCCGTCTTGCAGAAGATCACTGCGTCTTGCGCTTTATAGATATTCCTCTTCCCGTTTGGTATTATATGACAGTGGTGTCTTTTTAACTCTTAGGTACCTAATTTGAGTTATACAACACTTTGTAAGTATGATTGTAACGTAATATATCCAATAATAGCTATAATTATTGTTCCATTTAGCCCAAGTATCAGTAATTATTGTAAGTCATTACCTCTATGTCATAACAATGCCGCTTAAGTTAAGAATACCAATCTACACCTGGCAATATTGAACCAGCATTATTTCCTCATCGATTACCTATCGTGAAAGTGCTTCCGCCAATAATTTGAGAAGTACAATACGAAATTACATAATTTACGTAATTATCAGCACATAGTTTGATATTGAACGTGCAGTGAGGGTTAAAAAATGGCCTAACACGTTTGCAAGGAGGCATTCGTGCGTAACGACGCGACGTTCACGCTGGCATAATTATGAATTATGCCATATTATACCTACATTATATCATAACGAAGATCCGGTCTAGAAACGTGCAGAAAGAAAATGTTTAAAGAAATCAGAAATCGGCGCGCATGATTGTTAGTAGGTTTTCGTCTCCTATAATGGATGTCTATAACAACATAGCAATCGTGGTCTGCTATAGTTCAGACATTTCTTAGCAACCCGCCCTCGCTTCACTCCTGGTATCACTTTGAGAATATTTTTAAGAGTAGGAACATTGCAGTTAGTGTATTATAGAGATAGCAGGAAGCTTTGATAAATGGCGAGGAGCGACACGATGTAGAGCTGAAAATGATAAAACGCTGAAATTGAAAATATTCGTTTTACCACTAAGTTTATTATGCTACCAATGTAATAAATTTTTTTTTTTAAAAATTGACGACACACAAGTACTCGCATAAAGTAACATGACTTATGCCCATAGGCGTACCCAGCTTCTGGCCTAGGGGGGGGCAGGCAAGGGCGGATTCAGATTTTTTTTTACTGAACTTGAACTTTATGTCTATGTTTTGTACTTATATGTATTAACGTTGAGCAGGTAGGATCTATTTAAAGGTACACCACAATTTGATTTCGCCGCTAGAGCGGTAAGAAAATTAAAATAGTCTTCCTTTAAATAGCGCGAGCAGCTTGCTGCGAGCCCCGAGAAAATTTTATATTTTTGGTAGCAAAAACACTGCAGTTAATTTGATGCGAGCGGTAGAAAAATTAAAATATACTTCCATAAAAAAAAGCGCGAGCAGCTTGCTGCGAGCGCCAAGAAATTTTTTTATTTTTGTCTAAGAAAAAAGTGCGGTTAACTTGCTCCGAGCGGTAGAAAATTTATAATATTCTTCCTTAAATAATTTTTTTTTTTAAATATTTTTAGCAACGAAAAGAGTGCGGTTAACTTGCTCCGAGCGATTGGAAAATTAAATTATTCTTATTTAAAACAGCGCGAGTAGTTTATTGCGGGCGCCGAGAAAATTTTATATTTTAGACTACGAAAAGAGTGATGTAATCTTTCGCTGAGCGGTTAGAAATTTCAATATTCTGACATATAGGAGCGCATACAGCTTGCTGCGGGCCGGGCGGCGAGAATATTTTATATTTTGGACAACGAAAAAAGCAGTTAATTTGCTTCGAGCAGCAGGTAAATTAAAATATTCTTCTGTAAAATAACGCAAACAATGAAAAACGTGTGCAGTTGTCTTTTTCTGAGCGGTTAGAAATCTGAGTATTTTTTATATTTCTGACTACGAAAGGTGAGCTTAGTTCGTTCTGAGCTGCAAGAAACTTGAATGTTCTTACTAATAAAGCGCAAGCAGTTTACCGCGAGCCGAGAAAATTTTAAATCTTAATTATGAAGAATGTGCGAACGGCTTATTTCGAGCCCCAAGAAAATATCCTATTTCTGACCACAAAAAGAAAGTTACATGTAAGAGATATACTACTACTGCCTCTATAGCTACCTACAACTTGGTGCAAGTGCCAAGAAATTTTATAAATATGATGACAAAAAGTGAGCATTTAGTACGCTCCGAGTGTGAAGTGGTGAAAAAATGAAATATTGTTGCTAAAAAGCTAAAAAATATATCATTCTGACTACGAAACGTGTGTGATCGCCTTATAAATTGCGCGCCAAGAAAATTTTATTTCTTATTCTACAGATATAATATAAGACATTCGATTTCCAGGGGGGGGCAGCTGCCCCCCCCTGCCCCCCCCTGGGTACGCCTATGCTTATGCCCTTATTCCACCGCAAGAATCGTGCGATCTTCGCGTTTTTCTCACGCCATTACGCAAACCCAATATGAATTCGCAAGCGAGTTGTGTTTAGTTGCAAATGTAGATCATTGGATTACTCGGCTCGTTAGTTTAGATATGAATCTATAATTACTGGGTATTTGTTGTTATTAATTTCGCTGTCATCACAATTTAAGTGTTCAGAAAGAGAATCGACGCAAATCGGGTTTCAAAAATTATAGCCTAGTATAGGTCGCGTCACATAAAAAGAACGCTGGAAGAAAGTGGCGGGGGTGAGCTTGCGCATGGGTACACTCACGCATAAAACTTCTAGGCCTATTTAATTTTAACTAGCTTTTCGATCGTGGTTTTTTATATTAAATATTTATTGGTAACCACATCGCTCCCCTCATACCACTAAATAGATCGATAAATCGTTTACTGCGCAGCTTACGCGCCAGCGTTCTTTTTATGTGACGCGACCTGTATTACGATTGTTTAGGGGTGGGAGCAAGCGATAATTTCACATTTTGAAAATGTATTTTTATTATATTCTTCGCTATCCTAAAATCCTTTCCTATTTATCCTTCTTGAGTTATTTTTCAAAGATAATGTTACCTTTACTTATTATAGAATGCATTATGCATGAATATTATGCCCATCCGTTATTTTACATCGATGCCAAATACATCCCCTATCGTATTACTATTAGCTTCACCCTCTATTTAAATACCTAATCTATATACCTATTGTATACCGATCGTATGCAAAAAGGAAAAAATAATAAAAACACAGTGTAATGAGTTTGGCTTTCGACTTTCACTGCGGCCTCTATCGGCCTTGCGCGGCCGTTGACGCCGGTGGCGTAGAAAAATTGCATCCCAACTTGATTGTTCATTGGAAATTTGTAACACTCCATTTCGATCAAGTAATAATAATTACTAACTGTCTTTCGTTCCGGAACGGATTTGAAATTTTTACGAAAAGTGAAAATTTTAAAAAAAATACACAACGACCATACAAAACTTTCATATTTAAAGAAAGTTGAAATTATCATGTAATAAATTTATGTCTTTACATGTTATATGTTATAGATCGTCATCAAATAAACAAAAAGGCCATAAATGGCCTAAAAAATAAATATGGACTAAAAAAAAAATAAAAAAAAAATGAAAAAAAAATGGCCTAAACCTAACCTGGCCTGGCCTGGCCTAATGGCCCTATGGCCTGGCATGTAATGGCCTAATGGCGGTTTAGCATTTAAAAATGCTAAACCGCGTCGTAGCTATTTATTCAGATTGACTTGATAATAAATTAACTGCTTTATTAAAAATAAAACCGTTTAAAAATAAATAAATCGATAAAAATCAGATTGAAAGCTAAGCTACATTATCAGCTAATCATCTGAAAGTAATTCTCGGAGCTAATGCAAAGTGAACGTGATTCATTTATTGCATCGATAATATCTACCATGTCATTCGTACTATCTCTTATATTGTTGTTAATTACTTTTATTAGAAATATATTTCTCTTACATATAAAGGGTCATTCAATCTAATTTCTAAAATATTTAAAAAATTTGCAATTATTTATCCCACAGCCCACAATTATACATTTCTGTTACTCTAAGATCTTACATTACATTAATGCTTATATGTATACATTAATTTTTACTTACTCGGTTAGCCTTTTATAGGTAGGACAACTCAATATTTTCTAGTCATACGTCGACATTTCAAACTTATCGTTTTAACGAAAATGAGAGCTCTCAATCAATAAACTAATATTATAAAATTCGAAAGTTTGTGTTTGTTGTGAGTGGGTAAGTTTGTATGTTTGTTACTCTTTCCGCCTAAACGGGTTGACCGATTGAGCTGAAATTTGTTAAAGAGATAGCTTAGACCCCGGAATAACACACACAGTACAACGGTTATACCCGCTGGGCGCAGTCAATAATAATTTATAAGGATGAGCGCAAAGATTCTATTTTTTTCATGTGCTCAACCTATTACTACATCGGGTAAAACGGCAGATTGCAACTAGTATCTAATATAATATTGATATCTGTGTATCTGTTACATGTATGAGCAAAAACGTAGGTCATGCGGGCACGCAGAGCAACTGCGCGCGTTGATGTCTTCTCTATGAGAAATGTTGTTTTGTTCATATCATCGCACTCATTCAAGTTCTCACGTTTGTAGCTTTGCTTTGTTTGTAAGTACTCACGGTTTCCATGATAGCACTTGTTTTTACAACTGTTTTACTTTTTAGAGTGATATAATATTTTGATATAATCTTACTTATCTACTTGGTTACTTTGTTTCGTATTAGACAACTTGTCTAGTTTTTATTCCATAATTCGATTAAAATTTTACAGAACGACTTCGTAATTTAAGAAATATCAAGATGGTCCACGGTTGTATATTTAAGTCCTAAAAGAGGAACTAATACTAAGTACTTATACTAAGAGAGATATAAGTTCCTTGGCACCCATGGCGATTTTTACCGTCTTTATTGTATCTTTGAAAGAGACAAAATTTTAACTAATTTCTTTTAGTTGAGTCTCTAATAACTTTGCAAACGAAAAAAAGATCTTAATATACATAGATCTTGATACCTATAGTTTTAATTTATTATTCAAAACCTTAAAACATGAAGTATTTTATTTTATTTTTTAAATATCAAAACTTAAATCATTCCAGAAACCTACTTCTTTTGGAATTCCTTTGTAACTCCCATCTAACGCTACCAGTACACATACTACAGCAACCAAAGCACTCACCTCTTGGTCCAGCGCCAGTTCATCATCGTCAGCGTCGACTCCAGCATCAGACACGCTGTCCTCCTCCTCAGACGCGCACACCGCCGCGCTCAGGACTAACAGGCCGAGTAAGTATCGCCACCTAAAACAAAAGATAAACATACTTTAGGTAGGTGTCAAAATGGAATCTAGAGTAGAATATGAGAGAGCGTGCTTCTGGACGGATTCCCGGGGGTTTTAGTGAGTATACATCCGCTGGTCTCTCCGGCGGAAAGTTCTGCACTTGAGACTATACGAGATGGTATACGTAATGTATCTCTGAAAAGCAGGTATCGTTGGACATGGGCAGATATATAGTGAATGCTTCTACGACCACATCTCGCCCCATTTCGGCTTTGAATTGTTCACGAGATCCCCGTAGGGGCTTTAATAGGTGCAATTCCGCAAACCCCAGTGCAGTAGTGAAGTGTGAAGGCATTTTCGCCTCAACACAAAATTTGACACGCCCTTTGTTTTGTTGATGGTCATTTCCTTAAATGTGTGCAAATCACAAGGTGAAAAGATCTAACGACCAAAACATCTTAATGGTAATCGAAACAAAACTATCAAAGAAGGAATCACAAATTCAATTAATCGAGTACACCTGGTCAACTAGGAAGAAGTCAATAATGGCCAAGTAATGTCACAATCGTCATTACTCATTCACGACATAAAACTGCAAGGTGCCGACAATGATGACGCGGCACCGGTGACCGCACTGCAAATGCCACCGGCGCATGTGAAGCATGTTCATCGTTTACGTAATACGCGGTAATTTCACCGAAATACGCACTACGCAGGGCCGGTTACGCAACGCCGCTTTAATTTCAACGGAACTGGTCTGCTGATTGTGGAATTTGCGGGGATTATGTACAAAACTTTCTTTAATTTTTTTGCCATTCGCACTGATGTTTTCCGACGTCTTGAGATAGTCTGAGAGCCTGGTACTTTTGGCAGAAATTATAGTAGAAATAAATAAGGATACTATGTAATATTTATAGTCTCCACTGATCCCATACTGATGATCCTAACTGAAATTTATGCGAGATATTTCTTTAAGAACAAAATGTCCTATAGGGACGACTTGTGCTTTAGCAGTGCAAATGTGAAAGTCTCTCTATATACCCCTAATAATAGTGGTATGCTAAGACTATATTGAGTGCTGTTCTAACACGATTGTGTCTACATTCTTCGCATCCTGTGGCCAATGACTCTAGCACAAGAATGTGGCGGTCAACTGGTTCACGGATCAGAAGACTAGTTCGAATGCCTTAACCAAATCAAACACTGCAAGGAATGCTAGGAAAGACGTGGAAATGCTACACTTTGTGGCATTAGGAAAATACGGGGTATATGGGGTTTGGTATGTAGGAAAAACTGAAAAAAAAAAAACAAATGAAGGCATAGTTCCCATTTTCAATTCTATTCATGACGAAAATAATTGCCCATTTTCAAAACAAAAAGATTTCATGTAAAATAATAGAGGATGGATAGTTTTTCGAAAGTTATACCTTTCTACTTATTTTTTATAATTATTCTGAATCCACATATCTATAAAGCCTATTGAATGTAAATTATAAACTGAAATAATATTGACGAATTTGACTTTGACTTTTGGCTTAACTGCTTAACCATGAATAGTTTGATTGCAAATCACAAACAATAACAATAGCATGTTAATTAGTGTCTTTAAAATTGAGTGCTCATTCACGACACGGTTGAGACAGACCATTATTAGCTTGCATCTTGCCCTCTTAACGCCAGGAACATGTTCTTTAATTGGTAGGTGCAATTTAAAAGTGATTGAACTGCGAGATGTAGGCCATATCAAGACCATATCAGTTGGTTACCAGTTACCACATGTAGGGTGTGGTCGGTATTTACTCTCATAATGAAGGTACTCAGAGGTCTGGTTTACTTATAACTTGCTAGTTACTGTTGCGAGATGACCGAATTTGTCATTGTGACATCGATGGGTACACCTAATTAATTTAGGTAAGTAGGTAGGTACCTGGTACCTTAATTTGTCAGAAATAAAAGTTGATTTTGGAATTGGTAATCTTATTTTTTTTCCTGACTTTAACTGACTCCTGATTTTAAAAAGTAAACATTATTCTCAGCTTATTCCATAATGAATTTCGGTTTTTAAACGTAGGTCAAAGTAAGTTTTAAGTAGTTTTTAGTCATAGGAGTGTAAAAGGTAATGAATAAGGAAATATTGTAAAACTGTATAATATAATGGTATCGTTGAACTTTTGTATTCAAATAAAAATTTATGGACGCAGAATATTACACTTGGCCTTTGCAAATTGTAAGGTTTATGGCAGAAACGTGATCGTATTGGTTCTTAATAATTGTAATTTGGATTAATTTATACCAATAATATGTTGCATTTGTATTGTCAGTTAAAAAATAGATAAAAATACACCTTACGTACGAGTGGCGAGTAACTAACGTAAAAAATGTAAATTTACAGCACATCTAGTAGTGAAATTAAAACAAACACACTAAAGTGTCCCCCGATATTCCTTAAAATGACTCCTAAAATTAGAGCATTAAAATTATAGTAAGGTACTCGTACTTCTTATTTGGTAACTAAGCAACGTAAGTACTTAGTACTTACAGTTTTGGTAAATTGAGGTCCATCAAACATTGTTCTTGGCTAAATGATTATGCCTATGGCCTATGGCCCCTAGGTGTGCCAGTGGGCGTCCATAATATATACCACTAACTTCTCTGTTGCGCATTAGACTTGTTTTGCAAAAAAAATATTTTAGAACGATATTAAGTGCTTTATAATTTAAGAATAAGATAACTCTGTAGACTTTCCAGTTTACCTAAAGTGATATTTTTTTTATTATTAATGTATTTTATAAAACAATATCTTAAATATTCAATAGTTATCTAAGAATAAAAGAAAAGCAACCCTATGTTCTTTAAATGTTATAATTTATGCGAGTTTCATAACTAAGCCCTTCAGAAGCCAAGTTACCTAACAATTAGCATTCCAATTGCAATAACAGTCAGTTCATTGCATCAAACCTTCGATTATGATTAAAAATCATAACCCTTCTATAATCTCATTGCGAACGCGCAAGTTTCCATTTCACGACTGGATGGTTTTGGTAGAGAAAGCACTGGAATGCTCCATTGTCAACACGAGACACTTTTCAGGCTCTATTTGTTGTTTGCAACATTTCATAGCAACAAATTGATCAAGATTTACTCAAACACGAGAAATTTTACGTGTTCAATATTAAATTAAAGCAGACAGACAGCGTAAAATGTGTATTGTATTGTGGCTGGGGCGTCAGATAAGCTTTACGTAGGTTCAGATTTTTTGGATCATCTACATGTACATAGTAGTTTAAACAGTATTTTAGGCCAACTGCGGTTGTGCCAAAAAATAAATCAATACAAAAATTGCTCATACCTCGGCTAACGTATAAGTTTAGCCAAAGGTATAAAATAGCCAGTTTTTTAAGCATTCCATTTCAGGGGACGGTCTCCGTTACGTTAAAATTTTCTGTGTTATTTGCTGTGATGCATAATTGTTTATATGAAGAAGTTACCACAAAATAAACAAAATATAATGATTCATAATAACTTATTAATCAAAACCAAGCACAATGTCTAGGTTAATATGTATTAATGAATTCAATCAACATAGTCCATTAACATAAATCTTAATTGGTGATATATGAATCTGTTAAAATACAATCGTATTCATATTCATAATATCTATATTTTGCATGTAAAGGTCAAATTGCCAAAAGTCTAGTAGAAAGCGATTCGTTTAATTTTCAATGCGTAAGCGCAGCTGCAAGACAGATTACTATTGTTTTCCGGACTGTAATAAACTATTATGTAGGGTTGTCACGTTGGGTTTTGTGGTATTTGACCAAGCTGCAATAAAACCTACCTTCTTATATTATATTCATACAGTAGTAACCAATGCAGAGCCAATACCTACCCTAATTTACCCATTTTTTGTAAGGGTTTTCAGCATTAAACTCTCATAACTCATATGTACCTACATACTTAATACGTATATGTATTTACTGAGCAGATGTAGTACCTACTTGTAAAAATGGAACTAGTTTTACGTATATTATACTCGTGACAAAATTCTTTCTTAGCGGAGCTCTACGTCATAAAACTTATGTACCTATGTATGCGTTTTCCAAATTTCAACACAAACAGTTCAGTTCTGTCAGCTGTAGCTGTAAGTTTATATATTTGTCAATCGCCGTCAATTACGCTTTCCTTAATATGTTAGACAAGCTTGTGCTCGCGGCTTTTCCCGCGTGGCAAAACCCTTTCTTAGCTGGTGCTCTATGTCATGAAACCTATCTGTATTTCAAATTTCAACCGAATCCGTTCAGTATTTTGGGCTGTACGTTGATAGATCAGTCAACCAGTCACTCTTTCCTTTTATATGTTTAGATTCTGAAATCGATTAAATATAAAAGAAATTATCTATTAATAAATGTCAACCAACCCTGATGCGTCAGAGTGCGCTCGCGCATTTCGTGAGTGTCTCGGTATCGTGAGTCGCCGGCTCATTTCATTGTCAAGTATAACGCAACACGGACTCTAGGGGTTACCACATTTATAGCGAGAATTTATTGTTTCCACAACGTTTCGTACTGTTTATAGTTATTTTGAACTTAACCGGACGATTAGGTTTTAATTTGCGAGTAACTAATATGAATGAGGCATGATAGAGTAAGCTTTTTTATGAAAAATAATAAATGGCTTAAATTGGGAATCGTAGATGTAGAATGTAGAGATCGTAGATTGAAAAAAAAATAATCTAAATTTTTAATAGGAAAGACTGACTTATCGATCGAGAACTATGTATTTGATTGAAATTTTGAATACAGACTTTCGCTAAGAAAAAAAATTTTCGGCCATCGCATAAAGAGTCTCAATATAAAAAATAAAAATGTAATAGATAAAATTCTGACACCCAAAACGTTGAGAATACGTAAAGTGAGTCGTTGAATGCGCATCAAAAAAAAATTTGGAACAGCCCTCATAAAAAGTAACACCATATTATATAATTACTAGTGGGTACATTAAAATTACACAAATAGCAAATCTCTATTTAGGCAATCCTACTACCTTTTCACCTTACACGTAATTATTTGATAAATGATGTAATTTTTAACTACCGACCACCATAAACGTCTGAAAATCATTGGGTCAGCAAGTATAAAAACTATTAAAATCATTGGGTCAGCAGGTTACAGGTTTACCATTCAACCGTAAGTAAAGGGCACAAAAAGTTTCCTCAGTAATAAAGTGGTATAAAAGTAAATAATATTTACTTTTATGTTCATTGTCATATTGTTTCCTCGAGGCATTATGTCACTGTGTCGTAATAACTGGTAATGTAAGTGAGTACCTACACGGTTGACAGACGAGGAAGCTGGTGCAGATAATTGCTGGCTCACAGTTGTTATACGAACACAGTATCATTAAAAAAGGGGTTGGTTATAATTTTATTTAATTTTATTTTTATCAACATACTTTTTACTTTTAATAATTATTGAAGGTAAAACCTTTTTAGAAGGGTTTTATTGCCGGCAATAAATATTTTTATTTGTTTATTATGCGCTTTCAAATACGCCTCATTAAAATGTTCACACTATTCACTGTCTTGTTTATGTTCTAATTTATTCGTAGATTTATATTATATGTATAAGTATTTTGATGCTCGCTCTATAAACTACAACCACTCGCTCTACAAACTACAACCGCTCGCTCTACAACCTATGTTTGTGTTATGAATGACGAACGCACGAGCGTCAACGCGGCTGCGCCGCTAGCGTCAATGTCTTGTCTATTACACCACTTCTGTCCTAAGAGCACGCTGTTTTCTTTTCTGTTCCTAAATCCAATGATTTCCTATTAATTAGTGCAGAGAATAACATTGGCGACGAGCCGATCCCACGGACTTGCGATGGCCAAAGTCACGGTTGGATTTTTAAGTGTTTTTAACCACGAAACCCAAGATTGGGAAGTTTATAAAGACCGACTCGAACAATGGTTCCTGGCCAACGATGTCGACACCGACGTGGCCCATGCAAAAACTAAAATCAAGCGCCGGGCTATCCTACTCAGTAGCTTGTCTGAAAACACCTATAAATTGGTTCGTGACCTAGCTTTGCCATCGGATATTTCAACCTTAGACTTCAATGACGTTGTAAAAGTCTTAGACTGCCATTTTAAAAAAACAAAATGTGGGTTTGCAGAAAGATACATATTTCATAGTGCTGTACAGAGACAGGACGAAACACTTCCCGAATGGGCAGCGCGTGTTAGAAGTCTCGCTGCCGATTGTAAGTTCTCGGCCGTGGTACTACCAGAAGTACTACGAGACCGGTTCGTACTCGGCATGTTGCCGGGACCTGAGAGAGACAAGTTGTTCACGAAGAATATGGCTGAGCTCACACTGTCCAAAGCGTTGGAGGTGGCTCAGGCCATACGCTGTGCGCGCCTTGGGGCGGCGAAGTTAGCCGATACACACTCCGCCGCTCAGTCTACAAGCGTACACAGGGTGGCCGCCGCGCCGGCTTCCCAAGGATCGTCGAGTACTACGCGCCCTCGTGACAACTCTCTGCGCTGCAGTTCGTGCGGTTATCAGGGACACGACAGCTCTACTTGCAAATTTGCGAAGTACAAGTGTTCCATGTGTGGTGTAAAAGGCCATTTAAGGAAAGTATGTCCAAAGAAGTGCGTCAAACATAACTTCATCGAGTGTAGCAACAATAATGATGAGGTATCCAGTGATTACGGTGAGTTGATGATTGCCAATTTAAAATCTGTCAATGGGGAACCCATGCGCGAGTCTGTTTTGGTAAATGGAATTCGCTTAGACTTTGAGTTGGATTGTGGGTCACCAATTACGATCATTCCGTATAAAATGTATATGCAACATTTTTCACACGAAAAACTTCGTGTAAACAATTTATTTCTTTGTGCTTACAATGGAACCAATATCAAAGTTCATGGATTTTCACCAATGACCGTAACTTACAATTCAAAGTCTTGCGACTTAGATATTTATGTAGCAGAGACTGAGGGAGTTCCATTATTGGGCAGAGATTTTTTTTCAAAGTTTGATTTACAAATCTCTACGGTTAATGCTAATGCGTGTCCTTATCTCGATCAACTCATGGAAAAATTCCCACTTTTATTTTCGGATAAACTTGGTTGTTGCAAGGACATATCTGTAAAATTGACTCTCAAAGATGATGCCAAGCCTGTATTTTTTAAAGCAAGGCAGGTGGCCTTTGCTTTAAAAGAAGGTGTTGAGCAGGAAATAGACCGTTTAGTCAATCTAGGTATATTGGTACCTGTAACTTATTCTGAATTTGCGAGTCCAGTGGTACCTGTGTTGAAACATAATGGGAAAGTCCGTTTGTGTGCAGATTTCTCAGTGTCATTGAATAAACAGCTTGTCATAGAAAAATACCCACTTCCCAGAATTGAAGAACTTTTTTCTAAGCTCCATGGTGGCAAAAAATTTTCCAAACTTGATCTCTCTCAAGCGTATAATCAGCTGATGTTAGATGAGTCATCCCAAATGCTTACTTGCATTAATACTCACAAGGGGTTGTTTAAATTCACTCGCTTAGTCTTTGGTCTGTCAAGTGCAGCAGCAATTTTTCAAAAGACAATGGAAACTCTTTTGTCTGGGCTAGAAGGTGTCTTAGTGTTCCAAGATGACATATTGATCACTGAGAAGAATGATGACTTGCATAAATTAAGACTTGAGGAAGTCCTCACGAGATTGCAAAATGCTGGTCTCATACTACAAAAGGAAAAATGTTGTCTTTTCCAGGATTCAGTATCCTACCTAGGGTTTGTAGTAGACAGACATGGTATTCACAAATGTCCTGATAAAGTCAAAGCCATTAACGAGTCTAAAACCCCGTCTAATGTGTCCGAGTTAAAATCGTTCCTAGGACTCGTCAATTATTACAGGAATTTTGTGAAGAATACCTCTTCCTTGTTAAATCCCTTGCATAATTTACTGCAGAAAAACGTACCGTGGCACTGGACTCGAGAACATGATGAAGTTGTCAGAACAATTAAAGAAAAATTGTCATCTGAGAAAACATTGGCTCATTATAATCCTGATGCTAGTATCGTACTAACGGTTGATGCTTCTCCTACTGGGCTGGGAGCTATTTTGTCTCAGATTGAGAACGGTACTGAAAGACCAGTCTCGTATGCCTCGCGATCGCTGTCTAAGGCTGAAAGAAGCTATAGCCAAATACAAAAGGAAGCGACAGCGATAATCTTTGGCGTTCGGAAATTCCATCAGTATATTTATGGACGGTCCAGTCCTTTTGTTCTGCGTACTGACCACAAGCCCCTGTTGTCAATTTTTAATCCGGAAAAAGGTGTTCCGGAAGTCACTGCTAACAGGTTGCAACGTTATGCTATTTATTTAAACTCATATAACTATGTCATTGAATATGTAAGTAGTAATCAAAATGCAGCTGATTTCCTCAGTCGGTCTACAGTAGATAATCAATACGAAGTTAGCGATAATGAGGTTCATGTTGATAACGCTACTTATATCAACTTTGTGTTTGGGCCTTCCTCATCACATTTTCTCAATTTAGAGACAATAGTAAAGGCAACACAGACAGACGCAATTGTGTCACAAGTATGTAGCTATACACAAAAAGGTTGGCCGTCACATTTTGATGATAAGTTGAAATGCTACTACTCGTGTCGACATGAATTATCTGTAGAAAAATCATGTCTACTCAGAGGTCATAAACTAGTTATACCTTTATCGTGTCGTAAGGAATTATTACATGAACTACATACAGGACATCTCGGTACCAACAAAATGAAATGTGAAGCGAGGAACAGATTTTGGTGGCCTCGAATGTCAGCTGATATAGATAATTACGTAGCTACATGTGAAGTGTGTATAAAGTCGAGACCGTCACCTCCCCGTGCGCCCCTTGCTCCTTGGCCTTTTCCCCCGCAACCGTGGTACCGCGTTCATTTAGATTTTCTTGGTCCGATAAACAACCGAACTTATCTAATCGTAGTTGATGCTTTTTCCAAATGGGTGGAATGCTTTGATGTATCATCTGGTTACAGTACACGAGTGGTCATCGAGAAATTGTGTGAGGTCATGTCTAGGTTTGGCTTGTTTCATACTTTATGCTCAGATAACGGAACTTCTTTTGTCTCCGAGGAATTCAAATTGTTCTGTAGCAAAAATGGTATCGCGCATGTTACTTCACCGGCTTATCACCCGAGTAGCAACGGGCAGGCCGAAAGTTGCGTTAAAATAATCAAAAAAGCTATAAAAGCAATAATTGAGTCTGGTACGAACCAGAAAGACTTGAATACGAAACTTTTAGAATTTTTGTTTAATTATAGAAATTCAACTCACAGCACAACAAATAAATCGCCCGCGGAACTCTTATTTAATCGTAAGTTGCGAAATAGGCTAGATTTAATTAACATCAATCGTCCTTCATCGTGTGATGCTACACTCGATGCCCTCGTTAAAGAGAAACAGTGCTCTCAATCTAGATTCTATGCTGGAAAACGTTATGTGAATTTTGATGTCGATGAAACAGTTTTAGTTAAGACATACAAAATGCACAAACCACACTGGACGAGAGGAACAATTCACAAGAGACTGGGTAACGCGCTTTACCTAGTTCAACTTCATGAATCGAACGTGATGTGCAAAAAGCACACTAATCAACTTTTAAAACTTAAGGGGGAGAAGGAGCATGATTGTGACCTAGCGCACAGTGACGACAACGAGACGATTGAGTACGAGCAGGTGCCCTCTCTGATGCCACCGGTAGTCCTGTTTCCCGCAGCACCTGGTGCGCCGCCCGCCGCCACTCCAGCGAACGCGCCCGAGTCCGCGCCGACGCCACCGCGCGCCGCACCTGAACCTGAGCACGCGCGCCCCGCGCCGGCCCCTGCCGCAGTATGTCGTGATCCATCTCCTGACTCATATCACTCAGCTGACTCCGCCCCTGATTCTACGAGTGTGACGCCCAGACCGAAACGTTCTCGTCAAGTTGTGGACTATAAGCGATTCTTTAAATGAGAACTAGATTTACTGTATTTTGTGTGAATTAAGTTTATTTTGTCTTTAATTATTTGTTAACTTAAGGCGGAGAGATGTTATGAATGACGAACGCACGAGCGTCAACGCGGCTGCGCCGCTAGCGTCAATGTCTTGTCTATTACACCACTTCTGTCCTAAGAGCACGCTGTTTTCTTTTCTGTTCCTAAATCCAATGATTTCCTATTAATTAGTGCAGAGAATAACAGTTTGTTATCGAATCCCTCCGAAACGTAGGTGTAACCAATTTTATGTTTTTTATTAGTATACTCGTAGTACCTATGTAAATAATTGTATTATTATAATTTATAATTGTACATTTTTATCTGCACTGACGTCGCCGGTTCTGATTAAAAAAATCATTGATGCCCGATCTAAGCTCATGTATTCTGTGGTTAACTGATAGTTGTTAGTTACGATTGTACACGATGGGTTTGATTGGATATTGGAGATAGTAACTTTGAACATGATGTATAATTTCGCGTACCCTACTAGCACTAGGTACGTAAAATCTACTACCTATAATCTTACTAGATCTTTAGATACCTAGATTTTCAATCCAAGCAGTTAAAAGCAAATTACCTAATAAAGTTTAACGACATGCCAAGATCTCTCATGACATTAAGAGCGTATATATCGAGTAAAAGATTTTTTTTTCAAAAATTCTTTTCGTGCCATTTTTAAATATATCAAACTGGAAACACTTTTAAAATGTGTGCAATAATATTATGGAGGGCTGTTGTTAAGGAATTTTCATTAAATTAATTCTATGAATTTATATTTCAAAATTTGTCAAATAGTGCGAGCGAGAGAGCGTGATTCGATATATACGCTCTTAAGCGATGTAGCTGTAGATTATTGAAGCAAACGGCGGTTGCTGTGGTCCGGACTCAGGTGCCTGCGAAAGGCAAAGCTGGAAAAGGAGCTAGCAAGAGGGAAGCGTTGGCTCAGGCAGGGGCTCCAGCTGTCGCAGAGGCGATTCGTCTTCCTTCGACGCACACTGATCCCCCAGAGACTTCTTGGGTGACGGTTGCGAAGAGGAAGAAAAAATCGAAAGAGGGGGCGTCAAAGACACCAGCTGCTCCGGCCAAAGTGGTCAGTCAGCCCGAGAATAAGAGGACCGTGAAGCTTCGTCCTCCACGCTCCTCAGCTGTTGTGCTGTCTTTACAGCCGGAAGCGGTGGACCGGGGGGTGACATTTGCTCAGGTTATAAGCGAAGCGAAGTCCAAGTTAGATTTAGAGACGCTGGGCCTCATGGATATTAGGTGCAGAAAGTCCGCTACAGGTGGCCGGATTTTTGAAATACCGGGGGCAGCTACCGCTGATAAAGCGGATGCGCTAGCCAGACAGCTGGAACAGGTGCTTCCTAAGGAAGACGTCAGGGTCACCCGACCGATGAAGACTGTGGACGTGCGGATATCCGGTCTGGACGACTCCGTGAGCTCTGCGGATGTGGTAGCCGCCGTGGCTCGGGTAGCGGAGTGCTCGGCGAGCCTAGTTACCGTGAGTGAGGTCCGACCGGATGTCACCGGAATGGGAGCAGCATGGGTGAGATGCCCTGTGCTCGCAGCACAAAAACTGTCGAAGACCCGCCGTGTCACGGTTGGCTGGGTGTCGGCTAGTGTCAGACTTGTTGAGCAGAGGCATCTCCGATGCTTCCGCTGCCTTCAGAAGGGACACGTCCGCGAGTCTTGCACATCGGAGGTTGACCGGAGCTCTTCCTGCTACAGGTGCGGGATACCCGGCCACAAGTCTCGGGACTGCCAGGAGGCACCTCGATGCCCAATCTGTGAAGCCAACGGAAAACCGGCGGGACACAAGCTAGGCAACAAAGCCTGCAGCGAACCCTTTGTTAAGGGGAAAAGAGGTGGAAAGGTGATAGGGACTAGTGTTTCCCGGAACCAACCATCCGACCTTTCAAAGGCGCAGACGGGTCCAGCAATGATGGAACAATAATGGCCATCAATTTTCTACAGGCCAATATCAACCACTGCGCCAGAGCTCAGGACCTATTGGTTCAGAGCATGGCGCAGTGGTTGATAAACATCTCAATTGTGGCTGAGCCGTACTATATCCCGGCTAGGGATAATTGGGCAGGAGACGTGGATGGCCTAGTAGTTTTGATTTCGGTCGGTACTGCTAGGCCTAGTGATATAACTAAAGGTCACGGATGGGTCGCGGCGATTGTCGATGGGGTTCTTGTTGTGGGGGTTTATTGTCCTCCAAGTAGAACCCTGGCGGAGTATGAGCAGTTGCTTCTCGCGATTGGAACTCACATAGGCCGGAACTCGCAGTTCCCCGTTCTGGTAGCTGGGGATTTTAACGCAAAATCTACTATGTGGGGATCCCCTACACCAGACGCGCGTGGGAGGGTATCAGAGGACTGGCTGGTTACAACTGGACTGGTGGTTTTAAATAGAGGAAGGGAGTACACCTGTGTCAGAGCTCAAGGTGCGTCCATAGTGGACATAACTCTCAGCTCTCGGGGTCTCGCCAACCGAGTTCAGGACTGGGAGGTGCTGTTGGAGGAGGAGACGCTATCAGATCACCGATATATTCGATTTAGTGTCTCCTCTACAGCTACAACGACAAGCAGGTCCAGCATGGGGCGGAGCATTGGTCCCCGCTGGGCTGTTACTAAGATGGACGAGGAGATGCTGAAGGAAGTGGTTATTGTGAAGGCGTGGCTTCCGATGCCAGCCGTTGTTGAGGTGGATCGCGAGGCAGACTGGTTTCGGTCGGCAATGACGCAGGCATGTGACGCGGCCATGCCACGAACCAGAGCCTATTCAGCGCGTAGGCAGGTATATTGGTGGAGTGCGGAGCTATCGCAATTGCGACAGACCTGCATCACTGCTAAGCGTCCGTACTTCCGCCACCGCCTTCGGCGGCTGCGGCGGGACCGCAACAGTGAGCCAGATGCCACAGAGCTCGCTCTACATCAGACGTATGTCGTGGCAAAGAGTGACTTCAGAGTGGCCATTGCTGAGGCGAGGGACCAAGCTCGGAAGAGGTTTATTGCCTTACTCGACGAGGATCCATGGGGCAGACCATACAAAGTGATGAGGGGCAAGCTGAGAGCTGCTGTCCCTCCTCTCACTGAGAGTATGGACCCCGAACTGCTGAGTCGTGTCGTATCAGCCCTTTTCCCATCTAGGGTCATGCAACGAGTTCCAGTCCAATCGGTGGAGGTCGTTGCAGGGGTTGATAACGACAACATACCGGACGTGACAGAGGGAGAAATGGGTGAAGTGGAAGGAGGGGAAACTTGTCTTGTTGCCTAAGGTGGGACGCCCTGCAGAGTCGCCGTCGGCGTATAGGCCTATCATCCTTTTAGACGATGTGGCTAAGCTTTTTGAACAGGTGATTGCCATCCGTATCAAAAAGCACTTAGCTGTGACAGGCCCAGACCTTTCAAGTCACCAATTCGGTTTTCGCGCAGGGCGATCCACCGTGGGTGCTATATTGCAGGTCAAGGGCATTACTGAGGGGGCCGTCTCCAGGGGAGAGGTTGTTTTTGCGGTGTCATTAGACATCGCTAATGCCTTTAACACCCTCCCCTGGGAGAGCATTATGCGGGCCCTGGACTACCACCGGGTGCCCACGTACTTGAAGCGGGTACTAGATGACTACCTCAAAGACAGGGGGGTCATCTACTTGGACAGGGACGGACTTAGGAGAAAGGAAATGTCGTGCGGTGTTCCGCAGGGGTCGGTCTTAGGGCCACTCCTGTGGAACATCGGCTATGACCCTGTTTTGCGCCGTGCGAACTTGCCGGGCGTCAGCGTGGTATGCTATGCCGACGATACGCTGGTGCTCGCACGGGGCAAAACGCACAGGGATGCGAGCATGTTAGCAACAGCCGGAGTTGCTCACATTGTTGCTGCTATAAGGAGTGTTGGCCTGGAGGTTGCCCTTAACAAATCGGAGGCTGTGGTTTTTCATGGTCCCCGAAAAGCGCCACCCCGTGATTCCGGCATTATAGTAGGTGGAGTTCGAATCCCAGTAAGCAGCTCGATTCGATATCTGGGACTGCAAGTAGATGGTCGGTGGAACTGGCATGCCCACTTTGAGCAGCTAGTGCCCAGATTGGTAAAAACTGCGGCGGCCCTCGGGTGGCTCCTGCCTAATCTGTCGGGACCGAAGGTTTCGTGCCGCAGGCTTTACACCGGGGTTGTGCGGTCGATGGCCCTTTATGGGGCCCCCGTATGGGCGAACACCCTTAAACGTCCTGACGTCTCTTTGCTCACTAGAGTGCAAAGATTGATGTCAATAAGGGTGGTCCGGGGATACTGCACAATCTCTGGAGAGGCGGCGGCAGCACTCGCCGGAACTGTGCCGTGGGATCTCGACGCAAGTGCCCTCTCGTCAGCATACCACTGGCGGGAGGAGGCACGTCTCCGAGGAGACAACCCGGCGCAGCGGGAAGTTGAAGCCAAGCGAGAGGAGTGTCGCCAGCAAGCGCTGGAGGCGTGGGCGTTGCGGCTCGCTAATCCCAATTTTGGGACGCGAACCATCGAGGCAATTCGTCCAGTTCTTAAACAGTGGGTGGACAGACAGCACGGTGTCCTGACATTCCACATGACGCAGATTCTCTCGGGACATGGTTGTTTCGGGAGGTATCTGTGTCGAATCGCTGGAAGGGAACCAACTGCTGAATGCCACCACTGCGACGATTGCCTCGAAGAGAGGGCGGAGCACACTCTGCTGGAGTGTAGTGCCTGGACGAGGGAGCGACAAAGTTTGGTCGCCATTGTGGGGAATGACCTCTCTCTCACATCTGTTGTCGCTAAGATGGTGGAGAGTGAGGCAAATTGGACAGTGGTGCAGAGCTTCTGTGACACAGTGATGCAGGCAAAAGAGGAAGCAGAGCGGCAACGCGAAGCGGTAACCACTCTTGAAATTAGGAGACGAAGACCTGGGCGCAGGAGGAGGGCTTATGGCCGTCTAGATCCTCCTGCAGCACAGACGACGTGAACATCTATTGGGCTGGGCCACGGTGGGGACCGTTGGCCCAGATAGCACAGCCCTGTCGGTGTGTCAGCGTGTCGGCGCACCGACAACAAGACGTCTATGGGGGCCCTTTACACCCCCATCACAGAGGAGATCGAGTACGATCAAGCTGATTGACGGTAATGGAATGTTATGCCTCCTGGTGCTCCATTACCGCCATACACAGCAAGAGGGCACGTTGCTGGGGGTTTTAGTGGGTGCGAGCCCCACACTCCCCCCCCTCTCTTCCCCGGACAGGGGGGATAGCGCGGAAGGCGTTTCCCCCAGCACAAAAAAAAAAAAAAAAAAAAAAAGGTAGCACTCCGGGAGTGCCGGCAGAAGTGAAAACTTCAATATTAACGTTGTGTTTAATTATAAGTATAAAAATACTATCATTTATGAGGTAGAATACAATGTTTATTTATTGCGCTATCGTACACAAATATGACAATTTATATGTTGTTATTTATAATATTATATCGTTATTTATATATAACATTAAATTTTATCTCTCAGAAAAATCAACTTCCATCCATAATTTCGACGACTTTTACACCATCGTTATTATCAGAATCATCATCGCAAATTTTTACAACTGATACAATTGGTTTATGATAACTGAAGTAAGAAACAAACAGTTTTGATTCGAACCTATTTAAGTGTCTAATAAAAAAAAAAAAAATATAAAAAAAAATATCGGGCGCGCGCTTGTCTAAGCCCCCTGTGCCGCCTAAACAGAGCAGCACACTCAGGCACGGTAGAAAGAGTCCCACTCTTTTTCTACTAGTTCCTAGTTCCTCTCCCTTCCCCTCGATCTTACGCTTTTTCGATCAGCATCACGTGACCCTGACGCGAGTTTGAAAGTTTTTACCCATACAAAAAAGTGCTCAGCGCCGCTAAAGAAGTTTTCACTTCAAAAAAAAAAAAGATTATACTTATTAGTTGGGATAATGGGATAAAACTCTCCTTAGCTGAAACCACGACTATAAGTATAAAATGTTCTGTTTTGATACGTTATTCAGTAGACTGAACAAAGTCATGGAAAACAGACATAATGAGCGCTCAGCGACAAGATTTTAACCAGTGGGTGGTACAACAGGCCCAAACCACCATCACCCTTTAACTGCCGAACGTCCAGGCAAACGGCACTGCGCCACCAATATCTGGTGAGTATACCAGCAGCTCGGACTAAGCGATTCGCTTCGTCTTTCATTATGAGAACGGCGAAGTTATGGAACTCGCTACCACTCTCAGTGTTTCCCGAATGCTATAACGTGGGTTTGTTCAAATCAAGAGTGAATAGGTTCTTACTAAACAAGCGTGCTACGACTTCGACTGCATCGTCACTTACCAACAGGTGAGATTGCGGTCAAACGCTTGATTAGTCTACTTTAAAAAAAAACCTACCAAAATAGTAACCAATACAATACAATGTTTTATTGCGAGGCTGGGAAACACATAATCAAATTATATTATAATTATATTATTACGAGGCTACATTCTAGGAAGGACTCCGCTCTAGATCAAGTACTCGTACCAATAAAAGCTCACAAAATAAACTAGAAGTTTATTACGCAATGTGCGAAAGTGAAATCCGGATAATGTCGCAGACAGACATGCGATACAATCCGTAACCGCTACTGTTTGATTTACTAATACTGGCGCTTGGAAACGATGACTTGAGATTTTAATGTAAAAGTGAACTACTTAGATTGGGCGACACGGCACGATATATACGACATGCTGCGCTGCTTCTTCTTCTGGCCCTTAGCCCACACTAGGTAGGTCAGCACAACACGTTTTCTCCTCCATTATGCTCTATCATGCGTTATATCTGCATCCATTCCCCTAGCACGCATATCCGCTTTTACACAGTTCATCCAAACCTTTAAATGGCGCCCCCTTCCCGGATTACCACCTATCACCATATTCATGGAGTTAATGGTAATATGAATTTCATCCCTCCGCATAATATGTATGACATGCTGCGCTGCATTTTTTTTTTATTCATTATATGTAAGCTTCTGACCACGATATCGAGTTGCGACGATGCGGCCGTAGATGGCAGCAGACTATACCTAGAAGGCGGAATAAATCCCTCCCAGGCTTCACTGAACATCATGCCGAAACACGGTCACAATGACCGCTTGGCGACACAGTTTTGTCCAGTGGATGGTAATTGGAGTTAGCTAGGATGACGAGCACAACCACGATGACGATGGCGAGCCTTCTACGAGTACGTAACGAGTAACGAGTGTAGTGTTACGTATACGCATCTATTGATCATCTATGCTTTTATGAATACACATATCTGCCGAAGACTCAATGTCGTTGTTTTTGTGTGATTCGAAGAAGACACTTTGACATGAATTCAATCATGAATAACAAACACTCTCCGGTTTAACAACTGTGGCTGTAACGGCCAGCGTTATCGCTTAAAATCAGGATGACATCGAGCTCATCTAGTTAAAATTACTACGAGAGTTAGGTATCTCTTGAAAACAAATAATTCTTGAACTAGTTTATGCTCGCAGCTTTACCCGCATTGAACAATCCTTTTATAACGGATGTCAACGCCACAATATCTCTCTCAATCCGTTTGAAGTGCGGGTTGATAAATCTTTCAATCAGTCAGTCATGCCTTCCTCTCTTTAATTTATTTAAATACCTAAGTAAATAGGTACGAAAAGGCTTTACGAAATCGTAAACTGAATCTACCCATAACATTTTCATATTAAGTAAGTAACATAATGAATTACCAAACATTTTATAAGATTGCGGTAATTTTCTGATTTATGTTTAAACGTAATTAGTAATTAGCAAAGTATATTTATATGTTTGTGTAACATCATGTTATAATATAACCAGTTTATATGAGGTATACTTAATAATATAAGTAGGGCGCGAAATAATCTGTTGTAAGTAGATACATAATAATTATAAACAGCTATATAACTTAAGTGATTTTAAGTTAAGTAGGTAAGTTAAATTATGCGTTGATTTGGTCAATTAATTATTATGACTAAGTTATAGGTATTTTGTTTAAAATAACTAACTTAAATTTGATATAACTTGATCAAGCGGTTTTTAGGTTATGAATTAAGGTGAAACATTTTCTGATAAATAAAATGTCTATCACGTTAAGATATGGTACTTATTTTAGTAGAGATATTTATGACCCCTTATTTCTACAAAGAACATTTTACGCAAATTAAAGTACCATTAAAATACTGCGAATCACCTTTTTCCATCAAATTCACCTTCAAATGATATGCTAAGCTGAGCGTGATAATTGTCTTCTTTGTAGAGTAGCACATACATACAAGCACTGTTCTATACAGGCTTTAGATACCATAATTTTATGAATACATACATACGCACGAGAGCGCGACAGTGTTAAGAGCCCTCTACATAAAAGCTGACTCCATATTATTGTCGAGAATTCGGACGCGCATGCAAGTCGCCTTGTTACGGCGACCGATCGACGACACACGCGCACGCTACTGAAACGCTAAGATGACATCACGTTGTCACAGCAAGCACGCAACGATATCGTCAGTCAATAAAGAAGGAAAAAGCTTATAGTGCGAATTATAACGCTCACGTCGCACACGTCCAATGTGTAGCAGCTGATGCGTTCTTATTATAGCTCTACAATGCGACTGCTACGCTACTTGCGACCTAGTGTGAAAGAACTCTTAAATATGAACTAATGTGCACTACCTGCCGTGTTAATTCGCACGTTTGCTTCCAATTTTATGTTACGACTAGAAATGAGTCAAGTATTTTCGATTGTGTACTAAACTTGGCGACACGGTTATCATACATGTAATATGAAGGATATAAGGATCCTTGAGGTCCTCAGAGTGACCATATGTTGAGCGAGCGTTAAAGGACTCTATAACGTGTGACCGACGAAAACGCAGCGTGATCCCAACTCCCAACCGCGCGGCGTGTGTCTCCAATTGGTCGCATTACGTTCGCGAGACACGCACGCAATGTGGACTCAGCATTAGTCCTCCTGAATCCGCTGCTGGACACACCTAAAACGCTACCATGTAATATCAAGCAATTGATTATAAACCGTTTAACTCATGTGAGCGTTGCTTTATGACCGCAGGTGGGCACATATGAGAACAAGGACTCGAGCTTTCACAATGTAAATCTATCACACCTACGATTAGTGAGTCCTACTGAATAGGTTGGGTAATATCTATTAGCCTAGGTATTGTGGAGATAACGGATGTAAATCAGGCTAAATGTAAAAGCTTTTTTAGATTAGCGTGCCTCGAATGAGATACACGCGTTCGCTGTTGATGACAATAACTATCTACTTATTATATAAAAGATTTTTTTTTAAATACGAGTATGTAGCCGACTTCAAGATCGCTTTTAATAAGTGAGGGCGTGACAACTTTTATGGATTTTTTTAGTAATCGATGAAAATAACTAACTAAAACGGCGCAGCGACCCAAACTGAGTCTTGGCCTCCGACACAAGAATACGCCATTCCTGCCTGTCCTGCGCTGAAAATACATTAAACTAAATTTAAGCAGATTCCGATCAATAATAATAAACATTTCCTCTTTTTTGTGAAGTAACTTAATAATAACAATAAATTTCAGTCATCATAAATCTAAACGAACCTTTCTCATGTAACAAACACTTAAATACCGACCAAATCAAGTTTATGAGCTTAATCCCCAAATGTCAATGTCCTACAGGACCTCCCATATGCAGGTAAGATCTAAATGTGGCGATGATATAACGCAGTGAGAGGAGTGACCCTTTTAGCCCTTGGTCAACTTTCCTGTACCGTTCCCACGCAACTCTGACATGAATTTAGAAATAATTCGTACATTTGTGTACATCCATGTTTCGATGGTTTGTTTGGATTGCGATAGGTATACAGTATAAAAACTAAAAACTACTCTTTATTGAGACAAAATGTAACAAAAAATAGATTTAAAATGAAATTGAACTACTTGCGATATAGAAACATATTATCCAGCTAATATTATAAATACGAAAATATTTTGTAATGTAATGTGTTTGAATAAAATAATTTGTTTTTGTTACAGTTTCAGAATTTTATGTTATAGCTTATAATATTATAAATTTAACCGTCTATAAAATAACGACAAAAAAGAAATCAAGCTACTTTTCCGCAAGATTACCGATGACTATTTGATTGAGGATATTGCATAAAACTAGAGTAAACAATAAATTATAATTAAAGTTGACATTAAAATTAAGTTTCCCAACATTAAGTCAATACGACTTCCTAAATAAATTTCATTATTATATAGAAAAAAGTAATACGTAATTTTCCACTCAATTATTTGTTCTCTAAAATCTTGCTTTTAACTTCGAAAAACCATAACTTTGTTATAGTTTTCTTTTGAGTATAGTTCTTTCGTATTCATGAAATCACTATTATATTCCTTTTATAGCCTATACCTACTAATTAGGTACTTAGGTACTAATTGACAGGCGCTATTTTGTCTGCGCCTGTTTAAAAAAAATTTACGATCAATTCTACCAAATATACCACACAACAAGACTTCATAAAAATCGGTTAAGCCGTTTTTGAGAAGTCCGATAATAAACCACTATGACACGAGATTTTATATTAGAATATATGACGATGACTCTCAATAAATACGGGATATTGCATAAGGAGTAAGCAATTGATTGACATTAAAATTTAGTTTCGCAACATAAATGTATTACCTCGATTTATCTAAACTTAACAGCTCTAATTTATTAAGCTATTGACGCAATAATCAAGTTGTCTTCATTACTTACTTATTACATTTTATAGCAGAGATTGATTAGGAATTTAAGGTAATTAAAATCTATTACGCAAAAATGCATAATTTTCATGTGAACTGCCTGAGGACAAATAGGTAATAATCCACCTAATTAAATGGAATCAAATATTAATTATAACCAAGCTGATGCAACGTTAAACATTAATGTAATAGTTTAGTTCCCTGCTCTAGTAAATAGATATTTGTGTATAGATAGCACAAATCTTCTTGACTAATCTGAAGTTATCGACCTTTTCCTACCGTGCAGCGACTCAGCAAGCTTCAGATAGGTCATAAAGATTTGCGCTAAATATAGCTTTCAAGCTAATTTAGTTAAGCATACAGTTTCAATAGCTGATAAACGGCACATTATTATATCAACTAAGGAAACTATAATATATGTTAGATAACTCTAGTATCATAACGTTAAGTATCGTAAACTAAATGAAATGGTCTTAAAAGCAACCAAATTAAGGAAAAGAGTTGCTGTAATTTATTAGCACTTAAACTATTAACTTTTATATTATGTGAATATTGTGACAGTTATTATATTATGTGATATAACCACAGATTGTACGCGACTTCGATTAAATTTAAATGTGATCACCTAAAAACGACCCTTTAATACAAAAATATAAATTTTCAAAATCGGCCCAGGCGTCTCATAGAGAAATCAGAACATATATAGAACGCCGAAACACTCAGCCGCGTGCTTTGTGGATGCCTAGCTTAATTATTGAGAATTATAACTTTTTTTTTATGTGGAGAAGTAAGAAGACGAGCAAGACGCTCTCCTGATGTTAAGAGATAACGCTGCCCATAATCAGTACAGTGCTACTCAGAATTTCACAATTATGTGCAATTATAGGTGCACTGCACCAACGCTTCTTACTCAAGAGTCATAAGATGTTAAGACTCTTTAGCCCAGTAATTTCACTAGCTACAGTGCCCTCCTACCGAAGCACAGTAATGTTTGCACATTACTGCTCAGGCGGTAGAATAACTGGCACTGTTGGGGTACCCACCTAGACGACCTCCTGCAAAGGAAGTCTACCCCCGGTAAAACTACCACTACCACTCTTGTCATTCACAGTCATTATCCTGTCCCGTAATATTTTTATCACCAATTAGCAAGTAATACTACACTGCACCAACGCTTCTTACTCAAGAGTCATAAGATGTTAAAACTCTTTAGCCCAGTAATTTCACTAGCTACAGTGCCCTCCTACCGAAGCACAGTAATGTTTGCACATTACTGCTCAGGCGGTAGAATAACTGGCACTGTTGGGGTACCCACCTAGACGACCTCCTGCAAAGGAAGTCTACCCCCGGTAAAACTACCACTACCACTCTTGTCATTCACAGTCATTATCCTGTCCCGTAATATTTTTATCACCAATTAGCAAGTAATAAAATGACTAAACATTCAAGATCTAGTTTGATCCTATGGTGATATAAGTGTGTCAGTGTCATCAGAGCAAATTGAAGGAGATAAACGTTGGGCAACGCTCACGCAGCTAAATTGATCAGCCATTGTGAATTAGATTCACACTTGATCGAGAATGGGCCAGGGATTCGTCACTTTTCTTTCGCAAGTTCATTTATGTATCGTAAGTAGCTATTTGCGGTTTCAATCGATAACCTCAGGGCCTATGTACCGTATAGGTATTTATTATCAAAGATGGTACCTATTTATTTTTTAATTTACCACTAAGAAACTTTTCAAACACAGCGGGTGTCATCAGCAGGACTGTCTTTCGTTATTTTTATCAGTCCGTTACGCGTAATCTTGTGTATTACTAGCTGTCTAAGACTTCTAAATGCATTATATTTAAGCAAAGGAAAATAATTTATCATTAAATAGAGATTATAAATATAATTAATTTATGTTACGCATATCCCTGATCGTTTCAACGATTTGAAATTGCCGCATTATAATTTAGGATATATCAATACAAAGTTGTGAATTCCGGTTCAAATCGATACAAATTGAGTTAAACAGCCATTTATCTATTAAATCCGGGAAACGATTACACAATGTATCTATTTTGTAGATATTTGTTTATTAAACACTATAATCGAGTTCCCTTCCGATAAAAGTGGTCATAGTTTTAGGTCAATGTATTAGAAATCGTTTCACATGACGCGTCGTTTCCTGACATTCCACAAATGTAGGTAATTCGTCCCAATAATGTAACGATTATGTATAGCACGCGACTGAAATAACAGGCGTTCAGGAAATTGTGACTCAGCGTGTGGGTGAAAAGTTATGAGCAAAACATGTGTGTGGAACATAAAGGTAGAATTATATATGAACGTACACACTTTTTGGTGATGAAAGACCTAGAAATATTTGTTTATTTTATTTTATATCAAAACTGAATGAAAACTATAGGTGCTATTACTGACAGTAACATTTAACTAAACACTACTATAATACACCACTACTACTACTATATTATAAATAGGTAGGTACTTAAAATAATATTATTAAATTTGTCAAAAAAGTATAATTTGGATTTATTATAATATTATTAACGTTCGATTAAGAAGGCACATGAACATAGGTAGGTAAGTGATAAAATGTATCATAAATTGCACTTAGAAAACACGATGGCCAAGATATCGTCTCGAGACGTTACGTAACCGACGAAGCTGTGTGAAAATTGAAAACTTGCTCCTTTCGCAAGCTCACGTTTATTCATACCAATGATAAAATATTACGCGAAACTTGAACATCTAGATTCAGACTATGACGAAATATGTAATACTAGCTGCACCTAGGAGTTTTACCAGCTCAAATGTCGTAGACTGTTTGTTAAGCCACCTATTATGTATACGAGATTTTTTTATACGAGAACTAGTAACAACACATTACAAACATCTATGGTTTTGCTAACAAATGGCAAAGAAAAAAATACTAGAATTCGTTTCATTAAAAAAAATGAAGCACCTATGTTAAGCTCAATCGTTTGTATGCATTTTATAGGCACGGATTCTGGCTTTTAATGGGACACCGCGGTACGGTTTGTTAGCGTGTGTGGTATATTATGAAGATATCAGCAAGTGGGCTTAATGTAATGAACTCTTCCCCGTAGATTCGTCCCTATACTCTAGATAATACACATAGGAATATAGTCAATAAAACCAGATATTCTACCTATTAACAGGTTACTCGATAAGCCTAACCCAGTTTCAATCAAGCTTTACGGAAATAAAAAAGATAATAGGTTTCAAAGAAAAATAAACACAAATACGTACGCGGAATTCCACAGACTTGTCAACTAGTTGAACCCAGGCAATAAATCTTTTGAACAGTTGTTACCTGAGTTTTTAGGCATGACACGATACGTATAGGTAATAGAAATGACCTAACCAGAGTTTGCAGAGATTGCAGTTTTCTAGGTTTGTTTAGTCACGTTACACGTTGAACTAAATTAATTTTCTCAAAATATTGCCACAGTGTCGCGCAATTTCCTCGTTAACAAAGAATCTTTTCGACAAAAAGAGGTCACGAATTCATAAAGAAACACTGGCCTAACTCCAAACAACTATAGGACCGTGAAAATAAATTATATTGGTATTCCATACAACTAAGATATTTGGTAACTGCATGTCTAAGTTGAAGACAAAAGCATCAATGATGACTGAGAAAATTAGTTCCAAACTTATTACTTCACTTTTGGCTCAGGTGCAGGTGTTTAAATTAAATCTTTGTTAACAAAAATTGTGTTTATAATTAAAAATAAAAACATGTAGAGTTAAGCCTCTGTTTATTTTGAGTTAAGTTGTCTTGTTTATTACTCTTTCACGTCACGCCTAAAGGGCTGGACCGATTGAGCTGAAATTTGGTATAGAGATAGCTTAGACCTTGGTATAGGTAACACATAGGCTACACTGTAACTGTACAGTTCAACGGGTAAAACCTCTGGGCGCAGCTAGTGTATTATAAAAGTAATTGCAGATGGAGTAGGTCCCTAAGATAACGCTTCGAGAAGAAAAGCGCATGGTTGGCAGACCACCTGCCCGACGCGATGGGTTGACCATTGACCATAACATCAAGATCGTAAAAAGAGCTGATTCGATCCGCAAAGGATAATAGGCATAATGTTGAAACAGGGTATTGACGATGATAAATAAGATGACTTTCAGTTTGTAAGTCATCGTAATGGTTTTCCAGTGACCCTATCAAACTTCATAGCACCAGTTGTGTCATAAAAACGTTCCAAGCTTCACAGTTCACAGTATAATCTCTACCATTGTGTGCCCAAAGCCCAAGGCTTGTCGTAACGTATACGCATACATAGCGTATGCAAACGATGAACTTGTTACACCTTACGTAATCACTCTACTTTCTTCAATGGAGCTTCGGTGTCGGTGTTTACACTCTGTCTACCATTATTACGACTACGGATAAAAATGGAACTACATGTTCTGATAGACTAGTCAGAGTAATTCCACCAGTTAATCCGCGTCTCCAGGGCGTGTTTTGGTTCATTCAACATAAACATCACAACATTTTTCACAAAACATTGTCAAACTACACATTTTGTTTACTCCGACAATGGTTTTTGCTTTCCATACCCGATGGACGACGGAAAGCACGAACAACAAAACATAAATATCGATATTCATCAAAATTGCCGTTTTTTTTTAAGTTGTCATGGTTTTGTTTAATGTTTGAACCAAACAAAACACGCGCTGGAAACGCGGCTTTGTACAGATACTAGCGACCTCAAGCAAATCCCAATATTATTGTAGACACTGTAATGATGTTTTGAGACGTGTATTTAGCGGGTTTTTAATTAGGTACGCCTTTTGTTTTGTCTTATGTTATCTCGTTAATCTTTTAGAGTGTTTTAGATTTATAAAGCTCATTGAATGCAGTAAAAGTTTAAATTACATTAAGATTGTAGAGATAACTTTAGCTCGCCAATTCTTAAATTGCTCATTGTTCCCAAACGTCGATAAAAAACCTTTAGCAATAGGTCCCATTAAAAATTACTTTTAATGAAAATTCCAATTAAACTTGTTTTAATTCGTAGACTTCATTTTAACTTCGATGCATTATTCTAAATTACATCTATATTACAGTAACGTAATGTGAGAAAATTTCAAACAAATGAAACCGAGGAACATAACTAGTTAACAAAATAGATATATTTTGATACGTTGTTAGTTTAACATCCTGCTTAATACATAAGTTATTTATTATTTTCCGCGTAGCTTCAGGCTACAGTGTGGGATTCTTTTGAACTTTAAGGAGGATATAATTTATTATATTTTATTTATACACCTTGAATTGAAAAGGTACTAAAATTGATTGAATACTATTAATTCTTCTTAATCAACCTAAATTAAAAGGTCTTCATTCGGCCTTGTAGTTTTTATATCGAAAGCCTTGAAGTAAATCTAATATTTTAAAATTGTAATTTAAGGAGGCATTCTCAGGCAAGCCAGTGTCACAATGTCTTCAGGCTTACTTATTTTATTTGTTAAACGATTGTTAGCGACACTAACAAATTAGTTTTCAGTTTTCGTAATGTCTAGTGCTTGGAATTTTGTGTAATTTATGTTAGGAAGAAAGTGATAATATTTAAGAAATTAAGTATTTTTAAACGACTACTAATAGGTAGAGTTCTGTTATTTGGATTTTCGGTTGTCATGCCTGAATCGGCCTGAACTCTACCATCTAAATATTTTACGTAATTCATTTCCCTCTACATATTCTTCCAAACAAAAAAAATTGAAACGGTTCTTATTAATAAACATACAAATTAATAAAATAAGTATCTACCTACATATATACTTTTGGGAATTCCGTTTTCAATCGATTGATATATAAATGAACGGATTCCCGGAGATTGCGATATCTTGGTTCGAATTTAATATTCTGTCGCAGTCAAGGCTCAAAATAAATCATAAAAAATAAAGGTGCGAGAACCCAAACTGCAAAGATTTGTCATGAGTGCAATGGACCCTGGTACATGGCAGCCGATCGTTTTATTGTGGTTGCTTAAAACAAAACAATAAACACGACATTTACTTATAATTACAACTACCCGCATATCTATTTATAGACAGAATAACAGCACTTTTCATAGGTACATAGTAATTTCCAAAAACAGTCATTATAGAAAACAATGTTATTTAAAAACAACCGCTTTGGTGGCTCACGAGTACCTACCTTAACGTAATCCTGTAAAAGAATATTTACAATGAAAAAGAATGAATATTTACCTCATTTCCATGTTTGTGCACAAAAAAATGTCCGAAAGTTGCAACACAGATGAATTGCACGTGAAAAGGGCGCGAATTAACCGTAACGCAGCTACGGCTGATGCTGAGACGACTGGCCGAGCCGAGTGCTTTCTCCCGCCTTTATAACTTGGTGGCGAGTAGCGACCGCCGCCGACACCCCGCAGAATAAATGAAACCGTTTGCCAATGCTATGCGAAACTAACACTGGAAAATGCGAATTTTAACCACATCTTCACCATTGTCAACCGATAATTTACGGAAGCGACGAATCGACGGATAATTATACGAATCGATTGAACTTCGACTCAAAATGGAAAGTGGTGAAATGCGATGATCGGCACAAACGTAACTTTGATTTTTGACGATGCATTGGTTACGTTACGCCAAACACGATAACTGTTTCGCTGGAATTGTAAAAATTACCTAAATTAGGTAATCTAACGCAAATGAACCTGAGTGGTATCTATTGACTATCGAATTAAGTGTTTCATAAATCAGAAAGTAGAAAACCGAAGCGACGGTGACTTAGTCATTTGGGCGAAAATTCAGATCAGACTGTGTGACTGGCATAATATAGCTTGTATGAGTATGATATAATATCATTACCACTTACTGTTTTTATTACAAGCCTTTCTGGTAGAATACTTGAAATAGGTATAAAGCATTTTTTCCCTAGAAACTTTGGTAATGTATAAATGCCTTCGTATTTTTTATCATGCGTGTTCATCAGTGGCGATCACAAACTCGTAAAAATCTTCTGATAAGGACTTATTTATTAATTATATATAGATGGATTTATAGTTAAGGGGCTGCGCAGACGACAGACTATCCATGACGCACTTTTTAGTCTGTGAAAATAGAACCTATGCAATTATATGCAGTAACGCACATTACACGGATTATTTGTGCGCCGGCGTCGTGTGCGTTACTGCATATTATCATAAAGTTATCAACAAGGTAGAGACTCAACACTTTGACTGCGATTTCCCAAAAAAGTGAATTTTTGACTTATTCCGGTTTATTATTGAACGTGCGATATAATTGCATAGGTTCTATTTTCACACAGACCAAAAAGTGCGTCACGGATAGTATGTCGTCTGCGACCTAAGAGTGCTTTTCACTTTTCACGATTCACGATAGAGGTCCCGCGGAATTTAGCGGAACTAAATTTAATCGATATTATTATACCGTACTTCATATATCCTCTAAATAATTATTATTTGATAGATAAAGTAAATATACCTATTTAATTAAGGAATTAAATATGAGAAATTATGAGGAGTCAAAACGTGCGATAGTGGTGCCCCGCCAAAGGGACTCCTTTACGTGTAAAGCACTCTTGGTGTGTACGCTAAAACAGCTGCTGTACCTACCTATTAATAAATAGTGGGTCAAAAGTAAGTGTTCCTCTTACTTTTATTTAAAAATAATAACAAACATATTGTAACATGTTTTCGAAAACATTAAATTTATTTTTTGAACCGGTCGGAAATTTAAACAAGAAAAGTGACTCATGCGACCAAATATTTTTTATATTAGAATTTAGGTTCCCCGCGTTTTTCCCAATAAGTGGACGGGTCCTCGCTCATATTCTCCATTTTATACAGACATCTGCAGCACGGACAGAAGTACAAACGAAGGAATTTTGCTATTTTAGACTTAGTACTTGCTTCTGACGACAGTTCACAGCAGTGATACAACGAAAAGGAATTATTTAACTTGCTGCATCTGTGGCCTTCTAGCTTGGTGCTGAGCTGAGCGACAGGAACTATGGTCAGTTTCTCTTCTACGAGAGGAGGTTTGCTATCAACTTCTTGATCAGGTCCTTGCTCCCAAGACGTCAAGGGAAGCAGGTATTCCTCTATGATACTGTGCTTGGACGGAGGCTGCGACTGTCTTATCAGTGTTGCCAGGTTAACCATAGAAGAATCATCAGGCTGGTGCAAGCCGTCTCCCGGTATTTCATTCCCCGTCCTCTCTTTTAAGTCGCTACTAAGACATAGCTTCATCCTCAGTACGGTGATATCAGAGTCACTCGGCCAAGAGATCACGTCAGGTGTGGGACTCTTGTGACGTTTCAACCGAGATTTCTTGATCTTCTTCTCTAACCTTCTAGATCTGGTACTCGATAGCCCGGACTCGAGACTCCTCGCTAAGTTCGCTGAAACATTATCTTTCTCCGGTAGGTTAAAAGCCACTTGTCGCGCTGCAAAATTTCCATTAGCTTTCTGAATATCAATAATATCTTCGATTTTGCGAATTTGCTCGTTTTGTGCGGTTGAATCTAAATTCATTGTTTAATAGATTTTTAAGCATTTGTTATATATTTTGCAAATTTTTATTCAGTACCAAAATTCAAGTTGGTTTCAAACATAGCTGCTGTCATTTTCTTAAAAAATGTTTATTTTGAATGACATCGCCTCTTTGCTGTGTATAATAAATTAATAATATTGGTCCTTCGAGCATATAAAAACACGTTGAATTTGAACGTATGTACTCTATGTTAGAACGGAACGTAAAAGTACGTTCCAAACAAGAGATAATGGAACAAGCTGTACCCATTCATAATAAATTAGCCGCAGGTATTCATAGAAACTGCAAGAATTCGAATTTCTTTCTTTGAATAGTAGCGCAAACATACGTCCAGTATTATTTGTTTTATCGTATTTTAAAGTGATAATCTAAAAATATCACACTTTCTACTAACTTGTAGAAGGATAGTAATATACAACTTCTTGCCACTAGTGTATTTCGAACGCAACTTTCAATTTGTCATTTTAAAAAGCTGTCATTAATCACTGTCAGGCGTTCAATATCACTGTCAATTTGTCAACTGTCGTTACTGTCATCACGTTTCCAAAAGGGAAGATGGTGTAATGTTTTCGGTCGATTAAATTATAACTTTCTACCATGGAATCTAACAATACAGACGCCGATATCGGCGACAAATGGAGTTCCAATGAAGACCTTTCCACGACGCAGAATAAAAATCAATTCGACATGAACCACACCAAAAATATTGATGACATTTCTACGCCTTCCGAACTGAAATTTGACCAAGGTATTGTAAACAATTAATACGACTTTCTAATTACTTCCCCTATAGATTAATCCACGGATTTAGATCTTAGTCATACTCTTCTATAGCTATATTATATCACCGCTAAGGAAATGAGAGGCACCGGAAAGTAATCTTGTTTTTTTTAACAGAATTTGAATATGAGGACCCTGACATCATCGAAAAAAGGAAAGAAATCGAGAACAGCTTGTGTGACCCTGATGTAGTCAAATTGGAAACATGGCAAAACTATGCAAAGAGTAAAGGAGGATTGATATCAGGTACTTGACCACTGTTAATTTTATACAAATACATGAAATTACACATAAAAACAGTTAAAAGCTAAGCTACACTATTAGAATATGAAGAGTCATTATTGCGCATAACTGCTTAGTTTGTAATGTATTTTCTTTGTTTAAACCCTCACTGTAAATGTTAATTGTGTGCTTATTTGAACACAGATGATTACAGAAGAAAGATATGGCCCTTATTAGTTGGAGTTACCCAAGATGAAATGACTGAACCACCCTCATTAGATGAATTATCTACACATAGTGAATATAATCAAGTAAGTTCAACATTCTCAGAATGTAAACATCTAAAGAAAGGCATGTTACCATGTAACATGCATTGTGTGTGTGTGCATATTGCAATGTACAAAAAGAATGTGACTCGCTGACTGCTCTATCAATGCATAGCTCATACAAAACAAATTACAATAAAAGAAATCTGCAAAACCAGATTATTTATACAAAAGATTATTTATTATATTACTGTTTTACAATACAAATACTCTTTATTGTGACCAGAAATTTTTTTTTCCAATAAATGACTTAAAATTAATAAAAAAAACTATGAAAACATCTTTACAGAACTATACTACTACTACTTTTTTTAAGCTAAATATAATTTGCAGGTAGTATTAGATGTGAATAGATCACTGAAACGGTTCCCTCCCGGCATTCCATACGAGCAGCGAGTGGCGTTGCAAGACCAACTCACTGTCCTCATACTGAGGGTCATCATCAAGCATCCACATTTGAAGTACTATCAGGTAATTACTAACTTTTTTTGTATTAAATATTGACATACCTATTAGAACACTTGATTTGAGAAAAAACAAGATATTGGGAGTGCCATTAACAGGTCAACTGGTAAAAAATGCTACTTTAGCATTAAGTTAGTCTTAGAATTTTACTGAATCATAAAATAAAGTAAACACTAGCTAACTCAAAAAGTAAGATTTTGCAAATTATTTAGGGTGGTAATTATAAAAATATAATTTTTGAATTTCTGAGTCTAGGAGAGTATAAGAAGAACTATAAAAGTCCCATATAACTATAATGGGCTGGTTTGTTGTCATTGCCACTTAATATCATACCTCTTCAGTGCTTGTTTGCCCTATCTGATGCAGAAATATATTCTCTAATTCATATCCAACAATAGAATAGAACAGAAAACGCTTTATTGCATGTTTTCTTATTATATTGATATTGGCAATGTAAGTAGTTAATCCTACTTTCTACTAAAATTACAAATGCAAATTTTTGTATGTTCGTTATTCTTTCACACCTAAACGAAGCGAAGAACCGAAGCGGGTTATAACTGCTAGGTGCTGCTAGTAGTATTATTATATTTATAAAAAAATTGTAAATAAATATTTCTCATATCAAAATCTATTCATGCAGTAAGCTAACAATAGGCTACAAGCCTTAAAACAATAATATTGCGAATTTCATCAAATTCTGATTACCATTTCACCACTAGAAGTAGTTTCCCTCACATAGATTGCGGCATCGCTTGCTACATACATCCATTCACAAGAGAAATGATCATTGATAGACTAACGCCTACTTAACATGCCAACCATGCACTTGAATTGTTTCTGAACTTGGTGCCGTACCATTGATTTATTTATGTGGCTATTGTATGCTAAAAAAAGTAAGACAACTTTATAATTAAAAACCATAAAGGTTATAATGAATTTGTGTGTTAAAAATTAAATAAAATTGATGTTATAAGTCAGTCTGTCCTTTATTTGTTAATTTTTTATTGTTAATGGATTAGCCTTAGACCACAATCTCGCTTGATTTTAAATGATGCTACTAAAAATGGTAGCAGACTTAACCTAGAATATGTGATAAATCCCTCCCTGGCTTCACGGAACTTCTGAAAAGATACATGTTTAGTAGCAATTTTGTGCCCATTAGTCTTAAACAAAAAGTTATTTTCTAAGGTAATGCAGGAAGGAGAAGAATTCATACATGTGTAGAAAGCACCATCAATGAATGTACTCTCTTTACCAACTTACGTATAAATCTCAGTGCTTAGTAGGGATAAGGTCACTTCCTGGATATCACTATAATAAATATAATTTCAAAATAATTAGTGAAGTCAAATCAAAAGTGGCTGATATGAAACTGCTGCCAATATGGCTTAGTTTTGCATCAGACACGTCTAGGAATATAGTGGTAAATCCAGTGTAGATTAGAAGTAGCATTGTATTGTGGACACAATGTTATCATTATGAAATGTGTTAGTCATTATTCTTTAAACATACCTACTGTATGCTGCGTGGCTAGATACCGCCTTATCTTTTAATTATTGACGCCCACCTTACAGATTTATGAGTAAACATGTTTATATTGTTGCGTTAAATGTTTTTATTGATATTAAATAAAATATTTATATTAAGGTCCTTCAGGTAAATGGTTTTTAATTTAATAAACGTATCCCCGCACTCCATGTCTTCATATGTACCTATAGAATTTTATCTGTAATAGGTATACTGAAGTCAAACATTATAGGCAAATGCAATCTTTTCATGAATAGGGATGTTGACAGTTTCAACATTTTTAAAATACAATTAGTCCGTAATTTTAATAATAAAAATGTATTCGTTACCTACGTATTTTTTTATTCTGGTAAATAAAATAAAAAATGGCTGAGATATAGCACTAATAAGATTCTGTGTTGAAACGCGTGACGTCACACCACTAAACAAAAATGTACTGGATTTAGTGGTGTAGTGAAACCTATTCTTTTTAGAGTGTTAACTCCAATTTAAATCGATTGCAGGGTTACCACGACGTGGCAATAACCCTGCTGCTAGTATGCGGCGACCGCGCCTCATTCCCTCTGCTGTGTCGGTTGTCAGTAGGCGCGGGGGCACCCCTGGAGCCCTTCATGCAGCTCACCATGCAGCCCACGCAGCACCTGCTCAACTACATGCTGCCTGTAGTGGCCAGGGCTGAGAAACACTTGGCTGACTACTTGGACAAGTAAGGGATATTTCTCTTCTAGATCTTCCTTTGCAGAATTCGTGAACTGTATGATGTCTATTATTATGTTTTAGATCTTCTTACGCAGTTTTCGTGAATATTATATGTTATGCCATAACATAATATTATATGTTATGCCTGTGTGTTATTTTAGTGAAGTGATCTCTATACCAATTTCATTGAATTTCAGCTCAATTGGTCCACCTGTTTAGACGTGAAGAAGTAACAACTTTGCTAAGCTGACCTTTCTACGCGTGACCGGAACGCATCCTATATTCTTTTCTGTATATTGTTTTCTCCTAGTCCAACACAGGCGCTTGTTACAATAGTGGTGCTTTCGAAGCGATGTCGATCTTTGCCGACATATAGTTCGTCATGTAAGCAGGGCAAATCCTCCCTTGGCCTCACTGTAGCCGAAACACGGTCATAAAGACGAATGACCACTTAACGACATTGTTTTTTTTTCTCAAACTCAAAATTCATTTATTCAAATAGGCTAGGTACATTTTTTCTATTAAAATACTCTACCACTCGTTCGCATCTCTATGAGATATGTTATAATAATTCGGTTAGTATAATCAAGTCCCTAACGCTATGTCCCCAGGGCAGGTGTAGGCACAATGTTCGCCCTCCCCTGGTACCTGACATGGTTCGGGCACAGCCTGAACCGCTACACGGACGTGGTGCGGCTGTACGACTACTTCCTGTGCGCAGCGCCGCTGTTCCCCGTGTACGTGTGTGCAGCCCTTGTGTTGCACCGGGCACTGGAGGTGTACACTTGCGAGTGTGATATGGCCATGCTGCACTGCATGCTGTCTAGGGTGAGTTAATGTACACTGTAATGTTACTGGGTACAGTCCGGTAGGCCTGATGGGCAATGTTACCAGCGAAATTATTGGGCATTACGAGATACAACTAATATCTCAAGGCGGGCACTATTTTGAACAAAACGGGGTGAAACTGTGTGTAAAATAATGACTTACAGTGACATACTATCACGCTCCTAATTTGCTTGTCTCGTCACCTGTTGTCTTATGCCAAATAGGAATAATATGGGCCCTATAACGCTCCCTTGCATTATCCTATAGAAAAAGGCTAATTGTTATCTTGTGACAGTTGCGCAACACTCCTGATACAATGCAAAAGTCGAAGAAGTTTTATAAAATTTTAATGCTTCATGACATTATCATCAATACCACACCCAGTGGGCTTCACGTGGCACACTGTCAAAGGCTTTGTCGAGTTCAACAAAGAAGAATAAATGAATAAACAATATTGCTTTCTAAGTTGCGTTCTCCTGGAGTTACTTTATTTTTACACTTTTTTCCAGTTACCAGATGACTTACCGTTCGAAGACATCTTGGTGACGGCGCAGAAGCTCTACGATGAGAACGACCCGTCTGACCTCGAGGAAGAAGTCGCTATTATGGAAAGGAGAGAGTGAGTTATTACTTTATACTGTTTTTTTATGTAATAATTGAGTATGAAGTTCTTAGAACATTGCAGAAGGTCCATCGATTGAATGGCTCCAGACTAATTGTTTGCAGACAATTGCCATTTTACTTGTATGTTGCTAGGGATGGATTGACCCGCCTTCTAAGTTTAGTCTATTACTATTTACCGTATCGTCGCTTAAAACACGCGAGATAGTTGTCAATGGCCAACCTATAACTAATAGAAAATAAAACAATGTATAGATGAGCATGAAGTTGCTGGAACATTGGAGAATTCATCGATTAAATGGCTCCACACTCAAACTAATCGTTTGCAAAATACAAAAAATATTTCTTTGCCAATAATTAGAAACTAAGTTTACAGATTTCCGGTGGTTACCGCACTAGGGCACACCTGTATCGCGGGAAACCTTACTTAGAGCGATATTTTTCAGACAATCTATTTGCTAACAATCACTTTACCTTCATATTCTTCTGTCTAATGTTCACATTCGTTTTCAGGGAAGAACAACGTCGGCTAGACGAGCAGCGCATGCGGCGACGTCAGATCTCCCGGCCGGGGCAAGCGTCCCGGTTCCGTCGCCTGCGACACTGGCTCCCGCCCCTCACTCCCCGCGCCCTGCTCGCGACGGCGACCGTGTTGCTCGGGGTGTACGTGTACTGGCGGCCCGACTTGCTGTTCAACAGGTAGCGCCGACTCTATCAGTTCGTACTCTTCCGACTGTAGGGGGCTGCGGGGGTTTGATACTACTGAGATATGCGTGTATAGACTTGTGTATCTTGTGTTAACTTAGGGTTGTTGGATTTTGAAACCAATGTTAACTAAATGGTAAACGGTGTGTATTTTTTTTAAGTGAATACAACCTGTGTTACAATGACCTACCCACCATATCATATGGAATGGCTGACGATGATTTGAAATTTAAATTTTAAAAAATCATTTATTTGATTACTTTTTGAAGTAAAACTTCTTTAGGCGCGACTAGGGAGTAACTCAGATTTTTTTTCTGACGGAAGTAACGCTTACTATAGTCTGTGTAGTTTCCGCCATTTTTTTTTCTGACGGAAGTAACGCTTACTATAGTCTGTGTAGTTTCCGCCATTTAAAAATAATAATTCTGATTGGTTGTAAGTATATGTCATATACTATGGTCTGTCTAATTTAGCTTGATAATTTTGACAGCTCACTATAGGGATGGGGTAGTGTATAATCGTTAAAGACTCGATTCGATTTTTATATTCATCGAATATTGAAAAATTTCTTATCTTATCTATTAATTATAAATTATTAATAGGTGGGTATGTTAATAAAAGCTCTCCCACAATATCACCTAGTGCATATTTTTATTTGGTCAGTCAGAATATTTGTGTGTGGAATAGGTACGTGCCAAAATAATTTTTGAGAAAAATCTCTTGGGTGAAATAAAAAAAAATGGAACATAGAGTTATTTATTATTAAAATAATGGGGTACATCCTAAATTAAATTCATCTTCGTCATCATCATCACTAGGCCCACTACTGGAACTCTCCCCTAAGTTGATTATCAATTCTTGATCACAAACGCTGTCAAAGTGGACATCTCGCTCCCAGTCTTCTAATATATATTTTTTCGTGTGTTCCACGACATTATTATTATTATTACATGTTTTACTTCAATCGCGCGTAAAGGTTACACGCACACACTTTTTTTTTCTTTTCTTTGTGGTTATCTGCGATCAGTCTTGCGACTATAAGCGGATGTGTTGCAGTCAATTATGGCTTTTTAAGTGCCCCTCCATAGGGACTACTTCAATGTTTCAGCTATCTAGACTAGCTAGTAGCATTGACTATGTGTTTTCTCTTGAGGCGTGATTACTTATTTAGTTAATGTTTCCTTATTGTAACGTGACTGCTCTGCTTGTTTTCTACTTGTTGTTTTTATATTCTTTTTCCAAAGCAATCTGTCTCTTGGAGACAATGAGCTTTGTTGAACTTTGTTTCTACTTGTTAAAACAGAATTTAAATTAATCTTTTTAATTTAAAACACTGCAAAGAAAATCATCATTAAAATATTTTTGGTTTCAAAATACTACAATTCATAAGTTATACAATACTTATACACTAAGTCACTTTTAAAAATATATGATTATGTGATCTCATACAAATAAGTATTATCTCAGTATCAAATCAAACCCTAACAAAGTGTTGTTAACATCTCGCTTGATCCACACTAACTCATTGAATCATGTCGACTATACTTAGTACCTATTGCTGTAATAATTATACCTTTATTAATATTATTACCTACCTCTGTAAGCAATAACTACTTGTTATACTTTTATAGAGTTTAACTAGGATATTTACTTATTTTATTTATATATTTGAGTGATTTTAATAGCCATGCCTGTTTTAACACATATAATACAAGCATGGTCTTTTTAACACTTCTTGAGGGTATTTTTAAAGTGATCGCTTGGCGTTCGAAGCGTTAACTTTATTTTACCGCAGATGTTTTTTGTGTTAAAATTACACACACAGTGTGTGTTTAAAGCCTCACTCCACTTCGCGAATATTTGCGCGTTGTGGTCAATTCTCATGTAAGTGCATGCTTGCAAAGTTTACTAAGCAAAAATACTGCTTTTCTGACCAGATTTATAATTAACAATCTGTTGACATCATATTTTTTAAATATTCTTAACTTTTAACTTTCTATACTTATACTTTTATCTTCTTTACTTATAATTTATGTAAGTTTATGTTTCTATTTATATATTGTCTATATCTTTTATGTTTTAATGATAGAATCTCATAAAATACATGAATTAATTTATAATTTTTAGTATATCATGGGACATGGTGCTTGGTTAGTGTAGATAGAGCCTACAGTGTGGTGCGAACTGATATAGACCTTGTTGTGAAGTGATAGAGGACATTTTCGTGTAGCTTTATAGAGTGGGTGCCGGGTATAGAGTAGTAAGTACAGGTAGGCTGGCCACGCATTGGACGTGTGAGTGAGACTTTGGATCGCGTCGTCATGACAACGTGACGTCATCGCGCATGCACGCCCAACATGGGGTCAGCTCTGTGGTCATTAATAAGTGTAAATTATAATAAAAAAATATAGTAATTAAAAATGTTACATAGCAGTACAATTATAATTATTTTTAATATATACGAATATCAAAACGAAAGTCTACTCAAATCTCCTTAAAGTCTATGATTCTGGTAATACTTTCTATCTATAAAATAAGAAAATAACACAAATCTTTTTATTATAATCTGCACTTGGAATGACCAAAATCTTATGTTGTGGCGTCTACATTTAACTCATTCTGCTGTTACATCATTTTCATTGTAAAAATAGTATATTTTAACATAATATTATTATGTCCATATTAGGGTAGCGTTGTCCATATTAAGTTTTTATTTTAATATTAGCTGACTCGCTCAACTTTGTGTTGGTTGAAAAATACTTTACAATTCTCATTCATAGCAAATTTAAACAAAAAGATTAAGTATTGCAGGGGTTGACACTAATATGTATATAAAAAACTTCGTGTCAGTGTTATTAAACTTCTCGAGGAAGAAACAGATTGCCCGATTTATATGATTTTATTTATTTGTGTATATTTGGTAGTTCTTAAAGAATTTTCTAACCGAAAGTTGCACAAGTGAGCTAGTTTTTATAAGTAGGTAATCTAATAGATTTGGTTGAGTGATTTATATTATCGTTTTTATTCTCAGTTCCTTTTTGTTTTGTTTTAGTGAATTCCCATTGGAAGGTCTTCCAATAAAGTGAAAATGAAGATTTTGCAATGAAATGAAATAATGTGTTATATGTAGACGTTAAATGGTGTGTATTCTCGATAATTAATAGGTATTCTGAAATGCCTTAATGTATATAAGTGGTTTTAAGTAATGTAATGAAGTATATAATATATTGGAAAGTTTTTTTGTAGTTTTATGGTGCAAATTGAATCAGGGGTCCTAAATAAAATGACACATTAAAAGTTGATGACTTCGTTAATACCATATTTTTTGTTAAACTGAACTGTCCAACAGAAAAGATTTTGCTGGGTAAAGACCCCCAATATTTTCCAAGCTTTTTTCCTGTCAGTTCTTTTTAAATCCTATGTGTATTTTGTTTAGGACTGCTAAGACAAGTATAATATTATTAAATTATTATTGTAATGGTAAAAATAAATATAATTTGATGTCTACAAATAAATAAAAAGTCAGGTAATGTTAATGCACTAAAAAAATGGGGATTTATAAAATCATGCATGCTCATCGAAATCACTGTTTTTTTTAAATTAATCATGTCTACTAGTGACCTGCCAATTGATTCCTTTTTAAAACACTTCTTAAACTCGTTTAAGATTCACTTTTTTCTGGGGAATTGGTTAGACTTCCTGATTTATTGTATCCTGACTATTTATTTGTAGCTTAATACACATTTTATGCTCTACAAGAAGGTGTAGTGTTACTTTTAATAAAGTTTCACTACACTATTTTACGTAGCATTTTGCCATGGAAAAGTGGGGAAACCTCAGTTGCCTAACAAATATGATTACATTAATTAATACATCTTATTATTTATTATGTTGTATTAATTTATATGAAAAAAAATTATAATTATGATGTCAATTTGTTATAATACAAATGTATTTTTGTTTTTCAATTTGCTACCCTTATTTAAGTCCAAAATTGTTTTCGGATTGAAGTATTCGTGATTTGTTCCTTTGTATATTGTTTTTTTTTATTAAAAATGTGATATTTCGTTAATATTAAGTATAAGTTAACATGTATATCCATTCCTATAATTATTTGCGTTTTTGTTGAGGAAAAGCATTTATTAATGTTAATGTCGATTAGTCCTCAAAGTCCAAAATGTTAAATTTTTATTGTCTAATCATTTTGTATATTGTCGCTTCTATTTATTTCATGTGTAAAATAAATAAATAAGATTGTTGGTACATAATTCATCACAAAATGTATGTAACTAGAGACACACTTAGATGTTCCATCTAAAATCTTAGACAAAAAGAAATAACAGAAGCAAAATGAACTAAATTGCTTGTAAAACACTTTTAATTTTTCTGAAACAGGTACCTACTTAATAAACTCGTTTAACATGTTATATTAAAAATGAAATAATAGTTGCATACTAAAATATTTAAGGCTGTTATCCCAAAGGCGTTTGACGTGCGCTTGCGTTTAAAAAACGTCACTGCACTGACGTAGACGCAACGCGAAATACGATGTTCTAAAAAACGCAGATTATAGTTAAAATGCCAGTGGATAAGGCGCCTAACGATTTAATGATTCAAGTGATTTTGCAAGTAATTAAAAAAAATAACACTAAAATGATGGAATAAAATTAAATGTTAGGATTACCTGACAAATATTCGGCCTTGGAATAAAATTAGAAGTGTAGTGTACGTTAGTATTAAAAGCTTAGGGCTGCGAAAGATTCGTATGTTTGCATGTTTGTAACACGAGTTTTATAATGTATATTGGCTATTAGGCTATGCTCATTTTAATGTAGCCTGCTTTATCACTTTCCATTGTGAATGTAGGTTAAAAAAAACAGATTTTTTTATAAAAAGCTTGTAAAAATGGTATATTCTCAGTCGGCCCCACATCGATTTCCCCTGGGTGGCAATTACCACTGAATGGCGACTTGGAAGTTATTGTGCCCACTTTTAAATGGTTTTATACTGTTGAGTAGGTCGCCAAACCCATTGGAATTTATTCCCAAATGCCACCTGGGGGCAATTGACAAGGGGCGAATGGGAATATTCCGTAAAATTATACCTGCATGTAAAGGATAAACAAAGGTATCTAAGGGCGCCAGTGTACATTTAAATATGGGATGTTTTATCAGGAACTCAATAGCAGAACAATTTAGTTCCATTTTTAGACACGGTCATAAACATCGTGAACTGCATTTTTTTTGTATGTTATGATAAATACATAATATGTAGATAGGTAATGTACATGCCAAAATATTAAATAATAATAACAATGGTAGTGATAAAGCAGATTCCTGGAATAGTATCTAAGTTGTACTGCAGTTGGTTCAACGAAATGAAGTTCGATTACACGTTTATTACAAAACAAATGTATTTTCTTGTCACCCTCCAGACTTCCTATTAGAGTTTATACAATTTGTATAAATCGCACCAATAAACATTTTTGAAAATTGTGCTAGACATGGACTAGCGTACTCTAGCCTTTTCTACTCACTGGTGATCAAATGTTAATTCATAAAGACTCATTCCCAAATTTTGATTTTGCTTACTACTTCCATCTCAACAAGTACAAGCCGCTATTTTCACAACATTTTTACTAGCACGACTAATGGACCTAAAAGGTGAGTTCACAATTTTATAGGTTGGCCACACAACCTATAAATTGTGATTTGACTGTGACAGTGTAAGTAGGGTAACCTGTCCTGTTGGAGTATAAACCCCAATTATTATTGTTATTTGATAAAATAAAACGAATAATATAATTTTGGTATAACTTTATTTTGGAAGTTATTTTGAACACAAAATTATTTCAATTTAGCTACCATACAATAAAATAACAAATTGATCTATAACGTGAAGACAATAATTCGAATCATACAAAAAAAATAATAATACATATGTATAAATTTATTTCAATAACTAAACGAGAGAAATATTGACAAATAAAATCAATGACATTTTAAATACAAGACACGGCATGAGCCATCAATGCGAAGTGAAACATCACTTTTTACCACTTCGTGCGAAGTATGCGCCCGTCAATTTCTCAATAAAAAAATGCTTATGACGTTTTCTATTGCATGAGAATTTGACTGTGACGCAAGTGTAGCTGGCCATTTATTCATACATAAAATATACAAACAAAAATAATGCCATTGACATAATAAGTAACATTGAATGTATTTAGCTAACTAGACTACGAGTAATGACTAACAGTGTAGGTAGAAGCTTTAAATTCACATTATTCGTGCATTTTCTAACACGCTTGGAGATTTTTAGAGAGACACGTTCTTTATCACAGCCGTAGCTTGGTTTGTTACTTACAATCATAGATATTACGCATATATTATTATTATTATTATATTATATAACCAACTAATATGATAGTGTAAGTTTGTATGTATGTTTGCTACCCGTCCGCACAAAAACTACTGAAGCGATTGCGATGAGACTCTGAGACACTAAATATATTTAGAGTGAATTAATAACACACAAACTTACGTTTTTTTTACCTACCTCAAAACTTTTTTTATTATTTTTTTTTTCTTTGGGTACTCTAGTGAAAAATTATATTTCTTATTTACATATTATTATTATTAATTATGCCTATTATTATTATGACAAATACCTTCCGCTGAGCATAATGGAGACTTAAAACTATTTTAACAATAAAAAATACATTTCATTCTATTTAAAAACCATAGTAAAATTATGAGAGCACATATTAAAAGCATAGTTTTTTTTATCCCAGTCAAATTAATCACTTTCTTCAAATCTAAGAATTTAAAAAAATGACAAAATGTATTTACTATTTACAAGAGAAATGCAAGCCCTAAAATGAAAGGAAGATTTTCGAGTTTCATATAATAATATCATTACATTTTGTTTTAAATCACTCATATAGGCATACATATCACAATGTTTATATTAAGGCTTCGTCATAGAGGCGAATTCGCACCGAATTCACTCGAGCGTAGGTCGAGATCAAAGGCGCACAAAAACATCGCGCGCTTCTTGTTAAACACGTAACACGCCTTCTGTATTAACCTACACTAGAAGGAATTTGCACGATTTACCTTTCTGGACAAAGTCTTAAAATACATTTATATTAAATGCCTTTAGGATCTGGCCTTTGTAAGTTTTTAATGATTTTAAATACATTTTTTAAGAAAACATCACATCTAGAGATAATAATATTATGTTCAATAGACATATCTATGATGACTTTTAACTAAATCCAAGCACATATTTTCACAATTCTCAGTAATAGCCGGGCACTGAGTGGGCGAGTAAGGTCGCTAGCCGGGTGCTCTGTCAGTCAGCACATGCTTCGACTGCTGAGCCTCAAGCTCGCCCAGTCATCACCTGGCTAATGATGTGCTGGAGCAATAAATACCTTATCCTTATACAAATAGAGTTCAATTCTTCATGACAATGTTGATGTAGTCGACGACTCTCTGGTCGTGCAGTATCTTCAGGTGCTCCGCGTTAGGAAGACGGACCGCTTTTATTTGCTTACCTACAAAACAAAGTTAATTTTTTTTATTCAACAAACAACATTTTAAATAATTACAAAATAACTTATAACTAAACACAAAATTTAAAACTAAATTACCTACAAGTAAAATTTATTCTAAATTATAATTTACAACACACACAATAAAATCATAATATATTGATTTGATTCCTGGCGTGAACTCTGCTCGAATGTACCCATAATGCTGGCAGCATTTCCCCTCTTGTGATTAAGTATTAAATATTATTTGCATGATATTAAGACATATTATATATTTTTTAAATATTTTTAAGCGACTTCAAAATGAGGATCTACGACTCGATGAACCTTTCCGATTTGTTAAAAGGCCTATTCAAATCTGAGCGATATCCGCTACAAAAGTGATATCTATATGTAGTTATGTTTCGCTTCCATCGGATTCCATCGAATATCGCTTAGGTTTGAACCGACCTTAAATGAACAAAGGCATTCATGTTAATTAATCACCAATCGCGTACATATTTTAATTACAGTTTTTCAAAGACATAATACTCGTATTATAAAACCAACCTCGACGTTTCGATTCAGTTACATGGTATATGAGCCGTGGTCACGAGAAGACACACGATTTTTTATCAACAGTTTTTTTAAAGGCATTTCCTAAACCGATTCAGGCGTCTTCGAGATCGGTGAACATCGCCAAGCATTTTTTTCGACGAATAGTAGGTACTGATTATTTTTTTGTGTATTCGGTTAAAAAGCCCACTTATTATAATGTAAAGACATAGTATACTATGTTATAATATGTTACCTTTATAAGCGGTCTTGTATCGCGGTTTCCGCCAGTGCTCGCAGGCAGATAGGGACCGCAGGTTGACGGTACCGTCACCGTCGCCTGACAGCAGCGACGGGTACCCATCCAGCCACGTGCCCGCTTTGTATACCAACCTGGAAATATTACTTTTGTACTTGAAACTAACAGTGTGACTTTAAATAACAGTATTTCTTAAAGGCTGGTGCAAGTGACAGAAGGCCGCACCGCAATGCGTCGCATAATATAAATCCCTGCGTACATTTCATATGAGCTATCGGAAACTTCTGGTGCGTTGGTTCATTATATGAACAGTATAGAAATGTGTTCTAAAGTGATGCAAGCGGATTTTTGTGATGCGTTATTTTATTCCGCTCCAGAGGGCCTATTGGCTATTGCGAAACGACATGTAAACATTAGAATCCATAGACAATTTTGCGTACATTACTTGCTTAAACCTCCTTATTAATATGAGTAAAGTAACAAAAGCAGCAATGTACATTGAAGTTGCCATCAATCGTAGTGGGTGAGAATTAGCCAATAGCCCCTCAGTAGTAACGAACCCTAAGATAAACTATGATTTGGGCTCAGTGGAAGAACTTCAGCAATGTTTTTTATGACATGAGTGACAATACGAGCAAATGAAAAAGCCCAAATCAGACAAGCTCAAATAATGATGCCCAAACCAGACACAGTGCCAGTGTTTTATAATTCAACATTCTGCGCGGCACTGCACTGCGTCGGTCACCATCTACGAATAAATAATAACACCATGACAAATAAATTATTGAATCTATTGTGCGCAGTAATTTCGCCGGTATTATGGCGATGAATCACAGTAATATAACGGTTACCGTTCCACAGTGGATATATTGTATCCGTAGAGACAGTGCACCTCAACTCCGGGTGCCTGGAAGTCCAGCGTGTACTTCTCCACGTCCTTCCTCATCTCCCACGCGTTGGGCAGCTCCATGTCACTGCACAATATCATGATTATTTTATTTTTAGCCTAGTTTGTCTCAAAGCTGGGCAAAGGCCTCCATTCTCCCTCTCCATTCCTCTCGGTCAAGTGCTTATAGATGCCTAGGTATTGCAAAAAGGATTCAATTCGTTCCAGTCCGCCATATCCGCTTGGGCCTACCGCGAAGTCTGACTCTGTGGAGCCCATAGGGTGGTGGTTTGCGGACACATTGTTCGTCAGACTTGCGGCAGATGTTTCCAGCCCAAACCCACTTCAAGCTGGCAAAATATGGTGTATATTTTTTATTAAATATAAGTTAGACTTTGGCCACGATCTCGCCTGATCTTAAGCGACGGCCGAAGATGGAAGCAGACTAAACATAGAAAGCGGAATCCTACTCCATCAATCGTGGTCCTCATGTCTGAGGGTCGTGACCCCCTCCATCCATGACTTTCATCCGAACAATGGAGCGCCATCTTCTCCTATCTCCTGCTACCCGAAGGGCATCGTAAACGGTAGAATCAAGCGTGGTGCGAATCCAACGGAGAAGGAGGGATAAAGCCCTGCTCTTTTCTTACCTGAAGAGCTTTTGGAAGTGTTCAATGGTGTAGTTAAACTTATCAGTCTGCACGAGCACCTCCGTGGGCTTCCAGAACAGCGAGGAGGGCAGCAACCACGCGAGAGAAGGACAGGTGATCTGCTGTGTGCGCATTATGCTCTCCCGCAGCATCAGGGAACCCAGGTCATCACCTGGAATTAACCGTAGATACTTATATTATATCATCACAATTTGAAATGGCTTCTGAGCGTTAGATAGAGTAGAGGGTGGAATAGAGACGGTCAGTCAATACGAGCCGAGCCTGTTGAGTCTCATGCTCAATCTTGCTGAACTTGTACATCGCTCAGTCTGCAAGCGGCTAACAGAATGAGGTGTATCGAGCTCATAACATCTAAGAGGAATTAAGGCTAGAAGGAACTTATTTTTTTCAGAGGGGAAAATGCTTACGCACGCCCCTTGTGCCACGGGTAGCGGAGTGTGGGACTTGCACCAATTAAAAACCCCCGTGAACAGTCCTCCGCTGTAGCGGGGCGACATTGATCTCTACACAATAAGACCAATTAAATTATGCCAGTTAAAAATTTTACGAAATTTGACACGTCACCTAGAAAAGAAACCTAATTAAATCCGGTATCGAATAGGTAACTAAACCAGGTCAACGATTAGTCATTAGCACCTATAACTAATACCTACCTATTGTACCTATAGAGTAAATAACTATACAAAGGTAATACATATCTAAGAGCATTTATGTTTGTCATCGCCTCGATCCTAGGAGATTAACGTGTGCATCTGCACTGAGTGTCTTTTTTTTGAAGTATCAGTAAAAAATCTGAAATTTACAGGGGAGTTAGTAAAAATATAGTAAAAAATAATGCACAGGGTCTCGAATTTCTAAAACTTGAATTGAACGAGATATGACCAAAAGATTAGGACACTCAATCCTGATGCGCCGCTAAATACGAATATTTTCAAAAGTATTGACCCTAGGATTATAATTTTTAGTTCTGGAGTTAGTAAATAATTTCTAAAAACTTTTGGGAAATTTTCAAATCAATAGAATGTGCCGTTACAGATTTATAACGGTTTAACTAGGACACTCAGTTCTTACGCCGTAAGGATTGAGTGTCCTGCTAAATATGGGTTTATTGGAATAAATACATAAAAATAACATTACCATCTTGTAGTCTGACCCTCAAAACAATTTCTAAAAGAGAAACTATGTCGAAAAAGCTTACCCTTTTAAAATAAATGAAAGATTTCATTTTTACGAAACGTCTGTACTGAGTGTCTTTTATTTTTGAAAAAAAAAGGGTCAAATAGTAGTTTTAGAAATTTGGCACTTGGTGCAAAAGTTTTTACTAATTGAATACTAAAACATGATATATAATTTGTTTTTCTAAATTGTATATTTTTAGAGTAAATCCACTTTTTGCGGTTTTCTGTGAGTGTCTTTTTTTTTTTCGAGGTTGAGCAAAATTAATGAAATTCACAGGGGAGTTAGTAAAAAATTAGTAAAAACTTTTGTAGTAAGTGGCGAATTTCTAAAACTTAAATTGAATTTTTTATGAGCAAAATACTAGGACACTCAATCCTTACGTTTTAAAAAAGTCAAAAACCTCGATATCTCGGTAAGTATTAACTTTTTTTTCAGGATTTTTTTTTCTAGAGTTAGTAAAGAATTTCTAAAAACTTTGTAAAAAAAAATATACAGGCTAACACGTGGTGTTACTGAGTTATAGCGGTTTAATTAGTTTCACTGAGCGTAAGAACTGAGTGTCCTAGTTAAACGGCTCTACAGATAAAACTAAACCTCGTAGATAAAAACAACTTATATCCACGAGTTTTACTAATTTTTTACTAACTCTGGATATAAAATTCATTTTTGTAAGTTTTATAGTTTTTGAGAAAACCACATTTTCATGTTTTTCACTGAGTGTCCCATTTTTTTCAAAATATCAAAATGATTTTTTCAGGAGAGTTAGTAAAACATTAGTTACAACGTTTGCACTAGGTGTCGAATTTCTAAAACTAAAATTATTCTTTTTATGATCAAATAACTACAGTCCAGACGCTCGAAAAACATGAAAAACCTCGATATCTCGATAAATATTAACTTTTTTCCTAGGATTTTTTTTTCAGTAGTTAGTAAAAAATTAGTAAAATCTTTTGCACTAGGTGCTGAATTTCTAAAACTGAAATCAAATTTTTTATAATCAAAAAACTAGGACACTCAATCCTTACGTTTTAAAAAAGTGAAAAACCTCGATATCTCGGTAAGTAATAACTTTTTTTTCAGGATTTTTTTTCCAGTAGTTAGTAATGAATTTCTAAAAACTTTTACAAAAAAAACCAACAGGCTAACATGTGTTGTTACTGATTTATAGCGAATAATTAGTTTCACTGAGCGTAAGAACTGAGTGTCCTAGTTAAACGGCTCTACAGACAAAATTAAACCTCGTAGATAAAAACAACTTGATCCACGAGTTTTACTAATTTTTTACTAACTCTGGATATAAAATTCATTTTTGTAAGTTTTATATTTTTTGAGAAAAACCACATTTTCATGTTTTTCACTGAGTGTCCCATTTTTTTCAAAATATCAAAATGATTTTTTCTGGAGAGTTAGTAAAACATTAGTTACAACGTTTGCACTAGGTGTCGAATTTCTAAAACTAAAATTATTCTTTTTATGATCAAATAACTACAGTCCAGACGCTCGAAAAACATGAAAAACCTCGATATCTCGATAAATATCAACTTTTTTCTTAGGATTTTTTTTCAGTAGTTAGTAACGAATTTCTAAAAACTTTTACAAAAAAAACCAACAGGCTAACATGTGTTGTTACTGATTTATAGCGGTTAATTAATTCTGTTTTACGGAGCGAGCTAAATGAATAAAGCCGTGAGTTGTTCTCACCATGAATAATTCTTATACCTAGGCACTATTATTCAACTGACCACTATTTAATTTGTTGGCATACTATTTGTACGTATTTGTTTCTGGTATCCTAACCACCATAACACAAGCATTAAGTTGCTTAGTTTGGGGTTAGGTGGCGCTGTGTGAAATGTCCTGAAATATTTATTTATTATTTATTTATTTATTTAATTATAGGTTAATGCAGATTTACCATGCACACCCCTAGCCCCTATACGTATGGTATGATAGAACATATTATATTATAACTATTATTACAAGTTTTTAAAATACCTAACATTTTCCACATAAACCCTACTCTTCATTAGATAATGTATTCATCCAAAAGTTGGTTAATTCTGTGTGCAAAAGTTGATCTTCCCAAAGTCAGCAGCCTCGTAAAAGTTGGGCACCGGGAGTCGGGAGGCAGCCAAGTGTTTGAACGTGTATGTTATCAGAGAGAAAGTATTGCCAACAAATTAAATAGTGGTCAGTTGAATAATAGTGCCTAGGTATAAGAATTATTCATGGTGAGAACAACTCACGGCTTTATTCATTTAGCTCGCTCCGTAAAACAGAATTAATTAACCGCTATAAATCAGTAACAACACATGTTAGCCTGTTGGTTTTTTTTGTAAAAGTTTTTAGAAATTCGTTACTAACTACTGAAAAAAAAATCCTAAGAAAAAAGTTGATATTTATCGAGATATCGAGGTTTTTCATGTTTTTCGAGCGTCTGGACTGTAGTTATTTGATCATAAAAAGAATAATTTTAGTTTTAGAAATTCGACACCTAGTGCAAACGTTGTAACTAATGTTTTACTAACTCTCCAGAAAAAATCATTTTGATATTTTGAAAAAAATGGGACACTCAGTGAAAAACATGAAAATGTGGTTTTTCTCAAAAAATATAAAACTTACAAAAATGAATTTTATATCCAGAGTTAGTAAAAAATTAGTAAAACTCGTGGATCTAAGTTGTTTTTATCTACGAGATTTAATTTTGTCTGTAGAGCCGTTTAACTAGGACACTCAGTTCTTACGCTCAGTGAAACTAATTATTCGCTATAAATCAGTAACAACACATGTTAGCCTGTTGGTTTTTTTTGTAAAAGTTTTTAGAAATTCATTACTAACTACTGGAAAAAAAATCCTGAAAAAAAAGTTAATACTTACCGAGATATCGAGGTTTTTCACTTTTTTAAAACGTAAGGATTGAGTGTCCTAGTTTTTTGATTATAAAAAATTTGATTTCAGTTTTAGAAATTCAGCACCTAGTGCAAAAGATTTTACTAATTTTTTACTAACTACTGAAAAAAAAATCCTAGGAAAAAAGTTAATATTTATCGAGATATCGAGGTTTTTCATGTTTTTCGAGCGTCTGGACTGTAGTTATTTGATCATAAAAAGAATAATTTTAGTTTTAGAAATTCGACACCTAGTGCAAACGTTGTAACTAATGTTTTACTAACTCTCCTGAAAAAATCATTTTGATATTTTTAAAAAAATGGGACACTCAGTGAAAAACATGAAAATGTGGTTTTTCTCAAAAACTATAAAACTTACAAAAATGAATTTTATATCCAGAGTTAGTAAAAAATTAGTAAAACTCGTGGATATAAGTTGTTTTTATCTACGAGGTTTAGTTTTATCTGTAGAGCCGTTTAACTAGGACACTCAGTTCTTACGCTCAGTGAAACTAATTAAACCGCTATAACTCAGTAACACCACGTGTTAGCCTGTATATTTTTTTTTACAAAGTTTTTAGAAATTCTTTACTAACTCTAGAAAAAAAAATCCTGAAAAAAAAGTTAATACTTACCGAGATATCGAGGTTTTTGACTTTTTTAAAACGTAAGGATTGAGTGTCCTAGTATTTTGCTCATAAAAAATTCAATTTAAGTTTTAGAAATTCGCCACTTACTACAAAAGTTTTTACTAATTTTTTACTAACTCCCCTGTGAATTTCATTAATTTTGCTCAACCTCGAAAAAAAAAAGACACTCACAGAAAACCGCAAAAAGTGGATTTACTCTAAAAATATACAATTTAGAAAAACAAATTATATATCATGTTTTAGTATTCAATTAGTAAAAACTTTTGCACCAAGTGCCAAATTTCTAAAACTACTATTTGACCCTTTTTTTTCAAAAATAAAAGACACTCAGTACAGACGTTTCGTAAAAATGAAATCTTTCATTTATTTTAAAAGGGTAAGCTTTTTCGACATAGTTTCTCTTTTAGAAATTGTTTTGAGGGTCAGACTACAAGATGGTAATGTTATTTTTATGTATTTATTCCAATAAACCCATATTTAGCAGGACACTCAATCCTTACGGCGTAAGAACAGAGTGTCCAAGTTAAACCGTTATAAATCTGTAACGGCACATTCTATTGATTTGAAAATTTCCCAAAAGTTTTTAGAAATTATTTACTAACTCCAGAACTAAAAATTATAATCCTAGGGTCAATACTTTTGAAAATATTCGTATTTAGCGGCGCATCAGGATTGAGTGTCCTAATCTTTTGGTCATATCTCGTTCAATTCAAGTTTTAGAAATTCGAGACCCTGTGCATTATTTTTTACTATATTTTTACTAACTCCCCTGTAAATTTCAGATTTTTTACTGATACTTCAAAAAAAAGACACTCAGTGCAGATGCACACGAGATTAACTGAGCCATCGTCTAATGGAATGATCAATGGGGTAGTTACTTGGCATATATATGTATGAACAAAGAACGGCATACTTCTATTGTTACCCTATTATTTAAGTACCAACCTAAGATCGTAGTAAACTAATGTGTCAATAGATAAAAACTTTTGAAATATGCAAATAATGCACTGACTTAGTAGGTAGTAGGTACACAAACGTTGAGTGGGTTGACGGTAAAAGTCCACATATCTAGAGTACCTACTGACATAGGCGGATTTAGGGGGGGGGGGGCAGGGGGCCAAGCCCCCCCCCCCCCCCCAGAATCATTGTAGAGTTACGAATTTTTCACTTATTTTATGGTAAAGATTATAATTTTTTTCTCGGCGCTCGCAGCTTGCTGCTCGCGCCCATGTTATTAAGGGTGTTTAAACTTTTTAACTGCTCAGAGCGAGCTAAACACACACTTTTCGTAGTAAAAATCATAGACGGATTTAGGGGGGGGCCTTGGCCCCCTGGCCCCCCCCCCTAAATCCGTCCCCAGAATCATTAAAGAGTTACGAATTTTGCACATATTTCATGGTAAAGATTATATTTTTTTTCTCGGCGCTCGCAGCAACCTGCTCGCGCACATATTATTAAGGATGTTTAAACTTTCTAACTGCTCAGAGCGAGCTAAACACACACTTTTCGTAGTAAAAATTATAATATTTTTGCCCGTCTGCACCTTGCCCCCCCCCAGAACCAAATCCTGGATCCGTCTATGCCTACTGAAACAGATGCGTCAAGTAAAATTTCATATTCTATATGCAGGTTTCTCAGGCAACAAACAATGCTTGAGAAATCTGCATTATTTAGGTCATAACAATTGTTGAAATACCTCAGGACACACTGAATCAATGCTATGAGACCGCATTAATCTCGCATAATGCAAACAAATTTCTTGAGAGGTTTATTTATGTTTATAAATCCAGTAATGTTATTGGTTTTGAGGCAATATTATGGATATCAACACATGCGCAGTATTTGTATGTTTGTTCTATTGTTCTGTGGACAACGGGATGTTGTGAATATTGATGGAGAATGGAGATCATCAACTACTTCAGACCACAGATAAAAGAATACTAGTATTCAGACTATCATTGATTTAATTATAGAAATCTTAATAATAATACTGAACAATACACACTTAACAACTATTATCTCAAGGAGACAGGCGCAGTGAAGTGTTGCGATAGATAAAACGTTATACTGTAAACTGTATTATACACGCAAATCTAAATTTACAAAATGAAAGATTGACTGATCTATCAACGCGCAGCCTCAAACTACGGAACCGTAATTTGTTCAGTAGTTGAAAGTCATAGTTGAAATTTGGCATAGAGATAGATATTGAAAATTGTGACGTAGGTACCTTAGGGTGTGTAATAGTTTCTATTCTTTGCAGGTACCTACCTATATTCACGGTTTTAACGACCCCTTGGCTTTTGTCTAGTGGAAACTGGTAACTACTCACGGTCGAAGCCTTCCAGTAAAACTCCACTGTAAGTTATTAAATATCACATAATTCAATGAGTATCGAAATTCGATAAGTTAAGTATTCAATGTGCGCAATTTCATTACAATACCCTACAATGACCCTCTTACGAATACCTAAGTATATTGCTGAGTTGTATTTATAGTTGTATGCACTTCGATGCATTTTAATAGCTTAGGTTCTGATATATTTGCAAAAACTGTACCAGGGACATCTACTAAGTACCTATATCTGGGAGGACTTCAAGAAACGCGGGAGGACGCCAAAGGGACTTGTGACTATCTCGAGAGTCCCTCCGTAAAGTGAGGAGTATTCTTGTTTCGGAGGCCAAGACATCTATTTGGGTCTCTGCACTAAATCTCTCTCTCTGCGTAAATTGTCTTAATCAACTTATTAGCCCTTGTAGTCCCATCACATTACCTTCGTAGCACTACATGATAATATTCATTTTTATATATATTTTTTTTCTTTAGTCTATACTGTCCCACTGCTGGGCAAAGACCTCCCCCAAATCTTTCCATTTCTCCCTTTCTTGCGCCACCTCGGGCCAGCCGATCTGGTATGTGTCTAAATCGTCTCGCCATCGCTTCTTAGGCCGGCCTCGGCGGCGTTGCTTTTCTCTAGGTACCCATTCTGTGGGGATTTTTGCCCAGCGGTCGGAGTGCATACGGCTAACATGACCCGCCCACTCCCATTTCAGTTTTGCTGATTTATAGCCAACATCTGTGACTCCCGTCTTCGCTCTTATGACGGTGTTACGCACTCTATCAGTAATTTTGATCCCCAGGATGCTGCGCTCCATTGCTCTTTGGCAAACCCCAAGGCGGAATTTTTGCAACTCGGTCAATGACCAAGTCTGAGCACCGTAAGTTAGGATGGGGAGGATACACATGTCGATAAGCTTGCGCTTCAGGGAGATTTTTCATTTTTATATATGATAGTTAATTGAGCACTTTGAATTTTATTTAATTGTATTGTACAATTTGTACCTATCACACCACCAACCCATGTGGATATCAATTTTCTCTTTTCTCCCTGCACTTGTCTAGAAGATTGCTATTAGCGAAGCCAAATGTAACACTTAGTTTATATATTGTTTTAGTTTTTAGGTCTTTTTTGTGTTTAGTGTCTCATTAGACAAAACAGTAGAGATTATATTATCTACATCGAACGATGTGGCGCGGATTTAAAAAAATATTATAAACAAAGCTATGATTCCCGATAAAAACCGCGTCATTTACAGATAAACTTCACAATAAATTGGAACCTCTGGTAAACATATCATTTCAATATCTATACACTAACAATAACAAAACAATATTTAAAATGTAATGACGTAAATAACGGTCCACGCTTTTACGATAATACATTTTAAAGATTTAATAACATCGGGTTAAAGTCTATAGTTATTAAGCATATTAAATGGGCGTAAACGCTTGCCTAGTTAATAGAAATCTAGACTCTAAGCTCTCAAAGATTTTTAATGCCAATAAACGCAACGAAAAACGCAGTTCAAAATTTATTTTTATCTTCGTATATAATATCTAAATTATTTGTAGTGTAACTAGACACATAAGAAGTGTACCTATATTTACTTGGTTGACTAGCATTAATGAACACATAGTTTTTATGATTTAGTTTAGTCATCGGCATGCACATAAGTACCAAATTGAAAAGTGATTATGCTTAATTTTAATACATCATCGTCATTGATCCATTGTTTTTGAAAGTGATGATAAGTCAATCAATACCTTACATCTAAACATTGCATCAGGATGTGTTTATGAAATCATTGTTTTTAATTGCACTAGGTACATAGGTAGGTATATTGCCGACAAAAGGGAGCAGATAAGATTAAATAATACTTGCTGTGCTCTTTGATTTTATCCATCAAAAAGTACCTACGTTTTTATTCATTGAATCGTCATTTTTATAGTAATTAGGATTAGGGATACAAACATAGGCGGATCCAGGATTTGGTCCTGGGGGGGGGGGGGCCCAAGGAGCAGACGGGAAAAAATATTATAATTTTTACTACGAAAAGTGTGTGTTTAGCTCGCTCTGAACAGTTAGATAGTTCAATTATCCTTAATAATAAGTGCGCGAGCAGCTTGCTGCGAGCGCCGAGAAAAAACTATAATCTTGACCATGAAATATGTGCAAAATTCGTAATTCTACAATGCTTTTGGGGGGGGGGGGCTTGCCCCCCAGCCCCCCCTAAATCCGCCTATGTATACAAATATTCTTGATCAGTGTATAATTGGCTTGTTAGTAGAAGTAGTATTGGCCATTAACAGATTACAGTGCAAGTTTCATAAAAATCGATGCAGTAGTTTTAAGCATATGAATTAAAATAAGTTACTGAAAGCAAACTTGAAGTATTTTTTTTTTTTTTATACTAAATAGGCCTACGTTTGACCACATCCCACCTGATGGAAAGTGGAAATGCGGTCGACGATGGATCACGTATGACGCCTAGAAAGGTACCTATTCACTCGTGCCTTGAAGATACCCAAGTTGTACCTCTCGGGAAACACAGATGACGGCAAAGTGTTCCAAATGCGACCAGTTCTCTCAGTATTTTTTTATTCATTACAGTTTCCAGCCACATAAATTAACTAACCTAATTAAAACTTACCTATAGCAAAAACCTTGACAGCCTTCATGGATCCAGCCCAGGGTGTGGACAGCGAGATCATCCTCCTGATGTACTGATCCTTCCAGCTCTGCGGCTGCAGACGCAGGAAGTGCATCGCCATGAGGCCGCCCATGCTGTGAACTATGAACGTCACCGAGCTCTTGTTGTTGGCGTTGTATGTGTCTTCTACCAGGGCCTTTAGCTTGGGGAAGAAGTCTGCATTCTCATCTGTGAAGGAAATAGGTATTAACTTAACTTTATCATTGGAACTTGGACTATTCATCATCATCATCTCAGCCGTAGGACGTCCACTGCTGAACATAGGCCTCAACTTTGGACTTCCATATGTACCTACTGGAAGCGATCTGCATCCAGCGTCTTCTGGCGATCTTTATATAGCCCAGCGGATCAGCAAGCTAAAGTGGCAATGGGTAGGCAACATAGCCCGCAGGGCGGATGGCCGAGGGGGCGAAAAGTACTCGAGTGGAGACCACGGACTAGCAAACGAAGCGTATGACGTCCACCCACAAGGTGGACAGACGACTATTGGATATTGGACTTTATTATTGGGTTTAAGTGACTGATAGCTAAGTTCTAAGTGACACCTATCCCAATCGCAAACTTTAGGCAGCCAGACAGCACATCTGATTATGGTGAACTGAACAGTTACCGTCGCCTAAAGACGTCTATATCACCAGTGGTGATACCAATGTGGTGGTTGAGTGGTTGGCAAGAGAAATTTAATAAAAAATGTAACCAACTTCAAACGAGCACGTAGCGCGTATATGTTCGCGCGATTGATCTAATTAAAATATTATTATTTTATTAGTATTATTTTCTTTCCCTGCTTGATTGTCTGGAAGAGATCGCTATTAGCGATAAGACCGCCAATTGTTACACTTATGTCGTGATTTTGTGTTATAGTTTTAAGTTTTCTGAATGTTTGTAATGTTTCAATAAAGAGTTTTCTATTCTATTCTAAAAAACGCCCAAATACGTCCCACAATACGTTTGACAGTCTCCACTCTAGAACATGTCTACTGTCTACCCCAGCGAAAATTAATTATCCAGGGTCAAAGTCTCTTGTAAAATGACAATTATTGTTACTAGTTACCATGTGATATAATTTGGTGAGGCAATTGATAAACAATTTATTAATTTATCTTCAGTTCATTGACCTTTCAATAAATATTATAAGTAAAAATATTTATTCAAGCATAATTTTACAGTCAGAAAGTATGTTTTATTTTATGATTTTGTTGAGTTATCAACTTTTGTTGCAACTTAAAATTATTATTATAAAGATGTTCATATGCAGATTAAAAAAATTTATATGAATTTGTGTCACTGATTATTATGACATTGGTATTATCTAATATAGGTACATAAATCTTATGTTTTTGTAATCAAACTCCTCTGAAATGGCTCGACCAATTTTGATAAAATTTTGTATAATTTGATCAGTTGTGAAGTATTTTTCAACACTAACAAAGTTGCACTAGTTTTAAGATACACACCAGTGGAATAAGGGCACATCTAACCAAATTTGCAAAAAATTACTTAAGTATGCAGAAAAGTAATAAAAATGTCCTTGCAATTCCTTAAAATGCTCTACAATAACATTGCACAAACATGAATTCCCTTTTTCCACTGAAGGTAAAGTGATGTTTATCTTTTTTAATAATAATACCTGATCAATACTTACTAGGTGCCTTCCTAAAGTCATAAGGGGTTCCCACGATGGACACATTTCGTTTGAACCCCATCTTGACAAGAGAGTCAGCGATGGTGTTGAAGTAGGCTCCGGTCTTGTCGTGTGAAGGGTCGAGCCACTCCACCGGCTCTGAGAGACCCCACCCTGGGACCCTGATGTCCACTCCATCAGGATTCCTTCAGAAAAATCAAATAGAGACAGAGATTAATTTTAAATTAATTATATTTATTTAAAAAAAAATAAGATAAAAAGATAGGTGGGTATCAACTCTACTATGAGCAAAACGAAAGCAAATAAATTTTATTGAAAATGGTCAAGCTGTTTTAAGATAAGAATTAAATGTCTATTGAAAGACAGCTTTCTGTAAATTGAAAACAAATCTGATATAGGTTTAATATATTTTTCATTTCATTTAATGGAATGAGGCGAAAATACCATGTGCAGTAGTAGGTAAGAGTCAAGTTATTTTACCTTGTTGTTCTAGTAACATTATCATATTCCAGTCTTAGATTATCCACCCAGCAGTCTATCACAAACGGCACCAAAAGCTCCAGGTTCAGCCATATGTTGAAATAGTCATTTGATGACTTTGCACAAATATAATGCACTACTGATGACTTGTTCAGTTTCGCTTCTAACTGAGCACCACCATCACCAGGTACTGTAGGAAAAAAGTATTTCATGAGACAAAAGAACCATAACTAAATAAACAACAAACACAAATTAAATTATATAACTCACTGAATATTACTGGTGATAATCCTAGAGAGTTCTGAGCGAGGATACCGTAAATAAATATTATTGTAAAAAATATTTTTACACCACTCATTTTCCACATCCAAAATTAATTTGCACAAGGACTATTTACATTCACTACACGCAGTACGTTCCAGAAATAGTTTCCGGGTATCTTTACGCAATGTCTATCGTGTTCACCCGCGTAGAATTACTGCATCGAGTGGTTAGCCTCGAACTTCTAGTCCTGCCCCCACCGCGCATCAAGCGACGTGACGTACTGAATCAGCTTGTATCGTACGATGATAGCACAATGAGTGGAAGTCGTTAGGGTCAACAACTATTGATAAATCCGAAGCCAACACGAGCACAATCACCTGGCATAACTGTTCGAAACAACATTGTTTAATCAATAAAATAGTAAATTTAAATTGAAAATGAATCCTCTCAGCTGCTCACAAAGCTCAGCCAGTATTCGCGTTTTATTTTTGTTTAATTTCTTCAAGAGAAGATTATGCAAAAAAAGTTTAAATGTAAGGAAAATTGTATTAAATCTCTTGTGAAACGCTAAATTATTATGATAACTTAATATAAATAATTGAGAGAAAAATTTAAGGCAAATCTTACAATAGATAATGAACTTTATTGTATCAAAGCATATTAAATACATGCATCTGCATTCGACGAAGAGAAATCGAAACGCTATCGTCAAAATCATTTTCTGACAGCTGACATAAATGACAACTGTTTTGGTATGTTCAAAATTTTGAAACAGGCCAAAGCCTTAATTTTTTTTCCAGTTATTAATTATTTTGAAAATTACTATCTTTTATATTAAATTTACTGTAAAACTGTAATGGAATGGATCAACATTTTAATTTACTAAAAAATGTAATTAAATTAATAATAAATAATTTATTTTATAAAAGTATTTCAAAAGCGTATTACTTTATTATAGCTTTTATCAAGGTATTGAACGCACTTTGCGCGAAAACTATAACAGCGCAGGCGCGAAATGTTCAAATTAAGTTAAAATATCGGAAAATGGAGCTACACTTTTTTTAGTTTTATCGTTGTATTTTAATAGAATTAATAGATTTTAAGTAGCATTTGTAATAAATAAACTGTTAAAATGTTAGGAAATTGCAATAAGGGAGCAAAAAGGAGCGTTATTCGCTTTCTTCTTAGATATTGAAATGTTTTTGCAGGTATGTGAAGTGCATAGAAATCAATACCGAATTGCATAATATGCAGAACTTGGATAATAAATAAAAAATGTAACACTGTTTCAGGGTCGTGTTATAATTGTTTGGTTAACTTGGCTTGTAGCAGGAATTTGTGGCGTTGTTATTTTGCTAGTTGTTATTTGTTACTGCCGCCTAATGCCGCGCCATCAGAAATCCTTCGGTAAGTTTATTAACAATTAACACTTGCGTAAAATAAAACCTAAATTTGGCGTATCTGTAAGCCTATTAATTATTAGGACATGACATTATGAACTGTTTACCTAATAATAATAATGCTGAGCGTTAGATCTTTAAAAAATATTACTTACTTTCAGATGAACAATATCTCAAAGAAACATATGCAATTAAAGAAAACCAAGAATACTCGCATAACAGAGATAGCTACAGGGTTGTGAAAGATGCGGAGGTAATGTGCTATAATTTATTATGAAATTTATATCTGAGATGAAATGTTATTTTACTAATTTACATTTTAACCACAAGAACCTTTTATATTATTCATATATTATTTAACTCTTATCTTTCCCTCATTCTGTAGCAGGTTTTAATAATTCTGTAACACACAGGGCCACATGACCATAGGCGGATTTAGGGGGGGCAGGGGGCCAAGCCCCCCCCCCCCCCCCCATAAGCATTGTAGAGTTATGAATTTTGCACATATTTCATGGTCAAGATTATAATTTTTTTCTCGGTACTTATTATTAAGGATACTTGAACTTTCTAACTGTTCAGAGCGAGCTAAACACACACTTTTCCTAGTAAAAATTATAATATTTTTGCTTGTGTGCACCTTGCCCCCCCCCCCCCCCCCCCCTCCCGGACCTAATCCTGGATCCGCCCTTGCACATGACCAACTATAGCCAAAGAATAAAACTATAACCCACAGCAGTTACTGCAGTAATAGTTATTTATATTCTCTGCTACAGCTCTCAGATTTCTGAAGTAGCCATTAAACCTTATCTTAATGTATTTGTAAGAGAATTATCGTGATGGACTCTGTGTAGGTCTTTGATAAAGAAAACCTATTTATTCGAAATAATATTAACGGAAATGTTTGATCGAAGGTGTATAGGTATTAAGAAGAGTCCGGGGTCCAGGTAGGTAGTCCACATAATATGGTAAAAGGTTGTTAATGTAGGTGCACGGGGGTCGTGCGCGGCCGGCCAGCTACGCGGCGGCGGCGGAGTGCGGGTGCCTGCCGCCGCGACCGCCCAAGGACCCGCATCGATGTCTGCAGTACGCATCCAGCGGCAGTGCGTATACTATTACTGTTTTTTTTTCTAGTCTTTACTGTCCCACTGCTGGGCGAAGACCTCCCCCAAATCCCTCCACGTATCTCTATCTTGCGCCACCTCTGGCCAGTCAGTCTGGTGCGCGTCTAGATCGTCTCGCCACCTTTTTCTAGGTCGGCCTCGACGACGCCTTGTCTCGAGGTGCCCACTCTGTAGAGATCCTTGCCCAGCGGTCGGGGTGCATACTATTATTATATTTAGCCTATGCTGTCCCACTGCTGGGCAAAGGCCTCCCCCAAGTCTTTCCACATATCGCGATCAAGCGCCGTCTCTTACATACTATTACTGTTTTTATATTTATTTATGCAAAGAAATAAGAAGACAAGTTTAGACGAGTAAGACGCTCTCCTAAGTATAACCAGTACAGGTTTCACAATGATGTAAAATTCTAGCCACACTAATTCTTGGTACTCAAGACTCATAGACTCTTCAGCCCAGTTAATTTCACCAGGGGTCCTCTTACCGATGCACAGTTATGTATTACTCTCGCACTTTTATATGAACCATATCACACTAGAGCCGCATTATCAGTGTGCTTTGGTTCATATAAAATGTACTAAGTGTATTTTTATTATGCGAGCTGTCTTAGTTATCGTAAGCTTTAAAGCAGCCTCCCCCATGCATAGTGTTGGACGAGCTGGAGGGCGCAGGTGCGGAGGCGCTGAAGACGCGGTCGCTGCCCGCCTTCCTTCGCCCCAAGCCTCGCCCACTCTCCACCGAGGACGATCTCACGCAACTCTACGCTAAGGTACATAACACCACTTGTAGAGTGCTTTTCACGAAAGGAGTCCTTTTTGTGGGGCGCCACTATCGCAATTTTTTAAAGTTAACATAATATCTATAATTTTTAACGCCTCGTAATTTCACTGATTTAATTTCTTAATTAAATATGTAAATTTATCTAGCAAATAAAAATTATTTAGGATATGAAGTCCAGTAATTATCGAAAAAAATAATTTTAGTTCCGCAAAATTCCGCGGGCCTCTCATCTTTCGTGAAAAGGACTATTTCGATATACTTCTGATGATGAGGTCACTTTTGAGTCGAACTCATAGACCTTACAAACTTACAACCTAATTAAAGTCAAGAGAGTACGAATACTCTTAGTTCCTCGATTTCCTCGTTTGGGCTTATAGCCATTATGATGTAGGTAACGATATTTTAGATCCAACAAAAAGATCGACCCATCTATCGCTGTTTAATAGTTGTTTTTTTAATGATATTTTGTATGTAAAATACATTCATACATCGCGATAGGGTTAGCAAAAAAATAAGTTTGTAAGTTTTAGTTTGTAAGAATAGCCAACGCCATCTCTATTTAATAAGGTAGATAAACAGGAAGAATGCTTATTGGCTAATTCTCACCCACTACAATTGATGGTAACTTCAATGTACATTGCTGCTTTTGTTACTTTACTCATATTAATAAGGAGGTTTAAGCACGTAGTAATGTACGCAATTTTGTCTATGGATGTTTTTTGTTTTGTGTTTTATATGTCGTTTTGCGATAGCCAATAGGCCGTCAGTCTAGGTCTTCGTCTACTTCATCAGTTACCAGAACATTTGACCATCGTATCAATGTCCTGACGTCCCATATTCCGTGTGTACAGGTGAGCCTGAGCAAGAAGTACAAAAACCGCATGCGCAGCTCGCACGCGGCCATCATCGCGCTCAGCAAGTCTCACAGCCAGTTCCTCGACGCAGACGCCGTCATCGTATACGACCAGAGAACCGCACTATAAATACAACTCTATAGGATTTTGTTACACGTGACTTCGCAAGATTACAACGGCTTGTTGGTAAAACCATGTTATTTTTTATTTTAGATCGCCACTTGGAATTTCTAATAGATGTAAAATATAAAAAAAAATATAGATTAACAGAAAGGGTTTTTCACAGGATGCGTAGCTTTCTAGTGTCACGAGAAAAATACCTTTAAGTGAATAAATTGTCGCCTCGATCACAAGAATCTATGGTTCCTATGCCGGAAATATCCAAGAAAACGACATTATTATCGTTTGTGGTCTGTTACATACAAGTTGGTGTTACACGTTGATAAATATTTATAATTTGAGATGTACTAAATCCTTTCTTCCTATATATATTAGATACCCTTCCTACCTAACCTTCTTACATATCAATAAGTAAAACACTTTTGATGTCATATTCTCATACCTAACAGTATTACTATACCTTACTATGTAAAATAAGCGCACAGTTAGAATAATGACCTGATCATTTTTGAAATACAGTAAGTTTCTTGTAATTCGTGAATGCGCTTCGACTTAGCTTGCCAGAAAACGTTTTATCACAGTCAGAAAATTTTTGACATGTAAACCGATTTTGGGACACAAAGCCACAACCTATGTAGTGGCTAGTGGCTATGAAGCCGCACCAAGTACTTATACATAAGCTATCACTTATACATAAATGATCACTTATACGTATGGCATCACTTTTACGTAAGTTATCACTTATACGTAAGTTATCACTTATACGTAAGTTATCACTTATACGTAAGTTATGACTTGTACTTACGTTATGATTTATGTATAAGTATTTACTTAAAGACACATTCATAAATTACAAGAACAGTAGTGAAGTCCTCACGCCTAAAGCAGGGCTATTGACAATATTCGTATTGACAGCATTTTATACGCAAGTAGGCAAATTATAATTAATTTTATTAAGAAAGTATATTATCACACTCAATTCTTATTTTATTATACATTTAGTATTGTTGAAACGAAATTGGCTAACATTGTGATTGGAAAAATATGTGTGATAATTAGAAAAATCAAAATTTTGGCCTAATTTTCTCAGTACAGTCGCGTAGTAAAGACTGTATTCTATATTAGACTTGCAACTATTCTCCTTCCATTTGTTAATCTGTAGGTAGACAATGTGTTGTTCTTATTAAAAGTTTAGGCTTATGGAAAAAATAATTAACGAAATTTTAGCGCGACTGTACTAATAATTTCGAAACAAATTCGTGGGAACTACCTCCAGAAGCGAATGTATCGCGAACATTAATATCTATTTCTGTAGGATGTCTTCATTTCATTAAGTTTATCGTTTTAATTAATATATTTATAAATCGCGATATTTTCGCTCGTGGAGTCAAGCCCTTAGCAATGTTATAGTTAAGTTATTACATACTATCGCTCAATATATAATTATATTTATAAAAGTTTGTTGGTGTTACGTAGCTGATGTGTTATTGTAGTCTAATATAAGTTTTAGAACGACTATCATAATGTATTGCTAGTTTATTACCGAATAAAGTTTTTATAACCTTGATATAGTATTTGTTTAAATTAAAACTCAAGTTTGAGTTTAATGCTCTATATTTTTAAACGTTCAAAGGTACATTTAAGATTACAAGAGTGAGTATAATTAAAGATTAAAGTAAAATAACTTATAGTAACATCATCATAATAATGAATTTGCATTATGTAGCAATAAGATTGTAATAATCAACCATTTAACGGGTCATTTTACAAATCTGTATTGATGCTGAATTGCATTTGCATAGCAACTGATGCGCAGTGAAGGTTTGGGTGCTGCGTATAATAAAATCAAGATGGCGGACCAGAAGGTATAATATGCCACCCCCATTTAAAATGGTTTATTCCCGTTCGACCGCACATCAATTGCCACCAGGTGGGAATACATACCAAGTTGTCGCAGGGTGATAAGGAGCCCCCCGGTGGGTTCTCGCCTTTGCGTGGCGGTGGGGATAAGTAGCCGTGGTAGAGGAGACCACGGTGAAACTAAGAGGAACCCGAGGCGGTCGGCCGCTCCACGCCGGGCTGACCTCCAGCAGCGCGTGTGCGAGTGGCCGAGTGGGTTGCGGTGCCTCCTTCAGGGGCATCCCAACCGAGGTGGACCGCGGTGCGTTGACCATCGCACCGTGGGTCTATGGCGGGGGCCGAGCGGGAGAGGAGTGTTGGTATCACGATGCGCCACTCTCCCTGCCTTCCGCGGCCCAAACGGGGTCGCCACCGTTTGATGGCGGACGCGGTGGGACCGCAGGGGAAGAGGAGTGCCGGTATTACGGTGCGCCGTTCTCCCTATCCTCTGCGGCCGATGTGTGTTGTAGGTGTTGCGCCTCCGCGTGTCCCTATGAAGGCAGCATAGGGCACAGTGGATGGCGCGAGCGGGCTCATTGCGAGCGCCGCCGTGGTGGAAGGTGGCAGTGGACCGGTAGACCATACCTACGTATCCCTCGCGTAGTGATGGGCCACACCACTGCCCCTTGTCGGGTGGGACCAGGCCCGGGAGGCTGGTCAAAGGGCTCGGCCGTTAGGCGGCGAGCAGGGTGGCGCTGGATCGCGGGAGGTGTCTGGTGGCGATAAGAGGGATGTCGTTTTCCGGACATCTCCGGCGCTCCGTAGGAGGAGGGGAAGAAGAAGAAGACTCTCTGATTTCTCTTTTGCAGGGTGGTATGCATTGGGGGGGTTTGAGAGTCCAATTCTGAATCCCAGGACCTGGACGGAGGATGCGGGGGCGTTCGCTGTCACTGAACAGGTCCGGGAGGTAGCGCGCGCGGTGTTTCCGTGCGCCATTTCGGTGAGGGGTGGGGTCCCTTAGGACCAACGCCGCTGGGGCCGCGGACGAGTGCTTCGGCGTACCCGTTGCCCCGGCACTAAGGCGCGAGGTGGAAACACCCCAGGTTTTTTAGTGGGTATCCCCGCCGCTTCCATCTTTGGCGGGGGAGTCCCACATACCGCCCCGCGCCCCCCGGCGTGGGGTGATGATGCGTAACGCATTTTTCCTGGGTCAAAAAAAAAAAAAAAGGGTGATAAGGAGGTTTGGCGAACTATACAGCAGTATTAAGCAATTTAAAAGTGAGAACAATAACTTCCGAGTCGCCATTCGACTCGGAAGTGGTAATCGTCACCTGGGGAAATCGATGTGGCGGCGACTGGAAATATACCTTTAATCTTCAAATCCCTTTGTTGTTGCTGTCGTAGTAAGGAATAATATAAACAGCAGCAGCCAGGCTAGGTGATGGTGCGGAAGCTGGCTAGCGTGGGGTATGTCTTGAGCCGCAGCAGCTCCAGCTGCGTCTGCAGCAGCACGATGCTGCAGCCAGGCTAGGTGATGGTGCGGAAGCTGGCCAGCGTGGGGTATGTCTTGAGCCGCAGCAGCTCCAGCTGCGTCTGCAGCAGCACGATGCTGCAGCCAGGCTAGGTGATGGTGCGGAAGCTGGCCAGCGTGGGGTATGTCTTGAGCCGCAGCAGCTCCAGCTGCGTCTGCAGCAGCACGATGCTGCAGCCAGGCTAGGTGATGGTGCGGAAGCTGGCCAGCGTGGGGTATGTCTTGAGCCGCAGCAGCTCCAGCTGCGTCTGCAGCAGCACGATGCTGCAGCCAGGCTAGGTGATGGTGCGGAAGCTGGCCAGCGTGGGGTATGTCTTGAGCCGCAGCAGCTCCAGCTGCGTCTGCAGCAGCACGATGCTGCAGCCAGGCTAGGTGATGGTGCGGAAGCTGGCCAGCGTGGGGTATGTCTTGAGCCGCAGCAGCTCCAGCTGCGTCTGCAGCAGCACGATGCTGCAGCCAGGCTAGGTGATGGTGCGGAAGCTGGCCAGTGTGGGGTATGTCTTGAGCCGCAGCAGCTCCAGCTGCGTCTGCAGCAGCACGATGCTGCAGCCAGGCTAGGTGATGGTGCGGAAGCTGGCCAGCGTGGGGTATGTCTTGAGCCGCAGCAGCTCCAGCTGCGTCTGCAGCAGCACGATGCTGCAGCCAGGCTAGGTGATGGTGCGGAAGCTGGCCAGCGTGGGGTATGTCTTGAGCCGCAGCAGCTCCAGCTGCGTCTGCAGCAGCACGATGCTGCAGCCAGGCTAGGTGATGGTGCGGAAGCTGGCCAGCGTGGGGTATGTCTTGAGCCGCAGCAGCTCCAGCTGCGTCTGCAGCAGCACGATGCTGCAGCCAGGCTAGGTGATGGTGCGGAAGCTGGCCAGTGTGGGGTATGTCTTGAGCCGCAGCAGCTCCAGCTGCGTCTGCAGCAGCACGATGCTGCAGCCAGGCTAGGTGATGGTGCGGAAGCTGGCCAGCGTGGGGTATGTCTTGAGCCGCAGCAGCTCCAGCTGCGTCTGCAGCAGCACGATGCTGCAGCCAGGCTAGGTGATGGTGCGGAAGCTGGCCAGCGTGGGGTATGTCTTGAGCCGCAGCAGCTCCAGCTGCGTCTGCAGCAGCACGATGCTGCAGCCAGGCTAGGTGATGGTGCGGAAGCTGGCCAGCGTGGGGTATGTCTTGAGCCGCAGCAGCTCCAGCTGCGTCTGCAGCAGCACGATGCTGCAGCCAGGCTAGGTGATGGTGCGGAAGCTGGCCAGTGTGGGGTATGTCTTGAGCCGCAGCAGCTCCAGCTGCGTCTGCAGCAGCACGATGCTGCAGCCAGGCTAGGTGATGGTGCGGAAGCTGGCCAGCGTGGGGTATGTCTTGAGCCGCAGCAGCTCCAGCTGCGTCTGCAGCAGCACGATGCTGCAGCCAGGCTAGGTGATGGTGCGGAAGCTGGCCAGCGTGGGGTATGTCTTGAGCCGCAGCAGCTCCAGCTGCGTCTGCAGCAGCACGATGCTGCAGCCAGGCTAGGTGATGGTGCGGAAGCTGGCCAGCGTGGGGTATGTCTTGAGCCGCAGCAGCTCCAGCTGCGTCTGCAGCAGCACGATGCTGCAGCCAGGCTAGGTGATGGTGCGGAAGCTGGCCAGCGTGGGGTATGTCTTGAGCCGCAGCAGCTCCAGCTGCGTCTGCAGCAGCACGATGCTGCAGTGCTGCGCCTGCACGCAGCGGATCAGCGAGCTGCGCGCCACCAGCGTCTCCATCCTGACGATGCAATGTATGAGCGTTAGTACTCTGTGGACAGACCAGCTGGGACCTAAAGGGGCTATAAAGTTCTTCACTACGTGAGTGTTGGAGTATTAACATCAATAATATTAATAGGTATTTGCTAGGCCTGTGTGTAACAGCTTCGATCACGTCTTCACTTACCAACAGGCGAGACTGTGGTCAAACGCAGTCCTATACTATGTAAAAAAAAAATGTATGTCATCCTTTAGGCATCACGGGCCAATTATGTCCCGGTCCTTTGGTAGGCGTGCATGAAGCCGAAGCCATTATTATATCACTCTTAAACACGGGCTAAACCCAGAGACAAAAAAATTCAACGCGCAGAGGCTCTTTTGAGCCTAAGTGGACCATGTTGCTAAAGTGGATTCAGTTGCCAACGTGGACCATGTCGCCCAAGTAGACCATTTTTTAAGTATTATATCCGTTATCCTAACCACCATATATCAAGCATTAAGTTGTTTAACTTGGGGTTAGCATAGTATAGAAGTGCAATACTAAGTAGTGATGTATAAATGCTGACCTCTTCTTGAAGATCCTCCGTATGCGGATAGGTTCAAGCGGGTCTTCGTGGAGCCGCTTCTCGGACACCTTCACGTTAAGCTGCGCGATCAACTTCTCTAACTGGTTGCTCTGCTTCTCTAGCAAGTTCACTTTTAACTGAAACAAGTTATTTTTCCTTAAGCTAATTGCACCCAGCTTTTTGCCCACTGAAAGGAACCTTCGTGTTCCTACCTCCATCAGTTCAGTGACCTATCTTCCCCTTCCCTAAAGGAGTATGAGCCCGTTCTCGTTTGTAGTATTTTTATACAATGAAGTTAGAAGACGAGAAAGACGCTCTTCTGATGGAAAGAGATAACGCTGCCCATAGTTATCAGTACAGTGCTATCCAGGATTTTACAAGGGAAACATTCAGGGCGCATTGCTCCAACGCTTCTTACTTGAGAGTCACAATAAGATGTTAAGACTCTTCAGCCTAGTAATTTCACTAGCTAAAGTGCCCTTCTACCTGTGCATAGTAATATTTGCACATCACTGTTCAGGCGGTAAAATAACTGGCACTGTTGAGATAGACACCTAGTCGACCACCTGCTGAGGAAGTCTACTCCTGGTAAATGCGTTGTTTTCTCATTTGACTCCTTCCACCTATTTCTTGACCTTTGTATTATTCCGGGGTAAACCAAATCAAAGAGCTTTTTGGTAGATAGTTTAACTTTAATATATGACATATTACGGTTGCTTTCCATAATATATTTTTTTGTTTTACGCCGTAGCACCAAAGTACTCGTCAAGACGAATAAAATGAGCCCCAACTGGTGGGGCTGCGTCGTTTAATAACGGAGTTCCTATGGCCACCTTCCAGTTCCATCATCAGATCAGCTCCATGTCATAATAATATTGCATTGTCATCTTATTTATAGGTACATACATGCAAAATTTCAGCTCAATCGGAAACTGGTAAGTGGATCAAACTGAATTTGCAAGATTTGACTACAGACAGACCGTCCGACAGACAACGGACAGGTGAAAGTAAAAAAAAAACTAGTAATAAATAGACCCTATCGTGGCTGACCTGCAACTCCTCGACCTTATGTATCTGTTCGTCGAGTCCCCTGTTGACGGCCACCTTGGAGGCTTCCATCTCCTTCTCCATGCGGACGAACTCCTGCTCCTCCGTGTACCCTAGCTCCTTGTTCTTCAGGTACAACTGCAGCTCTTTAGGAATCTGGAATGACATATTAGCTGTTAGATTTACAAAGTTTTTAGGAGATATTAGATGCACCCTAATGTTTCACGTATTTCTACAATTTATTGTTCTCACCTTCACTACACACCTTTAGGACACAATAGGGATGTTCGCTATTTTTTTTTTATTTGTCCATAATGTAGATTATTGAAATATATTGGACACGTATGTTTTTATTTGTAAATCTGTTAAAAAACGTCTTAGATACAACGCACTAAAGTTGCTTGATCGTGACGTCACACCACTAAATCTAGTACAAAGTTTGTTTAGTGGTGTGACGGCAGGCATTTTTTATTTTGTTTTCAAGAAAAAAAAAACGTATCGAATATTTTTTTATTATTATAATTACGGACTAATTGTATTTTAAAATGTTGACCTCGTATATATTCCTATTGTTATATTCTTTGGAACGTTAGGATTTGAGCCTTTAATAGTGGAGTCACTAAGCGACAAAAATGGGTCAAACCTGTTTTTTTCATGCAGAAGCATGAAACTTGGCACATTGATTTCTAATGTAAAAATAGGCTGATTTCGATCGGTAGCCCTCGGTAGCACCCCCTCTGGCAGCGAGGAGGGGGGTTGGAAGGGGCGCTCCACCCGGCTTCATTTAAAAAATTCTGGAAGACCACACATAGCTAATAGGTCAAGTTTGGTATCAATTTCGGATAAATCGAGGATGTAGATTTCATTTCTGGAATAAAAAAATGACATTTGTGATGATTTGTTTAACAAAAAAATTTAGAATTAGAATTACGTAACTTCGTTTTTATTGTTCAAATTACTGTAAATTCAAAAATACTAGTTTTTTAATAAACAAAAAATATGTTAATAAAGTCTTGTTTATGTAGATTAAAAAATATATAATTTTATATTACTTATCTTAATAACAAACCGCATAAAAAAATCTTTTGCTGTCCCGGGCCGCAATTTTCTTTTAACCGCCATGAAAAGGGTTGTTAGTAAAAAACTTACTATTTTATGCTGAAGTTTAAAACTTGCCACAATTACAATTCCTTACGTTAAAATAAGCCGTTTAGAATCAGTAGCCGTCGGTAACCAGCCTTCTGACAGCAGGGAGGGGGGGTGAAAGGGGCGCACCACCCAGCTTCACTTAAAAAAATCTGGAAGACCACGTATAGCTAATACGTCATGTTTGGTATCGATTTCGAATAAATCAAGAACGTAGATTTCATTTCTGATAATAAAAAACGCATTTTATGGGTTTTTAACCAAGTTATAACACAAAATTAGTTCTTAGTTTTTTTTTTATTTAGAGGCACTTTAATTCTAAATTATAGTAATATTTTGTGATAAACATAAATATTTTTTAAAAGTTTATTTTAAGTAGATTAAATAAAATAGAACTTTTATATTATTTTTATAAAAATTTACTCGTACAATTTTTTTTTAAGACACTAGAGTCGCTATTTTCTTCTCACCGCTGCGCTGCGTTTTAAACCCCCATCAACTATAAAATACGACTATGTACATTCATTTAACATGTTATTGATATAAGAACTTGATATTGTCAAACATAAAATTCAGAAAAATCCTATGGCACATCATAATTTACTCTCCCTGAGACAAACTTTTAAAAAATAGGCCCGAAAGTCGTATCTCTTTAATAATAAACGGCTAACCAAAGTTATGCATCTATTTTTCAATTAAATGTAATGTGGCAAAATTATAAATACTACTGGCACCTACCTACAGCTTATTTATATCGTTATATTGTTTTCTAAGACGGATGCTCCATATATAATATAATAATAATATAGTTCAAAACATTTTATGACGAATTATGATAAGCTTTGCATTTATTTATTTAATCAGTCCCATGCACAATATTCTGTCAACTGAAAGGTTTTCAGACAAAGGAATGGTCTGCTTCTTGCTTCCTAAACCAAAAGAGAGGATGGGTTAGACTTAACCAAGAAATTATGCCTAGCTTCTCTCAAACAAAGTTCCTTGTAAAATGCGTGTAACAAATGCTGGTATACAGACATATCATGGAAGTAGAAGTATATTTTCCAAATAGTGTTTTTTTTTGTGATAAGGTGTTTCCTACATAGTTATTGATTGTCGAGTAGTAATTACTGCTTGATCTGCAGTTTCATTGACCGCAAAACATCATATCAAAACCATATAGGTAGAGTTAAGTTTGTGTGCGGTACTTTTATGCTAGTCGAAGGATACGAGTCTTGCTATTTTCCAGCCTCCTGCTTGGTTTTAGAAGCAATAAGCAAACAAAGGGACACCTTATTCATCTAACACCGTTTTGGTGGCCAGTATATTATGCACGAAACTGATTTAATTTATAAATAAAGGGCGGATTGCTGAGATTGATGCAAAACTGCATGAAGACGGTCTTAAAATGTAATGAGCTATAATAACAATATTATCTTTGGAAGAATCAGTCTTGGAATGTAACATACTGATATAAAAAAGCTTTAAGCCTGGAGTATTTATAATTTTGCTAGATTACATTTTGTTGAAACAGTTTGATTCATAACAATGTTTAGCAGTTTCCGTTCCGCGATTTGATCGCGTTTTATCGCACCTATTTTTTAAAAGTTTGTCTCAGGGAGAGTAAATTATGATGTGCCATAGGATTTTTCTGAATTTTATGTTTGACAATATCAAGTTCTTATATCAATAACATGTTAAATGAATGTACATAGTCGTATTTTACAGTTGATGGGGGTTTACAACGCAGCGCAGCGGTGAGAAGAAAATAGCGACTCTACTGTCTTAAAAAAAATTGTACGAGTAAATGTTTATAAAAATAATATAAAAGTTCTATTTTATTTAATCTACTTGAAATAAACTTTTAAAAAATATTTATGCTTTTTACAAAATATTACTATAATTTAGAATTAAAGTGCCTCTAAATAAAAAAAACTAAGTATTATTTTTGTGTAATAATTTGGTTAAAACCCAATAAAATGCGTTTTTTATTATCAGAAATGAAATCTACGTTCTTGATTTATTCGAAATCGATACCAAACATGACGTATTAGCTATACGTGGTCTTCCAGATTTTTTTAAGTGAAGCTGGGTGGTGCGCCCCTTTCACCCCCCCTCCCCGCTGTCAGAAGGCTGGTTACCGACGGCTACTGATTCTAAACGGCTTATTTTAACGTAAGGAATTGTAATTGTGGTAAGTTTTAAACTTCTGCATGAAATAGTAAGTTTTTTACTAACAACCTTTTCATGGCGGTTAAAAGAAAATTGCGGCCCGGGACAGCAAAAGATTTTTTTATGCGGTTTGTTATTAAGATAAGTAATATAAAATGATATATTTTTTAATCTAACATAAACTAGACTTTATTAACATATTTTTTGTTAATTAAAAAAACTAGTATTTTTGAATTTACAGTAATTTGAACAATAAAAACGAAGTAACGTAATTCTAATTTTTAATTTTTTTGTTAAACAAAACATCACAAATGTAATTTTTTTATACTAGAAATGAAATCTACGTCCTCGATTTATCCGAAATTGATACCAAACTTGACGTATTAGCTATGCGTGGTCTTCCAGAATTTTTAAAACAAATCCGGGTGGAGCGCACCCTCCACCCCCCTCCCCGCTACCAGAGGGCCCCTTCCATTAGGCTACCGATCGAAATCAGCTTATTTTGACATAAGGAATCAATGTGCTCAGTTTCATGCTTCTGCAAGAAAAAAACAGGTTTTGCACTAAAGTCCCCCACTATAAAGAGAGAGATGAGTCCAAGACCCTCTGATCATGGTATGGTTTATAAAATAAATAACTAGTAAAACAGAAAAGCTTGTCAAAGAAAATCCCAGTGACCTTGAGCCGGGTGTAGGAGAGCAGTTCCTCCTGCATGTGACGCAGCTTCATCATCATCTGTGCGTGCTCCCACTCCTTGCTGAGGATGCCCTTGCGGAATTCCATCTGCGATCGCATCATACGCAGCTTCATTTCGCCCACCGCCTACAAAAAATGGGGGTTTTACTCCATCATAATAGGCTACCATCATAAATAGGCTATGCTGTTGGGGGCCGTTCGAGCCCCTCCACATTAGATCATAAGCTGTGCAGAGACATAGCGCCCCAGCAACAGATACCTTCATATTAGGTACAATAATTACAAACAAAGACCATCATCATCACCACCATCATGACCATCATCATGTTTCATCTGTGGTTCGCTGATTGCCTTAGTATACAGGAGACCCTAGCTGCCGTGTTGGACCCTAGTGAACAGGAGTTTTTTTAGGGTAAATCACTGATATGGCCTGCGCAGGGGGAGGGCATCGGCGGATTTTTTGTATATCAACACTGGTTGTATTTGCTACCCCACTCGTAGCGCCACGTGACGTGCCGTTTAGTAGCGGCCAGTTTAAGGAACTACGCGGGCCTCACGGAATATTCTCTTTAACAAAAAAATCACGACTTTTTATTTTTTTATAAAACTGTTTACCGTATTATTATATAATAAAGTATACATATAAAATATCTAAATTTATTAAATCGATTTTAATATCCCTAGAAATGTAAAATAATCCTCAAAATTATGATTATTTTTTGTTCTAGCGAGGGATCAAGTTATACTGGTCAGGCAAATTGCCTCTCTTTCTAATAAAGCGTATTCTCCAAATAGCTATCCTTGTCTACTGACTCGTATTTAGCCAGTGTTGTGAATATTTTGACGATTGAATCGATGCATGATAATCGAAGAGGACAAATGCATACCACATCTTCGACCAGGTCTAATTGCATGCTATCTTTAGGTACAACTAGCGCATAATATGTTCTGTAGGCCCATGTCCTAGCTGACTTAGATTGAGATCAGAAATTATAAGGAACTATGTACTATTTAGTAGACAAACAACACATAAGAAAATCATCCCATCTGATAATATATTATTAAAATCTCGTATTGCGGTGATTTTAGTCGCACTTTCCTGATTAATTCGAACTTTTATGTACCTTTGTGTAATTTATATGAATGGGATAACATGTCGTGTTTTTTTCATTAATAGACGCAGGTACAGGCAAAGCAGTACAAGTCAACGAATACTCGTATCACCATGTTGTTTGCTCTCACTGACAGCGCCCTCCTCTCCCGTTCCAAATCTGCATCGTCCTTCAGAGAGGGTGTAACCAAGTGGCCAAGATATTTATTCAAGTATGTAAGACTTCATTTCAATTATGATCTCCTGGTACCTTTTTCTTGTTATCTACCTTGCAAATATGTGAAAGTGATGGAAGAAATAAAGGGTCTTGAGGAAATCTTCATTTCAAATGACAGCTATCAAAATTAAAATATCAATATCTCGGAAAGTTCTCGTAGTCTTAGGCTGATGGTGTCTTGGAAGAACCCGCCCCACCAAAACGCGATCAATGGGGTGCGTGAGACACAAAAATTATTTGACAGTTTCACCTGCCCCACCAGTGAGGCGGATAGTGGGGCACGCGAGAACTACCCTAAAAATTTGATTTCAACGAAATTTTAACATAAATAAAAAGTACACGGATATTTTAGGATGTATCAAAAAAATATGACACGTGAAGTTGCGGAAAGTTACCGTCATTTTTCGTGACAAAAGATCATCTCGTATTTTTGTATATAAAACCTATGGCGAATGCGAGTCAGACTTGCGCACAAAAAGCTACGTATCATTCATTATCTATACAACAGTGAAAACCTACAGTATTGATATACAACTATAAAATTTGCTAAAATATAAAAATGCTCCGATGCCATTCCCCTGTTTTTTTTTTTTTTCAATCGAGATACCTACAAATTTAATATTTTCTTTTTTATGAGCGGATGAGAATAAACCATCCACATCAAGAAAACGTCATTTTTTGTTATTGACTAAAATAAGTTCCGAACAAGAAATGAAAACTCTTTTTAAAAGTTAATCACCAAAAACATAAAAACCTGACCTCTTTTTAACCCCGAAGCAAAAACGACGGGGTGTTATAAGTTTGACGTGTCTGTCTGTCTGTCTGTGGCATCGCTGCTCATGTACTTTGTCTTACTTCTGGGTCCCGTACAGATGAATGGATTTTGATCTTGTTTTTTTGTTTGAAAGTAGAGTCGAAACGTAGTCGAGAGTTTTCTTAGCCGTGTTTGGTGGAAATCGATCTAAGATGGCCGCCGCTACAATTTGGCGGATTATTTTTTTTCTTCACAACCTCGTCAAATGTAAGGGTATGAAATGAAAGGACGGGACTAGTAAAATATATGCATTACATTTAATACATTTAAAATCCAAGATGGCCGCCGCTAAAAATAGCTGATTAATTATTTTCTCCATAATCCCGTCAATGTGCGCATCAAATGAAAGTTGAAAGGGCTTGACTAGTAGTAGTATGTAGTATATATTATTATGATAAATTTAAAATCAAAGATGGCCACCTTCCACGAAATAGGTAATTTTGAAAACGTTGCGTAGGGGGCAATTTTTTTAAAATTTAATTCACAAGCTTTTTTTTACATTCGCCGGTCCTGTTGTCTATAATCAAATCTTGCAAGTAAAATTTAATCTACTTCCCATTTTTCAATTTAGCTTAAACTTTGCATGCATGTGTATAAATCGGATGTCTTTAAGAATCTAAATTTATATATGGAAAGAGTGTCTGACTTATTGACTGACTGATCTATCAACGCACAGCCTAAACCGATGGACGGATTTGGTTGAAATTTGGAATATTAATAGGGTTAATGACGTAGACCTCCACTAAGAAAGGATTTTGCCATGCGGGCAAAGCCGCGAGCACAAGCTAGTATTTTATATTTGACTTGTTTAAAACTAAAACGCTATTTTTGCTATAAGATGAAATCGGAACTAACAATGTCTTTGGAAAGCAAAAGTCTTCCTTTATGATTTCCGACATTAACACCATTTAAAACAAAAGATCAGATTTGCAATTTGTGCGTATGTTCTGCCTTTTAGTCAAAAATATTATATAATCGCTTTGTAATCGATTACTTGGCATAATCGAGTTTTAAATTGAAACTTTTTCGTTGCCCATCACTAAAACCAGCGTAGCCAATAGGAAAAGTGGGCGGAGTCGTCAAATTGTGAAAAAATTTATTTCAAGGACAACTTTGTCTATTGCCCCTCTATTGGATATGTCCTCGATGGGCCTGCGTGACTGCTTGTGATGTGATCCTATATGATAATCCAATTAGTTTTCCATTCTATTGTTATTTAACTCACCAATATAACATTATTGATTTTCTCGATGTCCTCTTTGAGAATGAGCGTGGCGTCCTCGAAGTCCTCAATATGTCCGGTGGTCGTAATCTCCACTTGTCCCGCCGGTAACACCAGCTGAATGCAAATATATTAATTCCTCATTCGCACAATAATTACAAACCCCAATAGTTAACTCGGAACTTTCATAAATTAATATTTTTACTATTTTTGTGTGATAAATTTTTGTTTTCTAATTATAATATTTGTTTTGATTTAAGATTTACGAATGCTTAGCGTAACGGAAATGGAAAGGCCCATCCATTCTGCCCATCAATGGCACAAAAACGGCTAATAATAATATTTAAAAAATAGATTAAACTATCAATGAGCTCCACGCACAGATACTAAAGGTCCAGGTCATCAATGGCCCAAGAATCGTAAGGTTTGACTACATCCGAAATAAAAAAAAACAATTAGATTTCCGCCACCTTTTCTATATCGTCCATTCAACAAAGACAAGAGAATCTAGCTAAAGAAAGAAAGAAACATATTTTTTCAACGGCTTATAAAAAACATATAAAAAAGCAAGACAATAACAATAGTAATAATGCACATGAGCATTCACTAAGCCACCGCATGGAAACTGCCTCAACGTTGTGAACAGTGAAACACACAGCGCTGGAAAAAAACAGAGTGTCAAAGGCAGTGTACTATTGCCTGAAATAAATGAATAATAATAATAATTATTATGTCGCTTTTAAACACGGGCTAAGCCCGGGCCTTTTTATAGGCGTACACGGAGACAACAAAGTCCAACGCGCAGAGGCCCTTTTGAGCTTTTAATATAAATGTATTGGGTGACACTTATTGGAGTCTGTGAGTCTATCCATAGAAAATGGGCTCAAAGACAGTCTCCGCCAAGTGACAGGACTATTGCTAATTAAAGGAAACTACTTGAACTGGGCTATGGATGTGTATTCTAAATGGAGGGTTAATGAGGCTATTATTATTATTAAAGAGTGACCTGTACAGTGTTGTTCCTGGCAGTGAGCTCGACATGTTCCCGGTGCAGTGTGACGGCGTCGTGTGTGCGAGCTAACAGCGTCCGTCGTGCGTTGATGCTGCGGACGCATACGTTGGAGCAACTCTCCACCCACGACAACTCTACTGCCATACCACGCATCTGGGGACGGTACCACACATCACATAAGTTGTACCACGGTAAAGAGATATACAGTAGTTTGACTCCCTGGAAGCGGTTGAACTCAAGGTCGCACGAGTTTGCAACAATTTGGGTAGTGTTCGGTAAGCAGCGAGGTGCCGAATTGACGTTTTTATGCAGTAAGCTTCCGAATAATGGTTGTGAATTAGTAAAAATATCACAAAGTATTTAATTCTTTTTGATATCTTGAGTAATTCACAATAATAACGCCTATTCGACACCCCGCTGCCTACCGAACACTACCCAAATTGTTGCAAACTCGCGCGTCCTTGATTTCAACCACTTCTAGGGAGTCACATTACTGTATATCTCTTTACCGTGGTACCACACATCAAATAAGTGTACTCACTGTTTATAATTAAACTTTGAAAGTTAACAAACCCCCACCGCAAAAAAAAATATTCGTCATTTTGTATTTCCATCAAACAAAAAATCCATCAAACTCCTGACTCCTAACTCAGCCTTCAAATAAAAGAAAGAAAATCAAAATCGATTCATTCTTTGAGGGGGCTTCGATACCACAGTCACACACAGATAGACACGTCAAACATGTATAATGTCGCGACTTGTCAAACATGTCGCGACTTAAAAATGAAAGAAATCTTTAAATCTTAGCTACTTGAAACAACAAATGAATTTCTTACCCTGATTTCGTTTTCTATCTTAGCCCTCCTGAGCTTGCACATGGTGGCCCACAGCCCCTCGTCCATGACGGGCGGCATGTTGCTCACTTGGTCCAGCTGCTCCAGCCTATAATAACATGTTGCTGTTTACCATGGGAACTGCCAGAACACCAGCACTGTGTGTCTCACACGCCGTACAATGCTGAGGCAGCTCCGTTTTGAGGGGTTAGTGTGGGTACACTTTGTGCCGCGGATGAGTGCTTCGGCGTACCCGCTGTTCGGGCATTATGGCGTCCCAACACCCACTGGTTTTTAGTGGGTATCCCTACCGCGCCCATCTTTGGCGGGGGAGTCCCACATACCGTCCCGTAATGATGCGTAATGAATTTTTCTTGGGTCAAAAAAAGGGTGCACTTCGGGACCCACGCGCACTTTGTAGCGCCTAACAGATCAGTGTTTCTCTACTATATTATGCATGTAAACACATAAATATTGTTTCGTAATTTTAAAGATGTAAGTATATAGGGACAGAAATTAGGCGGAAAATCTTAGATGTCAATCAAGCCGGTCACTTTTAGTCAACCATTTTCCACATGGTAAACAAGTTATATAGCTCTATAAGGAGGTCAGTACTGTAAACGAATATAAAATAGGCTACCCTTTAAAGAAGTCGACACAGTCTTGGTGCAGCATGTGCGGTCGCACGGCTGTCTGTATGGCTGTAGCCAGCTCGTACAGCACGGCCGGGGTCAGGGTTGCACGCGGTTGCCATTTGGGACGCTTCCTATACGAGGGTCACATATTAATTAAATTAATGTAGGGAAATTAGGAACTGAAAATTACATACGATATTGAATACTAACGCGAGCGTTATCCTTATTAACTATGTAAATATACCGGCTAAACTCACGGATATAAAAGTCGAAGCTAGGCTCGAACCTGTAGCCAGCGTCGCGACCTCAACGCATGAGCTCCTGATGAAGGACTTCGTAACAGTCCGAAACCCAGGAAGTAATATGAAAAACACCAATTTACTACTTTTTCAAAATTCTTTTTATGAATGTTCACCAAATTACAAGAAGACGCGTTTACCGATTTGGAAAATTCAATTTTCTGTTCCTTTTAATCCTGCTCCTCCTTTTCTGTTTTTTATTTGTAACGTACAGATTGGTCACGTCATTCCCAAACTAAAAGTAAAGTTTACTTTAGTGCTTGATTTTAGCATTTCACTTATTCATTTTCAGCCTGGTTTGTCCCACTGTTAGTCAAAGATCTCCCTTCCCTCTCTCCATTATTTTCGGTCAAGGGCTATAATTGTCCAGCAATTACATAAGGAATACAGTTACATATGCCGCTATCTCATAAGAAATTGACTTAGATAATTTTAAAACCCAATTGAAAAGTAATTCTCACTTGAAGAACTTGTAGCACTGGTCCACAATGATAGGCGAGAGATCAGCGAAGTTGTTCTTGAAGGTCCTCTCCATGAGCTTGTCCTTGAGCTGGAGCTGGTCGTACGCGGCCTGGCACTCGCCGCCCTGCTCCTGCATCTGCTGCTGCTGCTCCGATAGCGTCTCCACTTCACGCTCGTTGCGCTGGATTATGGACCTACGAAATATATTACTAATCTTACTAATATTATATACGTGAAAGTTTGCAAGAATAGATGTCTGGATGTTTGTCACTCTTTCACGGCTAAACGGGTGGACCGATTGAGCTGAAATTTGGTATAGAGACTGCTTAGACTCTGGAATAACACATAGTCTACATAAGTACTGCGGGTAAAACCGCTGGGCGCAGCTTGTAATATTATAAGGTCCTAAAGTCGTAGTGCTAGCGTAGAAATAGTGGGGAAAACGTGGTGGTTGAGTAGATGAAGATAACAAAGTGGTAGCGGTGATGATGAGGAAACGGTGGTCGTAGCGATGATCACGGTAATTGTGATGACGTTTGAAAGTGGTGGTAGTAGATAAGAAGTTGTGTTGATGATGGTAAAGTGGTGGTGGTAGAAAGAAAGAAAGAAAAAGTTTATTTACATTAACTTAGGAACTTATAAGTTATTATTCAATTAAAGCGAAAGGTGGTAGCGAAGAGGGTGTGTTATTAAACGAAATCGTGGTAAAAGGGTAACGAATTACGAAACGCTACGAACGCTTACGCGGCTAGAATGATTTTTTAAAAGTGTGACGATGGATTACCTCATATCCTCAAGTTTCTCAGCCATTTCGACGCGATCCAAGTTGGTCCTGCGGAGCCGCATCAGATTCAGATTTTCCTGCCCAATGACGGAATCTACGCGCAGTTTTTGCAACCACATCTCTTTCACCTAAAACGAAACGATGTTCAGTGAAGACAGGGAGGGATTAATCCCGCCTTCTTAGCTTAGTCTGCTACCATCTACGGCTGCATTGTAGCTTGACATCACGCAAAATCGTGATGAAAGGCTAAACCTATAATGAATAACTGAAATTTAAAAAAAAACTTTTATTATTATTAGAATAGAATAGAAAACTCTTTATTGTTCACACAAATACAACAATATAGTTTAGAACAAAAAAAGAAGAAGTAGTTAATAGTCGAATATAGTTTTATAGTTATTATATTATCTTGCACCAAAGTACTCATCAAGACGAATCAAATGAGAACTCGATGGGATTGCGTCGTTTAATTACGAAGTTCTTATGGCCACCTTCCTGCTCCATCATCAGATCAATTCCATGTCATAATAATATTGCATTGTCATCCTATTTAAACATGCATGCCAAATTTCAGCTCAATCAGAAATTAGGAAGTGGATCAAATTAAACTTCCAAGATTTGATTACAGACAGACAGACATACAACAGACAGGTGAAAGTAATTAAAAGCTTGTAAAAAATTAGATAGACGATATTGTCAAGTATGTCGAAAGGAACTGGATGAGACTCGCCCAGGATCGGCGCGGTGTGGCGTGACCATGAGAAGGCCTATACCCTGCAGTGGGTGGTGGATACAGGCTGAATAGATAGATAGAAAAAATTAGATGAGATTAATTTACCTTCTGGTTGAACTTGACGACCCCTTCATTCAACACTAGCGTCAGTTTAGCGTACTCAGCGTGCAACATCTTGCGATACTTGTCCCTCTCTTCATTGCGGAACGTCACTTTAGCTTCGTATTCGAACACGTGGCGGAGGTCTTCCTCGTTGAAATGCTCCGGGTCTTTTTCCAACTAACAAATAGGGAAAAAAAATGTTAACTCTGTAAAGAAATGGGGATCAGAACAAAAGAAGACGTATTGTGTTAGGTTTCATCTGTTATGAGTAACTGACATTTTAAGCAAACAAATAAATTATGAAACACAAAAATTAGATTCTGGATGACAAAGTATTGTGTCTGTGATATTCTTTTTTAAATCTCGCTTGTATTTACTTCGGCTTCGTGCCGACCGTTTCGATCCTGTACGAGGATCTTGTTCAGGGAGTAGCTGCGGTTACGCACCGGCGTCCGCGCTAGTGCGGCGCGGGGCGCGGACGCCGGCGCGTAACCGCAGCTACTCCCGGCAATTGGCAACATATAAGTCGGTCACACAACATGGTAGGTTGTGATTGTCTAATCGTAGTGTCGTGTCAGAGTCGTCAACAGTATAAGGAGGGTCACTTCTTATGTTGGAGCATAAACCCCAATTATTAATATTTATAGTCTATCTAAAGGTAAAAGGAAGAACATTATCTCATCAGCATACCATACACTGCGGCATGGGTATGGGTTTCTTGATCTCCTCGTGCCAGAGCTTCTCCAGCACGCCGTCCATCATCTCCATGAGAGCTCGCTCGCGGAAGTCGTCCTTGGGCCCCGGGTCCGGCGGGATTATCACCACTTGCGATGGGCTTATGTACGGCTCTATGCTGCACTGGAAATATACATGAGGCAGGGTTTTTGAAAGTTTTTAGTGTAAGCTAGTCTGGTGCGAAGATGTCCTCATAAAAATATATGAGTAATTACTCATATATTTTTATGAGGACATCTTCGCACCAGACTAGCTTACACTAAAAACTTTCACCCTCCCTCTATCTCTCTTCTTATAACAGAGTTACATATTCTCGTCCCATATAGGCCGTAGGCTTGTAGGACTAGTTGATAAATTTATCAACTAGTCCTACAAGCCTACGGCCTATATGGGACGAGAATATGTAACTCTGTTATAGATGAAGCTTGAAACTTATTTAGAGAAAATATGGCTAGTATTCTTTTATCTGTGATATGGGTCATATTTAGAACAAGAATCGATGAGGTTGGTTTGCGGCAATACAATAAGTAGTAGAAAATAGTCGTAACTAGTTTCTTACAACCTTTTTAAGAGGTTTTTGAAAAAAAAATCAACTCTAAGACGTCCTAAAAGAACAACTCTTGGCAAAAAACCTTTAATCGTATTTAGTCACTTCAATATAGCTGCTCAGAACTTTAATTTATAAAACCTAAAATAGGGTATAGTGCGGACCCAAACTGTGTTCTGAATTACCAGTTTCAAATCTGTCTTTTCTTTCTATCTCTTAAGTACCCACGTTCTATACCCACGTTTAATAGGTATCTAACCTCGGCAGGGTCCACTTTGACTAGTTTATCCGGCTGCTCCTCCTGTTGCCACTGCGGGTCCCGGATCTCTATGATGAGGTGGTGGAAACTGCCGCGAAGGTCTGACAACTTGTTCAACTCTAGAAGGGAACACTTTGATGTTATCTTCCCTAAGATGTTAGACGTAAAAGTCGGATGAGATGTAAAATCTAAAATTTTTATTTACTAGTCTACACTTTTTTGTTATCTTCACTAAGAGAAATAATAAAAGCATAATTTGATATGTGTAGCAAACTAGTTAATACAAAACATTACAAAACCGTGAGGTGCATCAAATCATACTAGAATGTGGTATTTTTTACAAATGAACACACCTATCTTCTTCAACTAATGATAAACCTACTAAAGTAGTTCTAGTGCTTTGCTGGCAACTGGATCTTTTTCAAAGAAGTTTACAACTTGTTTCAATACAAAAGTCAGTACGCCTATAAAAAAAACTAGTCAGTTATCACTCAGTACTACGGTGCTTTCAAAAACATCTGTGTCACAAGTAGACCTTCAATAATGAATCGGAGTCTACTGTTCCTCTCCTCGACGAGGTTGACCTCACGTTTCTTCTGCGACATCAGCTCGTCGAACTGCTTGTTGAAATACAGCCGCATGTTTTGTACTGTTAGCTGGAATATCACTACATAGTATAAAATAAAGTCGCTTCTTGTTGCCTGTCCATATGTATGCTTAAATCTTTAAAAAATCGCAATGGATTTTGATGCGGGTTTTTAATAGATAGAGTGATTCAAGAGGAAGGTTTTTATGCGTATTAAGCGATACGAAGTTCGTGCGGGTCCAATAGTTAAGTTATATACAGGACCTATTGTTTTGGTGTGGAATACGGGCTGATGATAAGGACTAAAGGAAAATTTTTGATAGTCAGATCGTGGAAAGGAGATATCGTGATAACCAGCTTTAAATGGGATTTAACTGGCACACATAGAGTAAGATGCTTAACTTTCAGTTTTTGTGGAAGATGAATCAAAACAGGAGAGTTTTATGGTTCGAAGACAAATGTTATCAGTTAAATAGTGTCGAGAAATGGTGTATGGTGATCTACTGGTGTGGAATATACCTTAACAATATGATGCAGCCAGTTCATCTGCAGAAAGCTGGAGGCGCAGAGCTGCGGGATCATGAAGTGCGGCGGCGCCACGCAGCGGTGCGCGTTAGAGCCGGCCAGTACATAAGGCTGTCCCACTACCGTCTCCACTGCGCCGCGGGACCCTGCCCCACCGCTGCCTGAACCCAGCGACTCCAGCGACGTCTCCACCACCCTACACCCAACGTACAGCGTTAGAGCCGGCCAGTACATAAGGCTGTCCCACTACCGTCTCCACTGCGCCGCGGGACCCTGCCCCACCGCTGCCTGAACCCAGCGACTCCAGCGACGTCTCCACCACCCTACACCCAACGTACAGCGTTAGAGCCGGCCAGTACATAAGGCTGTCCCACTACCGTCTCCACTGCGCCGCGGGACCCTGCCCCACCGCTGCCTGAACCCAGCGACTCCAGCGACGTCTCCACCACCCTACACCCAACGTACAGCGTTAGAGCCGGCCAGTACATAAGGCTGTCCCACTACCGTCTCCACTGCGCCGCGGGACCCTGCCCCACCGCTGCCTGAACCCAGCGACTCCAGCGACGTCTCCACCACCCTACATCCAACGTACAGCGTTAGAGCCGGCCAGTACATAAGGCTGTCCCACTACCGTCTCCACTGCGCCGCGGGACCCTGCCCCACCGCTGCCTGAACCCAGCGACTCCAGCGACGTCTCCACCACCCTACACCCAACGTACAGCGTTAGAGCCAGCCAGTACATAAGGCTGTCCCACTACCGTCTCCACTGCGCCGCGGGACCCTGCCCCACCGCTGCCTGAACCCAGCGACTCCAGCGACGTCTCCACCACCCTACACCCAACGTACAGCGTTAGAGCCAGCCAGTACATAAGGCTGTCCCACTACCGTCTCCACTGCGCCGCGGGACCCTGCCCCACCGCTGCCTGAACCCAGCGACTCCAGCGACGTCTCCACCACCCTACACCCAACGTACAGCGTTAGAGCCCCACAGCACGTAGGGCTGTCCCCAACTACACCCAACGTCGCTCGAGCTAGCTCTGATAGCTAGAAAGGATGAAAGGCACCAGAATCCATGCTGGGATCTGGAATGTTTCACCATCTCATGACCAATTTTACCATTGGATCACAATGAATGGTCGTAAGAATTACAAGGCTTTAAAAAACGAAAATCAATAATCCAAGAAATAATTTAAAAAATGTATCACAAATACAATTTTTATAACATTTACAAAACAACAATATTAAACAGAAATATCCTTACTGTAAATTGCTCTGTTGCACACTGGATAGATCGACCGGTTCCTCCCAAGGTTTGAAGAGATCGTGGTCGTTCTCCATCTCGACGAGCCGCAGCGCTTCCGTCTGGTTCAACTCGGGCCACTTGTCGCGCTGGCTCGGTAGAACTGGGTAGTTCTCCACCTAAAGTAATGTCATCATCGTCATACACTCTGTAGACTCCTGCCCGGGCACAATTCTCCCCATCTTCTTAATTTGTACATCTCTACACCTTCTTAAAGGAACTAATAGGACTTTATATCTTCCCATTAGTTCGAAAAAATCTCATTAGTTCCCTCGAAGGAACTGTCCAAAGGACTACTGAAAATTAACACCTCCCTCGCTCACCTCTTGTGCCGTTTTCCATAGTCCTGTATGGATCGAATCTATCTCCTGTGTGATGGGCGGATCTTAGGAAAAAGTTACAAAAACTACGTCGTCTTAATAGTGACGCGAGAGAATATAAATAAATAACGCCTGTCTCATTTGGAAGGTATACGCCAAATCCTAGGACCTGTCACAATAGATCAACAATGGTCGAAGCAGCAAAAACCCCCTGAACTAAAGACCAGTAAACTCAAAAGTAAACAGCTGATACCTGGTAGTGGCTGAATATAGCGAACAGCTTGACCCTGGGCGTCAACATGGTGTCCCAGCAGGTCTGCTTGATCCAAGCGGTCACTTTATCCTGCGCTCGGATCAACGCCTCCGTGTTCAGACGGATCTCTTCACGTTCACGTTCCGCCTACAAGAAAAATAGCTGGTGTTAGTAGTAGATGATGAACAGGAAAGGGTTGACAAGAACTGCAAGAGTTAAAAAAATCGAGTGGGTTGTAGGCATATAGTCAAATAAGTCTGGGAGCAAGAAATAGTCGAGTCTCTTAAAGAAATTAAGTTATCCAAAACTGTACGAAAAAAATATCAATCATCAGTAATTGATTGATCTATAAACACACCTTGAATGTATTGAGTTTTGCACAAAGATAAATTTTGTGACGTAGACATCCGCTCTAAGAAAAGTCTTTTTAAATGCGGGTAAAGCTTATGCTCGAAGCTAGGCTCGTATTATATTATAACTGCCCGTACGACTTTGCTTTTCCATCTAAAACTCTAACGTTCTCCTAAAAGCTTCACACCTACTCACCAATTTATTCCTCTCCTTCCTATGTTCCAAGTGCAAGTTAAATTCGGACAAGGAGAGCTGATGCAGAGGCCGTTCAGCAATATTCTCCTCGAGGAGGGCCACAACCTTCGTCTGGACTATTTCGAACCCTCTCACAACTTCCTCTCGCTGCCCGCGGTAGTCTACCATTTCCTCGTGGACTTTCTTCTCTTCTTGCAGCTCTAGGTACGTTTCTAGAAGACAATGATTAGTTTTAGGAAGAATTTTAATAAGCACCACCTTCACCTATTACGTCATTATGCCAGATTTTAACTCCTCAGCTACTAGAGCTTCAATGGTTTTTTAGCGGGGGTAGATTGAATTAGGTTCTAGCATTCTTAAATTAAAGCCTAAGTTCAAATAGGGTGGTTGCGGCCCGATCGAACCGCTCGGGGTAAAGGGTTAACCTTCAAACTATTGTAACTAATGTGTAACACCAAAGAAGATATCGAATCAGAGAAACATGTGACACACTATTGTTATCCTCAAAGGTTTTTATTTCAGAAGATTACAATATAATTGCTCTATAATTTCATACACTCCATGAAAAGCCGGTTACCTGGAAATATTGGTCTCAGACTCTCAGCCATAAGGCCATAACTTTTGGTCAATAAATTATTGACATTATTTCACTGAAGAATCACGTGTTGGTCCCAAAAATTGGAGGCACGACCAGGATAATCAACAGGACCAGAGTTAAAACTTCCACTTACTGTCCTCATCAGTTAGGATGGTAATGACATTAGCATCATTGAGAAGGTTCAAATCGAGATGTTCGCGAGCATGTTCGGTGCAGTCGCCTCCTAAGCTCGTCACAGCACACACGGAGTTGTTTGAGAGATGGGCCAGCATTTCGTTAGTGGTGACCAAACAGGCAGACTTCACGCCTGACTCGTAGCGGTGTGACACTTGTAACTTGAGATCTGGGGAGAGGAATTAGGTCTGATCAAAACATCGTTAAAAATAGATTTACGTAGTTAAAATATTTATGTTTAAATGATCTTTTTGATTATAGGACAAAAACTGAACAAATCGTAAAATAACAGACATTTTAGGCCAGTGTTATCGTCTTGTGTCGGAGACCAAGAATTGTTTTGGGTTGTTGCGTCATCTTATAGTTATTAATCATTGTACGACATTAGGTATACATAAAATAATAATAATTGGCATAGAAAAAAAAATCAAGTAACAATTCCTTGCTTCTACCACTATCGACCAAGATTAAAATAGCACTGTCAGTCACTCATACCAGTATCCATACATACATTATTTCGTTACCATACTGATAAAGCTTACCATAATTCTCCGAAGAGGTAGCCGGTCTGATGATGACGTGGCCATCGTAGCCCAGGGTCAGCAGGACTGGATCGTTGTAGATGCCGTCGATCTGCTTCACATCGTGCCCGCAGGTTACCTATAAAGCTTACCATAATTTTCCGAAGAGGTGGCCGGTCTGATGATGACGTTGCCATCGTAGCCCAGGGTCAGCAGGACTGGGTCGTTGTAGATGCCGTCGATCTGCTTCACATCGTGTCCGCTGTCGATGATGGGGCCCATCCTCACTGATACCGTTACTCCTTTCTATTATAGGGGAGTTAGATAATTTTTCTGTAGTCTTTGGAATCTAAATCTATTAAATATATTAAATGAAATGCTAACTAATGGATTAAAATTTTGAATACAGACAGTGTTTATGGTTTAGAGTGTCGACCTAATATGAGATGGATCTGAGATATTTGGTTTTATAAAAAGGCTGGTTAATTTTAAAGAGTAACTTGTTTATATACTCGTAAAATTTGCATGCAAAGAAAACTATTCAACTCGAGGAAGATTTTATAGATAGACAGACTGTAGGATTTCTCAATCAAAAAAATTTTTTTTTCAATAAAGAGTAAAGTATGTTATTAACTCTTATCTAAGGTGCGGATCGCGCTATTGGGACGTTTTTTTCGACAGGGTTTCTCTGATCTAATTTTCTATAAATCCTAACAATCACTCACATCTCCGGCCAGCTTGCAGACATGATACGAGCGCGACATGTGCGGTATGGCCACGATATAGTCGGGGTCCTTCATCGGCAGCAGCCGCGCGTACGGACCCTGCATCTTACCCGCAAACTTGTTGTCTTTGCCCGACTCTGCGTTTATGCAGATTATGCGCTCGCCTGGGAAATAAGATTGCTACTATACAACAGTAATGAAAACCTAGGAAAATTTGTGTAAATCATAATTTTTACTTCAACTTTTAAAAGCCGGAAGTGTCTACTGTTGCTAAAATATGTTTTTTTATACAACGAAGTACGAAAACGAGCAAGACGCTCTCCTGATTGTAAGAGATAACGCTGCCCATAATAAGTACGGTGCTACCCAGTGCACTGCGCCAACGCTTCTTACTTGAGAGTCATAAGATGTTAAGACTCTTCAGCCCAGTAATATCACTAGCTACAGTGCTCTCCTACCGATGCACAGTAACGTTTGCACATCACTGCTCAAGCGGTATAACAACTGGCTCTGTTGGGGTACCCACCTAGACGACCTCCTGCAAAGGAAGTCTACCCCCGGTATGTAACTTTAATTGAAGAAAAAAAAATGTAACCCTTCTGATGACAATAAGGTGCATTACAAATGGAGGAACTTCAGCACAATGCTGGATCGCATCGACTTTCACATCCACATCAGGAAGCAGTCAGCCCTCGTCTCACCATCATGTGAGCTATTATAGACTTTTTTCTATTACAATAGGTAAGGTCTATTTACCAATGAGGAACTTGTCAGAGAAGAGCACGAGACAGAAGGCTCGCATCGCGTCTCCCACCTTCATGAGGAAGCAGTCAGCGAGCCCGCGACCCACCTCCGTGTACCGGACTAGGGTCAGCTTGTATTCAGTTGATAACTAGTTAAGAAAGTTTGTGATATATTAAATGGACTTTAAGCTTGCTTTGAATACGCGAGAATAACACGCACATTTCAATGTATAATATTACAGACAGCTATAGATTTTGATAAAATTTTAATGGGACTAAGTACCTACAAAGTACAAAGTATTCCATTTGAAACAAATAAATGATATTATAAATTGGTTCACTAGAAAAGACATATTGGATTAATAGCCGAAATAAATAAAAAATATGTATGTATGTATGATGGGTTACAGATTACAGACCAGAATGGGAGAACAAAACATGTTGTGTCGATCCTTAGAAAAGACGATGAGTGGGATTAATTACATTCATAAATCAACATTTCCAAAACCTACCTTATAAATAAAGACATGTCCGGCCGACATAGCCGCCGCCATCATTTCCCTCCCCGTCGGCGAGAACACAACCCTCGACACGATCTGATGAGTGAAGGCGACCTTGGCCACCCGCACCAAGTCTATCACACCCTTCCCCTTCACTTGCAGCAAGTATAGCGACATGCCATAGCTGACCCCTCTACACCCGAATATAGCGATCACAGGCTCCACTGGACTCGTCTCGAATAGTATGTCCAGACCTTCTACGTGTTTCATTAGCACCTGGAGAAGAAAGTGTACTTTGAAGGTGCTTGGAAGTTCGGTTTTGGTTTTGGGTCTAAGAAAAATTTTGATTTACGTATGCCCCTGCTTAATTTATCATGAAAAATGTATTCATATCTTAGTTGATTGGGAATATAAGTAACATTTGGATGAGTTTCTCAAGAGACATCTTATGTGTCAGAATGGCGAGCGGAATTCGATGTATGAATTCGTACCTATAAGTAAATCTATGATCGTGTGTCTGTATCGCTTCATCACGCAAAAGTTGGGCAAATCTTGATAATAATCTTGGTAAAATCTACACAAAAGATGTTACAAGGACATATAAATCTTTAAACTTACCATTTTCCCAGACAATACTTCGTAAATACAGAGCACGCCACCGTCATTCATCGTTGCCAAGTATTTATGGTCAGGAGCTATCATTTGCATTCGGATTATTCTCCTAAAACAATCAATGGTACATTAACTACGAGGGCAGCTTATTATTTAGACTTACATACAATTACAATGAAGTATCGGCGTCATCTTCACCTTATCTTCTGTCTCCTAGAAAATACTATCCAAGAGATTCATCCACCTGCTACTTCATATTTCACACTAGACACCGCAAGAACTATGTCACAGAGTCTCATCTACCTTCCAACCTTTGTCCACATCTCACCTCTGTTTATAAAGCATAGGTGTAATCTCCACATTGTCCTCAGATTCCCCAGAGATCCTGTACACGAGGCCGTCTGCAGTCCACGCGGTTGCCACGTCACATGTCGCCTTGGATATCATAAGGACTACGTCACACTCTCAGCTACGGTTGTCCACATCTTACCTCTGTTCATCTCCATCTTGTTCTCAGACTCAAATCTCCAAAGAACTTCCACAAGACCTTCGGCAGTCCATCCACCTCCTACTACAAATCTCGCACTAAACACTGTAAGAACTGTGTCATAAAGTCTCGTCTGCCCTTGTCCACATCTTACCTCTGTTTATAAAGCATAGGTGTAATCTCCACCTTGTCCTCAGACTCTCCAGCGATCCTGTACACGAGTCCGTCTGCAGTCCACGCGGCTGCCACGTCACATGTCGCGTTGGACACCATACGGGCTACTTCTCCATGAGGGGATAGGGTTACAACTACCTTCCAGCCTTTGTCCACTTTCTTTAACGACTGCAGGGGGAAAAGACGAGGACTTTATAAAGATCGCAAAAACTAGAACAGACTAGAGATTCGCTGAACGTAGCGTAGGTTTGGTTAAGATTGCAGGAAACGCGTGATGGTGAATGATGAAGGTTCTGGCGTTTAATAAACAAAATACACACTAATATAGCTTGCATGCACTCTAAATACAGTTTTCCATATAGTAGGACAGTTTGATAGTGTCTTTGGATGCAATCGCATAAGAACAAAGAATGGAGGAAGAAGGAGCACATTTACAGCTGTGTGAATTGAGATAAAATTATAATGCTGATAAGTTTTCATGGCAGGAAGTACAGGAAACTCACTCGAATATTTTGATCAGGTCCATAAATAAGAAGTCCATTGCTAAACGCACAAATGTGAGGCTTGCTGGAGCCTGAACGCTCTTCCATGCACCACTCCAGCTGTGTCACCATGCCTATACCGTCTGATGCCACCTGTGGAAGAGTGGAAGGACATCAGAGGTTTTGGGAAATTACAATAATTTAGCGTCCGTAGCCCAGTGGTCGTACGTCCGGCTTGTAAGCCGGAGGTCCTGGGTTCAAATCTCAGTGTGGCAAAGATTTTCGCCTGGACGCTGGCTACCGTGTTTCGGATGGCACGTAAAACTGTGGGTCCCGGCTGTTTCCTATAAGATATGTAGGAAGCAGTCCTTAGGTCATGTTGCAGGCCCTGCAGTAATCTCGGCGACCTGAAACTGCAACATATAGGTTCGCCACACAACCTATAAATTGTGATTTGACTCTGACAGTGTAAGTAGGGAAACCTATTTCTGTTGGAGTATAAACCCCAATTATTATTATTTATCGCTCTTAAACACGGGCTAAGCCCGGTCCTTTTTATAGGCGTACATGGAGACAAAAAAGTCCAACGCGCAGAGGCCTTTTTGAGCTTTTAATATAAATGTAATTTATTATTATTATTAATGTTATTTATATCGCTCTTAAACACGGGCTAAGCCCGGGCCTTTTTATAGGCGTACACGGAGACAAGAAGTCCAACGCGCAGAGGCCCTTTTAAGCTTTTAATATAAATGTAATGGGTGACACTTATTGGAGTCTGTCTGTGAGTCCATCCATAGAAAATGGGCTCAAAGACAGTCTCCGCCAAGTGACAGGACTATTGCTAGTTAATGGGAACTACTTGAACTAGGTTATGGATGTGCATTCTAAATGGATTGTTAATGAGGCTATTGCTAGGACTACGGCACCTGCCACTTCCGTCCCATTAGGAAATATATAGGCAGGTGATGACTCGCCACTTACTTAACGGCCCCCCATAAAGGTCGGCATTTTAATGTTATTTATAATTATTATGATTTTCCCCAAGTTAATCCCCAGATAATTAATCAGCTCACCTACATTTTAATCAGCTGAAATGAACCTTGTAACTCAATGTAGCAAATATGTATTGGTGTGACTGTTATAAATTAGTTTTAAAAAAGGTTAGTGCCTAAGTGTGCCACTGTTAAAAAGTGAATGGGGTAGCAGTTGCTTCTGTACACCTACTGCAACAACTTCAGGTCTATATTCAGGTCTTTCCTGTGATGATGAGGATATTACGACCTATTGAAAAATTGGTACAATAAATTATTAAACTCACACTATACAAATTAGCATGTGAATCGACGCCATACAGCTGTCCCTCGATAGACCAGCAGATGCCAACGATGGGCAGTTCAGACACCTCCCAGCCGACCACCTCCTGCTTCATCCTCTTCATGATGAAGCACTTCTTGTAGCACTGCGCCACTTCCCACACTATCAGGCCTTCGCCCCAGCACTCGCAGACCAGCATGTGTGTGCGGCTGGACCTGAGGATGTGAAAAAGGAAAGATACGCTTTTGATCATCATCATCATCATCTCAGCCGTAAGACATCCACTGCTGAACATAGGCCTCCCCTTTGGACTTCCATATGTACCGGTTGGAAGCGACCTGCATCCAGCGTCTTCCGGCGACCTTTATAAGGTCGTCTGTCCACCTTGTGGGTGGACGTCCTACGTTGCGTTTGCTAGTCCGTGGTCTCCACTCGAGCACTCTTCGACCCCATCGGCCATCCGCTCTCCGCGCTATGTGGCCTGCCCATTGCCACTTCAGCTTGCTAATCCGCTGGGCTATGTCGGTGACTTTAGTTCGCCTACGGATCTCTTCATTCCTGATTCGATCACGTAGAGAAACCCCGAGCATAGCCCTTTCCATAGCTCGCTGTGCGACTTTGAGCTTCGAGATGAGGCCAATAGTGAAGGACCACGTTTCGGTGCCGTAAGTCATCACCGGTAACACACATTGATTAAAGACTTTCGTCTTGAGGCACTGAGGTATGTCGGACGAAAAGACGTTACGTAGTTTCCCGAACGCTGCCCAACCGAGTTGGATTCGGCGGTTAACCTCTTTCTCGAAGTTGGACCTACCTAATTGGACTACTTGTCCTAGATAGATATATGAGTCCACAACTTCGAGTACCGAACCTCCAACAGATACTGGGATGGGCACAACATTGGCATTTGACATAAGCTTCGTCTTGTCCATGTTCATTTTTAAGCCCACCCGTTGGGAAGCTCGGTTGAGGTCATCGAGCATCATGCTGAGTCCCTCCATCGACTTTGCCATGACTACGATGTCGTCGGCAAATCGAAGGTGAGTGATGTATTCGCCGTAGATATTGATGCCAAGTCCTTGCCATTCCAGCAGCTTGAAGGTGTCTTCCATTACGGCCGTAAACAGTTTCGGAGAGATAACGTCTCCCTGTCTTACGCCTCTTCTTAATGGAATCGCCTTCGTGCTCTGCTCCTGTACTCGGACTGACATAGTGGCGTTCTTATACAAGCACTTCAACACTTCAATGTACCGATAGTCAATATGGCATCGCTGAAGTGACTCGAGCACCGCCCATGTTTCCACCGAATCAAAGGCTTTTTCATAGTCCACAAACGCTAAGCATAATGGCAAATTATACTCTTCGGTCTACTGTATAACTTGCCGCAGCGTATGTATGTGGTCTATGGTACTATAGCCTCTTCGGAAACCGGCTTGTTCGGGAGGCTGGAAGTCATCAAGTCTGTGTTCGAGACGGTTCGAGATGACCCTTGAAAACAGCTTATAGACATGGCTCAGAAGCGTAATGGGTCTGTAGTTCTTCAATAGGCTGTTATCACCTTTTTTGAAGAACAGTACCACCTCGCCTCTGCTCCACGTCTCAGGCGTTTTGCCCTCGGACAAGACGGAATTAAAAAGTTTCTGGAGGACTTTAAGTACCAGTGTTCCACCCGCTCTCAGAAGCTCTGAGAGCTGAAGTGATTCCGTCTTCGCCCGGCGCCTTATTATTCTTAAGCTCCTTCAGGGCCATCCTAATCTCGTAAAGACTGATGTCCGGGATATCTTCGGTATAGTGTCGGGACAGTTTGGCTCTTGGATCTCCTACCAAGCTGTCAACGGGCTTTGCGACCGAAGTGTATAGCTGTTCCTAGAACCTCTCGATCTCCCCTAAAACCTCTGCTTTGGTCGACGCTATGCTGCCACGCTTTTGATGCTATTGCTAAACTTGGGCCTACTTGGTTGGAAAGTCTCAGATGCTGCGTTGATTGTGGCTGAAGTAAAATTGTGCATGAACCTAATTGGAGCGGTCCATTGGCGGTCCATTTGCACCTGTACCATATTTTTAAATCTAAGGTAGGTAATACTTTACAATGCATGTTATAAAAAACATTTATATTTACCAACAAATATTTTTACTATGAATTGATAGATCAGTCAGTCAGCTTTCTTTTTATGTATTTAGACTGAGGTTTATACTCCAACAGAACAGAATCATATTATATTGCAGTTTTCTGGTGGCCAGGAGTTCTGCCTGGCCTGTATAGTCTAGCAACTGTATGATAACAATAAGAGCTTAAAGGCCCTAAAATTGATGTATCTTCCAAAACATACCCTATGCTAAAATGTTACCATAGTGGACCATGGGTGGTACAATGATATACAATAATACTTCAAATATTGCCGTACATAAAAAGTTGTTCTCTCCTGATAACTCCCGTGGCAACAGAGACGAGGCGCTGGTTAGTCCTCCAGTTCCAAATTGCCATGATGTAGTTCGGGAAGCCGGAGAACCCTGCCACCAGGTCATTCTCCATCATGCATACTCCTTTGTAGCGATTCACTTCTTTGTCTACAGATGTGGAATACAAAGAAACTAAATTAATGTCAATGAAACAAATTATAAAAATTAAATTTATGTCAATGAAACAAATTATAAAAATCCATAAGGGTTCTGTTTTTTGCCATTTGGCTACGGAACCCTAAAAAACTGAATGAGACATTTTTGTATATTTTATTGCTATGGGTGGCAAACAAGCAGATATCCAGTAGTACTACTCCCCTAAACATTACCCTTTTTTACATTGTAAATATTTAGTGCCTAATGGTTTTACCTACTGAATACTAGAATTTGTTATACCAGGGTCTATACTATGTTTAATACAAATTTCATCATGATTGGTTCAATCATTTAGGTGTGAAGTAGTTCATTTGTAGTATTATCAGGAAGTAGATTTTTTGATATGGGTACTCATTTCAAACTCACCATGCATTTCAGCCAGTACTTTAAAATTAGGATAGGTCAGGACCATAATTCGTCCATATCTCACTTTTTCAGTAAAAGCAAATATGCCAGTTCTGTGTCCTGAAAGAGCAAATAAAATGGTCACCTAAGATCAGGCGATATAAAGAATAAAAAACAAATAAAAAAACAAAGTAGTAATATTATTATTTATCTCACCTGCAAGTACATCCACCCCATCTCCGGCCTCCTGATTGTTAGCCACATAAACTAACTCGGAATTATTCTTGAAGCTAAAGAAAATTATGTAGAGATCTTGCGCTACTGCAAGCACATCCTTACCCACAAAGGTCATGTTTCCTAGTCTTTGGGGTATCACCCACCTGAAAAGTTGGTAAGTATGCCTGATGTAGTAATTATTCCTTATTGATAAATCATTGTACAGACGAATGACGAAACTTACTTTACATTTATGTTGACTTCATCACCGGCTTCTTCGAGTGCAGTTTCACTTGCCCCCTCAGGCATTATTTTCAAGCTACCTACTTGTATTATCTGTCCGTTGGTTCTTCTTTCGTTCTTTGATTAGTATTCTGGTAGTTTTTAATAATTAAAATATTTGTGAGACTACGGGCACATTTATTTCAGCGACCATAGCAACGAAAAAACAAAAAGGCAAAAAATCGTAAATATTTTGAATTTTGACACAAAAATTTAGGTCTTTTTTTTGTCGACTTAGTTTTCAGCTGGCAATAAATCAGCTGATTAAAGCATACGTATAATATAGACCATTCACAGTTATTTTACCTCTGACAGATGTCAAAATTATTTTCTTTATGTTGCATTTTTGTCAAATTGTTGCCAGATCGTTACTTTTGTAACGTTTTATGTTACTTTTTGACTATTAATGGAACTAGGCGTTACTTTGCGGAAATCCATCACAACAATTATTAGTTATTATTTAATATTTAGTGTTAATTCTGCTCTAAATTTGTGAGTCTAACTAAGTTTTAAGAGACGGCGAGGAATTCAAACGTTACCAAAATAGTAACTAGTATTAATTCCACCACCGAGTGCACCACCCGCCCTCCCGCATATGCATGCATTAAGGGTTATAACTATTTGTTAGTGTTAGTTATGTGGTTACGCGTAACTTAGCTAGAACAAAGGAGTAAACATCTCTCTGAAGATGCCTCGTGTAGAGGCGAAACACGTGTCAGCGTTGTAGTGTATTTTTGCGTAGCGTCCGGCAGCGGTTTGTCATCGTTGTCGTCGTCGTTTCGTATCCTTTGCTCTAGCTAAGTTACGCGTAACCACATAACTAACACTAACAAATAGTTATAACCCTTAATGCACGCATATGCGGGAGGGCGGGTAGTGCACGCGGTGGTGGAATTAATACTAATTACTATTTTGGTAACGTTTGAATTCCTCGCCGTCTCTTAAAACTTAGTTAGGCTCACAAATTTAGAGCGGAATTAACACTTAATATTAAATAATAACTAATAATTGTAACTTTTTGACCCTTTGTGTTACTTATGCATTCTTGTATAGATGACTTTTACGTTACTTTTCAAGATCTTTATTTTAAATTGAACCTTATAATAAATAAATCTTCTTCCTTGTAATGGTATAGAAAATAAAAGTTAATTTATTAATTTTATTTTAGTAAAAGGATTTAATTTTGTTGATTAGCAATTTCTTTTTTAAATAAACTGAAAAATTAGGAAATAATCACCGAAATGTTAGAATGTAGTGAAATTACTGGGCTAAAGAGTCTTAACATCTTATGACTCTTGAGTGAGAAGCGTTGGTGCAGTGCTCCTAGAATTTCACATCATTGTGAAATCCTAAGTAGCACTGTACTAATTATGGGCAGCGTTATCTCTTAACATCAGGAGAGCGTCTTGCTCGTCTTCTACTTCATCACATAAAAAAAAAAATGTGTAAGCGTATTTCAATTCAACTGTGTATATTGTGTAAAAAGTAAAACATAAAAATTTCAAAAATGCGTTACTTTTCTTTACGTTACTATACGTTACTTTCTGTACTTGATAAGGTCATAGGCGGATTTAGGGGGGGGCCAGGGGGCCAAGCTCCCCCCCCCAGAAGCATTGTAGAGTTACGAATTTTGCACGTATTTCATGGTAAAGATTATAATTTTTTTTCTCGCCGCTCGCAGCAAGCTGCTCGCGCACTTATTATTAGGGATGTTTAAACTTTCTAACTGCTCAGAGCGAGCTAAACACACACTTTTCGTAGTAAATATTATAATATTATAGACATATAAGCAAAAAACCTAAAAATGGGACCTTCTTCGGCCCCCCTCGAGCTCACCTCGGAGGGGTGGGGACTTTTAGTATGTTTATCTCCTAACTAGTCCGAACAAAGTTGCTAAGTTAGTTTTTCTGCTTTCGACTTTTCGATCCACATCCCCTTTTTGGGCACTCATTGACTGGGCTAATAGTATTTAACGTTTTAATTATTAAGCTTCGCCATCTGTTAAAATAAATAAAAAATCTTAAAATGTCCATACAAAAAACCTAAACGTTTCATTATACGCAGCTTTCATTCTATGCTGTCATTCACTCCTTTGCAAATCGTTTACAAATAAAAGAGAAACGAAATGCATTATACACACTGACAATCATTGCAATTGACAGTGATAGCTGACAGTTCATAAACTTCAAAAGACAAATTCGTGACCCACTGATTGGAAGTGGACGAAGTGAAGAATACGATTTTAATTGATTTTATTCATTGAAATACCGTAGAATGTGTGTATTATTAGGATAATTAGGGCCTCATTTTAGTGTAAGATGTGAAACTTGCCACTACAGTAACAATTTATCCATCATGTGAGTTATACGGTTGTGCGTAGAACCTTGTGTTTATGTTGGTAATGAGTGTTTGGTACAAAGGTTTTCTTGTGTTTAGGGAGAACGTAACCGGGTTCGCGGACGATCCGGTGGCGCAAGGATGGAATTCCTCCGCGATAGCTTTCGGAGAACTGGGGGACATCACGATGGATCGCAACTTCGCTCTGTTGTTGGTGTCCCTTGTGTCGGCGATAATGTGGGTGGTGTACATTACATACTACAACAGCAGAGTCCTCGGGTATATACTCACCAGGCTCATCAACAAATTCTACTTCCAAGATGATAACTTTAAAATTGGTAAGTTTTTGAATGACCTCATTATTTACTTCTGTATTATTTTCAATCTGTCATTAGAGCAAAAAAATACAATAGCTTGTAAGATCAATGAATCAAAATATAAGTTTCTATTTGTGTAGTCAAATATCCTTAGTGGCTGTAGTCAGCCTTTAGTGTTGTAAATTAATCTAATTTGTTGATTCATTAGGTTGGTTGGTTTTTATCCTTACATCATCAAATTATAGGTACAAAAATGGTGATTAGTGTAGTGATAATGAGATATCATAATTAATCAGAAATTGTTGGCAATTACATGTGTTTTTATTTACGTACTGTCTACATTATCCTTTTCTTTCTGGTGGTATGGTAATTAACAATAACTAGTTTTTAAAAAGTTCTTGCCTAGATTGCTTGAATGCCTCTGCTCTGGATGAGGTGTGACTTTTGCTATCATTCGCTTTCAATTATATCTGATATGTGAAACATCAAAATTGAACACATTTAAGAAAAACATAAATAAAATGCTTCAATTGACAATCTTATCACTAAAAGCACTTTTTTCCAGGCAATAAATAATACCCACCTCCTTACATTATGAACATTCAATTGTGATGAGGTCTATCATAATGTACCTTGTACATGATAGACCAATAGGCAAACACATAGGTAATGTAGGTACATTACCTATGTGTTTTTATTGCCTTTTAGTGCCTAAATAGCTGCACTGATTAAGGTTATAAAAATATGTAGATTTTAGGATACTTTGAAATAATACTTTTCAGGCTAAGGGCACAGCAAGTAGGTAAATAAATTAAGATGCAATTGATAATAATAAATGTTGCAGTTATGAAAAAAATAAATGCATTTAAACTTTATCATGTTTTCATTGTGTTCTGAATTGTGCTGGCACTGAGTCATAATTCATAACATGCCATGGAATGATTACAGTCTTTAATGTACAATAACTTTTAACATTTATTATCTTAAGGCTGGACTACAAATGCACTAACTGCAGATGAATGATGCAGCCGGCCTGCAGTGTGCATTTATTTATTGAGGGAACTTCAAAAGGACTTTAAGGCACTTCTACCATTTCTGATCTTTTGTGGCAGTCTAGATGAGTTACAATTCACTGCTTAAACCCGTGTACCTTAGTGTGCGTTAGTTTATAAAATGTACTGTAGTGATGTAGTACACATAACATTTTTGCAGTGTGGCCCTTGCCAATGCAATCTGTACCAGCCCTTATGGAATGTTGAAATTTTTATATATTTTAATTTTTGTAGAAGTAGTACCTATATTATATAGGTATTTATTGATTCCTGTCTTAAACAAAATGTTTACATTAAAAATATTTCTATGAATTAATTTTTATTTTAATAGAGCTGTAAAATTAGTGGTTAGAAGTTCAAGACAAGAATAATTTTGTATGAAACTTTGTACTTTTTTTGATAGGTATTTACTATGTAGAATAGAATAAATAATAATGTAGAATAGGTGTAGGTAGGCATTGTCTATTTTTACAAGCTTTATATTACTTTCACCTGTCTGTTGTCTGTCTGTAATCAAATCTTGCAAGTTTAATTTGACCCACTTCCCGGTTTCCAATTGAGCTGAAAATTTGCATGCGTGTGTAAATCGGATGACAATGCAATATTTTTCTGACATCGAGCTGATCTGATGATGGAGCTGGAAGGTGGCCATAGGAACTCCGTCATAAAACAACGCAACCCCATCGAGTTTGGGCTCATTTGATTCGTCTTAACGAGTACTTTATGATACAAGACGATAATAATAATTAAAGCTTGTTTTTAAAAAGTATTTTTATCTGGTCAGTTATGCTGGAGTCTGTAATATATTTTCATTTATTTTCCAAGAAAATAAACTATATTATTTCTATTTTAGGATCCTTCACCCTAAATGCCCTCTCCGGCAAGATAATGTTCCGAGACATTGTTTACATCAACTATGACTACACACTCCGCATACAAGATGGCTACTTGATTTTCCGATGGTGGAGGTCTTACGTACCTAAGGATGTCTCAGAAGGTATGCATTTATGGTGTGATTACAGAATAATTATAAAACCTAGGAGTAACCTTCATATTGCGCTAAGTGATGTTTTAAATATACATATTATGCAAAATATTAAGTGTGTGTAAGTTCATGAAAACACGAAAAATTGTTGCATGTTAATCCAATAATTTTTGCAACAGACTGTCAACATAGGAATGTAAAACATTAATAAAATATAGTTAAAGTTACAACTGTAACCGTGACGGATTATTTCTGATTTCAAAATGTTACTTTCAGATCTCTCTCATTCCGACACAAGACTATCAATAATGTTAAATGGCTTCGAACTACACTTCTACAATCGATGCGATCTTTATAACGAACTCGAAAAAATATTTGGTCTTGATGCAGTAATAAAGCAACAACATGAAGATGACTCCACAGATAGAGATAAAGCCATGAATGATGCTAATGAGAAACGGAGACGGGCACAAGACACAGTCAGATCAGAAGCTGCAATGGCTCGGACGTGGAGAGATCTCATTCCCGTCATTAAAATCGATATCTGTACTGGTCGCGTCGTGTTCGGCAATAGACTCGTGCCGACTACACTCTCCATTAGTGTTGAAGAGTCTCACTTAGTCTACAGCACGAAACCACCAGCTTCTAGTTTAGACCACCTCATGCACTTTGTTAAAGCCAAAGCTGAGAACTGCAAGGTCATGCTTGCTCCTAGTCCCAATTACACATCCATGGTTGATGAACCTCCGAGATACATGGGCGAAGGCTTCGTCATCATGAGCTCCAATTATATAGAGGTTTACTTCTACATGGATGAGCCAGGCTTGGTCCCAGAGCAACCAGTTCTTCTTCAACTAGCAAATGGTGATATTGTTGAGTCAGCTCCTCCCATTTGGGGAGTGGACATCAAATGTGGTAAAGGAACAGACTTCAGCTATGGACCTTGGGCAGATAGACAAAGAGACCATTTATTCAAATTCTTCTTTCCACCAAATTATAAAAGTTTGGAAGTGACTCCACAGCCGAAGCCTGGCGACCGACGAATGACGCAGTCGTTCGATATCAGACTTTCAACACTCAACGAGGCTACAATAGATATTCTGTTCACAAAAAATAAGGAAACCAATGCGGTCCATATCAATATCGGCGCTGGCTCGTACCTTGAAGTCACATTGCCTTGGATAGTCCTCCAAGATGGGTACACAACGAAAATAACAGGACAGCTTCTACATCTAGAAGCTACAACGAGTCTTCAGTATAGAAGCTTGGCAGAGAGTGAAACACTTGAGTACACAGTGAAATGCCACTATCCCTTGGTGTGGAACCATCATCAATGTTGGCAGTTGAGCTTGACAGGCTGTAAAGCTACTGCTCACCTTGTATACACACACATAGATTTCTTCCAAGATCTCATAAATGACTGGGCGACGAAAGCAAGACCAGACATCTTGCACTTTGTCCCGTACACATGGAAGATATCTCTGTTACTCAAAGAATGTGAAGTGGTTACTGTGAGCAATCAATACAATTGGATAGATTGCAGTTCCACAAATCAAGAGAACAATCACGTTGCTTTCTGCGGCGACCTTCTGGACGTGTCATTCGATTTGCCATTTGTCGATTTCTTGCCAGATATGATACCACTGAAAATATGGGTGCAAGGGGAAGCTGTCGACATGAGTCTGTACTTGCCGGAAGTGAATACTTCACGGTTACTTCTGCTATCAATTGACAAAAACATGAAACTGGTTCCGTGCCGATTAAAAGCTTCGAAATGGAGACGTAAATGCGTAAAGTCCCAGGGTTGGGTGGATTGCTGGTCAGTTCCCATTGTCGCTTTAAGCGTCAGGTATAACTACCATCCGATTCCTCCTCTCGGCCCAGAACCACAAGCTGATATTACAACACCAGAAAAGGAAGAAATTCTTCTCTCTCCCATGAGGATACCGAGGATGAGAAAGCAACCACAGATCAGTTGGGCTATGGATGGAAATAATTTCGATAGAACCACACTCGCTCCAGACAAGGTGAGCGTTGAATTAGAAGTGGGCCCCTCCATTCTGCTCGCATATGGAACAATCATCACGAGTTTTATGAACTTGGTTGAAAATATCTTTGGAGAAGACCAAATATTCACAGATATGCAAAAAACTCCTAATACGGAAAGCTTCTTTTGGTCGAATGAGAACACAACGAAGATGAACGACAGGAGCAGTATTAATCAGCACAATGACATATCGATTGATGATTCTAGTGACTCCAGTAAGGGTCCGTTCGATCCGCGCCGCTGTAGACCCCTCGATGTGTCGGTCTCTATCATTATTCACGATATTCAGGCGCATTTGGTAAAGAATTGCAGTGAAAACGAGCCCCCATGCCCTATCGTGCTAATCGAAAGATTTGGGTTTGAAATGGATAAAAAATTCAAGGAAAATAAATTACAGTTGTTACTGAGTCCGTCTATACTGGTATCGTCTAATAACTTATCGAGATCAAATCCCAATAACTCTGGGTCGTTGTATCAGGGTCATTTGATGCTCTCTTCATTTCAATTAAGAGGAAATGGTTTCTTCAGTGATACAAACAGAAACGTAGAGGAAGAAACAATAGAATACGCTTGGATGATGGAGTTGCAGCTCGGTCAACTCACGGGACGAATGACGTTACCACAGTTGTATCAAGTCGTGTCCTCGCTGGAAACTTTCTTACTATTAATCTGTGATAAGGAAAATGAGTTGGTGCCACCAAACTCGTTGAAAATGTGTCACCACGGACTGAACACAAACATGTGCCCAGAGACTGACGGCGTGTTGAAGTATCGGTGCCCTACGCCAAACGATATCAAGTATAAGATGATTCGTGTAGCCATCGATCTTATTGACATTTACGTTGCCGATACCAACACCACATTGCAGACGTGGATATCGCCGATCCGATTGAGTTTCTGCAATCTACACGGGTCTGGATTCGGTACAGGAATAACTGGCTTACTACCGAACATTAAGCTGGCGCTATACACGCAGACCAATATGCAAACGAATACTCATCACCAATCTAGTGGGAGTAACACAAGCCAACCACCACCAAAGCAGCCAGAGACAGACAATTGGGTCGGAGTGGGCTCTATGTCTTTAGGCCCGTTACTCATTGAAGCGGCATCTTCCCTCCCTCAAAGTCCTAAAAACTTGCATTTAGTGCAGCAGAAATTTTTGAAATTACACGATGAAAAGACGAAAAGACTTTGGTTTTTATGGCCTAACGAAGGAAAATCTTCTCAATGTGGTTGCACCGGTGGCTGCGCCTTTTTTGGGTCCAATAGAAATGGACCAAATTTCTTAAAACCGAGCCAGTCGGACCTCAATGAAGGAATAAACGTCGCCATGTTCAACATCATAGAGACAACTCCAGGAGAGTATGGCTACGGTCAGAGTTTACTGCATTCGGGCCAGCTCGTGTTCCATACACCACCATACAACAGTTTGAATGTATGTTTGCAACCGACCAATGTGTCTACATTGATTCCGTCACCATTACCGCAAAGCATGAATAAGTCGCCACAAAGTGCGGAGCGTCGCAGCCTAACTCGCCGATTCTCGTACACAAACTCTGGCAAAGGCAGTAATAACATCCTGGTATCCAGTACTAAAAGTGAAGTTCCTTACGCACGATTGGTAGACTCCGCTATACCACTTGGAACTTCTAAAATCGACAGCGATTCTAAACTGAACAAAACTATTCTGAACGTTCCTCAATTAGAGAGCAGCGTATCAGATTCTAAACTTGCCCTGAGCTGTGGGGTAAAGGACGCTAATGCTCCTGGTAAAAAGCATGTGACATCGGAAACCGACGCTTTTGTTGTACCAAAAGTTCCACCCAGAACAGTTGGTGTATCAGAATCACATTATTCATTAAATGCACAAATTCCAACAGACGACAATCTGCCGCTAGAAGTTCAGAGAACTATGTCGATAACCAGTGAAAATCATTCGGAAGCTTTCTTCTCAGCAGATGAAGACATGTTCCCGAGTAGATCTTCTAGTTTAAAACATTCTTTCGGAAGTCGCCACAGTAATCCCAAGGACAAAAGTTCTTTTGGAATCAATGACATAACCACTGAAAGAGAGAAATGGACAAATTCGATGCCCAGATCCGATCGGATCGGCTCCGAGGTTGTTGATATTCCTGACACAATAAGCAACCTGAGCACAGGTGCTCCTCCAGATTCTGAAAGTGGGTCAGTGTCATCAACGTCTTTTATATCAGCGATCTCATCACAAGAAGATATGACATTGGTTAACCTGCACATGCAAACGAATAAGCCGATCGTCGATTCTCCATTGTTAATGGCTAGCTACATGCAGAACCTGCCACAATACAAATGCTCGAACTGGACTATGTGCTCTCTGCCTAGTGGCAGTGATGCGTTCACCTTGCCTTTATTCAAAAGAGCAGACGACGGATCTTTAGTGTATGTAGGACAGAAGTACCTTCCGAAGTTTGAGCCATTCGGAAAAGTAAATATTCTGAAATTGATATCAAAGAAAGATGGAAATCAAACCCAGCACGGCCCATATTCTAATTTGGCTCCACATTTTAATTCTCAAGTGAAAGCTCACCCTTACCCGCAAGCTTGGTGGGAAGTGCAACAAAATGTTGAAGATAATCAAGAGAATGCTCAAGAAAAGAGTACAGCTTCAACAGCAACGACGACAAGTGATAGCAAAAGTGGCTTGTTTATCAAATTAAGAGGTGAAATCGATATAATGCTAACTCCCTTAGTACTAGAAAGTACTCAGAAATTCGTCGAATCTTTGACTCCAGTATTAGCAAACATCCACCCCATCACAGTGATCAATCACTTGCGCCTGCTGTGTATATCATCGGTCGAAAGCTCCAACATTCTGAAACAGAAGAACTACGTTCAGAACTGGCTGCCACAAATGCAAGGTCGTAACATGTCGCATGTAGTTCAAGACAAAGATGATAAATGCAAACTTGCCACCATACCACACTCAAACGTTTACGAAGAGACGATCAATGATCAGCTCCAAGCGACGGTCACTGTTCCTAAAGTGAACATTATATTTATACAATCTTCGGTAGTGGAGGACATGATATCCTTCTCTGCCTTGGACAACATACAGGATTTGACTTGTGTGTCGTTGTTTGGCGTTTCGATCGATAATATTACAGCCAAATACGTCAGTTCGCAGAAGACACTAGAATCAGTACAGTTGTATTATCGACCAACATTGAGGGCGCTGGGTAGCAAAAAGTCTTTTGGGATCATGAAAGGACCTCGAGCATTGATTTCTGCTCAAACTTCTGGAAGAAAGCGGGGGACAGAGAAAGGTGAACCAGTGTTTATTGAAACTTCACAGCAACAGTGTGAAGACACTACGATCACCTTGAACGTGGGTAAGTACCTTTATCGCTACTTGGATAATTTATATTTGTCAGAATGAAATAGGAACCTAACGAAATATTTTTATTACAGGTAAAGTCCACGGTCAACTACGACGGATACGCAATGAATCGTCCCAACTCAAAGACGCAACTATCACGGGCATCCCTAACCAACATTCCAAAGTGTCATTCAAATTTATTAGGGTTGGCTCTTGTCCTAAAGGATGTGAATCTGCGGTAAGCTCATAAAATCTTCTATATCGTCATTAATATTATATGTCACAGATTATATGTTAGAGTTTTTTTTTCTAGTGTTGCCAGAATGGAACTGCGGAGCCGAAAGACGCAAGTCCGATAGGTTACATTATGTTCGAATGCGGCTTAGAAGGTGTATCTATCAAAGTTTCCAAACATTCCCTCTCAAATAAACCCAACGAAGAAAAAAAGCCGCTGCGTCCTGACAGCGAAAGCTGCAGGGAATCTGTCAAATCTGCGGAAGAGTTAAAACCAGATAAAGAAGACAAAAAGAGTACAAAAAGCCGCACTTCGGGGATAGAAGATTTGTTTAGGAAAAAGGAGTCGAATTCCAAACCAAGTACTCCTAACTTGGGCTCCGCTCAGCCACCTCCTGTGCCACCAGTTCCGGAACCTTCTACTCCGGGACCTGAAGAAGCGTCACATAATGAGAGCACGGCTACGGTTGTGCCTTTGAAGGACAATGGAAACACGTCTTCGTGTGCTATAGATTTGAAAGTAGTTTGGTTCAACTTCGCCGCTCCTCCTCGGACCCCTATTACGAAGAAGATCGATTACACTCGGTAAGTCACAATTTATTTTTGTTTTTAATGAATATTTCGCACAAAATTTACTTGTCTATTAATTAGTTTTGGATTTAATCTTGAAGGGATGATATCGACCAGTTTGGCACAGGACAGGGTTGAGTTGTTTTTTAGCGAGCTTACTCTTTCCTGGGGTAAAAAAGGACGAGGTCGAGTGGCATTACATGAAGGAGACCCAGCAGTGGGACGTAAACTGATGATGATGATAGATCTTAGATTCTAAATCGGCTATTTTTGCAGCAATATTGGTTCTATCTCTGCAGTCCACATGCATATTTGGTAATTAACATTTTTATAGATATTTCTAATGGTCATTCACCCACAGATTGGACTGGAACCTGCTAAGCACAGCATCTCCAGCTATCAACGCGTGGATGAACCCGTGCAACCGTCTCGGCATTCGTGTCGTAGCGCTGTACCGAGCGCACGCACGTCGACTCACTGCTACCGCCGCCAGCCTCATGGCCGCTGCTTTAGATCTGCAGCCACATCATAACCTGCCTAAGGCAAGTTACATTTTACAGATTATCTACACTTTAGACTACAAATAGTAGTCACACTGTGATGGTCGATCGCAGGTGTAATTTAGACCTAATAAAACTACACAACTGTCGTTTATTTGAATAATAACTATGTCACAATTGTATAACAATTAAAGTTTTATTGGTTGAACCGTTTACGCGTCAAATGATAACTATCGTCTGTGTTAGTTACCTCTAGACGCAAATATGTCCATCTATCTAAATTTCATATTCTTCTATGGATACTACATCATTAAAGCTTACGTCACACTGAGCCGGTAAAGCAATCGCGATCCGGGACAGAATTTTTGTAATTTTTGTGTACGTAACGTGTCACACATAAAGCGAACGCGGGCAGGAACAAATTGAAGATTGCGACCGCTTCACCACTCCGTCCCGGCTCAGTCTGACGTAACCTTAAGGGTGCTGCAACAGCGATAGCAGCGGGATATTTTTTTGCCGTATTTAAGGCGGCTAAAAAAACCTCTATTCCCTTTCCAGAGTCGTTACGGTCGTCACACGCCGATGGGCAAGCAGTTACGCGAGGAGCCCTCGTTACAGCTGTGCGCCGTGTTGTTACGTTACGCGTTACAAGCGGACGCGGCCGCCGTGCAGGCTGACCTCGCTGAGAGACATCTGCCCTCATTGTCTACGCTTAGACAGGTATTTTTTTCCTTGTCTTTACTGTCCCACTGCTGGGCGCCCCAAATCCCTCCACACATCTCTATCCTGCGCCACCTCTGGCCAGTCAGTCTGGTGCGCGTCTAGATCGTCTCGCCACCTTTTTCTAGGTCGGCCTCGACGACGCCTTCTGTCTCGAGGTGCCCACTCTGTAGAGATCCTTGCCCAGCGGTCGGGGTCCGTATGCACCAAATCCGTATTTTATTTAAAGAATAAAAAAGAATAATAATTATCATTTATTGCCACATAAAAGAAAAACAATAATGATAAAAAGTACAATTATTACAAGAAGAAAAAAATACATTGTAGGCGATAGGAGCAAACTCAGCTGTTAACCATATTAACACCAGGTTAACACGGTTGCTGATTTTCAGTCTGCCTTTCGTTCAGTTCGAACTTAGATGTTAGTCGAATTATTGCGAATTCGGGTACCGTTCACGTGTACTACTAACAGCGCCGCAAAAGCGTAATGAAAAAATATTTTACATGAAGAAACGACATGAAAGAAAAAATAATAAAAAGTCTATATTAATACTAAGTACCTTTGACTGTTTCACACGTGTGAATCCCGATCCTGTAGGAAAATCAGAGGGGCTATTGGCTAATTCTCACCCACTACGATTGATGGCAACTTCAATATACATTGCTGCTTTTGTTACTTTACTCATATTAATAAGGAGGTTTAAGCACGTAATGTACGCAATTTTGTCTATGGATTCTAGTGTTTTACATGTCGTTTTGCGATAGCCAATAGGATCAAAGCAGTCTACGTATTCTGCTAGGTTTCCATCTATCTATGTACCGTAATTGATTCAGTGGATTTTGCGTGAAACGATTTGGTTTCGGAAATGTAGTTCACGTTGGATACTTTAGTACACAGTTTGAACTTTTAGTTATTTCAAACGTCACTACGTAGATCGTATTTGGACATACCCAAAATGCTTCATCATTCATTCTCGTATTTATGGTTAGAACCAAGCACAAAGACATTGTTTAGACATGTCTATACTTCGTTTCAAAAACAAAGATAATTTTTTCGGGGTTCGAAGGTTATATATCTATGAAAATATCAGAGATATATTCACAAAAACTGTTACATCCGATATATCTTATGATATATATATCAGATATATTATGAAAAATATACCATATATGTACATCCAATTTATTGAGATATTGATCCTTTGAACCCTGCAAATTAGCTAAAAAAATTTGTGCGTGTACTAGTTTACACACGTAAGAAGTGAAACTTTTTTAATTAAATTAAATTTTAAATTTATAAATTTTTTAAATTCATGTTCATTGGAGAAAGTGAAAGTACTCTTCGTCTGAACCAACCGTGGTAGGGGCAAGAAACAAAAGACGGCGCGTAACTGAAAAATGTGACGCGTAACCGTGACGCGTAACCGAAAATGTGACGGCAAATTTTTTCCAACGCCGATAAAGAAGTTTCACTTCAAAAATTATCTTTGTTTTTGAAATGTAGTATAGTAAGCAACCCCCACAGACCATACGTTAGTTTTCACCGTGTATTTAGTACATTTCACGTTCTAGGGGGTGATAGTCCTCAGTCGACAATGGAAGAACATTCTCTACACGCCGCTTCTTTTAGAGCACAACTACAAGAGCAAGGTTATGAAGCCGTTAAATGTCACTTTTGCTTTGCCTGATCTTCTTGAGGTGAGTTCAACTCTATTGTCACCGCTTTAAGGTTCGTTTTTGCAATGATGAATGTAGTAAAAAAGATTTTTTTAGATTTGTAGCTAGATTTTATTGGTAATTTTGACTCCTGTAAAGATTCATTCAATAGAGTCAGAGAGCTTTTACCCTACATTCAGTCCGAACTTTAAAAATGTCGAACCGGAATTGAACTTGGATCGAATGAAGTGAAGAAGCTCTCGATAATAAGGTTTGCATCAACTTTATAGTCACTGCTTAAAGGTAATTTTTTGTATTACATAAGTTATTTATCTTTTATAATCATCCAAATATTATGTGATTTATTTGGTACTGTTTAAGGTTGATTTTTCTGGGCAGGATTCCGTGGAAGGTTGGCAAGAGTACCAGATCGACAACGAAGCTCTGGATGAGAATTGTCTGCTCCTGAATATGGATATCAACAGACTTAATGGATCAGGTAAGTGCTGTAGTTTTATAGAAGCATCTCTTAAAAAACGAGTTATTTTTATTTTAGAGAACATTATGTGAAATTTTGCTGTAGAAAATATTAGAAACAAAAATTTAAGATCTTTTACATGGACATAAACAAAATTCAAACATTTTTCAGACAGACAATATTGGCTTATTGAATGTTTAACTCAAACACAAAATTCATCTCTGACAGTCAATCTGTCAAATTTATCAGTTTTGCAAAGTAAAGATTTAATTTTAAAACCGCCCATTCTATGAGAAGAGCAGCCAAGAAACTCATAAGGTTTTATTGTATTTTAAATAATAAGTTAAAACTGTGATCATTATTCATCACTTCCATACATCATAAAAGCAAAAATATCTAAATGTCCTAGAATAGAATGATCTAGAAATGTAGAGAACACAGCACATACAGTATGTAAAAATATAAGGTTGGAATTCAGGAGTGAAACCGGGCGAGGGACCGGAGCCGAGTCCGCGCCCGCACTCTTTCCCGTCCACGCCGCCGTCCGGTTCGTACGCATGACGACCTTATCTCTACGCACGTAGAGTCTATTATCCTCTGACTTGATGTTTTCGCTCCTATTCTAGCAATTTGCACTCTGTGTATAAACTGTTACAGTTCAATTTTGCTTGAGTGTACTTATTGTGTTTGTGCGATGTGCATTTGTTTTTATTTTATTCACAATGTGTAACATCGACTTCGCCGTCCGGTTCGTACGCATGACGACCTTATCTTTACGCACGTAGAGTCTATTATCCTCTGACTTGATGTTTTCGCTTCTATTCTAGCAATTTGCACTCTGTGTATAAACTGTTACAGTTCAATTTTGCTTGAGTGTACTTATTGTGTTTGTGCGATGTGCATTTGTTTTTATTTTATTCACAATGTGTAACATCGACTTCGCCGTCCGGTTCGTACGCATGACGACCTTATCTTTACGCACGTAGAGTCTATTATCCTCTGACTTGATGTTTTCGCTTCTATTCTAGCAATTTGCACTCTGTGTATAAACTGTTACAGTTCAATTTTGCTTGAGTGTACTTATTGTGTTTGTGCGATGTGCATTTGTTTTTATTTTATTCACAATGTGTAACATCGACTTCGCCGTCCGGTTCGTACGCATGACGACCTTATCTCTACGCACGTAGAGTCTATTATCCTCTGACTTGGTGTTTTCGCTCCTATTCTAGCAATTTGCACTCTGTGTGTAGACTGTTACAGTTCAATTTTGCTCGAGTGTTCTTTTTGTGTATGTGTGATGTGCATTTGTCTTTATTTTATTCACAATCTGTAACATCCACGCCGCCGTCCGGTTCGTACGTATAACGACCTTATCTTTATGCACATAGAGTCTGTTCTCCTCTGACCTGATGTTTTCGCTCCTATTCTGGCAATTTGCACTCTGTGTGTAGACTGTTACAGTTAAATTTTGCTTGAGTGTTCTTATTGTGTTTGTGTGATGTGCATTTGTCTTTATTTTATTCACAATCTGTTACATCGACTCTGCCGCTCGGTTCGTACGGATGACGACCTTATCTCTACGTATGTAGAGTCTATTTTCCTCTGACTCTGTGTTTGCGCTCCTATTCTAGCAATTTGCACTGTATGTCTAGGCGTTACAGTCTAATATTGCTCCTAATCTAACAACATGAACATACTGTGTTTCTCCTCGAAGTGCTCCTTATCTTGCAATTTGATGCTATGTGTATACCGTACGAGTTTGCTTGTGTGCAGTGTGTAAAGTATCTTCGGCTGTTTGTTCAAGTTCTGTGAATGATCTACTTCTCTTTTGACACAGATTGTACGTAATTTCTAGTTTAATTGATATTTGTGTGTGTTCAGCTTATGATATTTTTTTGGCGTGTGTATATTTTGAATTTTGTGTGTAAATAAATACGATCATTTAATGTTTCATGCATGAATTATGTACTTAAAATTATTTTAATTTCGTTTACGCTTTTGTGCATAAATTTCACTCCTTTCTACGTACACGGTTGCCTATGCAAGGTATTACATATAACATGCACCATCTGCACTAAGGATATAAACCCAATCTGAAACTAGAATGTACTAGAAGTTTCTAGAATCCTGAGTTTATTAGTATCCCCTTATGCCTTATGTGTTAATATCCATTTCCCACGATATCAGTTCGAGCGCCTGAAATATAATCATTATCCGCATTTAATGTCCCAATTTCAATGCTAGAAGTTTCTAGAAGCCCCTTATTTGCTAATGTCCATATCCCACGGTACAAGTTCGCTCGCCTCTGTTTATCTTCATCTGCACTTGATATCCCAATCTCAAGCTCGAATGTGCTAGAAGTTTCTAGAAGCCCCTTACGTGCTAATGTCCATATCCCACGGTAACAGTTCGCGCGCCGCAGAGCTCTCGCGCGAGCCTCGTGTTCCCGACGCTGCCATTCTCGACGAGGAAGCCGCCATTCCATGACGACGCCATTGCCAGTGAGTCACTTACATCTTACGACTTCATTTGTGTTTCAATAACTAAATTAATGCATGATTGTAAAAAAACCCTCATCGACCGTTTTTGCGTTTGGTCTGAGAAGAGTTTTTACAATCATCCATTTAAATACAAGCTCCCCTTCGGTGTTCCATTTTGTGTTAATTTGAGTTTGGTGTGAAAAATTAAAAACTGGTTTGACAATGTCTCCATATTACAGTGGGGTTTCAATCAGTCAAGGGTTTTAAGATCCTATCTGGGTTAGTTATCATAACCTTAGTCAATAATCTGACGCGGATCGCTTCAGTTGGAAAAGATGGCCTGGAAAACCGTGACGCCAAGCGGTCATTACGACTGTGTTCCGGCACGATGTTTAGTGAAGCTAGGGAGGGATTTACCTCGCCTTCTAGGTTTAGTCTGTTACCATCTACGGCTGCATCATCACTTAAGATCAGGCGAGATCGTGGTCAAAGGCTAACCTGTAATTAATTATCAATTGGAAAAATACTGGGATGAAAAGTTTCTCCTTTTTAGTGACAATTTATTTCTCAAGTAAATAATAATATTATCCTTACTTGTACAATGTTTATATCGTAAATGCTTTGCTATGACTACCAGATTACGGCACTCTGAAAGAAGACCTGCCAACAGTGGGGTCAAACCCCTCGCTGTATTCTCCGCTCGGCAGCGATGAGAATATCAAGAACGATCGAGCGAGAGAGGACCTGTATCAGTGGATGGCCAAGCAGGAGCCTATTAAAGTGGTAAGGACTAGAACTATTTTAACTTAAATTATCTTTAGTTTGCCATTTGAATTAACATTTGAAGAATCTTAGCTTAGATCTCCAAAAGTTTCTTCAGAATAAAAATGACAGTTGGCTTACAACATCCATTACAAACTATAATTATTTACTTACGTAAAATCATTTTTAAAGAGAGAAATGCAAAACGTTTCCCTAAAGTTATGTCGCGACCTGCAAATGCACGCTACGAGAATGAAACATCAAGAAGATTCCCTTAAAATTTTAAAGAAAATTTATTATTCTCCTAAATCTTAACATTTTTAAATTATATAAAATGCGTATTGATCTGCATAAATTATAATATCGTCTTTTCTGAATGTGTTTCAATTAAGAATGATACCCAATGGGTCTCTTCAGTCTGTACCCGCTCATCTCATCTGTCCCTCACTAAGAATGTGTTCATAGGAATCCAAGTCCAAGAAGCCAATGATCCCCGCCTCCAAGATGAACCCTCGAGCCGTGACCGCCTCGATGCCGGCGTGCAGCTTGTACCCGCTGCAAGGGTCGCTGATGCTGCTCGACGCTCATCTCGTCTTCCAACCGTTCCTGTCTGCCTTGGGAGTCTCCCCTAACCAAGTCACTCAAGGTGAGTCTTTTGAACTGACTCTTTTGAGTAATTTATTTTGGAGTAATTGAGGACTTAAATGACTTTATAGATAGATAGATAGATAGATAACTCTTTATTGGAACACAGAAAATATACAGAAATAAACTTAAAAACTTACTTAACTTACTTTATTTGACCTTTTAAATCATATTATCTTACTTACATGTAAAACTTGACTTTTAGCGATATAAAATATACGTTGCGGCTAAAGCTCGAAGTGCGACTACGCCTAAGTTTAGCTGGCTAATCTTAGGTTTAGCCAGTCTCTGTTAAAACGCACCATCGTATGTTTAAACGTCGGTTCAGAAACACGCTCGCAGTCACGATCCACTACCACCATACTTGGATTCTGCAATCCTACATTTGCGAACTTTACAATCTGTTGCATGACTCGCTCGTTAGGCGCTATTTAGATCATCTTAGTTGTAACAAGGCCAATAATGATGATATCGCACTCCCAGATCAATACTGCACTAACTCAAAAAATATTTGGTTATAAATTCAAGCTTAAACTTACAATACTTTTTGAGATGAGCTAGTGTTGTACTAGGCGTGCGATATGGTGTTCAATAATGAGTTATCTGATATGTGTCCAGGCGAGTCAGCGAACACTGGCGGCGCGGGCTCGGTGCCGCCGGCGCTGGAGTCGCTGGGCTCGCGGCTGTCGCTGCAGGCGTGGGTCGACCTCGTGCGCATCGACATCGTCGTCAGCGACCTCGCCGCCACCCTCAAACACAAGGGGGGGAAAGGTTAGTGTACCATGTTAATTCTAATTGCAGTTGTGGAAATAGGTTTAATTGGTGCATCTTTTCAAGTCACTTTTACAATTATTATTTAGTTCTATATTAAAGAATATTAGCCTCTATTGCAGAGGACGCCTGGGACACAACTTTGCTATTTTTTGTCCATCAAACAGTAATGGACTGGCGTTGTGTTTCAGACTGATGTGGACAATCATGATGCTTAGAATCAAGCATCTGATTTGCTCGTCTTGTTACTATTTTCACATTTCCGATCATTCTGAAATTTGTAGAAAACCATTCTCCTGAAAGTTATATCCGAGAAGACTAATAGGAACTTTTAGAATTTCATCATTTATTTATTTAGTACGTAGTACGCCTGCGCGCACTTGGTAATCCGGGAAGGCGGCGCCCGAAAAAGGTTTGGATGAACTGTGTGAAAGAAGATATGCATGCTAGGGGAGTGGATGCAGATATGACGGATGATAGAGCAGAATGGAGGAGAAAAACGTGTTGTGCCGGGCAGGAAGAAGAAGAAAAAGTGATTTCATAGATCACAAATTAAGGGAGAGTAATGCAATGATGCTTTTGTACGTCCCCCAGGCAACCAGTCCCACCCGGACATGACGTCAGAGACGCCGGCGTTCCTCTGCGAGAAGGTGTCCCTGGACGTGGACCTGAAGAAGGTGGCGGACATGGCGGTCGACGAGCTCATACAGCGGCAGAACGTGCTCTATATATCGCGGACGCAGCTCAAGAAACACATCAGCACCATGCTGAACTTCAGCATCAGTGTGCGGTTTATTTCGCAACAGGTTAGTGAATTCAAAAATATGTATGTGCTAAAATTTGTTGACCTGACATTAAACACAAGAAAACCACTTTATGGGCAGTTTAAAAACATGTCGAAACCAGAAAAATACCGCTATCTTTCTATAGAGCAGTAATATCTTGCGTTGTAAGTCTAAAGCCTATGTCTTTACTAAGACCTCCTGGTGACACTGATAAACATATAGAACCGTTGCGTAATCCAACTGTATTATAAGACAGACATTAGACACATTGAGTGTAGAAGTGATATTGCAGTCTGGATCACTGAGTTCGAATTCCGGCCATGCACCAATGGCGCGGTTGGTTTTTCCGGTCTCTAAATGTGACCTTTGCGGTCGTTGCTGTAAGTCTCGAATAGGCTTGTTAAGCCATCAAAAAAAGTGCAGCACATTCTAACGCTACTTACACCATCTATAATAGATTTTTCAAGGCCAATGGTACTGGTGGTAGGTTCCGGCCATGGATAGTTTCCGCTCACTGATAAAGATAAAAGATAAAAAAGTATTTATTATCAGTAAAAAGATACATATTTTAGTGACATGTTAGAATTAAACATTATGAGGCAAAAGGAAAATTACATAAAAGAAAAAAACAACACGGACAATCCACTGATAACTGGAATAGGCTCAGCATGTACCGGGCAGGCAGGTCCTGCGCGGCGCTGATTTTCAGCCTACCCCACGCTCGACTAAGATGTTCAGCGAGTTCTAAAGCTATGCAAGTAACAATTATACAGACTTAAATTGCTGAATGGACACAACCGTGTCGCCAAGAGGAATTATTCTGGACATTCCGGCGCTGTACTTTACGAAGATTTTAATCAGTAACATCGTGCTCCAGGTGAACATGCCGCTGCTCCGGCTGCTGCACCAGATCAGCAACATGTACCAGAACGTGAAGGACACGCAGATAGAGCTGCGCACGCAGACAAAGATATCGCACCGACAGAACAAACATACATCTTCTTCAGGTGAGAATTAACCTTCTTTTCTAAAGGCAATTCAATCATTCGCCTGATTCTATATCTTTCTGTATTTCCACCGATAACTCCAATACTGTAAAACCGATTTGAAAATATCTTATTTTGTATCGAAGGGTATACTTTCTAGATGGTCCCATTATATCGAAATCTTATTAAATTATATCGAAATCTACCGAGCGGTTTTCATGTTATGGATTAAAATGTGCAACTTTCCCTTACATATTAAAAGCGAGCTTGAAATCGGTTTAATAATTTTCAAAAATCACTTGTACATTGATGTAATTGCTTTTTATTCTTCCTTGTTTGTTCCCAGTTGTTTTCAGATAATCATAATATATTTCACTATTTTTTTCTATAGATTTAGTTCTAAACAATATTGACTGTTCTCTGTTCTGCAAAACTTACTATGAAACTCACCATTACAATCTACATGTACTAATGATATCCTTTGTTCAGTGTCAGAATTCCGTGAGAACCTAGTGAGTGTGACGTCACTGGAGGTCCCGTTGGAGAGCAAGTGGGAGGCGGGGGGCAGCGGGGAGCCGCCAGGACTCAAGCCTGCGCCAACCGTCAGACCACGCCCGCAGTCCTTCGCACAGAAACTGAGGTCCACCGGGAAAACTGTTAAAGGGAAACTTGGTAAGAAAACTGTTTGGATTAGTGTGTGAACCTAGTGTGACGTCACTGGAAGCCTTACTAGAGAGCAAGTGGGAAGTGCCCGGCAGTTCTGAACCACCACTTGGACAGAAACTGAGGTCCACAGGGAAAACTGTTTAAGGAAAAATTGGTATTGGAATGTTAATTCTTAGATTAGTGTGTGAACCTTGAGAGTGTGTCGTCACTGGTAGCTCTGGAAGAATCACGTAAGATGCCTAGAATTACCCATTCACTGAAGATTCCCCTCTTGTATCTCAATGATTCCCTTCACTTTTCACTAATGCTCCCCTATTATTGCAGGCTACAGCTCCCTAAACGAAGGCGCCCACACCCCGATGTTCCCTGCCAGTGCCGCTCCGGCCGCCGCCCCCGCCGGCGCAGCCTCCCTCAGTTCCCCTTCAGCTGACAATGCGGAGGGCAAGCTGGCGCCGCGGTGTTGGCGGACTGTGTACCTGCTGCTGGATCTGTACGCCAATATGCCTGACGCTGATACTATCACACACAGGTACGAGGTTTGTTTACTAGGCTATAGTTCCCTAACACCCTCTGCTGACAATGCGGAGGGCAAGCTGGCGCCGCGGTGTTGGCGGACTGTGTACCTGCTGCTGGATCTGTACGCCAATATGCCTGACGCTGATACTATCACACACAGGTACGAGGTTTGTTTACTAGGCTATAGTTCCCTAACACCCTCTGCTGACAATGCGGAGGGCAAGCTGGCGCCGCGGTGTTGGCGGACTGTGTACCTGCTGCTGGATCTGTACGCCAATATGCCTGACGCTGATACTATCACACACAGGTACGAGGTTTGTTTACTAGGCTATAGTTCCCTAACACCCTCTGCTGACAATGCGGAGGGCAAGCTGGCGCCGCGGTGTTGGCGGACTGTGTACCTGCTGCTGGATCTGTACGCCAATATGCCTGACGCTGATACTATCACACACAGGTACGAGGTTTGTTTACTAGGCTATAGTTCCCTAACACCCTCTGCTGACAATGCGGAGGGCAAGCTGGCGCCGCGGTGTTGGCGGACTGTGTACCTGCTGCTGGATCTGTACGCCAATATGCCTGACGCTGATACTATCACACACAGGTACGACGTTTGTTTACTAGGCTATAGTTCCCTAACACCCTCTGCTGACAATGCGGAGGGCAAGCTGGCGCCGCGGTGTTGGCGGACTGTGTACCTGCTGCTGGATCTGTACGCCAATATGCCTGACGCTGATACTATCACACACAGGTACGACGTTTGTTTACTAGGCTATAGTTCCCTAACACCCTCTGCTGACAATGCGGAGGGCAAGCTGGCGCCGCGGTGTTGGCGGACTGTGTACCTGCTGCTGGATCTGTACGCCAATATGCCTGACGCTGATACTATCACACACAGGTACGACGTTTGTTTACTAGGCTATAGTTCCCTAACGAAGGAGAGCACACGCCGATGCTCCCGGCGAGTTGGCAGACCTGAATCTGCTGCTGGATCTGTGATAGATAGATAGATAATTATTTATTGAGGTACACAGGCGTATTTTAAGTGAGGTAATATGCCTGATGTTGATACTATCACACACAGGTACGTTTGTTTCGAAATAGCCGAAAGGATTAGCAAGCTGAAGTGGCAATGGGCTGGTCACATTTGCCGCAGAACCGATAACCGATGGGGTAGACGTGTTCTAGAGTGGAGACCGCGTCTCGGCAAACGTAGTGTAGGACGAGATGGGGCGATAATATCTGGAGGATCGCTAGGAGCGGCTGGAGGAGAAAGACGGAGGACCGGGTTGAGTGGCGTGCCATGGGAAAGGTCTATGTCCAGCAGTAGACGAACCTAGGCTGATGATGACAGGTAGGTTTGTTTACTAGGCTATAGTTCCCTAACGAAGGAGAGCACACGCCGATGCTCCCGGCGAGTTGGCAGACCTTGAATCTGCTGCAATATGCTTCATGCTGATACGGTATAATATTAAATACAGGTAGAAGGTTCACTTAGAGAACTATGTTTGATCACAGTCTTAGCAGAAGCAACATTGGCTGATTTAGACTCCTCATATTTCTGGAAGTAGTTCATTTATAAAGAAGCATACATTATTGGTAATGGTTATTGGCAATCGGTATTGGTCGTTGGTAATTCAGTCCATTTGTGGCCTTGTTTAGGCCGTATTGTAAAGGTCATCAACAGCTATGATATATGCGACATTTTGTCATGTTACTGTTTCCAAGAAAGTTTTAACGCTCTTTTAACAAATTGCCATTGAAACTAGTTCATATTAAATACGTGATACGTGAATACTACGCATATCAATCATGTTCAATCTCTAAAATAAAAATTGAAAATAATAATATAAGTTAAAAACTTAATTATACTTAAGACAAAGTGTGTATAATACAAATGACTTGCCTTTTATAACGCTAAATAAATTGAAATTAATTATGCTATTTTCTCCCAGGTTCTCAGTAACCACAGACTTACCAGAACACTACCGCGGTCCCCGAGCGAGGCCCAGTTCTCGAGAGCAGAACAACAGCAATTCTTCATCCAACGCTGCCAACATGGGCATCGTGGTCGTTGGAGTTGCGAGGTGAGTTACTTTATGCTTTAAAGTGTGATATAAGAAACTGGATCGCAAGGATCGCAAAAGAAACACGAAATATCACAAATGGTTGTATTTAGATGTCACATGTATTTTTTTTTAATCTGTAACAATATCCATCCATCATCAGCCCGTATTCGTCCACTGCTGAACATAGGCCTCTCCTAATACGCGCCACTGAGCCCGGTCTTCGGCTCTCCTCGTGACAATATATTGTCTGGAAATTTTAATCATTTTTTTTTAAAGACAGTTTAATATGTAAGAATGTAACACTTTAAACTTCCGCGATCTGAAGTCATGTTAATTTTATTAATCGGGACTTATCGCGTAATAATATTATGATACTTTTACAAAAACATTATAAAACCAACCTCGACGTTTCGATACAGTTGCATGTATCGTGTTTACGAGAAAACTGCAGTGGCGTTCATCCTACGACGTTTGAGACGATATATTTACATCTACCCTCACTTGATCAAAAGTGTTGCATTCAAAAGTGTCTCGAACGCCGTAGTTTAAGCCACTGTAGTTTTCTCGTGAACACGATACATGCAACTGTATTAAAACGTCGAAATTGGTTTTATAATGTTTTTGTAAAACTAACATAATATTATGTAAGAATTTTCTAAGGGAAAAGATATGTGGGATTCTGTAATGCCAGTTAAGGATGGATTTACATTGCCTTCTTGAAAGACACGTCGACATCATTATTGCTGATGCTGACGTCTATATTTGACGGTTACCGTTCACCATCAGCCCGTACTTGTATCTTACGTAATAAAATACCTAGTCAGGTCATAAATTCTGTCACATGTTTAATATAAAATTATTGGAACAAGTTTATTTATTATGTAACCATTTATATACCAAAATGAACTTAACAAAACATAGATTCTTATGACAATAAAGTTTATTCAAAATGACTTCCGTGATTTTGAATACAGGCCTTCAATCTGCGCGGCCAGTCGTCTATCGCAGCACGAACGAGGTCCATGTCAATATCGGCTACTGCCTTAATCAAGGATGTCTTGAGTGACTCCAAATTGGGATGAGGCTTTGAGCACGCCTTTTACTCCAAGTGTTGCCATATCTTGTAATCTAACGGACTCAAATCTGGACTGGAGGAGGGCCAGTCTTCGTGCCGGATGAAGTCGATTTCACGCGCCGCCAGCCAGTCTTGTGTGCTCTTCGCTCTATGAGCTGGCGCCAATTCTTGTTGGAATACCCAGTGCCTGTTATTGAACATGGTATGAGAAACAGGTTCCACAAGGTTCGTCAGAACTGTATTTTGATACACAACTGCATTCGTTTTTACACCTTTCTCACAAAAATGTACCTCTGTTAAGCCCCAATAAGAAACTCCCAACCATACCATGAGCGAGGATGGAAAATGACCTCGTTGGACACGCGGAATACGGTTGCTCGCTTCTTCACTACTGTGTGCGTACACCTTATCATTTTGTTTGTTGTAGCTCTCTTCTACGGTAAAAATTTTTTCATCCGAAAAAAGAATTTCTCGATATTTTTTTCTCGCGTACCGCTTCAACAAAGCGCGGCATCTCTTCAGTCTCAGGTCCATTAGACGAGCATTTAAACGATGTCCTGTTTTTATTCGATATGCCCGAAGCCCTAAGTCTTCATTTAACACCCTTTTCACCGTGGTTCTGCTTAACCCCATCTGAAGGGCCAACAGTTTCTGCTTACGTTTGGGATTTCTTTGAATTCGCGCCTTCACAGCTTTTATCACTGCTGGAGTCCTAACAGACCGAGGGCGACCACTTCTTGACCTGTCATCTACACTAGAGTCTTCATTGTATCGTTTGATGGTACGATAAATGAATCTTTTGGTTATATTCAAATTTTTCAGTATGTCAAAAATTTGAATTGGCGCGTAACCGCAACGATGCAACGCAATAACTGCAACACGGTCTTCTTTAAGCGTCCACTCCATATTTAAAAATGAGTATAATTCTAAAAAGTATACATTTTTATTTTCATGAACAATTCGAAATTCGAATTCAATAAACTTTTTTGTGGCCAGCATTCTAAAAGAAAAGTTTTTACTGTGTGACAATACTTATGACCTGACTAGGTAGATTGAATGTGTATGATTAATGGATTAGATGCCTTAGATTTGGTCTCGAAAAGTGACGTTGCTTTACTTAAAACGCCAATATATCAAACCATATTTCTCTTCCATCCCAGGATCCATCGGACGCGCCTCCTAGCGTCCCTTTCCGGACTAAAGTTAGAAGCAGAGATAACATCGTTACACGCTTCATTATCAGCGTCCCGCACGCGGCAGTGGTCGCTCACTGGCAACGTGGCTAGATCTATGATCGTGCTGCTGGAGGGAGAGTCGCCTAACCATCAGTAAGTTGTTACTATTGACAGCATATAGCGTCCCTCCCAGGCTTGAAGTTAGAAGCAGAGATAACATCGTTACACGCTTCATTATCAGCGTCCCGCACGCGGCAGTGGTCGCTCACTGGCAACGTGGCTAGATCTATGATCGTGCTGCTGGAAGGAGAGTCGCCTAACCATCAGTAAGTTGTTACTATTGACAGCATATAGCGTCCCTCCCAGGCTTGAAGTTAGAAGCAGAGATAACATCGTTACACGCTTCATTATCAGCGTCCCGCACGCGGCAGTGGTCGCTCACTGGCAACGTGGCTAGATCTATGATCGTGCTGCTGGAGGGAGAGTCGCCTAACCATCAGTAAGTTGTTACTATTGACAGCATATAGCGTCCCTCCCAGGCTTGAAGTTAGAAGCAGAGATAACATCGTTACACGCTTCATTATCAGCGTCCCGCACGCGGCAGTGGTCGCTCACTGGCAACGTGGCTAGATCTATGATCGTGCTGCTGGAGGGAGAGTCGCCTAACCATCAGTAAGTTGTTACTATTGACAGCATATAGCGTCCCTCCCAGGCTTGAAGTTAGAAGCAGAGATAACATCGTTACACGCTTCATTATCAGCGTCCCGCACGCGGTAGTGGTCGCTCACTGGCAACGTGGCTAGATCTATGATCGTGCTGCTGGAAGGAGAGTCGCCTAACCATCAGTAAGTTGTTACTATTGACAGCATATAGCGTCCCTCCCAGGCTTGAAGTTAGAAGCAGAGATAACATCGTTACACGCTTCATTATCAGCGTCCCGCACGCGGCAGTGGTCGCTCACTGGCAACGTGGCTAGATCTATGATCGTGCTGCTGGAGGGAGAGTCGCCTAACCATCAGTAAGTTGTTACTATTGACAGCATATAGCGTCCCTCCCAGGCTTGAAGTTAGAAGCAGAGATAACATCGTTACACGCTTCATTATCAGCGTCCCGCACGCGGCAGTGGTCGCTCACTGGCAACGTGGCTAGATCTATGATCGTGCTGCTGGAGGGAGAGTCGCCTAACCATCAGTAAGTTGTTACTATTGACAGCATATAGCGTCCCTCCCAGGCTTGAAGTTAGAAGCAGAGATAACATCGTTACACGCTTCATTATCAGCGTCCCGCACGCGGTAGTGGTCGCTCACTGGCAACGTGGCTAGATCTATGATCGTGCTGCTGGAGGGAGAGTCGCCTAACCATCAGTAAGTTGTTACTATTGACAGCATATAGCGTCCCTCCCAGGCTTGAAGTTAGAAGCAGAGATAACATCGTTACACGCTTCATTATCAGCGTCCCGCACGCGGTAGTGGTCGCTCACTGGCAACGTGGCTAGATCTATGATCGTGCTGCTGGAAGGAGAGTCGCCTAACCATCAGTAAGTTGTTACTATTGACAGCATATAGCGTCCCTCCCAGGCTTGAAGTTAGAAGCAGAGATAACATCGTTACACGCTTCATTATCAGCGTCCCGCACGCGGCAGTGGTCGCTCACTGGCAACGTGGCTAGATCTATGATCGTGCTGCTGGAGGGAGAGTCGCCTAACCATCAGTAAGTTGTTACTATTGACAGCATATAGCGTCCCTCCCAGGCTTGAAGTTAGAAGCAGAGATAACATCGTTACACGCTTCATTATCAGCGTCCCGCACGCGGCAGTGGTCGCTCACTGGCAACGTGGCTAGATCTATGATCGTGCTGCTGGAGGGAGAGTCGCCTAACCATCAGTAAGTTGTTACTATTGACAGCATATAGCGTCCCTCCCAGGCTTGAAGTTAGAAGCAGAGATAACATCGTTACACGCTTCATTATCAGCGTCCCGCACGCGGCAGTGGTCGCTCACTGGCAACGTGGCTAGATCTATGATCGTGCTGCTGGAAGGAGAGTCGCCTAACCATCAGTAAGTTGTTACTATTGACAGCATATAGCGTCCCTCCCAGGCTTGAAGTTAGAAGCAGAGATAACATCGTTACACGCTTCATTATCAGCGTCCCGCACGCGGCAGTGGTCGCTCACTGGCAACGTGGCTAGATCTATGATCGTGCTGCTGGAGGGAGAGTCGCCTAACCATCAGTAAGTTGTTACTATTGACAGCATATAGCGTCCCTCCCAGGCTTGAAGTTAGAAGCAGAGATAACATCGTTACACGCTTCATTATCAGCGTCCCGCACGCGGCAGTGGTCGCTCACTGGCAACGTGGCTAGATCTATGATCGTGCTGCTGGAGGGAGAGTCGCCTAACCATCAGTAAGTTGTTACTATTGACAGCATATAGCGTCCCTCCCAGGCTTGAAGTTAGAAGCAGAGATAACATCGTTACACGCTTCATTATCAGCGTCCCGCACGCGGCAGTGGTCGCTCACTGGCAACGTGGCTAGATCTATGATCGTGCTGCTGGAGGGAGAGTCGCCTAACCATCAGTAAGTTGTTACTATTGACAGCATATAGCGTCCCTCCCAGGCTTGAAGTTAGAAGCAGAGATAACATCGTTACACGCTTCATTATCAGCGTCCCGCACGCGGTAGTGGTCGCTCACTGGCAACGTGGCTAGATCTATGATCGTGCTGCTGGAAGGAGAGTCGCCTAACCATCAGTAAGTTGTTACTATTGACAGCATATAGCGTCCCTCCCAGGCTTGAAGTTAGAAGCAGAGATAACATCGTTACACGCTTCATTATCAGCGTCCCGCACGCGGCAGTGGTCGCTCACTGGCAACGTGGCTAGATCTATGATCGTGCTGCTGGAGGGAGAGTCGCCTAACCATCAGTAAGTTGTTACTATTGACAGCATATAGCGTCCCTCCCAGGCTTGAAGTTAGAAGCAGAGATAACATCGTTACACGCTTCATTATCAGCGTCCCGCACGCGGCAGTGGTCGCTCACTGGCAACGTGGCTAGATCTATGATCGTGCTGCTGGAGGGAGAGTCGCCTAACCATCAGTAAGTTGTTACTATTGACAGCATATAGCGTCCCTCCCAGGCTTGAAGTTAGAAGCAGAGATAACATCGTTACACGCTTCATTATCAGCGTCCCGCACGCGGTAGTGGTCGCTCACTGGCAACGTGGCTAGATCTATGATCGTGCTGCTGGAGGGAGAGTCGCCTAACCATCAGTAAGTTGTTACTATTGACAGCATATAGCGTCCCTCCCAGGCTTGAAGTTAGAAGCAGAGATAACATCGTTACACGCTTCATTATCAGCGTCCCGCACGCGGTAGTGGTCGCTCACTGGCAACGTGGCTAGATCTATGATCGTGCTGCTGGAAGGAGAGTCGCCTAACCATCAGTAAGTTGTTACTATTGACAGCATATAGCGTCCCTCCCAGGCTTGAAGTTAGAAGCAGAGATAACATCGTTACACGCTTCATTATCAGCGTCCCGCACGCGGCAGTGGTCGCTCACTGGCAACGTGGCTAGATCTATGATCGTGCTGCTGGAGGGAGAGTCGCCTAACCATCAGTAAGTTGTTACTATTGACAGCATATAGCGTCCCTCCCAGGCTTGAAGTTAGAAGCAGAGATAACATCGTTACACGCTTCATTATCAGCGTCCCGCACGCGGTAGTGGTCGCTCACTGGCAACGTGGCTAGATCTATGATCGTGCTGCTGGAGGGAGAGTCGCCTAACCATCAGTAAGTTGTTACTATTGACAGCATATAGCGTCCCTCCCAGGCTTGAAGTTAGAAGCAGAGATAACATCGTTACACGCTTCATTATCAGCGTCCCGCACGCGGTAGTGGTCGCTCACTGGCAACGTGGCTAGATCTATGATCGTGCTGCTGGAAGGAGAGTCGCCTAACCATCAGTAAGTTGTTACTATTGACAGCATATAGCGTCCCTCCCAGGCTTGAAGTTAGAAGCAGAGATAACATCGTTACACGCTTCATTATCAGGGTCCCGCACGCGGCAGTGGTCGCTCACTGGCAACGTGGCTAGATCTATGATCGTGCTGCTGGAGGGAGAGTCGCCTAACCATCAGTAAGTTGTTACTATTGACAGCATATAGCGTCCCTCCCAGGCTTGAAGTTAGAAGCAGAGATAACATCGTTACACGCTTCATTATCAGGGTCCCGCACGCGGCAGTGGTCGCTCACTGGCAACGTGGCTAGATCTATGATCGTGCTGCTGGAGGGAGAGTCGCCTAACCATCAGTAAGTTGTTACTATTGACACCATAAGAACGAGTGGCTTACTTCACTTTTCTCCACCAAGAATCCCCATCGAGCAAGGTATCTTTCTAGGGGTCTTACATTATTAATTGTCGACCACATTTACACTTTCCACCAGAAAGGGCTATGGTCGTACGTACACGTACCGCACCCCAAGTTTAAATAAGACAAGATATAGCCCTTTTACTATCATGGTGTTATGTTTCCAGGACCGTAGTACGAGTGAGCGTGGGCAAGTCTCAGGCTCTATACTCGTGGGAAGGCGGCAGGGGCGGGGCGGCGGGGGCGGGGCTAGTGAGCGTGGGCGGGGTCAGGGTGGACCTCCCCCAGCACCCGGTGGCGCTGCACGGCGTCATGACTCGCTCCAGCCGGCAACTGTCCTCTACTCTGCAGGTTTGTATTGTGGGACAAGTCTCAAGCTCTGTACTCATGGGCAGGCTGAACATAATATGAATTGTAGGTATGGGACAAAACGTAGGCCTGTCTAGAATAAAAAAAAGATAGATTTCCAATGTGTTGTTGTCGTACCCCTCGGAAGCTGGGCGTGACGCGCACATCTTCCCTTATGTCGCGTGCAGCAGGTGATACCTTACTAGTGGGATGTAACAAACATGCCCTGCAGGAGCTAGGCGTGACGCGTACATCGTGCTATTAGAGCTGTTACCGTATATACCTACTTGTAGCAGCAAAGTTACTATAACAAACATGTCCTCCCTCAGAAGATGGGCATGAAACACACGTCGTCCCGAATGCCCCGGAGGGCGATAATTATAGCTATATATCTATAACAACACGTCCCCCTACTGGAGCTAGCTCCTAGTAGCGACGCGCACTTCTTCCCTTATGTCGCGTGTGGCAGGTGACACCTTACTAGTGTGATGCAATAAAGCTGTTGCAACGAATGAAGCAATGTTACTATAACATCATGTATCCCCCCCACAGGAACTAGGCGTGACACGCACTTCGTCCCGCATGTCCCGAGCAGCAGGGGCAGCAGAAGGCTCGTCATCGGAGGGCAGCCCGCCCCCCGCCCCTCGCCCGGCGCGCCCCCAGCCCCACGCCGCGCCACTCCTCGACCCGCTGCAACTGCAGTTCTCTATCGTCGTACAGGTGAGGAACACTAGCTGCCGTAATAAAAAATATATATGCCATTTATTGCCAGAGAGCCTATTGGCTATCGCAAAACGACATGTAAAACACTAGAATCCATAGACAATTTTGCGTACATTGCTTGCTTAAACGTCCTCATGAATATGAGTAAAGTAACAAAAGCAGCAATGTACATATATGTACGAAGTTGCCATCAATCGTAGTGGGTGAAAATTAGCCAATAGCCCCTCTGGAAAGAGTACAATAATCCTAGATCTACTTTTTGCTTAGGCAATAGGATGATTCAGCGGTGGGGTGGCTGGTCTGTGCTAAATGCTCTCTGTTTATACGAAGCTTACATAGAACATAAGTGTGTTATCTAAACTACTATCTACAAACCTTAAAATGTAGATTTTAATTTTGGTACGTAGACAATAGCCTAGATCATGAATCATGATCGCCATCTATCTATATAAATAAATAGAAAAAATGAATTGCATTTAGAAAGAAAGAAAGAAATGAATTTATTTGCAACCAGACATACACACAGAAGCATTAACAAGTGTGCTATATTAAAAAAGATATGAAGAAAAAAAAAAATGTCTCGCCGCAAAAAGGTACCAGCTCAGCATGTGTAGATCAGGTTTGATCTACGCTGGTCTTCCGCTGGTACCCCGTTGTGGTGACCTCACAAATAAAAATACATTTCTGTAAGTCTCACTAAAAGTTAAGATCGGCTGAACCCGATTTGGCTAATTTTGGTTTTAAAATGTTTGTCTTTTGGCTAATTTTGGTATTGAAATATTATGGATAAATTGCGAGGACGATAGATGGTATGAAGTTCGCCGGGTCAACTAGTTTGGAATATGAAAAGATTTTGGCAAAATACTTTAATAGTGAAAGTCTTACCCATAAAACTTTTATCTTGTATCCCAAAATTCAATCCATTGAATAGTACAATAAATATATACATAAAAGTAAAGAGTGACTGATTGACTGACTGATCTATCAACGCACAGCCTAAACCGCTGGACGTATTGGGTTGAAATTTGGACAATAGATAGGTTTTATGACGTAGACCTCCGCTAAGAAAGGATTTTGCCATGCGGGCAAAGCCGCGAACATAAGCTAGTCTATGATAAATCAGTCATGCTTTCCTTCTAACAACATGTATATTTTCCAGAGTGTGAGCATCACGGCAGCCCTCCTGCCGTCCCTGCAAGCCCAGTACAAGATGGAGCACCTGCACAGCAGCGGAGTCACCGGCACCAAGGCACACTTCACTGTCGACCTGCCGCATCACTCGCTCAGCTTTGTCACTAAACTGCAGGTAAGGGTTAATTAAACTTTCTTTTATTTTAAACACTTTTGCGGTTTAAAATCATGTTCATTTTATTAATCGGAACTTATCGCGTTCCTACCCAATAAGGTATCTTTCAGCACTCATCTGCACTTTACTAAGCATCAAGTGGGATGTAGTCAATAGGCCAATTTAGTTTTAGGAAATTGGGCGTACTGTTTTCCGCGCGCTTCTTGAGTGTGTTTGAAATTCCTCTTCGCCCCACCGCGGAGGTACTTCCTGTTAGTGTGGCAAAACACCGTCGGGGAAGCGGACGAATGTTTTGGCGTATCCGCTACTCCGGCTTTATGGCTGGAAAACCCCAGGGATTTAGCGGATTTCTCAGTAATTTTCCTTCAAAACGACGAATTTCTAACAAGTCACACCCCAAAGAGGAACACTGATTCCATGGTACTTATTTTTTCTGAAAATAAAGTCGTCAAAATTGTGTTACTTAGTTTTACCGCTTACTAGTTTCTAGCGCCCTGGTACTTTTTATATTAAAATATGTAAGGTACGCCCAATACGCGGGCTATGCCCCGGGCTCAACTAGCATATCCCCACAGGTGGCGGAGGCCAACATCCCCCCAGCAGCCCTCGTAGCCCTCCCCCCAGTACAGGCGCACGCACGAGCCGTAGAAGAAGGGGGCGCGGGCCCCCCCGGCGCCGTCCTTCGCGCCGGCCGGTACCTGGCCGCCACTGCTGATATCGGCTTGTTCGAACACACGCTCTCTACTGACTTGTTGAACCATCTTGTGTTCGTGCAGAAGGTGTTTATGAAGGTTCGTATACTAACAGTAAGAAGTGAACATTAGCAGATCAGGAGCACGTAGCCGCGGGCCTCTACGCCTGTTTGAACACACGCTGTCTTGTCTTCAAGCTAGAAGGTCTTCATGAAGGTATGTATACTAAAAATAATGAGTGAACACTAGCAGACCAGGAGCACGTAGCTGCGGGCCCGCCGGGCCGCTACCTGGCTGCCACGGCTTGATATAACCCACCCGGCCGCTACTTGCCCTCCAAGGTTGATATATAAGCTTGTTCAAACACACGCTCTCTACTGATCTACTGAACCATCTTGTCTTCGTGCAGAAGGTGTTTATGAAAGTACGTGCTGCTCAGACTGTACTGACTGTACTATTCCCGATTGAGACTGAAAATATTTTATCAAAGAAACATTTTAGATAGTAAATAAAAAATGTTTCTTGTCATTTTCATAATAATAGATAGAATGTTACGGTTTTTTTGGTTTGATTTTTACGTCATAATAAAATAAGTACCAGGCAATCATACATTCCAGGAAGTGAACGAGGTGGTACAGAAGGTGTACGGCGGCGAGAAGCCGGTGCCGCTGTGGAACGAGGAGGAAGCCTCCGCCTCGCTGCTCAGCAAGATACTCTTCTCTCTCATCATCAGGATCAAGGTAACTTTGTCAATGGATCTTCCATACAATAGTCTACGATAGTCACTCAAACATTTATTCACTATAAGAACATTTAGAACACTTAGTTTCATCAAAACTTCTAGTTTCGGAATTCACAACAATAAAGACGAAGCTCGAAGTGCTGCTGGGTTTTTGAATTTGTGTGGTGATCCCTGCCGCGCCCATCTTCGGCGGAAGAATGACGATGCGTAACGTATTTTACCCAGTCAAAAATAAAGGTTGACACAAAAAATAAGATAATATGTATTTTTAGAGTCTAAGACTTAGCAGATTTTAGGTAGGATTGAATCGTTTACGTATCATAATACCTACGGTCGTTTCATTTAATTTCACGCTGATATCAATTTGATAAAATAATATAACTTTTTTACATTAATATAATTTGTTTTTTTCCATAGCGAATCCAACTAACAGCCACGACACCATCAAATTCTGCAGTGCGTTTGGAGACGGGCGCGGTAGAGTTCGAGCTCTCCAACAGAGTACAGAATGTACCGCAACCCACTGAGACGAGTGAAGTCAGGCTCTTTGCTAGGGCACAGGTAACTGAACTATTACTTTTTTGTGTATATTGTTTTTTTTTCTTAGGTACCTAATTGTATTTTGGGACTGGTTAAAAATTACTTACTGTTAAATAAAAATAAAAATAAATTAAAATCATTTATTTCGGACCCTCGGCCCATATGTCCACAAAACAGTAGGTACAAATTTAGAAACTATTATTAAAAATTAAATTTGTATAATAATGCGGTTTAATAAATTTGAAATTAGAGACATTGAAAAGCCTATTACGAAATATAATTATAAGCGTCAATGCTATTGAATTATGAAGAACCAAATGGATAGCAATAATTATGGCTCTAAATTCTAATATCTGACTCTAACAAAGTAATGCTGTAAGCATTCTGGACACGCTGCCATTTGACGGTGGTTCGGAGCATGCAATTTTCTGTAGATCGGTGAAGTAGTATTATTTTTTCGTTGTATTTTCACTGTAAAGTGAGAACTTCCAAGTCTGTCTATTATAATACATTTCTGTTATTTTTATTTCTAAATCACAGGTGGATGTTAACCTAAGTCTGGGCCAGTTGATAAGAAACGCAATGTTTGAAGAAGCGGAGCCAGAATTCCAGCAGTATGCCTTCTTCAATACCAGAATAAGTAAGTACTATAGTATATAGCATGTCGAAATCTAAATATTATTAGTAGTAATTGTGGCTAGAGTTAATTATTAGTTTAGTTCAGTGTACTCCTTCAACCAGGATGGTAAGTAAAGCATATCACCTTTCTCTCTTCGTAAATTTTGAATTGTACATATCGATCTATCGTCATTGACGCCATTACTAACTTTAAATAATAAGCCAAACGCACACAAACCTTTACAAGGGTCAGTTTTCCATTCATCTTGGTATTTTCTGTTAGTTAAACTGCCCCATTGTTGGGCGAAGTCCTCCCCCAAATATTTTCATGTTTCTTGTCCCACCTTAGGTCAGGAGATCTAGTAAAAGCCCTGGTCATTTATCCATCTTTTTCTGAGCCGGCTTCGGAGACCCCGCAGTTCTAAGACGGGTTTTTGCTAAGATCTTTTTATTCTTCTTCTTTTCGAGTCGATCGGCTAATAAGTTATAATATTATGTGAACCCTACAGCTGCTTTGACCAATGCGTCGCCACTGTTATTGCGTTATCATTGGCTTCGAAATGGTCTTGCATTGTGCAAGCTATAGGGGAACTGGGGCATTGTAGGATGTGTGCCATTGATTGGACGGCACCACAATCACACCACATCATCTTTTTATTCTAATCTGTTTTTGTTCCCAGCAATGCGTAACGCCTTCCAAGACGAGATGGTATGCGGCGAAGACAAGGAGGTAGTTCTAATCAACCTCAAACGACCGTTGATCTACATTCAACCGGTCGCCGTTGACAAGGCCATACTTGTGTGGCTCAACTATAAGAACGCATACGAATACTGGAACGAGAAGCGACTCAATTTGAACAAGGAAGTCCTAACTGCCACGCAGCAGGTGTTTGAAAAGGTAACCTATTGTAAACATATAAAGGTGGTTTTGACTAGTATTTTACGTTGTAATTTTTTTGTAGAATTTTGTTAGGTATCTTGGTAGATTGTAGGTTTAGTTTCAGTAATTTATGTGAATCCACCATCCTTCCAGAGGGCCTATTGGCTAATTCTCACCCACTACGATTGACGACAACTTCGATGTACATTGCTGTGTTTGTTATTTTACATATATTAATGAGGAGGCTTAAACAAGTAATGTATGCAATTTTGTCTATGGATTTTAGTGATCTACATGTCGCTTGGCGATAGCCAATAGGCCCTCAGTATTGTAATTTTACTCTTCCTGTACGGTTGACTGGAAGAGATCGTTCTAAGCGATAAGACCCCCAGTTGGTCCCTATTAAATTTATTTTAATGATAAGATCTAATTTTCTTTTCTAGGCGGTAATTTTTAGCTTGAATTCATTTATTTGATGATGATGTTTTGTATTCAGGTGCAACTGACGTCACAAATAACGACACCGCACTTGAGCACTTTATTCCTGCAACTGAATGTGGATGATATTGGAATATGTTTGCCATTGAACCAACCTCCGATGGTAAGTTTAAAATTGTATATTGGGCGACTCTCTCGCACGATATTTTGAAATATATGTTCGCAGAATTAACTTTTAGAAAATGTCTCTTGGTAAAGCTGTAGATAATATAGAGCATAAAAACAGCATAAAAAATATAAAAAATCGAGCTATTCGCTTCAGTATTCGGTAATCATTGCTTAAAGGACCGCTTGACGAACACGTTAGTGGAATTTGTTCGTTTTAAGCCTGATTTCGTTGACTACGTCTTCAGATTTACAGCGTTTTATAGATCAATAAATCTTTATTGTCTAGTGAATAAGGTGCAATATCGTAGGCGTCGTCCAAACGCTAGCTCCTCTAGATTTTATGCAGCAATAGATAGATAGATAGATAACCCTTTATTGGAACACAAGAGACAAAGTACAAAAACAACTTATAAACTAAAACAATACAAAAGCTATGTGTTACAATTGGCGGTCTTATCGCTAATAGCGATCTCTTCCAGACAACCGTGCAGGGAGAGGAGAAAAGTTGAAATTCACATGGGTTTGGTGGTGTGTTCAAATTAATACTTAAGCAATAATCCTTATGTATCAGTAAATAAGGTTCAAATTCTCAGGCAACGTGTTCCCGTACTCCATACGAAGCGGAATGGCGCGGGGCAGTAGTGGTGACCTTAGAAAGTACCACTGTAGGGGCAGTATCTGGTGGGGCACTTGGGTTTATAGGACAATAATCTTTATTAACAAGTGAATAAGGTGCAATATCGTAGGCGACGTCCAAACGCTAATTTCTTTAGAGTTTATGCACCAATATATAAACCTTATGCTTTAGTAAATAGGGTTCAAATTCGCAGGCAACATGCTCCCGTACTCCATACGAAGCGGAATGGCGCGGGGCAGTAGTGGTGACCTTAGAAAGTACCACTGTAGGGGCAGTGTCCGGAGGGGCTCTAGGGTCAAAAGGTCGGTTTGTGGGGCTTTGTCTCCGGTTCGCGGATGACTTCGAGGCCTCCTTGGACGATTGGAAGCCGAGCCAGATGGAGTCGGCAGTCAATGTGTGCTGCGTTTCTGAGGGGACTTATGAAGTCTGTAGTAGGACCGCGGCTGCTAAGAAAAATGGTGAGTTGTAGTGTAGAACTTAGAATAATTATAAGTTAGAATATATAAAGAAATCTAAAGCGAGTTTTTCAAAGCTTATAAATAAACATTTGATCATCATGATGTTATGTACTTTGACAGTTAATTTTGCTTAAAATACAATTTTCAATGTTATTTGTCTGTTATTTACTGAATTTCTTAATTTTTTTTTTCTAATCTATACTGTCTCACTCCTAGGAAAAGACAAAAATGTCTTAAATTCTTTTGTCTAAAATTATTTAAACCAAAATTAAAGGACATTTCAATCATATTAATAGTACAGTTTCAGAGGAGTGTTATAACAAACACTGAATTTTTATGTGTTTGATTTAATTTCACTTGGTTTTGCAGAAAATGCAAAATGGTTCCTAAACGTATCGTGGCAAATGGAAGGAGTGGACATACATCTAGACGTGAACGTTGGCAAGCAATTATCGGCCTTAGGACACACTCTCACTATGCTTACAGGTATATTACTTATCTACATGTGCATAAGGTTGAAATTTGTTTGCACATACTTATTGTGAACATTTTGTAGGTTTTGAGGAGGAAGATCCTTTGAAAATGGATTATGAAAGCGATTTGGATGATGAAGCTGACAACAGTAAAGATTCACAGGTAAAAAATATACTTTAAAATGTGTTTTCTTTTGAATAATTAACTACTTATTGCATTTACTATCCATTTGTAAATGTATTTCTATTTCACCCATTCGTAATCGGACCTTACATACCTATCTTTGCTTTTCCCTGTAAATACTTTCTTTAAATTCATGTACTGAATATGTAATATAAGTCAGATTTTCTCCTTTTATCTGATACATCTTAATCTTATACTTTAGTTAGATCATGGCAATCTTAATATTAATAAAGAAATCTTAAAAATAAATTGAAACATTTGAAAAAATGTATGAGGCATAAGACAATTTCTAAAGTTGACACCATATTTGGCATCCACGCTACTCTCGTTGACCTATGTAACTTGAAGTTAAGTCGCAGCAAACACGTGACATTTCGTCACTCACGCGTTTGAAAATCGCACGCGTACAATGTGCAGTCAGCCTTAAAAAAGAAACAGTCAGAAACGCTGCATGGAAATTAATTTGTTTCTAAGATTTCTATACATCAAGCTATCTTCCTACCACCATTCACAATAATCACACATATTATACCATCCATTTGACTGAAGTCAAACTACCAGGAGAGCATAATCCTGCGTCGGAAATACACGGACCACCTGCCCGCGTTCGTATTCGACCCGAGCATCGACGCTAAGAAACGATCCAAACTGATTGAGAAGGAGATGAACGAACAAGCTAAGATTATCAACGATCTGAGGACGTTGGGAGCGAGCCACTCCACTATTGAGTATGAAATGAGGAGGCTGCATGATCTGGAGGCATTGGTGTTTAAGGATTTTAGGAGGTTAGTGGATGTGGTTGTTTTTCATTTTATAGTCTTTTGAAATTGACTAACTACTAAAGTTCATGTAATATTTCATTTAATCATAGATTTTAATTAACCATAGGTGGTTCATTAAAAAAGTAAGAAGGATTCGAATTGAATCTAATTAGATAGGTCTAATTAGATTCAATTCAAATCTTTTTCATATTGACAGAATTGCTTACATAAATCTCTAAAAAAAAAACTTTTTCTAAATAGAAAATTTACCTGTGTTTAAATAGCTATATATTCTCTTAGTTGTATGTTGTCAAAGATATGATACATTTATGATATTTTCCCAGGGATATGATACAGAAGCTCCGCAGACAAAGCGTGCGTGCGAGCTCTATAACTAAAGGCAAACTGGGACTCGGATCCAACCGCAGCCGGTCTTTCGTGGTTCAGACACCGCCGCAGGAGAGGAAGGACTTTGATAGGTAATTATACCCGTGGGGTTTAAACTACTGCGAAAGCTATGAATCAATTATAAATAAAATTTCTGCAGTAATAACATAAAACTGGTACATTTAAATTTCTTTGAAAAAGCGAACATTTTGTAACGAAATCATATAATGCATGTAATGCATTGGATTTTTAGTCTGTAAGTTACATGTGTAATTGAATTGAATAAATAAATAAATATAATTAAACACTTGAAATAATTCTATGCAATTCTTATCCAATTTTTTTATCCATAAAATGTCTTTTTTTCTCTCTTACAAAGGATGCAATCTTGAATCTATTCATCCTGTTAAAATACATGTACATTTTGATATACGGTTATAAATTTAAGCATTTTGAAAGCATGGTTAACCAAACCTTATCTCAGCATGTAGTTAACATTTTAGTGGCATGGAAACGAACCTGTCTCTGACGACGGGCGCGCTGGGAGACTCGGGAGAGACTCTCCTCCTGGCTGACGAGGATACCAGGCTCGCAGATATCATTGAAGGTGGCAGCTGGAGTTCCATGGAGAGCGAGCCCAGGGCAGGTCTGTATACTTGAAATATTGAGTGTTAATAGGTTCTTATTAAGCGTGGGTGCTATGCTAGATATTTGGCTATGTCATCGCTTACTACTTACGCATATCGTCAGTGCGTAAGTTGTCGATAGGGTAAGGACCGGTGACCGGTGCGCCGCGTTATACCACCGATCGACGAAGCCTTATCTGTCATTAAAATACCTACTGCCATAAAAATACTGTGTCTTACAGTCTACAATAATTATTATTTTGGTTCTGGTCAAATATCAAGCAGGATAGTTTTCGATTCGCGTAATTTTTGTTATTACAAGCTTTATATTACTTTCATCTGTCTGTTGTCTGTCTGTCTGTCTGTCTGTCTGTCTGTAATCAAATCTTGCAAGTTTAATTTGACCCACTTCCCGGTTTCCAATTGAGCTGAAAATTTGCATGCGGTTGTAAATCGGATGACAATGCAATATTTTTATGACATCGAGCTGATCTGATGATGGAATTGGAAGGTGGCCATAGGAACTCCGTCATAAAACAACGCAACCCCATCGAGTTTGGGCTCATTTGATTCGTCTTGACGAGTAGTTTATGATACAAAACGATAATAATAATTAAAGCTTGTTTTTAAAAAGTATTTTTAAATTTGACTTGTTTTTCTCTCCTTTCGAATGAGGGTTTTCAAGAATATTTAATCCGCCAGTTCGCGCCACTGTATCCTAATCTATAAATTTATGATACAGATAATTTTGGGTGTTTGTCTATGAATATCATCAATTAAAAATAAATAATTCTTGCATCAAAGCTTCTTGTTCACGTGCATATGGACAAAAAAGTTTGTACTCAGAGATTTTTGACAGGTCTCAGTGCTGCTCTTTCTAGTGGATGTTTTTTGTTCCAGAAAATCCTCATTGTTTTACTCCTAATTATGTTTCTCATTTTCTTTTTAATGATAGTTCTATGTTTGTCCAGCGTCTGCCTCAGCGTCTCCCCCGGGTCCTTCCCGGTCGGCCTCCCTCCGCGGCCCCGGCGGCGGCGGTGGCTCCGGCAGCACGGGCCGAGGCGTGAGATTCTCGACCGGCGTGCAGCGACAGAGCTCGCTGCCTGCACACGCTGACCCCTGGCCTGATGACTTGAACATCGTGCAACTGAGGAGGAAGCCGGAACACAGGTAACCGTATTCATTTATCTGTCTTCGTCTCTAAAAGCTAATAATAATTTAAATTCATTGACTAATAATACTTTAATATCATTGACTATTCTACGACATCTGAAATTCAAAAACATGAATATTTTTTAAATAGTGCAGCGGACTCTATTGTGAAATGGTTAGAATGTAATAAATTGCAAGCAAATCTAACAAAAACCAAATATGTAAATTTTAGAAATTACAACACAGCCCAGAATTTATATGAAGTTAAATGTAAAGAACAACCGATAACCATAACTACAGAGTATAAATTTCTTGGCATAATTTTAGACCAACATTGCAATTGGAAAAGTCATGTAGAACATGTATGCTCCAAAATAAATCGGTTTGTTTTTGCTATTAAACGGTAAATTCCACAGAAATTAATAATGTCTTTATTGTGCAAAAAAAATGTATAAGAGCCATATGCTCAAAAAGTGCACTTGACTCCTGTAAACCTCTGTTTAAAAAACTGAATATTTTGACTCTGACTGGCCTATACATTATGCGAATTGGCATGTTTGTCAAAGAGCATCCCCAATTATTTGAAAAGGTAAAAGACAACGAAAACATCAGATTGTCAAGGAGAGATCCTACAAAACTTAAGAAACCACTCTGTAGAACTGCACTCTCAGACAAAAACTGCTTCTACATGACAATAAAGGTTTTTAATAAAATACCAATGTATATAAGGGAGCTCCCATGCAAATATTTTAAAATCAGACTGCACAAGTGGCTTATAGAAAATTGCTTTTATAATTTAAATGAATTTTTCAATGTAAAATAAGAATCCATTATAATATCCTCTGGACATTAAAATTGAATAAATTTGACATTATCCTAACTTTTCTATTTTTTTTGACATGTAATTTAAAGATTTTTATTATTTTATTTAATTTAATGACATTGAATGCAATTTTAATGATTATTATAGTAAATATTATTGCTAATGTAAATACATTATATGTATTTTCAATTATGTAGTTTTTTTGTATATTGATTAATTTTTGTATGTCAGCGGAGCTGGCCAGACATGTTGAACTTACCTGTAACTTTACTTCACCTATTTTATCATGTTTGACACAAATAAATAATTTCATTTCATTTCATTTCATTAGGAGCGTATATATCGAGTGACGCTCTCTCGCTCGCACTATTTGACACATTTTGAAATATAAATTCATAGAATATATATTTTTTAAATTCCTTAAGACCAGCCCTGCATAATACTATTGCACACATATTTAAAAGTGTTTTCAGTTTGATATATGGCAAAGGGAGCAATGTTTAAAAATATTTTTTCAAAAAATCATGTCATTTTTGATATACCAAACTGAAAACTTTTTTAAAATGTGTGCAATAATATTATGCAGGGTTGGTCATATGGAATTTTTAATAAATTAATTCTATGAATTTCTATTTCAAAATTTGTCAAATAGTGCGAGCGAGAAAGCGACACTCGATATATACGCTCTTAATGATTGCGGTGCTGTCCAAACAATGATTTATCTCCTGAATTGTTCTAACTGTCTCATGACCTGCACATTTGAGTACCGTGTTAAAGCAAACGAAAAAGGGCTGTAGAACTAGATCAACCATCTGGATCAAACTGGATCCACCATCAGGCTAATGCCCGATCTTGAAATAGAAAAGAAAGAAAAATCATTTAATCAGACAGAGATACACAACCGAGATGGTAGATGGTAGACCTTCATTTCGGCACCACACTGTCTAAGCGATAAGACGGCCGATTGTTTACTACTAGTCTTATGTTAGTCTTATTATAGTACGGTCTCCAATACAAAAAAATAAAACTTTCGTGGGACACATCTCCGCCATACGAATTATTGGTATGTACTTATTTGGCATATTTTCCTGAACACGAAAAGTGCGGTAGTCACTTCCTAAGTGTATGGAGGGGGTAGTTATGACGTCACAAAGATGGCGCCGGGCCTATTCTATTGTGCGGGTTATTTAAATATCTACTGAACCGATTTACTTAAATAGGGTGTCAAATGAAAGGTTATTAAATAAGCATTATTTTATTCCTAAGAACTATCAATGTGAAGTAAGTACCAAAGGAAATAATTCCAAAAAACATAATTTCTAAAAAAAAAATTTTTCTTCTTATGTTTATAACTTGGTAACCGTTAGGATAATGCAAATATAGGTCTGTATAAAATATTTAGTTACTTTCAACAGCTTTCTAAAAAACCTTTAATCATTACAATAAAGCTATAAACAACGGAACTGCAGCCGTTTGAATGAGCCTCGGTAGCGCTGAACTCATAGCGGTAGCTAAGCCATTAGACGGGTTTTCTATAGAATGATAATAGAATTTTAAATAAAAAGCATGTGCGACAGTAATGAAAATATAAAATAATATTTAAGTAAGCTGCTACCTATTCATAATGTGTTTTAGAAGTTTTTTCTGATGTGATCAGCATAATAATAAGTAGGTATGTGTTGTACTAAACTTACTGAAAAAAATATTAAAAATAAAAACATAATTTTATCTAATTAATGTCCTCAATCTGATCTGTATCTTCTAAATAATTATACTGGTTATAACATTTGTAACCGACATGACATATCCCTTCTAAGCACTTTTGTTTTTTGTCATTACATCCACAACGGGATGAACGGCAACCAGCTTTACATTGACATGATATAAGTTCGAGGTCTTTCATTGAGATTGAATTTACGGATGAAGTAACTGGTAATAAAAGATTAGTATCCTCGATAATCCAGCCAAAGCCTATGGGTTCAGGAAGCGTGGGCTTTGCTACGTTCGCGTTCTGCCAACATAAACGTCTGGTAGTTCGATCTTAGCGCATGCTGTCGAAAGGCTTGTCGTGTCGGCGGTAACTTATCAAGTTCTTTGATGTTCTGGAACATTACTGCTCTTAAATTGTTTAGGCTATCCAGTTCTTGGTATACAAACAAGAAACCCCGACTGGGTTTCTTGTTTGTAAACATAAGAATGACAAATCTTTCAGCGTTACAAAATTGTTCGTCTGTAAGCTGTGGGCTAACATCATAATTTGAAAGGAGTTGATAATGTTTTTGAAAAATTGGCTAGCTTAATTTTTTTGTGAGACCTGACAACGCGCTCGCAGTTTAACAAGTCACACCCAGAATTAGAGTGTAATAAAACAGCAATGATTTCCTCATATCGGTTGTCATGTTTTCTAGTATATATGTCGCTCTTAAACACGGGCTGAACCCGGGCCTTTTTATAGGCGTACACGGAGACAAAAAAAGTCCAACGCGCAGAGGCTCCTTTGAGCTTTTACTATAAATGTGATGGGTGACACTTATTGGAGTCTATCTGTGGTGAGTCCATCTATACAAAATAGGCTCAAAGACTGTAATTAATGGAAACCACTTGAACTAGGCTATGGATGTGTATTCTAAATGGATGGTTAATGAGGCTATTGCTTAAGACTACGGCACCTGCCACTTCCGTCCCATTAGGAAATATATAGGCAGGTGATCACTTGCCACTCACTCTCACTAAACGGGCCCCCATAAAGGCCGGCATTAAATAGCCGACAAGAAGGGCAACGTTGGTGCAAGTGGCTATAGGGGGAGAGGTGTCCCTGGACTTTAAACACATAAAAGGCCAACTCGCTACTTATGCTTCACATCCTCCCTCTGAGCATGCAGCTCTCGCGACTCCACTCTGGCCGGCCAATGAAGGCAAGCCGGAGATGAGGAACAGGATCCTCCCCCGGGAGCACTCGGGTCCAGGGCGTGGGGTCGCTACTCCCCAACAGCTCGCCATAAGTTGCCCTGCGACACTAGTATGTTATAAACGTTAATAAATGTTTGTTTTTTGCTAGTACCGGATTTAATCCACACAACACTTGGTAGTTCCTCAGAGAAGTGCATAACGAGGAGTAGCACGTCATTTACTATTAACCGTTCAAAGCCCGATTGTTTACAATCAATCCCATGTAGTATGAAACGGATATCGGGTTCTTCTTGAGTACCTCTCAAATGATCAATGAAATCAGAGGAAATCATTGCGGTTTTATTACACTCTAATTCTGGGTGTGACTTGTTAAACTGCGAGCGCGTTGTCAGGTCTTACAAAAAAATTAAGCTGGCCAATTTTTCAAAAACATTATCAACTCCTTTCAAATTATGATGTTAGCCCACAGCTTACAGACGAACAATTTTGTAACGCTGAAAGATTTGTCATTCTTATGTTTACAAACAAGAAACCCAGTCCGGGTTTCTTGTTTGTATACCAAGAACTGGATAGCCTAAACAATTTAAGAGCAGTAATGTTCCAGAACATCAAAGAACTTGATAAGTTACCACCGACACGACAAGCCTTTCGACAGCATGCGCTAAGATCGAACTACCAGACGTTTATGTTGGCAGAACGCGAACGTAGCAAAGCCCACGCTTCCTGAACCCATAGGCTTTGGCTGGATTATCGAGGATACTAATCTTTTATTACCAGTTACTTCATCCGTAAATTCAATCTCAATGAAAGACCTCGAACTTATATCATGTCAATGTAAAGCTGGTTGCCGTTCATCCCGTTGTGGATGTAATGACAAAAAACAAAAGTGCTTAGAAGGGATATGTCATGTCGGTTACAAATGTTATAACCAGTATAATTATTTAAAAGATACAGATCAGATTGAGGACATTAATTAGATAAAATTATGTTTTTATTTTTAATAATTTTTTCAGTAAGTTTAGTACAACACATACCTACTTATTATTATGCTGATCACATCAGAAAAAACTTCTAAAACACATTATGAATAGGTAGCAGCTTACTTAAATATTATTTTATATTTTCATTACTGTCGCACATGCTTTTTATTTAAAATTCTATTATCATTCTATAGAAAACCCGTCTAATGGCTTAGCTACCGCTATGAGTTCAGCGCTACCGAGGCTCATTCAAACGGCTGCAGTTCCGTTGTTTATAGCTTTATTGTAATGATTAAAGGTTTTTTAGAAAGCTGATGAAAGTAACTAAATATTTTATACAGACCTATATTTGCATTATCCTAACGGTTACCAAGTTATAAACATAAGAAGAAAAATTTTTTTTTTAGAAATTATGTTTTTTGGAATTATTTCCTTTGGTACTTACTTCACATTGATAGTTCTTAGGAATAAAATAATGCTTATTTAATAACCTTTCATTTGACACCCTATTTAAGTAAATCGGTTCAGTAGATATTTAAATAACCCGCACAATAGAATAGGCCCGGCGCCATCTTTGTGACGTCATAACTACCCCCTCCATACACTTAGGAAGTGACTACCGCACTTTTCGTGTTCAGGAAAATATGCCAAATAAGTACATACCAATAATTCGTATGGCGGAGATGTGTCCCACGAAAATCGTTATTTGAAGACTTTTTTGCAAATGGGTCTCGTACTATTTTATGTTCATAACCATTTCTTGTATTGGTATGCAATAAAGTATCATTCTTTTCTAAGATGATAATATCTATCTTATTTAACTAAAGTTCTACCCATCTCCACTTTACCAATAATTCTTCATAGCATGTATTTATTCTTATTTAATGATTTTTCTCAGTATACCATCTTCGGAAGGCCCAAGTTCCGAGAGCAAACAAAGCAAGACAAAGACTGCGGAACCCAACATAGACTTCGAGCTCGACGTCAAAGTTCACATCAACAGCGGCAAATGTGTGCTGCATACTAAGGAACCTAGCAAGGAAGACGATATGAAGATGTAAGTACTTATTACTTTAATTTTTTTTTCTTTTTGGTATTTTCATCATCAGTGGCTTCTTACATCCAAAAGATGATTCAAGCAGCGTCCGTAATTATGGTTCGGCACTTCCGTGAATGGCTAATATTTTTTTTTGGTATATACTACAAGTAAACCCTTAGATCGAGTTTGAAAAAGAAAAAAATCCTTTCAAACGTCATACCTAAGCTTTTCAATAGTCTCACGAAAATGTGTCATAAAATCAAAGTCTCGTCTCATGAGAAAAGAACACTTTATTATTCTTTCAACTAATCATCCTACCTTTATGTAGCTTTTCTTCTAGTTTAATTATTGAGGATTAAACTAATATTATTTTCGGCGGGGGAAACCCACATATCGCCATGCGCCTCCCTGGTGCAAAATGACGGCGCGTAACGCATTTTTCCCAGGATAAGAAAATGGTAAGATATGTAGGAGGCAGTCGTTAGGTTATGTTGTAGGCCCTGTAGTAATCTCGGCGACCTGAAACTGCAACATATAGGTTCGCCACACAACCTATAAATTGTGATTTGACTCTGACATTGTAAGTAGGGCAACCTGTTCTGTTGGAGTATAAACTTCAATTATTATTATGTATGGTTTGAACCATATTTGTACATTGCAGCAGTGGGTCCCGCATGCGGGTGGGTCGGTCGGCGTCGGGTGGGCTGGCGGAGGCGGGCGCGGGCTCGCCCACCTCGCGACGGAAACATGCGCAGCACACGCGACACCAGCCCACGCTCGATCTCACTGTCTTCAGGGTGCCGGGACTTGATCTCAAGGTAACTATTGTCAACGAGGAGCTAAGATTACTAGTAAGTAGTAGGATTATAAGAGTAGTTAGGGGTATGTTATGTAGTAGGATTTGTGAACTTCTTAGGTTAGGGATATGAAATTGAATTGATTGATTTATGAATTGCTGGAGGAGTGCCCAGTCACTGGAGGAGTGCCCAGCTTGGGTCAGTGAGCGTCGTACCCTCGTCGCTATTATGGGGGGCGAACTCTCGCTGGCAACCATGGTAAGAGCCATGGTTGCGAGCGAGGAGTCGTGGCAGGCCGTGGTTTCGTTCTGCGAGAGTGTCATCTCGCAGAAGGAGATCGCGGAACGCGAACGGGAGGTCACCACCGACCTCCCGATGCGTGCCCGGAGAAGGGGGCGTCGGAGGCGTATCTTCCACGCCCTTCTCCAGCCCCCATAACCTGGGTCTAGGCGGCGAGTACGGGGGTACTCGTCGCCGCAAGCACAGACCCACGAGGTGGCCCCTTGAGAGGGTGGGGTGATACTCCTCTTCACCCCACCGCGGAGGGGTCCTCCTGTCAGTGAGGACCAAACGCCGTCGGGGCCGCGGATGAATGCTTCGGCGTACCCGTTGCCCCGGCATTATGGCGTCCCGCAGGAACACCCCCAGGTTTTTTAGTGGGTATCCCCGCCGCTACCATCTTTGGCGGGGGAGTCCCACATACCGCCCCGCGCCCCCCGGCGTGGGGGTGATGATGCGTAACGCATTTTTCCTGGGTAAAAAAAAAAAAAAAAAAGGGATATGAAATTGATAACGTATTTCATCAGGCAATCATATATGAATTAAGTGCGTTTAACACAATCACATTCGTCATTATAAGACCAAGATTTTTATAAGATTGGACCACAGAACTGCCAAATCATTATAATGTATTATGTGATAGGTTATACGTAATTTACAATAATAATTGTAAGCCACTGCTAAATAAGCCGTTTTTTTTGCATAATTAGTATCAGACCAATCTTAATAGGCATGATTGTTTGGCTAGATTCATTGAAACCTGACTTGAATCGTCAGTATTTTTTTTTATCAGTAGCTATTCTACTTTTAGCCGTTCTTCAAACATTGTTCACGAGCGTCAACTGTCGCGTTCATCTCAAATAGTACATTGTTGTAAAACAAATTCCAATAGTATTGAACTGTAGGTGCACTACGAATCCAAGACCATCCCGGACGTGACGTCACAGGCCGCCAGTCGCAAGATGGCGAGCAAGAAGGCGGCACTGTTCGCCTGGATCACGCTGCAGAGCATCCCCGAGGAGACCATCATCAGCCCCCACATACTGGAGTTCCTCGAGCAGACCTTGGAACCTATTCCAACTAAGTCCTTCTCGGCACCTACACCTGGTGAGTTTTGATTTTAGGGTGTTCTGATAAAATAATAATGGTTATTTTGTTAATTTGCTGTAAATCTTGATCTGTAACGATACTTGTTAAAAGTATATCAGGCTATATTCGAAGCTGTTCTCGTTTTTTAAATAATATTGTCAATAGTATTCTTAAAATAGACTCATAAAGTTTTTGCGGCAAAAAACCGTATAGACCAGGGTAGATCCCTCTAAAAATAATAAAAAGTGAAAAAAAATAATAGTAGGATGAAACCCATTAGAAAAGGAGGGGAATATTATAAAAATAAAAGGAAAAATAATTTACGGGCGATCTGAGGTCGGGAAGGGGATAAGGGTGAGTTTTTAAGGGTAAAAAACGGTTTTTCTCGATTTCCGGCAAAACTAAAAGTCCTATCGAAAAAAGTCAAATAGCAAAGTTGTAGGTAATATCAAGATCTAAAACTTTTGTATTCACACTTTTTTCACATAACCTCAAAATTTATGTGAAAAATTCAAAAAACCAAGTTTTTGGTTTTTTATTTTTATCTTTTACAAAAAATATATTTTTTAAACGAAATTTGGTGAAAACTTACCTTTTTATGTCCCAAATACCCTGTAATTTATTTGATTAAAAATATTTATTTTTTCACCTTATTTTGAAATAATATCGAAAAAACACCCTAATTTTCAATCGAAAATTCACCCGTCATAATATCAGCTTTTTTCAAAAAGTTCGTATGGTTTCTGTTCGTTGAAATCTCTACTTTCCGATGGTGAAAAAAAATATACATATGTTACTACAGTAAAACTTCTCAGAAAATGCAAAAATTAAAAAAAAATTGAATTCGAAATTCAAAAAAAAAATGAAAAAATTACACTGTATCAATTATTATGGTTTAAAAAATATCAATTGGCAAAAATTTAATCATCTTTCGTTTCGGCAAACCTCCCACCCACAGAAGGAGCAGCAGAAAAACATTGTTACAGGGCATATTATCAGCTTCAAACTTGGTTGGGTAACGAACTAACAGCAACAGATTGGGGCTGGTAGCAATTTCAACGAGGAATTATGCCCAAATTTACACAAAAAGAATTAATTCCGGAAATATTGCTCAAAACTATTTGCTGCAGCTGTGAAACTGGATGTAACAGTTTAAAATGTGGTTGCCGAAAACATGGTTTAAAATGCACAAATTTATGTTCAAACTGTCATGATAATATGCCCTGTAACAATGTTGTTCTGCTGCTCCTTCTGTGGGTGGAAGGTTTGCCAAAACGAAAGATGGTTTAATTTTTGCCAATTGATATTTTTGAAACCATAATAATTGATTCAATGTAATTTTTTCATTTAAAATTTTTTTTTTCGAATTCCAGGTTTTTTGAATTTTTGCATTTTCTGAGAAGATTTACTGTAGTAACATGTATATTTTTTTTCACCATCGGAAAGTAGAGATTTCAACGAACAGAAACCATACGAACTTTTTGAAAAAAGCTGATATTTTGACGGGTGAATTTTCGATTGAAAATTAGGGTGTTTTTTCGATATTATTTCAAAATAAGGTGAAAAAATAAATATTTTTAATCAAATAAATTACAGGGTATTTGGGACATAAAAAGGTAAGTTTTCACCAAATTTCGTTTAAAAAATATATTTTTTGTAAAAGTTAAAAATAAAAAACCAAAAACTTGGTTTTTTGAATTTTTCACATAAATTTTGAGGTTATGTGAAAAAAGTGTGAATACAAAAGTTTTAGATCTTGATATTACCTACAACTTTGCTATTTGACTTTTTTCGATAGGACTTTTAGTTTTGCGGGAAATCGAGAAAAACCGTTTTTTACCCTTAAAAACTCACCCTCATCCCCTTCCCGACCTCAGATCGCCCGTAAATTATTTTTCCTTTTATTTTTATAATATTCCCCTCCTTTTCTAATGGGTTTCATGCTACTATTATTTTTTTTTGTTTTAAAAATTATCTACCCTGGTCTAGTAATAATAGAAGTATATTCAATATACTTCTATTATTACGGTTTAGAGTAGATATTATGAAGTACGAAGTATTCCGTACTCTGTCTCTCTTTCGTAAATATTTTGAAGCACAATATTTCGAAGCATCTACTTTCGAAACTAGGTCCTTGTTATAAATCTTTCTGTTCGAACCAGAGGGCCTATTGGCTATCGCAAAACGACATGTAAAACACTAGAATCCATAGTCAAAATTGCGTTCATTGCGTGCTTAAACCTCCTCATTAATATCAGTAAAGTAACAAAAGCAGCAAGGTACATTGAAGTTGCCATCAATTGTAGTGGGTGAGAATTTGCCAATAGCCCCTCTGTGTGAACTTTCACACGGGTTGTTTCCATGAGGAAGGAAGAATCGTGACGATATTTTCGTCGTCGCACTATTGTGTCAAAACATCAGGTAGTCTCTACGAAAAGAATCCATTGCTCACTCTAAGGAACTCGTCACGATGTTCGTGTACCATGACTGGCTTATTTACCTTTTACATGTGGTTTACACAGAAGCGGAGACGGGTCGTTCCCGTTCAGCAGAAGGAGCATCGTACGGGCAGTACGTCTACGCATCGTTCCCTGTGGACGTGATCGTTCACTTCCACATGCAGCCGTCCGCCTTCAGGTTCAGCTGCCTCCCCGCCTCCAGGGTGGAGTGTTTGCTGCAGCTGCCCAGCCTGCAGATCGTCTTCAGCTCCAAGCGGGCCGGAGACGAGTGAGTATACCCTGGGTACCTTCCACTGCAGCAGTCCGCCTTCAGGTTCAGCTGCCTCCCCGCCTCCAGGGTTGAGTGTCTGCTGCAGCTGCCCAGCCTGCAGATCGTCTTCAGCTCCAAGCGGGCCGGAGACGAGTGAGTATACCCTGGGTACCTTCCACTGCAGCAGTCCGCCTTCAGGTTCAGCTGCCTCCCCGCCTCCAGGGTTGAGTGTCTGCTGCAGCTGCCCAGCCTGCAGATCGTCTTCAGCTCCAAGCGGGCCGGAGACGAGTGAGTATACCCTGGGTACCTTCCACTGCAGCAGTCCGCCTTCAGGTTCAGCTGCCTCCCCGCCTCCAGGGTTGAGTGTCTGCTGCAGCTGCCCAGCCTGCAGATCGTCTTCAGCTCCAAGCGGGCCGGAGACGAGTGAGTATACCCTGGGTACCTTCCACTGCAGCCTTCAGGTTCACGTGGAGTTATTAGAAGATATAGACTGCCCAAGCACGAAAAGAATGGAAGGAAAGTAGGCATTTACTATCTGAACTCCTGTAATATCTAGTAGGATGATAACAACTGAAATAAATCAATACCTATTGGTAAAAGTTATAATCGACTGTATCAAAGATGCTTCCATGTGTTGGCTTCGGATCCTTACACACTTTCGAGGACTTTTATGCCGAAATCCTTACAAATCAATAATGTGCCATTGTTAACAGGGAAATGGCAGAACCAGCAGTAGCCATGGGCGGTCTCAGCGTGACGGGCTGCCTCGCCGACTTCTCCGTGAACATGTTCCATCCGTACGGCGGCAAGAAGTCCAGCCTCAAGGAAGCGCAGTGGTCGCCGCTGGCTGACACCGAGAGGAAGGACTCGCTGAGCATCAACGTGGAGTTCGTCAAGTTCCATCTCTCCAGGTCGAGGAAGTTGGACTTCCAGACTGATCAGGACCAGTCGAAAGCTACTGTCAGGTTTTCTAGTGAGTGTTTTACTGTAATTATTTGTTTTCTTATGTACGTAGTTAAGGACTTTGATAGCTATGAAATAAATAATAATTGTAGTTGGCTAAGAAGAGAAGTTTTAGTTTGGTTTTTAATGAAAACTCTGAATCTGTAGTTATTCACTTTGAACGCATCATAATGATAAATTAGATCTTGGATAATTCTGTTTACTTAGTTTTTCGAGTGTTAACTACACTCAAAACTTTTTTCGAGTGTAGTTACCACTTACAAAAGTCCTTTGACTTTAGTGGCTATTAAATGAAGAGTATTAAATGAAGTCTAGGCTAAGAAGTGAAGTGGATTTTAATGAAATTTCTAAATTACAAAATTTGTAGTTTCACTTTGATCGCGCCTTGATAATTTAGATCTTTGTCTACTATATTTATCAGTTTGTTAATAAATAAATATTTCTTTTTACAGCAATTGTGGATGTAGGCAGTGCCTGGTTCAAATACGACATGCGTAGATTGGGAGAGATCCTCGCATTTCCGCGCGCCTGGTACCGGCGGACCATTGTACGGAGGATGTTCCTGGGAGACCTCAGCCTTAACCAAGACGCGCAACATAGGTGACTATGGACTTCCTTGTGTTACTGTGCACCTAGTACACGGACGTTAATATATGTACCTATTTTTTTGTACAATCTTATTATTATAGGTTGGTCTTTAACCATTAACCACGATCTCACGTGATGTTAAACGAAGATGCGATGGTAGCAGTCTAAACCTAGAAAGCGGGATAAATCCGTACCTGGGACTATTATATACTATCTTTCTCATTTTAAACGTTGCCAGTTCATTTGATAGTTTCTCTTTCTGTTGGCCTGGTAGGTAGTTGATATAATTATTATTGTTATTTTTCGCAGACATTCAAGCACCAACGTGCCCGTATCGCCAGTATTACCACAGAGAGAGAGAGCAAAGACTGTTGATCAACCTAAACCAAAAGGTAACAGATATCAACATTTTCAAATATTAATAAAAAAGATTTCACTTTTGTTTGTTTTATTTTGACCCATCAACCAACCAGTTAAAATTTTTATTAACACATGAAGATTTTAATGCAGTGTCATTTGCAGTGACATTGCGCAACTTTATCTGGTGACTGTTGAAAAAGGGGATTACGTATTTTCACCCATCGAATTTATATTTATATCTCCTACGAAACGTTCGAATTGGCCGATTTTTATGATTTTAAGTATATTTGGTAGATCTAAAAATAGGTTATTTAGTATCTTTAATAATATATTAAATAGTAACAATTGATACAGATGTGAAGGAAGAGTCCCCGGTAATGGGAGCGGCGTGGGAAACGTTGGTGCTGTTCGCCGTCAACTTCACCAAACTGAATGTTCACATGAACATGGGCAACGTTATGGGGAATGTGAGGTAAGATGACTCTTGCTACACTGCGATGGCTATTAACTTACTATTTGGTTTTTAAATCATTAATCGAAAGAACTAAAAGTTTCACTACTTCGCTTCATCCACTGTTGCGTGGATCAATCGAAGACCTTTCGGTGAAATAAATTGAAGCTACAAAGTTAGGGTCTATCGACGAACTCGTTAAGGTCTTGTTGATTATTTTCAGCCGTTATTCTTACAAGTTCTGCCTGCTTCAATTTATTCGTCGTTTGCGTAACAAAAACTCGTTTTTATCCCTTTAACGTATTGGCTGCGGCGGCGTTTTATAGAACTATCCCCAGGTGCTTGAAATTAATTTTGTATGGAAAAATCCTTTGATAAAAACAACGATTGTGTTTTTCGGCACTCGCGTTCCGACCTCAAAAATATAGCTGTTGTGTTTTCAGCAGTCAATGTGTTAAAACGTAGTTAAAGTATAACTGTGTACTGTGTGTCGCAGTTGGCAGTCCCGCGACTTCAATTGCACGGGCAGGCTCAGCATCGGCAGCACGGGACACAGGAACATGCTGGTGGGGGTCGCCCTGGCTGGCTCCGAGCTCGATGCCAGGGGGGGCATCGTCGGGGGGGCCATCGCACTTGCTTCCATACATACATACGGTGAGTAGCACTGTGGACTCATCTGTGAATTATGTATATATATACATACTGTATAACTAGAATTATTATTATTATTATTATAAGCATGTTGGATCCCACTGCAGGGCAAAGGCCTCCCTACCCTCTCTCCATCTGTCACGATCTAGGGCTATGGATTAGAATGGTCAGTGATATTTTGTTTATGTAGTGCGGCTGTGGTATCATTGCGGCCCTTCATGGGTATCATGATTGGCCTATTGTGATCAATGGTCATTTTAACACAAATGTCCAAATCTTTTTAAGTCAGTAAGTTTTGTGATACACTATTCAATTCCTTTTTTGCCAGAATTGTCGATTATATTACGTTGGCAATGACCGATCAAAACCACTGGTGTGACGATAACTGCTCGTCATCAATCGTGCCGTTTCACGTGTCTCTTACATTAACGATGTATGTTTTGTACCCACAGTGCACATAGAAGAGGAGCCGGGCTGCAACCCTGGTCACGTGTGCGGCGTGCGGCTGGCGGCGCTGGAGCTGCGGCTGGAGTACATGGGCACGGGAGTCCTGCTAGCCAGAGTGTCCCGGCTGCAGGCGCGGCTGCGGGACGAGTGGCTCGCGCGCCTGCCGCCCGCCGCCGCACAGCACCACCGCCCCACCTCGCGGTCTGTACGCAACACTCTACTCTAGCAACACTAGAGCCAGCCTGGACGTACATGGGCACGGGAGTCCTGCTAGCCAGAGTGTCCCGGCTGCAGGCGCGGCTGCGGGACGAGTGGCTCGCGCGCCTGCCGCCCGCCGCCGCACAGCACCACCGCCCTACCTCGCGGTCTGTACGCAACACTCTACTCTAGCAACACTAGAGCCAGCCTGGACGTACATGGGTACGGGAGTTACTGTACTCTACTCTGCCGACATCCTGCCCACTGCGCCAGTTTTATCAATAATTATCAATTTCATTGTTTTGGCTGTTCCTCTACGTATCTAAAATTATTATGTCATTATTAAAAGCTCGTTATGCCCTTCTGTTGGACATGTCAACCCTCTCCCTCCTCTCGCCTTTAGATGTTATAAAAATCGTCGCGCCATCGCATTTCCACGTCTGTTGTGACGCGGCTTCCTTTTTGGTGGCTGATTGATGTTCAGATCCAATTCGGTGGCTTATTGGATGTTCATGTGCACTATTGTGATTGTTTTTCTTTTTAATTGTGTTATATAAGCCGCCGAATAAACGTGTTTTTTAATGTTGTAAAGTATAATTCTCGATGTTCCTCCAGGCCGGCTATAATCCTGACGCACGGCAAGCTGAGCTGGCACCAGCTGCAGATCCTCATGAGCCGCAGCACGACGCCCGACCTGCTGAAGATGCAGCTCAAGCTGGAGGAGTTCTTCACGCAGCAGTTCAAGTCCAGCAAGCGAGTGTTCAGCTCGTTACATCCCAACTATACCAACTGCAGGAGGGATCGGAGGGACCGTATGTATACTGATATAAGGTTCATTTTGTCTTGACAAGTATAAGTATTTATAGCTTTTTTCACAGCAGTTGCTGGAGGTGTTCTCGTTACTGACCTAATTTTCTCCTTCAAAAAATTATCACACAAAATAAGGTTTATAATGTTTTCAATACCTACTAAAATTGTCTTTAATGTGGACTGCTGTCTGTTGAGTAGTTCTGTAAATTGCTCATATTTGTCTTAATTTCTTTAAAACTTTCGGACTGTATAAACTCTCACCTCCGTATTTTTAGCGTATCCTAAGCACGCTACTCAACCTCGAAATTCATAAAAATGACGTCTTCCCGACTTTGACGCTCTCACCTCGAAGTCGAATCGTGTCTTCTTGACCTTGTTTTCGAATTTAGAATACCTTATTCCTCAAAAAGACTGAGTCGAGAGCAAGGCCGCCACTAGAAATATCTACATGGGTTAGACTTTATAAAGTTGTTCTTTGAAAAGAGTAAAGAAATTCAAACCTTCGAATCATTTTCAAACAACTATCCCCTTTAAGTCCCTAACAATAAGGTGTACAATCCCACAGAAGCGTCATCCCAGCCGCAGTCAGAAGGCGCCCCGACACCGGAACTACGTCACCACCGACACTGGCAGAAAGTGTTGCAGTTGATATCCGGCATGCAACTCAATACTCTGCCCAACCCGCTGCCTGCTAATGGTATGATTTTCTGATTTCTTTCTCTCTTTGTCTAAAATTGATAGGGATATATTCTTGAGTTTTCTCTGAACATTTAGTTTTTATTTACGTTTGGGTCTAATATATTTATTAAGGTCCTGTGACCTGTAGTTAAGTATTTTTGGGTAAGTTTGAGAACAGATAGGAATCTGTTCTTTCTTTTTTGATGTTGAAATTCTAGTAGAACTTTTCGTTTTCAGTTCCATTTTTCACTTACACAAACATGTTTGATTTAGCCGGGGTTGTCCCACTGCTGAGCAAAGGCCCCGTAGACCATTTTTAACGGCTTCCACAAACCTATATTATATTTTAACAACTCATTCCCTGAATATTTGAAAATTAACTTGTTTTATTTTGTGTTTAGGTACAGTGCTAGGAGGAACCATGGAGTTGAACGGTACCAACGTGTCCTTAGCGTGTTTCCATGGCAACAGCTTCAAGGCGAAGTCTTGGGCGCTGTTCAGCTTGAAGGAGCCTTGCATCAGCTTTGCGACTGAAGCTCAGCAGGTGGCTGGCGATGATGGTAAGTTTTATGATGTGTTGATGTAACTAGGTAGGGATTTTATGTGTGTAGTGTGTATTAAATTATGTAATTTATATAGAGCGAACCGTATAGAGATTTCTGTAGAATAGATGTTGCATTTAAAAAACTCAAATGTCAGACAGAGAATTGACTGTAAAAAGGTCTTAGTTTTGTTTTAATACAATTATTATATACAATTATTATTAATTATTATGTTTATGATATGGTAGATATTATATTGTTATTATATTATTTAATATAAGGTATATATGTATATATTGTTATGATAAGTATTTAAATTTTCATATTACCTATTTAAATTATTACAATAGTAATGACTATTCGAAGTCATTGTTGCACGCCGCCGCTATATATTTTACCATAAATTCTCTTCCAACCAGGTTGTCTGTAAGAGATTGCTTTATGCGATAAGACCGCCGATTGTTTACCTCTAGTTTTATGTTAGTCATATAATGTTCATAACTGTTTCTTGTATTTTGGTATGCAATAAAGTATCATTATATTATTATTATTATATATTATTATAACTACCGTGAACATTGTCTGAAACTGTGTTTGAGTTTTTTTTACTATTTTAACACCTGTTCAATGCCGGTTGATATTCGTTACCGCTCTGGGTAGCAAAAAATATTGCTCAAAGCTTTCCCTACGCAGTTTAACTGTTGTAGCAGACGGATGCGAACAGCGCTCGGGTTTGAACAGGCCTTTGAACATGTGTTCAGTCGCTTTCTTACATCAGTTATATTCTTATTTCTCCCACATCTTATAAATTAAATTAATATCCATTTATTTCAAGTAACATAACTCATATTCTAACATGTACATAAAAGTCATTTCTAATTATATTATTATTATGTTTACATTATTACATTTATAATTAATACTCGTAGTTATATAAAAATGTCAACCCTGAAGAAACCCTAACCCTATAGGTTTCAAATGAGCGATATGAATAATTGTGTAATTTTCCCCACGTTCTCTAGGGTTGCTACAAGTGCACGTGGTGCAGTCATTACGTGCAGGGTTGGGCGGCGCCGGGGGCGGGGGCGGGGGCGGGGGAGGGGGAGGGGAGAGCATGGCCACGGTGTGCCGCATGACGCGAGCGCTGCTCTTCCCGCCGCAGTTCAAGACGCTCCGGGAGTGGTTCCATTACGCCTTCGCTAACAGTGAGATCGATGGTGAGTGCACTTATACCTACTCAGGTGAACTGTGAGTGCCATGATTCAGGGCCACAAGGAATGGGCTGAAAAGAGAGAGAGAGAAAGAGTGTGTAGGTGTTTAACGTTCGCGCCGCATTTCAAGACGCTCCGGAAGTGATTCCACTATGCCTTCTCTAATAGTCAGATCGATGGTGAGTGTACTTGTACCTACGTATTCGCTCTGCATTAGAAATATGGTGGTTAATGCATAAATAAAAACAGCAGAAGGGACAGGGGAAAATGGTGTAATCCAAAGGAAACTCATGCCTCGCTATGAAAGGTTGATCATGACGATGATGGGCTAGCAGCGAGACTGATGGTGAGTGGAATTATACTAGGACTGGAAGAAACGGCCTGAGGATGACCACAGTTAGAATGTTTTGATTTTGAGTTTTATTATCGTGTCATTTGTTTAATTTGAGTTTCTCACATTCATTCTAGGATTTAAATTACCAAGTTGGCCAGTAAACCAATATTCTATGGTGGTTTGAGTGAAATCGCACAATTTTAAAAGATAGGTTCGTGTGGAATAATATGGTATTCTTAAGACACGGCTCAGAAATAATCACACCACAGTTGTTTCGTAGGATTTTATTTAAATGTTCACGGATCTGACTGCGAATCAACTAGAAACCAGAATTCTGTGTGCCTCTTTTCGTGTCCAGAAACAAAATAGTAATTTTGTCCCCAGCTATCGAGTTGTTCCCGTCACTGGAACGCGAGCCCACCAGCACGGCTACGAACACGAACAGCACGGAGCGCGAGAGGGAGCGAGACAGAGAGCGCGAGCGCAAGGGAGGCGGCGCCGCGCACGTGCGCGAGGTCATCTTCGCGCTGCCCTCGCTGCAGCTGCACCTGCGCACGCAGCAGCTGCAGCCGCACCTGCCGCCCACTGAACACGGTACCTATACAATACAACACGAACAGCACGGAGCGAGAGGTCAGCTGAGCGCTGCCCTCGCTGCAGCTGCACCTGCGCACGCAGCAGCTGCAGCCGCACCTGCCGCCCACTGAACACGGTACCTATACAATACAACACGAACAGCACGGAGCGAGAGGTCAGCTGAGCGCTGCCCTCGCTGCAGCTGCACCTGCGCACGCAGCAGCTGCAGCCGCACCTGCCGCCCACTGAACACGGTACCTATACAATACAACACGAACAGCACGGAGCGAGAGGTCAGCTGAGCGCTGCCCTCGCTGCAGCTGCACCTGCGCACGCAGCAGCTGCAGCCGCACCTGCCGCCCACTGAACACGGTACCTATACAATACAACACGAACAGCACGGAGCGAGAGGTCAGCTGAGCGCTGCCCTCGCTGCAGCTGCACCTGCGCACGCAGCAGCTGCAGCCGCACCTGCCGCCCACTGAACACGGTACCTATACAATACAACACGAACAGCACGGAGCGAGAGGTCAGCTGAGCGCTGCCCTCGCTGCAGCTGCACCTGCGCACGCAGCAGCTGCAGCCGCACCTGCCGCCCACTGAACACGGTACCTATACAATACAACACGAACAGCACGGAGCGAGAGGTCAGCTGAGCGCTGCCCTCGCTGCAGCTGCACCTGCGCACGCAGCAGCTGCAGCCGCACCTGCCGCCCACTGAACACGGTACCTATACAATACAACACGAACAGCACGGAGCGAGAGGTCAGCTGAGCGCTGCCCTCGCTGCAGCTGCACCTGCGCACGCAGCAGCTGCAGCCGCACCTGCCGCCCACTGAACACGGTACCTATACAATACAACACGAACAGCACGGAGCGAGAGGTCAGCTGAGCGCTGCCCTCGCTGCAGCTGCACCTGCGCACGCAGCAGCTGCAGCCGCACCTGCCGCCCACTGAACACGGTACCTATACAATACAACACGAACAGCACGGAGCGAGAGGTCAGCTGAGCGCTGCCCTCGCTGCAGCTGCACCTGCGCACGCAGCAGCTGCAGCCGCACCTGCCGCCCACTGAACACGGTACCTATACAATACAACACGAACAGCACGGAGCGAGAGGTCAGCTGAGCGCTGCCCTCGCTGCAGCTGCACCTGCGCACGCAGCAGCTGCAGCCGCACCTGCCGCCCACTGAACACGGTACCTATACAATACAACACGAACAGCACGGAGCGAGAGGTCAGCTGAGCGCTGCCCTCGCTGCAGCTGCACCTGCGCACGCAGCAGCTGCAGCCGCACCTGCCGCCCACTGAACACGGTACCTATACAATACAACACGAACAGCACGGAGCGAGAGGTCAGCTGAGCGCTGCCCTCGCTGCAGCTGCACCTGCGCACGCAGCAGCTGCAGCCGCACCTGCCGCCCACTGAACACGGTACCTATACAATACAACACGAACAGCACGGAGCGAGAGGTCAGCTGAGCGCTGCCCTCGCTGCAGCTGCACCTGCGCACGCAGCAGCTGCAGCCGCACCTGCCGCCCACTGAACATACAACACGACACTCCACTAACTGCATGACTTATGCTTATGTAATTTTCATTTCGGATGTCAGTTGATGTTTATACTGTCGTCACGATAAAATTGAGACTTCGTTTTTATTAAAATCGACAAATTTGAACAGCATTGCACAGCGCCTGTATGCCCGTTTTGTGCTAATTCCTTCTTTTATAGTATAGTCAGTAAATATCTACAAAAAAATTTCAATTTAAACTCCATTGATATTTTAGTTATTTTCTTAAGAGCTTCTTCCTTGGGTGGTACTCTTTCCGCCCGCGTCGACTGTTTCTACACGACGATGCGGAAGCGGTGCACATCCCTGGGGCGCAGGCTCCGCGCCACCTCTAACACCATCCTAAACATTTTCGCGTGTAGGTTTGATTGTCAATACATCAACCATTGCTATATGGTTCATGTGTTGACAAACAAACAGATGACTCAGAGGCAGCAGAGTTATTAATTGTTTTATTATAATTTGCTAAATTTATTTTGATTTGATATTTCAGTTTTTGGTTTGCTTATAATTTTATTTATTTTGTATGTAATTTTCTTTTGACATGATTCATTTATTTATTTTTTAATTATTATGTAATATTATTTTAATTTGATTTATAAATAATTTTATTATTATTAATTCCTATAATTATTTTTATAATATGTTTCACAGTTTTTTTTATACTAAATTGACCACATCCCACTTGATGGAAAGTGAAAATGCGATATTCACTCGTGCCTTGAAGATACCCAAGTTGTACCGCTCGGGAAACACGGATGACGGCAAATTGTTCCAAATGCGATCAGTTCCTTCTTTATTTATATGTCTTAATAATAAAATCCGTATTGTTCAGACGAGAAGCCGGTGGTGGAGTGCAGCTTCATCACAGAGTTCGAGGACCACATATTCGTGTCGGTGGACGCGGAGGCGTTCCTGTTCCTGCACGATCTCATCTCTTCTTATATTAAGGAGAAGGATCGCGTTGTAAGTCTTACACTAATAGCTATTTATCACAACTTTGCCTTTAAAAACACAGGTCTATTTTTAGGGTCTGGTCTTGAAGTTCATCTTAGACCTAAACATTTTATGTATACCCTGAAATAGTATTGATATAATTTTGTTTTATGCCTTTAACTTCTAAATGTATTGTACCCACTCCTTCCCCTAGATGTCAGGCAGCAACCGGTGGGCGGACACCAACGGCGGCACCGGGGCCGGCCCCAGCTCCGGGCCGCGGCCGGGGGCGAGTGGGGCGGGGCTGCCGGCGCTGGACTACAGGGACTATCGCTGTATTACGTGGCACTTGGAGCCCACTGTGAGGTCAGTATCCCTTCTAAACAACCGCCCACTGTAAGGTCAGTTCTCGTTACAGCTCACTTCTTCTTTTCGAGTCGAAATGGCTTTTTTTTTTAAGATCTATAGCTTCTTGGACCAGTATGTGGACAGAGCTATAGCTGTCTCATTGAGGTGACACATGAAGTGATTTATTTTTAATCTGTCAAGACTTTTTAGCTGGCTTTCAATGAGCGTCAGAGTCAGCAGAATTAATAATTTAATTATTCGACTAAATGGGAATACTTGTGGAAAACTAGGAGAAAATCGACATTCTGCAAAGTCTAACCCCGGTAAAAAGTGAAACATACGTAAAAATACATAAAAAAGATTATGATGAATTGTGAATCTCTTCTCTTGTTCTCAAGTCAAACAAGAAAAAGAACCAGGGTGTGAATATTCATGAAGGCGATTTTATTTATATTGTTATCCCTCAGGTTACTCTCCTGGGCAGGCAAGTCCATAGAACCGTACGGCGTGGACTACATCCTGCAGAAGCTGGGCTTCAGTCACGCGCGCACCACCATCCCCAAGTGGCTGCAACGAGGGACCCTGGACCCTCTCGACAAGTTGCTCTCTCTTGCCTTACTCCGGCTCGTCGCTATTGTGCCGCATAAGTGAACCTTACGGCCACAACTTAACGTTGGTTTTACTTTACACTGACAGAAGAAAAAGATGGACTATCCCTTGTAGCACGGCGTGCGGGATTTAGCGGAACCTCGCAGTAATGTCAAGGCTAGAACTGACATCCCATACATACTACTGTTGAGAATGACAGTTGTAGTCTTGAAATGACGTAAGAACCCGCACGCCGTGCTAGCCACGTATAATATAAACAGAAACCTGTCTTATTGATTGACTGACGAATCTATCAACATACTACGCTGGTATCAGATTGGAACATGCCTTTATAATGCGTAGTTGAACTAAGATAATGTCTTTAGGAAGCAAAACTGTGCATAAGCTGTTTGGATAGGTGTAGTGTTTTAAGCAAACAGATGTAAGAGGCGAGCCCGACGCTAGCCTGGGGTTAAGCGATAACGTTTTATCATTACAAACGCAGTGTTACCTAGGTATTTGATAGGTACATACGATACTACGCTGGGCTCGTTATCCAGAGATAGAAAAAAGTATAGTCTACGTCATTAAGTTGACCTATAGCATACATCACAGTAAGAAATGTTCGGGTCTCAAACGGCGAAGGGTGGCGAACCTGTACAAACGACAGCCATTTTAGTTCAAGTTCCGTGTCGCGCACTATAAACTCTATTGTTTTAGGAATATGGTTGACTTTAGTGAAAGATTGTTGTTGTATTGGCTCAGTGTCAAATTGTACTTTATCTTTGAGATTTTAAGGAATTTTATGTATCGTTGTTTGTTGAACAAAGTTGATACTTTTCCTATTCTTAAATGTTTTTAACTTCAGACTTCAACTGCCATATTCTTATCTAAGATTTTATTCGAAAATGTAATCGAAATTAGTGAAAATGTAACAGATTCTATATTAAATAAATCTTCCTTCTAAACATTCCCCATTTATATTATTGAGAAAATGTAGGAGAAAAAAATTATGGTATCATGAATTAGAAAAATTGTATAGGCTATGTTAAATTTTATATTAGTGAATACTGTATTTAGTCGTTTTGATCACAATTTTAAATATAGTTGTAATATATATTTTCTTATAGAACAGTTAACCGCCTACATATTGAATAATTTACTAACCAAGCGCTCATTTTGATGCCCACCGCTAAAAATAAATTAACACATTGAAATTTAAAAAATGATTATTTTAAGTACAATATAACTATAACCTACAAATAACAGAACTATAAAATTGAAAAAAAAAGTATTAGTAACATAATATATCCAATAAAATTTAATAAAATATTTAATTATTCTGGGCTTTTCTGTAGATTCATTATTGGCATGTGAAAGTTGTTAATCAATTTATTAAATTTAAAATACTTGCCTAAATTTATTGTTGTCTTATGTTTTTATGGGATCAAAATGAAACAGATATTATTTAATGAAATGGTACCTACCATTTTATGTCCATCCTGTGTTATAAACGAACCAAAACTGAAGGTTCTGTTGTGTTAGTATTTGATGTAAATTTGTTTTGTATAAATTATGTGATTTAGTAACTAAGTTTGTTGGTGCAAATTTCAAACACTCAATTGCTGCAAAGCGACATACTCTAGAAAACACAGCAACACGTCGGCCAAGACCGACACCGCATTGGTAACATAACACCACTGGCGTGCAGTCTTTGACTAAATTGAAAAACGCTTTCTATATAGTACAAGCTTTTATTTACTTTCACCTGTCAGTTGTCTGTCAGCCTGTCTGTAATCAAATCTTGCAAGTTAAATTTGATCCATTTCCCGGTTACCGATTGAGCTGAAATTTTGCATGTATGTATAAATCGGATGACAATGCAATATTATTATGAAATGGAGCTGATCTGATGATGGAGCTGGAAGGTGGCCATAGGAACTCCGTAATTAAACGACGCAACCCCATCGAGTTTGCGCTCATTTGATTCGTCTTGGCGAGTACTTTGGTGTTGTAATAATAGCTTGTTTTTAAAAAGTTTTTTAAAATTTCACTTGTACCGTTGTTTCTAAGAACATTTTATAGTTTCTGCTTATAGTGAAGGGACGAACTGGATTCATTCTGCAATAGCTAGACTGGGAAGGGAAGCCTTTACTCAATAGCGAGTCAAACTAGGTTGGAATTAAAATTATAAAAAATAGTAAAGTTGTAGTTGTTAGCTACCTTATAAACAATTAAACTCTTTAACGAGTTTAATATTTAAAGCCGCCTTTGAAATGGATTTTTCAGAGATGTGTTGTTTTTGCAGCAAATGAGAATAATTTATAATATAATAGAATACCTTTAAAAATAAATTACCACGGTGTTGCCAGTTAAATATGTACCTTATGTATATTGCACTAGTCTTATTGTTCTGTGATGAAAATTCTCTCCAATGAAATAACGGTCCTATTTCTCATATTATACTCATATGTATTAGAAATAAATGTTAAATTATACGTATTCTTCAATATAATATGAGCACAGAAATATTAGACATGTTATTGGCAAGTATTGTTAAAAAAAACATTATTTTTGTATAAATTTGTATCTTATATCGGCTTCACCTGTGTCCATATTATTGTATAGCAACTTAGAATCAAGAACTGGTGAGCGTGTATGAAGAATGAATTGAAAGTTGAGGAAGCGAAAGAGGTGTGTCAGGATCTTACCAAGTGAAAGGAAATTGTTTCTGGGAACCAGGAGTAAAGTTATGTATAATAACTTAGTCATAGGTGAGGCTGAACCATATTTCCAAATTGACAATTTATTTAATTTGCGATAATTATAGGTGAATGTATAAATGTATAGAATGTAGCATGTAGAATGTAGAGGGCTTGAGTGTATCGATTTATATTTTACTATTGATGGTGAATTGTACATAATATTATTATCAAAAGATATGTCAATAAATTATTACATAAATAAATACAATATGCATGTAGTTTTATTGCATTACTTTATTTTTAACTCTGTTACTAAGAAGGTTAAGACCATATTGAGATTTTATCTAGAAATTTTCGAATTTTGTCAGATGAAGGCATTTTTTCAGGAAAATAATAAGGTAGATAGCAAAATAACATTTATTTTAAAACTAAAAACAATAACGCACGATTACAAAGAGTATTGCTACATCGTGTATGTATGTATCATACACAAACATACAAAATGCCAAAATATATTACTTTACATAAATATATCTGCAAAAATAAATGAGTACACTACCTATAAATGTGCACTTGAAAACTATTTTATTAATCTCCAAAGGTGATATTAGTTAATTCGAAAATTTGGCTTACTGTTAAAGCTAACAAAACTGAAAACAAAATGTTCTTTACAGAACTTTGTCGCACAATATTATACGACAAAATTAAGAAACGTCTAACTTTAGGTACTGTTTCTAAGTTTTAATTTTTGTCGACTAATGATATAAGTTTCGAGTTAACAGTTCCGATTACTTTTGGCGATTAAAAAAATAGTCAACTTCATATACAATTTGTAACTATCTAAACATGCAACATAACATATGGCGTATCAGGAATGTTCCTAAACATTGTACTGCAGTCTTTAATTCTATTTGTATGAACATGTTTGTGCCAGCAAAGTACATGTCAATCTGTGGGCAGCACCAATATCTATTACCATATAAAATCTACTTCATGTTTTACTCTGTAATATCAATAAGGCGCTTAACAGACAGACCAACTATTGCAGCAACTAGCTGTCATATATCTTAAGACAATGGCTACATTCAACGTGCCTTCTTTTGGCAAGTTGCACTAGAAAGTTTGACCGCGGTCATGGATTTATGAAACAATTGGTAGAAAGTTTGAATAAAGTTATGAATCTCAGTTGTTGCAATAGTTGCAAGTTGTAGAGCACCTAAACGTACATAAATATATAGCTGTCTAGTATTTAAAAATGTTAATTCCACTAGGTTCACATATTATAAGGGTTTGGTTCATATTATTATTATTTTCCTGTTAGATATCAATTATAATTAGACTAGGCTAGGATGCCGAAGTGGAGAAAAGGAAGTCAGAAAGCGGACCCTAACTATTAGCTAGGATGAACGCTAAGAAAGAAAACTATTAGAGTAGGCAAGATTTTTTAAATTTGTGTCTATTGTAATTTATTTGTTACAGTGACCTTTTTTTTGGGCAAAGATTTTACTGTGGATTTAAGTAGTTGCACTTAGCTGTCTTTTAAAATGCACAAAAATTGTTTAAATCTAACTACTTCAAAATATCATCACATCAATTGTAAAAGCAAGATATGTTTTAGACACTTTATCGGAGCAAGCAAGCATTTGGACATTGCTCAAAAATTGCTTATACAGCCTCGTATTCTTTGTCAACATGTTGCCGAATTGCTGGCAACATTTTTTCTGTTGCGCAGTTGATGAGTTGCCACTAATTTTTTTGTTGCGTCGAGGAAAGACAACATTACAAAAGTTGACGGGAAGTATGACCGAAAACATTTTTGTCATTTTATGTTGACCAATTGTTGTGCAACAAAAGTCAACAATGAATACAGGGCTTTAGCACGTGTTCTAAAGCCAAGCTAAGTTCTAGTTCATAGAGAAATTTTGTGTGAAATCGTATTCTATGGTGGGTATGACTGTTTGTACGAATTTGAGGAACACTATGAGGTAGGAGTGGACGCCCATCTCGCCGCCGCTCTCAGTCACTGTTTCTATTATCTTCTTCATCACTTCCGCGTGTCTGGAACAACGAAACATTTGTGAAAACTAGTCCTTTACATTTTCCTAGTGTTTTTCATTTCCACCACGAGTTGTGCCATGTTCATAATATTCCACACTGCATTTTGAGTCGATTCGTTCACGGCGTTTTTGGTTTTTGAGTATACTTATCATAATTCATTTCTTGGATATTAGTTACAAAATGTTAGTTGAAAAAGACTAATTGGACGGTTTAACCGGCTGAATAATAAAATTTCTGCTCAATCGGTTCAGCTCTTAGATGAGAAGACGTAACAAACAAACACACACTCATGCCCGCACACACACGCATATACGCACGCACGCTAACACTTTCGTAACGATATCCTTACTTTCGCATGAATAATAATATCACTATGATTGATAGTACTCGTACATTTTTTGAGCTATGGCATAGCTTCTATCGCGGGCCTTTAGCGTGAGGACCGAATCCAGAAATTCCGTAACGAAAAAAACCTAACACCCCCCACTCCGACCGGCACAGCGGTGATACTTTTTAGTTTTTCCATCTATAGATAAATACCAGAACTTTTAATGACTTTTTGAAATATCACGCTTGACTCTTTAGTTCAGCAACCCGCCTTTAGGTGGCATTAAATAAATAAATAATTATAATTACATAAGTTGATAAAAAATGCTATGCAATAGCTTTACCGCGGCAGTCTCCGAGTGCCACACGTCTTTTTTTTTAATTTATCTTGCGATCACCCCTGTTGGTTATAAGCAGATGTGGTGGCGGTAATTGGCGTACGGTAAGTTACCAATAGATAGTGGTACATACCGACAAGGGTGTACAGAGGCGGTGTGTGGTCCGGAGAGGTGCGGGTGGGACTCCATGGTGACCGTCTTCTTGGCGTGATCCTGCGACACGTCCTCGTACATCTGCTCCACGCTCAGCAGGCTGCGGTCCTGGAATATGGACAAACATTCAAGATAAGTATGTATAATATGACCATTTGGATGTGGGGACTTATTGCTTAAAACATAAGGGAGGGAGCTTCACACTCCTATTTAATATGACCATTTGAATGCAGGCTTATTACTTATCACGTGCGTAAGGGCGTTTTGCATCCTACTTATCCGAATCTGTCAAACGACGGACTGATGCCGTAGCGATTACAGACCGAAGTAGCTATAATAATTTTCATAAAATAACACTATCGTCTACTTCGTTCTGTCAAAGACAGTATGACGAACAGAAGTGTAAATGTATCTAAAAATTAGAGTCCGACCGAAACTAGTTTTCCGGCCGAAACCGAAACCGAAACCGAATGTTCGGCCGTGGCTTTAGTTTCGGCCGAAACCGAAACCGAAACTCACGTGGTCAAGTAAAAAAATCTTTAAAATACTGAAATTTGGTTCATTTTGTCTATAAATTAGGACATGAAATGGAAGCACAGCATATTAAGTTTGTTGTTATCATTATTTTGTTGTATCAGTTACAGTTATAATATAAAAAATATATCAATAATATTTTTATTATTTTTAGGCTTTCGAGCTCAACAAGAAAGCCTTATAGTTTCGCTTTGGCTGTCTGTCCGTCCTACCGCCTGGCCGCGGCTTTACGCAGAAACTATTAAGTCCTAGAAAACTGTAATTTTGCACAGAGGATGGCAATGATTAGGGTAGATAGATAGGATAAGAGAACGGTAACAGAAATAAATTTAAATCAATTTATTTCGGGTACCTCCTAAAACATGTAAGATGGGGATGTTTTTTTTTTCTGGCTGATCTCATCATTTGAGGTATTGTTGAATAAGTATTTTAATGAAGGACATATTTCTAAGAAAAAATTTCGATTTGATGATCCATTTGAAAGATATTCAAGTTTTTTTGGGCGCCTTTTAAAATCTAAACTACCTACTGGCTTTCAAACACTGATAATGACGCATATATAGTTTCAACCATGAACTTTTCAGGAAAACTATAGCGGTTAAGATAGCTTTATAAGTTTAACGATATCGTTGATGAAAGTTAAGGGAGTAAATATTCGATTTGCCAGTACTAGGGTAGTACTACGCGTAGTCTAAATAGCCTTTGGCCTATTTATGTAAATTAAGTTCTCATAGCAAAATGTTTATCAGTTATTAGACGTGGACACTTACAGTAAGACTGGTCCACAAGTTCAAAGTTGCTCAGCGAGCTATGGAGCGGGCTATGCTCTGCGTATCTCTAAAAGATCGCATTAGAAATGAGGTGATTCGGCAGAGAACCAGAGTTACCGACATAGCCGAAAGGATTAGCAAGCTGGTGGCAATGGGCTGGTCACATTTGCCGCAGAACCGATAACCGATGGGGTAAACGTGTTCTAGAATGGAGACCGCGTCTCGGCAAACGTAGTGTAGGGCGTCCTTGGGCGAGATGGGGCGATGATATCTTGAGGGTCGCTGGGAGTGGTTGGAGGAGAAAGACGGAGGACCGAGTTGAGTGGTGTACCATGGGCCTATGTCCAGCAGTGGACGAACATAGGCTGATGATGATAATGATGATATCAGTTAATAATTAATGAAATCACTGATTGTTACTGTTTCATTAAATACTAAGTATTAGTATTCTGAAATCCTACTCATACTTTTGTTTGTACTTCTTTGTACTTAAAACAATCATTAATCTCTTTTGGGTACCTCTATACAAAATTATTATAATTACTAAAATTGCTATTACACGCTTAGTACCAGTCTCAAAAAAGATAAATAAATCACACATTTAGAATTAACAATCACAATTAGTCGTCCACCAAAGCGTCGCCGCGGGAAACGAAGATAGGCGAGCGTGCACGACAATTTCCGAAATTAGTTTCGGTTTCGGCAAAAGTTTCGGCCAATTTTTGCCGAAACCGAAACTTTCGCCGAAACTTGTTTTTTGGCCGAAACTCGGCCGAAACCGAAACCGAAATTTCGGTCGGACACTACTAAAACTGTACTATGTCATTACTCCGGTCTGATATATAGAGCACAAGTGCTTTCGTTATAATACATAGAATAGGATAGAACATTCAAGAGTGACCGTAGTACATGCAGCAATACAACAATTATATTTCAATCCTAATGTAATAAATAGAACATCTGTAACAATAAATATCAATTTTACCACAAGCTGCTGTCTATAATCGTGTAAAATACGTACTGGCTACGAAACGCATGAGCCTCCTTGGGACAGCGGACCCCAAACCGGAGGAGTACAGGTTTCTTCCTCTTAGTGGGATCACCACTCTAATTAACTACTTCTTCGAAGAGTAAGAAACGGTAGGCAAGGGGTGAACACAATAGATCCCAAGCGGTCGATGTGTTGCTGGCTTTGTCAGCCCCCTATATAAGATAAGATTTCTGGGGTAGACTTCCTTTGCAGGAGGTCGTCTAGGTGGGTACCCCAACAGTGCCAGTTATTCTACCGCCTGAGCAGTGATGTGCAGACATTACTGTGCTTCGGTAGAAGGGGACTGTAGCTAGTGTAATTACTGGGCTAAAGAGTCTTAACATCTTATGACTCTTGAGTAAGAAGCGTTGGTGCTGTACTCCTAGAATTTCACATCATTGTGAAATCTTAAGTGGCACTGTACTGATTATGGGCAGCGTTATCTCTTAACATCAGGAGAGCGTTGTTCGTCTTCTACTTGATCACATAAAAAAAGAAGATAAAACACGTAATGCATAGTACTGACCTCACCGTACCCGATGAGCCAGAGTCGCGGCGTCTGGTAGTACTTGTCGTACGTAATGTGCAGGTCGTAGGTGCGCGTGTGAACGATCTCGTCGCCCTCGCCTTGTTTGGACTTCTTTTCGGATTTGGGCTTCGGGTCTTTGCTGGGCGCTAGGGCTGTTGACTGAAATTACAAATAACATATTTTTCAAGTTGCACACATTCTCAAGCAGACGGTTCGCCTGATGAACGTTTTCAGTTATTGGCAACACGATGAAGGTTATAGACGACGGATGGATGTTATTGGCGACACGATAGTGGTTATAGGCGACGTGGTATCGTGGTAAGGCGACGTGGTGGAGTCATCGGCGAAACGATATCAGCAAAGAAGGCAGGGTAAATCCTCCCATTATTTTAAATGTTATGCAATTTATTGAGTTTGAAAAAGGAGCTAATGATTTAAATAATATAATATTATGTATTTCCAATGAATAATTTTTAAACATCTGCATGGTAATAAATATGTAGGGCAGGTCATGTCAACAAGATAGTGGTATTTACCAACAATATTATACTACATACTAGTAAATTGTATGAGATAATTCACTACATAACATGATATGATAGTAATGCTTAATTGGCGTCAGAATAATAATAAAATATTGATAGCATTAAAGATTGGGTATACATGAGAAAAAATAATTTCAAATGTTCCCAAGTCATGACAGACAGACAAATGGACACACTAGTCGTGTTCTTTTAAGGGTTTAATCACAGTAAACAGATATACAGTAATGTGACTCCCTAGAAGCGGTTGAACTCAAGGTCGCGCGAGTTTGCGACGATTTGGGTAGGGTTCGATAGCAAGGTGCCAAATAGGCATTATTATTGTGAATTACTCAAAATATCAAAAAGAATTAAATATCTTGTGATATTTTTACTAATTCACAACCATTATTCGGAAGCTTAACATAAAACGTCTATTCGGCACCTCGCTTCTTGCCGATCCCTGTCGACCGCGTTGAAAACTCGCGCGACCTTGAGTTCTACCGCTTCTAGGGAGTCAAATTACTGAATATCTCTTTACCGTGGTTTAATTTTCTTTATGGTACAAAACCCGTGAATATGTATGAGTACTAAAATGACCCTTACCGGATCCACCTCGTCAAGCAGACCAGACTCCTGGAACTGCTCCATGTCCTCAGCCTCTCCTTCATCATCGTCGTCATCATCATCCTTGTCTGCCGCTCCTTCATCATCACTGTCTCCAGTGTCTGCTGCTTCCAGGGTCATTTCACACACCTAGTGTGGAAAAATACTTTTGAATAGGAATGTTGACAAGGTCAAATAATTTAAAAAGAAAAAAACTTTGATACACATTTGATTATTTCTGAATTAAAATAAATGGCATATAAGTTTTTGGCTAGGGAGACACTATCACTATTGAACCGCTATTGTCACTATCCAAGTCACATCCAAGCAATTTTAGTGTGTTATATTCCCACACTTGTATCAAATTTACAAGGAAAAAAAAACCATGTTCGAACTCAAACTTAAAATTCATTTATTCCAATTGGGCTACATTGGAGCACTTTTGTAAGTCAATTTTACATTTTTTTTCTATTTTAATACTCTACAGCTCGTTCGCAAAACACCTCAATGAGAAACTATCAATATTTTTTATTCTAGGACAAACAAAAAAAAATTTGCCAACATCCTGTCTGTTGGCAAAACTTTGTGACTTTGTGCAGGCTTTATCTAGTACATTTGATATTAATATTAGATATTAATTTACCTTTTCCTCCACAGTGGGTGACCCAGCGCTATCATAGTGATGTGTGTCCACCCACCCACCTTCTGCATCATTCTCATCCTCTATCACCTTCTCCTTGTCTTCACTGTACTCTATCTGTTAATAATTATAATCAGATTCATAATTCATTTATTGATTGCGAAAATGGGTACAATAAGATGGAACAATTTAGGATTATACCTCTAGAGTGCCATAATCTGCCTTTCGGCATGCAATATGTAATTATTATTGATACACATAATATTATGTCAATTAGAAAACAATGTCAAAATTAGGAATTAGTTTGTAGAAATATGTTGAACAAGAAATTGGATAAAATAATGTCAAAAAATTTTATATTAATACTATACATTTTATCCAATAAAAAATCATGATTGGTCAAAGGTTGGTCATTAAAAAATTAATAATATTTTTTTAGTAAAATATGTGATACTAGCTGTGACCAGAGGTTTTACCTGCTGTACTGTAGCCTATGTGTTATTTCAGGGTCTAAGCTATCTCTATACCAAATTTCAGCTCAATTGGTCCACTGGTTTAGGTGTGAAAGAGTAACAAACATCCATACATCCATACATTCTTACAAACTTTAAATAAATAAATATTTCAGGACATTACACACAGCGCCACGTAACCCCAAGCTAAGCAACTATAACTCACTAATATAACTTTCACAGTTATATTAGTGAGATTACTCTCAAACATGGCCAAAACCCAGGGTGTGATATTTAGTGATCAAATTACATATTTTTGTATTTAATTTTTGTCACAACAAGGTTTGTATGAAAAAAAAAATAAGAAGAGATCACTATGGCTTTAGAGGACTAAATTAAAAGTCCACCCACGTTAACTTCAGACAGGCCACTAGTCATAGATATTTACAAATCCTTGAAATTTATCCTTGAATATTTAAGTGTCATTACCTGTTTACATCGCCTATAGCAAGGAACATTCCTAGTAATGAGGAACTGTTTATCAGCCGGCAGATATGGCTTAATCTTGGACTCCTCTCCTTTAGCCCACTGCCACGTAGGGCAGTGGTGCACCAGGTGGTCTCCCGCCGCTACAAACTCTTCGGGGGTTATTACTCCTGTCTCTTGGAACTTTGACTCCTGGAATAATATCATTGTTTATGATCATGCTGCAACTTGTCTGATATATACTGTAAATAAACTGAAGTGTAGGAAAGTGGTGGTGAAAATAAATAAACTTTAAGATCCACAATGCATTGACAGTACCCCTATTGTCACAGGTGGCTATCGGCAATGGTAGCCATTTAGCAATAGGTGGGCCATCAGCCAGTTAACCATTCTTCACATAAAAAAGTTTGTTATTGAGTAGGATGTAAAAGACAAAGAACTATAAGTACGAAACGTAATACGTATCATAATATTTGATGTCTTTGTTATCATTCTGTTTTAAAACCAAAACATTACTAAGTTTCTAAAGGTTTGGAAGTGGGCGGCTACAGGATGCTTGTAGTTTGATTGTAGTGTTAGTTGTGCATTGTGATGTAGGATTTGGTATTCAGCGATAACAATGAGATAAATAAATATAAAACATACCTTCAATACCGGCGTGAGATACCCTGCGACACCAAGTGCGGTGCCCTTCACAGTGTTGATTACACTTTGCATTGTAACTTCTTTACAAGTAAATCAGTTACAATTTGAACTGTCTGTGAGCGAGAGTAGAATATTCTACCACACGAATTACAAAATTCCTTGCAATATTCAGTGGAATTTTAGAAATTCATGTCGTTTCAGACAAAAACTGACATATTTGGACAATATTTGGCAGAATCTTGATCAAATTTGACGTTGACAATAATTGACAATGACAATGAATGATTACCTCGGAAATTATTCTGAGCTCGGAAGAGTTTCGCATATCGTGTGGATGTGCGAGTTTTTTTAAGCTTAAGCCGCGTCCCCTTAACCCCCATCTGCACGATATCGCGCCGCACCATGCCCGCCCACCTGAGGCGCCCCAGCCGCGCGCACTGCCGCGCGACATTCTCCCCCCACGGGAGGATGAAGACGGAGCCCGGTGAGGAACCCGCAGCGGCCGCTGTGACGCGGGCGCGCCGCGCGCCCCACATGTCACTCGGCTGACACTCTAACGGCAGTGACCCGGGGGTCGAGGACCCCGCGCAATGCCGCCTGGCTGAAGGGGAAAACCCCGAGGCCCATTCCCACACCTCCCCCCTAGGGGAGGAGGAAGAACAACACGACGACGAGTGTGCAAGTGAAGGGCAGGGGTTTATTTATCGTTATTGGCAAATACTTGAAGGTGCGAGTCTATGTTTCCGTAAAGAAAAGTAAAAAATGCTAGCTGTCACTGTCACTGCCACTGCCATAGTCATGTGTTTGTCAAACTTCGAAATCGCAGTACGGACGCACAAAAATTTCGATTTTTCGTTCAAACCAAATTTTCGTTTGTCGATATCGCGAAAAACTGTTCAACGCCGACTATTCTGTGTTTACTACGATAATATTTGCTGATTCCTTGAAGCTACAGCATGGAGGACGTCTTGGACGAAGTCGTATCATCGGAAGATTTGCAAGTAATGACAAATTTTGTGCAATGAAAGTGCAACGTTGTGAGTCACGGTGTGCGTTGTTCATAAGTGTTTTTACGTTTTGTGCAGAAATTCGAGAGGGTGTTCCATGAGCAGCTACACCAGGGCAACGTGTCGCATAAAGCACAGTTTGAATACGCTTGGTGTCTGGTCAGGAGTAAATATCCCACGGACATACGCAAGGTCTGTATTCCCTGTTTTGTTTACTTCATTGTATTGTTGTTTACTACTTTTATGATCAAAGTTCAACGATTACTCTCTTTGTCTTGAGAAAGTATTATTGTTTTTGTCATAAATTAAGACATCAGTTGAGATGTAATTTTTATCATTTCTTTATAACATGTAGACTTTCTTATTTAGAAATCCCTCTATTACCATAATGTTAAATTGAATGTTTCTAATGATACATTTACTTTTACCGGGGGTAGACTTCCTTTGCAGGAGGTCGACTAGGTGGGTACCCCAACAGTGCCAGTTATTCTACCGCCTGAGCAGTGATGTGCAAACATTACTGTGCTTCGGTAGAAGGGCACTGTAGCTAGTGAAATTACTGGGCTGAGGAGTCTTAACATCTTATGACTCTCAAGTAAGAAGCGTTGGCGCAGTGCACCCAGAATTGTACCTATGTAAAATACTGAGTAGCACTGTACTAATAATGGGCAGCGTTATCTCTTACCATCAGGAGAGCGTCTTGCTCGTCTTCTTACTTCGTTGTATAAAAAAAAAAAAAAACTTATTTGTGTACAGAATTAGCTTAGAAGGCTGTTATGGATTAATATTTTCACCAATCAAAAATTTTTGTATCCTTATTTCAGGGCATTCTCCTCCTGAAAGAGCTATTCAACTCTCACCCGGACGGAAAGAGAGACTACCTGTTCTACCTTGCCATAGGCAATGCCAGAATCAAGGAGTATAACAAGGCATTGCATTACGTCAAGTCATTCTTGGAGATTGAGCCGGCTAACCAACAAGTTATAGCTTTGGAGGTTTGTTACTTTATTATTTTCTATACAAATCTGAACAAATTGGGATGTTGTCTAAAAAAATTCTTTTCCATCAAGTAGATTGTTTTTTTTTTTTTTTTTTTAATACCGCCTCATGCGGACAACATAACCTGCTGCTATGGGTTATTGCAGCACCCTTATATGTATACTATTTATTAAAAATAAACATACTATTAATAATTACAAAAAACATAATTTAATTATTATCTTTCATTTTTTTTTTCTTTTCAAGTAGATTGTTGAAAAATATTTAACACATTTTTTTCTTTGTAATTTTGATAAAGAATATGTACAAATACACTAAAGTTGCTTGGTTGGAAGTTATAGGCCAACATGGGTATATCTTCTACTTGGCATTGATGTAGAGCATTGCTACTTAAAATTTATAAGTCCATCTTTTATTTAATTCAATCTAGCTGTCTGCTTGTCTCTTTTATGTAAAGCTAAAAATTGTAAGATTCAGTTTTGGCACAGAACTACTTTCAACTTTCATTTAAAAGGGAAGATGGCTGAAATATACTCATATATTTGCCTGATGTAGCTGGTAATAAGTCCCAGTTTTTCATTCCCTATGCCAATAGAAATTTAAATCTTACTTATAATATTATAAACGTGAAAGTTTGTAAGAATAGATGTCTGGATGTTTGTTACCCTTTCACGCCTAAACGGTTGGACCGAGTTAGCTGAAATTTGGTATAGAGAAAGCTTAGACCCTGGAATAACACATAGGCTACAGTAGTACAGCGGTTAAAACTGCTGGGTGCAGCTAGTTCTCCATAAATAATAAAACCACAAGTCATTCTCACATTACACTGTGTTGCTAAGTGAAAATTGATAAACTTATCTTTGAATGGTGCCTGTCAATTATTATCACATCTGTTTATTTTATGTTGATATTGACTTGGTTATTGATATGCACTCAGAAGAACACAAGATGCATTTGCCATTTACCTTTAGGAGCAGCCATCACTTTGATAGAATAGAATAGAATAGAATAGAATGATACTTTATTGCATACCAAAATACAAGAAACAGTTATGAACATTATATGACTAACATAAAACTAGAGGTAAACAATCGGCGGTCTTATCGCATAAAGCAATCTCTTACAGACAACCTGGTTGGAAGAGAATTTATGGTAAAATATATAGCGGCGGCGTGCAACAATGACTTCGAATAGTCATTACTATTGTAATAATTTAAATAGGTAAAATGAAAATTTAAATACTTATCATAACAATATATACATATATACCTTATATTAAATAATATAATAACAATATAATATCTACCATATCATAAACATTATAATACCAAACTATGTACTTTATTAATAAATATATAAGAATATATACATATGTACCATATATACAAATACATACTATTTCATTAATAAATACATATTTAATTATTTTATGAGCAAGCTATAGAGTTTTATGAGGCAGTACTGAGATAATGTTCATACACGAGTTTTTTAAAAGTTTCAATAGTTTTAGCCTGTCTGATGGTAACTGGAAGAGCGTTCCATAATCGGACAGCACGAACCGTGAAAGACTTGTCAAAGTGTTGCGAGGTAGACAGAGTTTTCATCAGTAGTCTCGTGTGTGTAGAACGCAAATTAAACAGGTGACCTTGATGGACAAACTGAAAACGGTCTTTTAAATAAGAGGGAGAGACAGGATTGAAGAGTATTGAGAAAAGAAGGGATAGCACATCGCACGTTAAATAATAAACCGGAATAAGTCAAAAATTCACTTTTTTGGGAAATCGCAGTTAAAGTTTTGGGTCTCTACCTTGTTGATAACTTTTTGATATTTTTCATGAGTGTACGGTGTTATGTTTATTTTCTTCTTCTTAAATTGTAAACAGATATATAGAGGACATAATTTTCGTAATAAATAAATTATATTATTAAAATCAAATGAGTAATGAAGCTTTGTTTTCAAAGTTTTGACTTAATGTCGGTTTTGTAAAAAAAAATTGAAATCAATCATATTTTTTTTTGCAAACTAATATTGAATCATTCAGTTTAGTATTAAATAATAAAATAATTTTATTAGATGTATAATATTTATTACACTTTAATAGTAAAACATAAATAAAAAAACAGAAAGTCCTTTATATAATAACTATTTATATAAAGTTTTATAATAGGTAACTGCTTTCTTTACCTAATTATGTACGTCTGAATAATTATACAAAAGAATAACAATCAGTTGTAATAGGAACTTATTATAACTTAGTAACCAAAAATTCTATAGTCATCACAAAATGCTGTCGAGATCGCTTTACGTAATTCTTGTGGAAACGCTGATTCTATTAAGCAAAAATTTAATACAGAGGTAGATTAAATCTCGAGAAAGGACATGGGATAGTTTTCATTCCAGAAATCTACCTTTAAAAGGGAGGGGGGAAATGAGGATTAAAGTTTTTGTGGGAAATTAGTAACTACTCTTCATTTAGCTGAAATTTGGTATAAATATAGCTGAGTTTCGCGAAAGGGTAATAATACCCTGAAAGGCTGATTTCTGAGATATTCTCTCTCATATAAATGAGAGAGAATATCTCAGAAATCAGCCTTTAAGCCTCCCCCTTATTGTATGGAAGACCAATAACTGCTTGGCTACTATTTGGGCACAGAATTTCCCGGGATATATTTTTTAGTTTTTTTATTTATGTAGTGCGGCCATGATATCACTGCGGCCATGATTGGCCTATTGTAATCGCCGCTTATTATAGTGAGAATGACCCCTAGGCGCGGCGCCAGAGTTCACCACAGACCATAGCAGTTTCTAGAAACTGCAAGATTTTCGTAGGGGGTCATCTCTCTAAGCTCATTCGGGCTGAGCAGGTGCTGTCCCAAAATAGAGTTACGTTTACGCATCAGTGCTCCACACTCCCCTAGCAGATGAAGAGGCGTTTTATGAACCTCATTGCAGAATCTGCAGGTTTGAGTGTCGCATAGTCCTAGTTTGGACACATGCATGTTAAGGCGACAGTGTCCAGTCAGGGCTCTGGTTACGATACGCAGATTCCCCTACTTAGCGCTATGATTTGGTTGTTGAACCTGGTATCATAGGCTTTTATGAGTAGCTTTGAGTGCCTCATGCCCTGAGAGTCTTTCCACAGTTTGATTGACTCCTCAAAGCATAAGTTTACTAAGGTTTTCTGCGCTCAGCTTTTAGGTATGCCACAAAAAGGCTCAAAGCCGAATTGAGTGCCCTCTGCCCAAGCGTACGTGAGCCCATCGGCACGTTCATTGCCGTTTATTCCCGCGTGCCCCGGGACCCATCTGAGGACAACATTGTTCCTTGAGCCTAAAAGGCTTATTACACCTGGCTAAATTTAGAAGCCTAATTCCAGTCGCCACTGAATTAAGTCAAGTGTAATCACATTTAGCATCCTAAATTTAGAAGAAAGTATTGTTCATCCTAAATTAGATTCTAAATTTAGTGACTAAATTCAGCCAAGTGTAATAACCACTTTAATCATTCAGCCAGCATACAGTCTTCGACTAGCCTGGACGTAAAAACTTGCGAATCCAACGCTAGGAGGGCAGCCTGGCTATCAGAGTTAATGTAAATGGTTTGGTTGCTGTAATGCTTTTGCAGGTTGATGTGCGCGCATTCAAGAATGGTGAAAATCTCTGCCTGGAAAATGGAGGCGAACCTTCCAAGATTTACGCTTTTGCTACACCTGGGTTGCTCTCCATACACTCCACAGCCTACATTACCTCCCATTTTAGAGCCATCCGTAAACCAGCTCCGGCTCCCGGTTTTTCCCGGGATAGGACATAAAACAGTTCTGGTTCCAGAAACCAGTATTTAAAGGGTGCGAAATTTATGCAAGAAATCCGGTAACCGTTTAACTATTTTTTATGTAATTTGAGTTTGAGGTGGAGAGAGGATAGTTTTATTCCTGAAATCAACCTTAAAAGGGGATAAAAGGGGGTGGGAGTTTGGAAGGACAATCAATAACGGCTGACGCTATTGAGCTAAAACCTGATACAGAGATTATAATTTGATCCTGGAAAATGACAGAATAGTGTAAATTTCTAGGAATTTCAATATACTGTATGGTGGTGATGGTGGTGGTACCTTGATTTCCTGCATGACGAGCTGGAAGCCTTATCTCCCTGTACGCTGTGCTGGATTTTATCTTCAGTTTCATTTAAAAATCTCTTTAATAATTAATATACATTAAATAAAAATTAAAGCCCTCAATAATTAATTTTGAGAACATTACAAGAAAATTAGAGAAAAAGTAAAAAGGTCTATAACTACGTAAACACGACTTTATTTACTTACTTTTATTTCGTCTGGCTTACAATTATCCGTATCAGTACATCAGCATTACATTTAACTCATCTAAAGAAGTTTTAGGCACTGCTGCTTCCTATTTGCAGACGTCATCTTGGATTAAAACTATGGAACTCGAAATTAATACAATACTTTTTTATTAGAAACATAATTAAGTTGACTTGAAATTTCGTAATAAACTGTATCAATTGCTAAAGCACTTTTAGACTTAAAGAGAATTTAGAACGTAAACTGAAATAAACGCATATACGATTCATTTATACCAACAGTTTTAGTATTAAAGTGATGTAAAATTAATTGCTTCTGAAAGAAAATAGATAATTTAATACTAAAACGCACTAATACGCAATCTATCTTGTCTATGCAATTACAAATTAAAAATAAACTGCAACAAGTCTTAATAGGTCATGCTGCATTTTCTCCTAAAGTGAAATAATACCAAAACATGCTAGTTTAGAAATAAATAAACATTTTAAGTCTCACCTGCGTTTGTAAATAAACCGAATTATTTTACATTACGCCAATGTAGTAGAAAAACAACGACATTTATTTCAAATCGCGGTCGTTACAAAACTGAATCGCACGAATGAATTGTCGCGCGCTTTTGTAGAAAAGAGAGGGGTGGTCTAAAAACCAGCCATTTTGGTATATTTTGCTGGGTGTGAAAGTGCCTACTGATTCTTTAATCGGATTTAGTGCGTTTTATTAACAAAAGTAGGAATCCTGATTTTTTGAGTTATTCCGGTTTATTATTGAACGTGCGACATGTGCATTCCGGCGAAGCCTGATTGGTAACCATTTCAGCTTTAAACGATATTCGGAAATGTGGTCAAATTTTCTTAAACCGAAAATAAATCTGATGCACACGTTTTGCAAGCGTTCCAGTTTGTTAAGCTGTTCCTCGGTTAAATCCAGATAGCAGGTTTCAGCATAGTCGAGTATGGGCAATAAGAGAGATTGTGCAAGGGTGGTTTTGGTGGAGATCGGCAGAACATTACGCAAGCGTCTCAGTGATCCAGCAGTTGCAAAGATTTTGCGACTGACTTCGGCAATTTGCGGCACCCATGATAGCTGACTGTCTATGAGTACCCCAAGGTCTTTAACTGTTTGGCTTATTTGAATTGGCGTTCCGTCAAATAACACTTGGGGTAAGTGAAACCAGTCTATTTTAGATACCATTCTGGAGCTGCCAATAACTATTACTTGTGTTTTTGCTGGGTTCACGCTAAGACCGTACGACTTACTCCAGTCGAGAATGATACCAAGATCAGTGTTGGTCAATCTGATAGTCTCAGGTAAACGTTCAGGTGTGGTGTGGCGGTAGATTTGGAGATCATCCGCATAAAGATGATAGGAAGATGTTAAGTGGTGAGTAATGGAATTGATAAAGATAGAGAAAAGAAGGGGAGATAGAACACCACCCTGTGGAACACCTGTGTACGTGTTGCACCAGACTGAGTATGAATCGTCAACACGAACACGCTGCCGACGCCCATGCAAGTAACTATGAAACCACTGTAACGCCGAAGAAGATAGATTCAGATTGCGAAGAAGTGCCAAGAGAATGTCAAAGTCTACATTGTTGAAAGCATTACTGAAATCAAGTAAAGAGAGAATAGTTAAGTCACCACCAGCCATACCACAACGGATATCCTCTGTAATTTTAACGAGTGCTGTTACAGTGCTATGACCGGGGCGGAAGCCAGATTGAAAAGGATTGAGAAGATGATTGTTAAGAAGATAAAGATTAAGTTGTTGATGAATCAGCCGTTCGAGGAGTTTGGACAGAAAAGGTAAGATGGAAATAGGTCGAAAGTCTGCCAAAGAAGATGGTTTAGATTTTTTGGGAAGAGGGATGATCTGCGCCTCTTTCCATTGAATAGGAAATAGGCCGCTATTGATAGAACAGTTAAATACATGAAGGATAATAGGCATGATTTCGTCAATTATAAATAGTATCATCTGACGGCTGACAGAGTCACTCCCAGTTGCATTAGAGGAAATAGTAGCAATGCATCTCTTGACGTCAGCATCAGTGACATCACGAAAAAGAAAGGAAGAAGTGTCGGAAACGGGAGCTGCAGACAGGCGCCGGAGCGTATCAGCTTTTACAGGTCCGTCAAAATGTAAGGAAGTGGAGAAATGTCTGTTCAAGCTGTCTATGTCGATTCCATCAGGAAATCCGTCTTGACGTTGTTTACCAACTCCTAACGTTCTGAGGAACTTCCAAACTTTGGAAGGATCCTCATTTTCAACTTCGCGCTGAATGTGTTGGCGTTGCGCATTTCTACATACCCTATTGCAAGCGTTGCGACGTCGCACATACCTTCCCTTGTTCAGTTCAGTAGGTCGGCTTTTATATTTGGCTTTGGCGGCACATTTCCTGTTCATTAGGACTCTTATTTCATTAGAAAGCCAATGCGCGGGAAGATGTTTCAACCTGACAGGTCGCATAGGCGCATGGATATCGTACAATTTTAGTAAAATGCTGTTAAATGCTTCAACCTTTTCGTCAATGCTACTAGTATTGATCACCGGAGACCAATCTAGTTCAGTTGCATCTTTACACAACTGTTCTCGATCTATACCACCAAAACAACGCTGCAGAAGAATTTTGGGCTTAGATTTGGGAGGGCGAATTTTATAAGAAAGATAGATTAAGTCATGATAGGAAAATGCATCAGCAGAACATTGACCGTGCTTAGAAACATGAGTAAGGCTGGATACAATAATTAAATCGAGAAGAGAAGGAGTTGAATGTGGAAAATAATGCGTAGCACTAGAAGTAAGGATGGACATATTATTAGCCCTCACAAGTGTTTCCAGTCGTGTGGCTCGAGAATCTTGCTTCAGTAGGCAAGTGTTGAAGTCGCCCATTATTATAGTGTGTTCATAAGATAGAGAATGATCTTCCAGAAGTTTTTCAAAAGAGGTAAAGAAATTAACGAGAAGAGAAGACGAATAATATACTCCAAGCAAGACTTTGGTGTTACTGAGGGTAACTTCAATCAAAAGATATTCGCCGGAGTTAGCAGGAGGAGGCTGTGCTGACATATCAATTATAGAGAATGGAATGTGAGTACGTAGATATATAGCAACACCTCCTCCTCTGCCAGCATCCCGGTCATTGCGAATTAACTGGAAACCTGGTAAAGTATATAAGGAGGATGGGAGGCAAGGTTTTAACCAAGATTCGGAAACAAGAATTGCATGAATGTTTTTGTCGTTAAATGATACCTGCATATCGGAAAAATGTGCCGGAATGCTCTGAGCATTAATGTGTACAATGTTAAAGTTTTTGGGTACATCAGACATTATTGAACCGAGGGTATCTGAAAGGGCTGGAATACTAGAAAAACTATCGCTGCCACTATCTGTGTTGGAAGAAGAAAGTGACATGTATATTTCATCGCTGCTGCTCATTATTATTAACTAAATAATATAATATAAATATATAATATAGAAATATAATATTAATATATAATAATCAATATATACTAAATATAATAATGAATACAAGAAATTCGACCCTGCGAGTCTCCATTCCACCCACCAGTTGTGCCAATACTATACTATAACATGATCATTGAACAGTACCTAATAATAGATAACAAATTACACGACTGGGTAAGTTGCTTTGTAAGATTAACTTTAACTGGCTAATAACTTGCATCTAAACAGAAAGAAAAGTTAACATAAATCTAACAGTTCACATAGTAATATAAATCTATTACAGAAAAAGACATTAATTACAGATAATAAATTATTATGTCGCAAAAAAAAGGCAAGTTCACAAAAATATGTAGGTGAATATTTTGGCAAATGAACAATTCGTGCGTCACATTAAAAAGTAAGAATATTTAAATGTCACTGTCAGATATCTATATTTGTTTGTGTCAAGTGACAGTTGAGTAAATAAACAATATTAATATTACATAGAAACAAAAAAAGTAAATAATAAAAAAGAAGGTGCTTCGAAAACTTTCGTAAAAACAGTGTACATAATAATACAATATAGAAATCTTACCCAGCCACACGATACAAAACGATTATGGAACGGACAGACAGAACAATATACCAAACTACACATTTTTCGAGCCCGCTGGCCGAGCTTTGGATGTTGCCCGTTTCTTGGCTGGAGCTGCAGCAAGCTTGTCTCGTGCCGACGACTGCTTCACTGGGGCTTCCAGTTGTACCTCATTGAGTTCTTTGAGGCTATTAACACGGTGTCGGACTCCATCACGGCCGAGAACAAAGACACAGCCCTCCCTGGTCCAGCAAGACTTTATACCGAAGCGCTGACGGGCTGCGACGAATACATTGTGCCGAGACTTCGTCAGAAACTCCGACAATGTGACGCCCGAGCCCTTTAAACTAGTCTTACCTGCCCACACCCTATCTCGCATAGACACATCTCTAAATTTGCACAAGACAGGGCGAGGTTTGTCAGTGCCTACACGGCCCATTCTGTGGCAACGACCTATATCCGACGCAGTAAAAGAGGGCTGATTTAGTCGCTCGACAATGGCCTTCACCACCACTGCAGACGTCTCTTCATTGGGGTTTTCCGCAAGTCCATGAATGAGCAGAATCTTTCTGCGTGATCTCATCTCAATTTGATCCACCAATGAGACAACTCCTTCAAGCTGGATGGATATTGCATGGAGAGACTTCAACATGAGTGCCTTAAAGTTTTTAAAATCTGCTGACAGTGCTTCAAGAGTAATAGTTTTATCAGGAGTTGCTGTTAACTTACTTTCGAAGCTTTCCATTCTCTCTTTAAACATTGTGCTGAGATCTTCAAGTGTATCTTTCATTGACTTTGCATCCATCTTGAGTGTGATTATTTGCAGTGGCAAAAGTGTAGTTCAATAGAGCTTATGGATTTGCACAAAAGGCAGGTGAGGTGCAGTTGCTTAGATTTATTTCATTTACACTTGTAAATAAACTTGTTAAATATTATTTTTGATTTTATTTATTAAGAGCCCTGACAAAGAGCTACCAAAAGTTTTGCGCCTACCGCCCAAAAAAAAAAAAAAATTTTTTTTTGATGTTTATTTTTTATTAATATTTTATTCTTATTTTCCATAGATGAGTTTTCTGCCCATTTTTTTTCATTGTGGTGCTTTGGCAGTAGAGTTAGTCGAATGGACTGTAGAGTTTTAAAAATAGTACTCAATAATTAATAATAAATTGACCTGCAAAAGTGCTCTATTGTAGTCTATTTGATTATATATTTGATACAGTACATTGTTTTTGATATGATATTTTTATACTGGATTCAGCTCATTCCACCTCCCAGGTCTATTTATTTATTTGAATATTTATTTATTGAAAACAATATCCCACCAAAAACATTCTGTAAAAAACTAGCCAAGTCTCGATGGAGCTGCTTGTTTATCTCTAAAAAATAATGAAATCTAGACAAAGTCGTGCCAAGTCTAAGATTTCTTACTGCGATTTCTTTATTATTATAGTTAATGTTGTGTGACTTGGCCGTTGAAAGGTAGACAAGGGTATTATACCAGGTGCTCCATGACACCATTGCACCAATCTGTCCGCTAACCATTCATGATAGAAAATTGCCACTTGGAAAACGTTGATTGAATAACCAGTCAATTGTAGGCTTAATAAAGCTGCGTATTTCAATAATACTTATGTTTAGGCGATCCAAGTGTCATGAAGCATCTGGTTTTGTACCCTTGTGTACCCTTCAACGGCCAAGTCACACAACATTAACTATAATAATAAAGAAATCGCAGTAAGAAATCTTAGACTTGGCACGACTTTGTCTAGATTTCATTATTTTTTAGAGATAAACAAGCAGCTCCATCGAGACTTGGCTAGTTTTTTACAGAATGTTTTTGGTGGGATTTCACTTCTTTTTGTAGAAACGCTGTATTATAAGGTTACTATAAGGCCGACAGGCAGACAGGCGAAAGTAAATAAAAGCTTTATACAATTTTAACCATTGACTGCAAATGTAACTTTGTAATCCTATACATTTATATGAGATTACAAAGTTATTTATGCAGATGAATTATCTCGAAAACGAGACCAAAATTGCATATTTTTTTAGTTTTCCTATGGCTTATACAATAAATTCTAAGTATATACCAAATTTCAGCTCTCTGAGTTTATGGGAAGTACTAGTTCTATTTTGATGATCATGAGTGAGTGAGTGTCGAAAATGCGAAACTTTGCTTTCGCTTAACTTCAGAACTTAATGACCTACAGACTTGAAATTTTGGATTTTAAGTATGTAGTTATAGCTTACTGGATGACGAAAATTTCTGTGTTCTGGTCTTATCCAGAGGTTCTCAAATAGGGGCCTGAAAATGCGGCGAAATGGTTCCTGTAAAGGATGGTACGGCAGTGCTTGCTTCGCGCTCGACTTGGCGGGGGCACTACCGTGCCCCCAGATGTGCTAACAGTGTACACCAAAACACACATAATGATAAACTTAACCTAAACATAAAACAGTTATGTAGGAGACAAATTAATGCCACCAAAAACATAACTTGTAAAAAATACCAAGTCTCGCAACTGCAGCTCTTCTACCGTAAAAAGTTGTGAGATCCTTGTACTACCAAGTTGGTGAAATCTTTTGTGTTTTAAATCAATAGATCGACTTGGCCATCGCATGAAAACACAACAATGTATCTCTCAAGTAATATACCGACATAATAGTGCGATTGCCAAGTCATTCTGTTGGTTTACCTAAATAAATAAAAAAAAAAAAAAAAAAAATAGCACTCCGGGAGTGCCGGCAGAAGTGAAAACTTCAATATTAACGTTGTGTTTAATTATAAGTATAAAAATACTATCATTTATGAGGTAGAATACAATGTTTATTTATTGCGCTATCGTACACAAATATGACAATTTATATGTTGTTATTTATAATATTATATCGTTATTTATTTATAACATTAAATTTTATTTCTCAGAAAAATCAACTTCCATCCATAATTTCGACGACTTTTACACCATCGTTATTATCAGAATCATCATCGCAAATTTTTATAACTGATACAATTGGTTTATGATAACTTAGTAAGAAACAAACAGTTTTGATTCGAACCTATTTAAGTGTCTAATAAAAAAAATATAAATATAAAAAAAAAATATCGGGCGCGCGCTTGTCTAAGCCCCCTGTGCCGCCTAAACAGAGCAGCACACTCAGGCACGGTAGAAAGAGTGGGAGATACTAGTTCCTCTCCCTTCCCCTCGATCTTACGCTTTTTCGATCAGCATCACGTGACCCTGACGCGAGTTTGAAAGTTTTTACCCATACAAAAAAGTGCTCAGCGCCGCTAAAGAAGTTTTCACTTCAAAAATCTATTAATTTAAAACACAAAAGATTTCACCGACTTGGTAGTACAAGGATCTCACAACTTTTTACGGTAGAAGAACTGCAGTTGCGAGACTTGGTATTTTTTACAAGTTATGTTTTTGGTGGCATCTCACTACTTTTTGTTTTTTTTTTATTCGTTATAGGTTAGCCTTTGCCCACGATATCGCCTGATCTTAAGTGACGACGCCCGTAGATGGGAGCAGACTATACCTAGAAGGCGGGATAATCCCTCTCTGGCTTAATACATTATTATAGTGGGGGACTTTAGTGCAAAACCTGTTATTTTCTTGCAGAAGCATGAAACTTGGCACATTGATTCCTTATGTCAAAATAAGCTGATTTCGATCGGTAGCCTAATGGAAGGGGCCCTCTGGTAGCGGGGAGGGGGGGTGGAGGGTGCGCTCCACCCGGCTTTGTTTTAAAAATTCTGGAAGACCACGCATAGCTAATACGTCAAGTTTGGTATCAATTTCGGATAAATCGAGGACGTAGATTTCATTTCTAGTATAAAAAAATGACATTTGTGATGATTTGTTTAACAAAAAAAATAAAAATTAGAATTACGTAACTTCGTTTTTATTGTTCAAATTACTGTAAATTCAAAAATAATAGTTTTTTTAATTAACAAAAAATATGTTAATAAAGTCTAGTTTATGTAGATTAAAAAATATATAATTTTATATTACTTATCTTAATAACAAACCGCATTAAAAAATCTTTTGCTGTCCCGGGCCGCAATTTTCTTTTAACCGCCATGAAAAGGGTTGTTAGTAAAAAACTTACTATTTCATGCTGAAGTTTAAAACTTGTCACAATTACAAATCCTTACGTTAAAATAAGCCGTTTAGAATCAGTAGCCGTCGGTAACCAGCCTTCTGACAGCGGGGAGGGGGGGTGAAAGGGGCGCACCACCCAGCTTCACTTAAAAAAATCTGGAAGACCACGTATAGCTAATACGTCATGTTTGGTATCGATTTCGAATAAATCAAGAACGTAGATTTCATTTCTGATAATAAAAAACGCATTTTATGGGTTTTTAACCAAATTATAACACAAAATTAGTTTATAGTTTTTTTTTATTTAGAGGCACTTTAATTCTAAATTATAGTAATATTTTGTGATAAACATAAATATTTTTTAAAAGTTTATTTCAAGTAGATTAAATAAAATAGAACTTTTATATTATTTTTATAAACATTTACTCGTACAATTTTTTTTAAGACACCAGAGTCGCTATTTTCTTCTCACCGCTGCGCTGCGTTGTAAACCCCCATGAACTGTAAAATACGACTATGTACATTCATTTAACATGTTATTGATATAAGAACTTGATATTGTCAAGCATAAAATTCAGAAAAATCCTATGGTACATCATAATTTACTCTCCCTGAGACAAACTTTTAAAAAATAGGTGCGATAAAACGCGATCAAATCGCGGAACGGAAACTGCTAAACATTGTTATGAATCAAACTGTTTCAACAAAATGTAATCTAGCAAAATTATAAATACTCCAGGCTTAAAGCTTTTTTATATCAGTATGTTACATTCCAAGACTGATTCTTCCAAAGATAATATTGTTATTATAGCTCATTACATTTTAAGACCGTCTTCATGCAGTTTTGTATCAATCTCAGCAATCCGCCCTTTTTTTATAAATTAAATCAGTTTCGTGCATAATATACTGGCCACCAAAACGGTGTTAGATGAATAAGGTGTCCCTTTGTTTGCTTATTGCTTCTAAAACCAAGCAGGAGGCTGGAAAATAGCAAGACTCGTATCCTTCGACTAGCATAAAAGTACCGCACACAAACTTAACTCTACCTATATGGTTTTGATATGATGATTTGCGGTCAATGAAACTGCAGATCAAGCAGTAATTACTACTCGACAATCAATAACTATGTAGGAAACACCTTATCACAAAAAAAACACTATTTGGAAAATATACGTCTACTTCCATGATATGTCTGTATATCAGCAGTTGTTACACGCATTTTACAAGGAACTTTGTTTGAGAGAGGCTAGGCATAATTTCTTGGTTAAGTCTAACCCATCCTCTCTTTTGGTTTAGAAAGCAAGAAGCAGACCATTCCTTTGTCTGAAAACCTTTCAGTTGTCAGAATATTGTGCATGGGACTGATTAAATAAATAAATGCAAGGCTTATCATAATTCGTCATAAAATGTTTTGAACTATATTATTATTATATTATATATGGAGCATCCGTCTTGGAAAACAATATAACGATATAAATAAGCTGTAGGTAGGTGCCAGTAGTATTTATAATTTTGCCACATTACATTTAATTGAAAAATAGATGCATAACTTTGGTTAGCCATTTATTATTAAAGAGATACGACTTTCGGGCCTATTTTTTAAAAGTTTGTCTCAGGGAGAGTAAATTATGATGTGCCATAGGATTTTTCTGAATTTTATGTTTGACAATATCAAGTTCTTATATCAATAACATGTTAAATGAATGTACATAGTCGTATTTTACAGTTCATGGGGGTTTACAACGCAGCGCAGCGGTGAGAAGAAAATAGCGACTCTGGTGTCTTAAAAAAAATTGTACGAGTAAATGTTTATAAAAATAATATAAAAGTTCTATTTTATTTAATCTACTTGAAATAAACTTTTAAAAAATATTTATGTTTATCACAAAATATTACTTACTATAATTTAGAATTAAAGTGCCTCTAAATAAAAAAAACTAAAAACTAATTTTGTGTTATAATTGGGTTAAAAACCCATAAAATGCGTTTTTTATTATCAGAAATGAAATCTACGTTCTTGATTTATTCGAAATCGATACCAAACATGACGTATTAGCTATACGTGGTCTTCCAGATTTTTTTAAGTGAAGCTGGGTGGTGCGCCCCTTTCACCCCCCCTCCCCGCTGTCAGAAGGCTGGTTACCGACGGCTACTGATTCTAAACGGCTTATTTTAACGTAAGGAATTGTAATTGTGGCAAGTTTTAAACTTCAGCATGAAATAGTAAGTTTTTTACTAACAACCCTTTTCATGGCGGTTAAAAGAAAATTGCGGCCCGGGACAGCAAAAGATTTTTTTATGCGGTTTATTATTAAGAAAAGTAATATAAAATTATATATTTTTTAATCTACATAAACTAGACTTTATTAACATATTTTTTGTTTATTAAAAAAACTAGTATTTTTGAATTTACAGTAATTTGAACAAAAAAAACGAAGTTACGTAATTCTAATTTTTAATTTTTTTGTTAAACAAATCATCACAAATGTCATTTTTTTATTCCAGAAATGAAATCTACGTCCTCGATTTATCCGAAATTGATACCAAACTTGACCTATTAGCTATGTGTGGTCTCCCAGAATTTTTAAAATGAAGCCGGGTGGAGCGCCCCTTCCAACCCCCCTCCTCGCTGCCAGAGGGGGTGCTACCGAGGGCTACCGATCGAAATCAGCTTATTTTGACATTAGAAATCAATGTGCCAAGTTTCATGCTTCTGCATGAAAAAAACAGGTTTGACCCATTTTTGTCGCTTAGTGACTCCACTATTACGGCATATATATTATGGCATTATTATTGGGATTTTATGCAATTTTTACCGTCGATTGCAAATGTAACTTTGTAATCCTATACATTTATATGGGATTACAAACTTATTTATGCAGTTTATGTAACTCGAAAACTAGACCGAAATTGCATGTTTTTTAGTTTTCCTATGGTTTATACAATAAACTCTAAGTATCTACCAAGTTTGAACCTTCTTTGTTTGCTAGAAGTGCCTTAGACTTTTGATAATCGGTCAGTGAGTGAGTGACAAAATTACAAAACTTTGACTAGTTATAATTTTTAAACGACTAGTTCAAATTGAATAAAATTTGGAATAAATCGTGTTTATACAATGTATACTCGGTTGTTAAAAATTGAAGCTTCTAGTTTTTTCCACAACGAAGTTATAGGGGGTCGAAAATGGTCTGAACTGCTTCCAGAAAAGGATGGTACGGCCGTGCCGCTTTTTTTGCTCGACTTGGAAGGGGCACTGCCGTGCCCCCAGATAATAATTAGTTTACTCTGCTTATATCTTGAGCCACATTGTTGCTTAAGATTATGCAAGATTGTGGTCAAAAGGCTTAAATAAAAAATAACATATTATTTTCATATAATTCCAGCGTCAAATCAACAAGCGAATGGAGAAGGAAGGCCTGATCGGTATGGCGGTGGCCGGCGGCGCGGTGCTCGCCATCGGCGGCATCGTCGGCCTCGGCATAGCGCTCGCTTCCAAGAAATAGCATATGGGAATCATGTGAGTACTAACACTATTCACATGTCCACATAGTATTATTTTATATATTACTAGCTTATGCTCGCAGCTTTGCCCGCGTGGCAAATTCCTTTCTTAGCGGAAGTCTACATCCTAAAACCTATCCGTATTCCAAATTTCAACCAAATCTGTTCAGTGGTTTGGGTGGTGCGTTGATAGATCAGTCAGTCAATCAGTCACTCTTTCCTTTTATGTATTTAGACTAGCTGCGCCCAGCGGTTTCACCCGCTGTACTGCTATGCCAAATCTCAATACCAAATTTCAGCTTAAATCAGTTGACCCGTTTAGGCGTGAAAGAGTAACAAACATCCGGACATCCATTCTTACAAACTTTCACGTTTATAATATTAGTAAGATGTAAAATTAAGTTGCTTCCCGCGCCTGTCTGTCCCTATGTATGCGTATATCTTTAAAACTACGCAACAGATTTTGATGCGGTTTTTATTAATAGATAGAGTGATTCAAGAGGAAGGTTTACATGTACCTACCTCTATAATGCATGCACAAAATAGTAGGAGAACTCTATCAACTATGTAAATATACCGACTAAACTCACGGATATAAAAGTCGAAACTAGGCTCGACCCTGGTGTGTTGCCGGCGTCGCGACCTCAGCGCGTGAGCTCCTGATGAAGGGCTTCGTAATAGTCCGAAACCCAGGGTCGAGCCTTGTTTCGACTTTTATATCCGTGAGTTTAGTCGGTATATTTACATAGTTGATATGGATAACGCTCGCGTTAGTTTTCAAAATCGTATAGGAGAACTCTGATAATTTTCTATTAAGTGCGACGAAGTGCGCGTGAGTCCACTAGTAATAATCAATTGATAAAATATAACTAGTTTATATGATAATTACAAATGTGGAAGTTCTCGTCTTCTGTGTGAAAGGAAACCGTGACTGATTGCGTCACTTGACCTGCTAGTGCCTGATTGAAATAAGGACTTACTTATCTGCTTAGCCTGTAAGTTAACATTTGATTTTCGTCCATAAAATGATAGGAAATTATCTATTGTTACAGAATGAGCGCCTTAATGGGCGTTCATTATCTCTTCACAATGAAGCAAAATAAAAAGGAATAAGGGCGTACCCACATGACACTAAATAATGCTATTAAACATAACTTCACTAAAGCTTTAAATGTAAAAGTTTTTGTACAAAATGCCCTTATACAAGTAAATCTTCCTACACGCTTCTAGAAACATTTTTTTGTCCAAAGTGAATATTATCATAAGAATAATGTAGAATGTAGTTAGATATGTATATTGTGTGATAATAATGCGTATTAATATTTATTATTATTATTATTCCTTTAGTTTTAGTCACTATTTAATAGTATTTAAGAATCGTTGGTAATGTTAAAGTTCATGTGATTCCATTAAATAAATAATTTTGTTTTATCTCTAAATTATATTATTTTATTGCTCTCATATTATATTTATTGATATTTAGTATAATATAGATATTAAATGAATGAATTTAAAATTATTTTAGTGTAATGATATGTATGTTTCATTTTAAAGTCTATTCAGATCTGCCTGTAGTCGTCTATACAGACATTTAGCATTAGTACGGAACGCCAATACCTAGAATACGTAGCGATCTATTTTCCGCGCAATGTGTCGGTAGTTAGTATTTTGTATGCGATAACATGTATTTGGCGTTCCGACACGGCAGTTCGGTTGGACCGATCTTTCGCGATGTGTGCCAATGGCTTTACAGCCTATGTAGACTGCGAGTTTTTGTTTAGAGAATACGCCGTAGCGGCGCGGTTTTTATCAACAAATCAGTTGGTTTGCGTTTGTATTACTGATATGGTGCGTTGACTACAAAATAACGCAATCTATATAGGCTCTTAGAGCGTAAATGCACTTAATGCACATGACATTATAAGTATAAATTATAATCGCATCCGCGATTACGCTCTTAAGGTTATAATAACCAGTGGCTATTCTAAAAAAACCAGCTAACCAATCACTGCATGATAAGGTAAAAATAAAAGGAGTCAATTCAAAACAATTATTTTATTACTGTTGTATAATAGTATTGTAGTGAAGCGTACAACTAGTACCCTAACGAACGATGACGCTCTGCTTTACCAACGCAATAAATAGGACTTAACATTATGTTATCTATTATCACTACTTATTCTTCAAATATAATTAACCAAAGACCAGACAAAAATGTGTTATTTCTCTATTTTCCTGTTATTTTTTTTTTAATTTGCAGGAATATGGTTTGGTTAAATATATTTAAATAAATCGTAGTAGTTTTAGTAGGAAATTAAGAAAGGTGGCAACACCCGGCAGTCGTATACAACGCCACCGCAAGAAAAAAAAAATACAATTGAAATATGGCTTGTTATTCTAAACATGGAATTTATACTAAACCATAAGAAGGCACTTTAGTGCTCTATGAAATCCCATTCTTAGAATAACTTTTTAGAAATAATATTTTTATTTGAAACATAATTTGTGCTCTCTATGATTCATATATCTAGGCACTTAAAATATATCTGCATTTGAATGGCATTCATAAAACGAATATATATTTTATGTCTGTTTATGCAAAGGAAAATGTAACAGACGCGTGAAAAAAATAAACAGTTTTACATGAAATGTCATGCTAATGAGGTAAAATTGTTTAATAAACAAAGAAAACTAATATAGAACTTCCAAAGTTCACAAGGTAACTAAACGTAAGTATTATATAATATAAAGAGCATACTCGTCGACTTAAAGTCCTAGCTAATATATATCTTCACTGGTATACATATTATAGTATGTATTATCAACAACTGTACAGTGCAGATCCGGCGTCGATGCTGAGCTAATATCGACCTTATACCTCCCCGAGTAAGGTCCACAGCCATCGACCTCTCTAATGTGACTTGTGAATTGAAAAAATATATATTTGCAAGTAAAATATTCTCTTAACAATATTCTGGTAACTGACTATTGTATGTAATGTAATAGTGTGCAATATCTATCCTCTAAAAATAACTATCAGTAGAAATACGCAGTGAATAATCTAAATAAAACCGTCTACATTACGTTTACTCAAATCATATCATCGAACCACTCATTTTCTAAACGATCAAAACTTATTTTTATATACAGTCGAAAAATAATTAATTACTCACTATGGCAACACCGTTAACTGACAACAAGATTATGTTTACTCAAACCAAACTGACGTAACTCATCTCTCACTAACACACTAACAAAAATAATATTTTCAATCAACCCGTACAACTTAATCTAGTTTTTATGTATGGCAACACCACACCCTCGCAAATGGCAACACTGACAAATGATAAACGGGCAAAGAGAGAGCCCCACAACTAATATCATTCAAATAGTTAAATGCTTCATATAGTTCTAAGTGAACTCTAATATATGGAGAAGTAAATATATTTTGTGACTCGCTTACAAATACACTTACGATATACTAAATAACTATAACATTGTACTCTAAAAAATATGTATAAGTATTGAAGGCTAACATGAGAATGTAATCACAGTAATTGTTATTAAGTAACCGGCCCACAATATTAGTACAAAATAACCAGCAGTTCTGGCGCGCGCCGCGAGAGCGCGCATCTGTCCACGAACACAACACAATCCGTCACTAAACAATTATTATATTTACACATATAAAGGCAACATCAAGGTATACTTTATTTATTGCTTTTTGTTACTATTATGTACTTATTATATCACCTCGAGCTACCACTAAACGATGCATCATTATATCTTATTTTGAACTCTTCCAAATTGTTGATAACGCGTAATAGTATACTTTTGAAAAATATTCTCAGTCTCAGTATGTATTGAGATGTTAGTATAGAAGTAAATATCGCCTCGAGCGGGCAGATCGCGTCAGATGTCTAACGATTCAGTATACGCACAGGTATATCGATTATAATATTTAATAATGTATAATATAGTATGAGTTTAAGCTCTGTTTAATTAGTTCGTATACATAAGATAAGTATATATGTCGGGCTGCGTGTCGTGCACTGAGTGATGACTACTCGTACGCTACTAGATACAACAGTGAGTGCTCTACTCGTACCGAACCGTATGAGGGGAACGTTCACGACTACGTTACGTTACTGGCTGCGCTAGCGCACGCCTAACACTTCACCTACGATATACTCTATATAGTATATATAAATGCAATCTGCAAAATGCATAAAACAACAGTTATTTATATCTATAAATTGTATAAAATATTAAATAAAATCTATTGAAGTGAGGTAGATGGATGGAATTTCACAATTTGTGTGGATATTCTTCTTTTTATTTATAACATTGCCGCATTGGCCCAAATGCTGAGGTAGATGGATGGAATTACTATGTAAGACCCTACTACGTGACAGGGAACTCACATACTCAATACAAAACACTACTCGCTAGTATATATATCTCATAATCTAGTAAAGATCGCGCGCGCCGCGAGCGGGCGGCGCGGCGTGGCGGCGGGTACGCTACGTGAACATGGCGTGATATCACATCGGGTACAAAAATAACGTCTCACTAACTGATCAATGAACGAGTGAAGTGCACCTCGCACCACTACTTCTCCGCCGGTGTGACGCCGGCCGACACGGCGCGGCGCACCGGCGGCACACTAACCGACTGTTAAACTATCAGCAACCGATTTAACCCTAATTAAATTTACATTATAATATCGGAAATGGCACCGACGACATTCCACGGGTCAACAATTAAACCGTTATTACGAAACGAATCAGCTAAACGACCACAAAACATAACACTCAAGCACCGTTTGAAATACGATCAACAAAATATCGTCCTAATGTAGTCGCGCGCGTCGCGACATCTAGCGGAGACGACGTTCATTTCATGAGGAGGTTTTATTGTGTTCGTCCTCGGAGTAGTCGGCCTCGTCCTGTCCGCTGTGCTCCATCTCCTCGGAGTGGGTCCTGTTTCTGTCGTCGTCGTTGTAGTAGTCCTTGCCGTTGTCCTTGTCGTCGTGTTTGTCGGGGTCGGTGTCACCGAGGCTCTCGGAGCGCTGCCGCTCCTTGCCGAGGTCGAGCGGCTCGTCGGAGTCGCGCATGATGTCCGGCTTCATGCCCATGTCGGTGTACTGCCGCTGCATCTGCTTCAGGAAGCGTTGGTGCGCCAGGTTGGTGGGCGGCGGGGGCAGGGAGCCCATTTGAGGAGATCGCTCGTCGTACGTCTTCCTGTCCATGTGCAGTGCGTTCATTTGAGCCAGTTTCGCGTTCATTCCTGTTGGAAAAGTTTACGTTTAGGATGTTGTTTGTCAAACTATAATAATTATATTTTTTCTTTTGACCTAGAGCGTTTTACTTGAATCATCTCACAAGAGGCTCTAGGACATAAGAATTATAAGTACCAAGCATGTTTTCACCGATATACTGCAGATAGGTGTCGAGCAAGGCGGAGCTGCCGCCGTAGCCGGCCGGGTAGTCGTCGTGCTTGAGGCCGGCGAGCGCCAGCGGAGCACCCTCGGCTGACTTGGCGGTGACGGCGCGGACTGCCGGCACCTTCGTTATTGTTGTATTGGCCAGGCTGTTTATATCTGCAAATGAGAAGAACTTGTAGATTTTTTATGTAGGTAACGGGTAAATGATTGCAGAAGGAAAAGTCACTTGTGCTGAATGTATATAAGGCGATATTTTTCATATGACCTAAGTTTCATAGTTTTGTCTTACTTTCCATTTCTTGTTATCTTAGGGTTTTTCCACTAATCCAATATTCGTACAATAGTTCTACTTGACCTAGAATACTAGAAACCTTATAATGAAATGGAAACTTACGTGGTGGTGAGACAGGTAGACTATCCTGGTAGCGTGACTGGCTGAGGTCGTCATTGTCGTTGTCTCCGCAGATGGAGCTGCTCTCGGAGGCGGCAGACTTGGCGTCCAGCTTGATGTCTGATCGTCTGGGACCGGTCGGTGACGCGCGCGCTCTCAGCTGCTCCGGTGATACCTTCACACCAGCTTTGGCTAGGAGTCTGGAATATACAGAATATTGAGTAAAAAAGCTATTCTAGTAGAATGAATTTTGGGAGTTCGGAGCTTTAGGACTGACTGTTTCTGCATTCTTTTCTGTACCAACAGTTATTGGTTTGGATCCTAAAATATAGACCCTTAGATACAAGTACCAAGTGTTTCTGTTATGATAGGACCAACGATGTTCTTCATCAAGCGTCATAACTGAATAAACTTAAACTCGTATCAGATTTTGTACTTACTGGCTCGCAAGTTCAGGGTCGAATCTGGTCGGCATCTGTAGCACAGGCAGATCTTTGGTGGAGATTCCGCGATGTTGTCGTGACATGTGCGAGTGCAGAGAGTTCCGGGACTTTGCTACTGTGCCGCATAACACGCAACTGTGGGAAAATATGAGAACTAATGATTTTAACGAATATAGTTATCATAGTTGGATGCCTCAAAGATGATGTAGTGGTTAAAGTCATAGGTTTGTATGCTCCCAAAGGTTTAGACAGGATATTTTGCGATCTTTTACTGGTTTATCCCAATAAAGGAGATAATTTATCTCTCGAATTTCAGTGCTTTACCGGTATCCAGGGCAGACGGTGTGCTTATCCTCAAGATGCGTTCTCAGTGTGTGTGCCGAGCGGTAGATCTTGCCGCACTTGGGACAGGGCCGAGGGTCGGTCGCTCGCACGCGAAGCAAGTCTTGAGTCCTTCTGCATCCTCCTGCAAACATATCAACACTTCGATTGGAAGTTCTCAAAGAACACTGACTGTGAATTTAGGCGTATCTTACCTGTTAAAGGCTGTGTTAGTTTTGTTAGTCGTGTTCACAAGAAAAGACGCTTTAAAATTTCTACTTCGTAGTTTTATTATGTTTATATAAGCAGACACTTTCCTCGGGTAAAAATTAAATTATTACGTATATATCGTATCACTAATACAAATCGCAACTAGAATCGTTTACTCACATTGAACATTTGGTTATTGAGATTGCTAATTTACATTTTACGCCTAAAAATATTTTATTTATAATTATAAAGTTATACCACTTGCCTCACAGGCGTCAGGAACAATTTCATCTACTCGCTAAGTTTTACCAATACTTTTTATTCGATCCGAAATATAGGATTTTGTTTCTATCGCATATATTTTAAAGGCAAAGTCTATGGTTAAAGTTTTCTTGCAGTTGCCGTGTTATGAATACTTATTGTAAATACTATTTCTATGAACTATTTTTTATTCTGTATTTGGAAGACTACAAGCATGTGCGATTTATTAAAACAAAAAAATCACATTTTTGTCTGTATTTTTGGCATTATATAGGTAGGTAATATAAGTTATTGTAACCTTCGACCTACCCCCCCAATGTACCAAGTTATTAAAATGACTATAAAAGTATATTCTATATGTATATATTTTGGTGTTTGACTGTTCAGGTAAAGAAAATATATGCGATTGAAATTCTGTACATTTTAAATAAATCCTTTTTTTTCTTCAATATTATCATACGTTTTGTCTACATTGACTAGATATGTTTTATTAGATGTGCACTTATATAAATGGGGCATCACGAACGAACATTATTTCCAAAATAATTTCTCTGAGTGTGAACGTATTCTTAACTATTGCGTTAAAAGGCATATCTGTTATCAACTATTTCGTATTGTCTTTCTTACCTATGGTCAAATTATATGAAGGAGTAATTGGACGAAGCTGGTACAAACAGATGATATAGGAGTATTTTAGCATCGGGTTTTTAAAAGCACCAGCTCCGCTCTAAATGGAAGTTTTAAAGAAATAAGATACACTAAATAGAAGAATATAAGATTAAATGCTACGAAATACAAGATAAAGAATTTGTTGTTTATAGGACATCATAATATAGCCTTAATAGTTAAATAGCTAACTCGAAATACAAGGACACAGCCTATTTTACTTATGAACGTTTTTCGACGAGCGTATCACACGAGTGGAAGATTGAGGAAACAAACATAATTCCGTCGATAAACATCGATAAGTAAAACGGAGCCGCAGAAGCAACAATGGAAGTTACAGACACTCAAGAAGTCTTCAGAACGATCGACAAACGTCGCACTTCGTATCCTATCAATGGCACCAATCATCACATGTCATATAATGCGCTTACAATTATAAATCTTAAACAATATCAGTCTATAACTACTACAAAAATAAATTTCAGTCGATTTATATCTACCGCTTTATACAACGTCGCACGAACGCGACAGCGTCACACGAAAAATGCATATCGGAGATCAAAACGTTCGCGGTCGGGGCGCGAGCCCGTCGGTGATCCGATTCACAGCCGTTCCGTTGAACTCTTCCCGGCGGGCACCGCGGCCTACGTGGCCCATCCACAGCTCCACTTCAAGGTTTTCATCTTCTCCCACTGCAGTCGGTGCTTGATGCGCATGTGGTTGCGCACGGAGTTGGGGTGTGCGAAGTGTCGCGCGCACTCGGCGACGGGGCACAGCGGGCTGTCGCGCGGGTAGTGCGCGTCCAGGTGACGGCGCGCCGCGGCCGGGCCCGCCAGCCGGCAGCGGCACAGCGGACACTCGCCCGCGGCATCTGCAACGCCACACCATGTTACACTGCGTACGCGCCGGTGCCCTCCGCCGGTGCGCCGGTGCCCGAGCGACTCTTTTCACTAACTCTCGCTCCGAATAAACTCTCTAAAAATATTGCGTCTGAATATATCGGTAAGTGGCGTCCGTGTCCTCGTTCGCGTTCCTTGGCACACAGTTTCACTAGGTCCCGCGGGTGGTCACCACCAGGCGCCGAGCGGGGGCGGGACGGCGGGGGGTCGCTCGGCGTCGCGCCGTCTCTAAGAGTTCTGCCGTTGGCGGATGCCGTGCGCTTGTAACTGATGGTTGATGAGATAGTGCTTGGTTTTGCACTTCTTGCCGCAGTGTTGGCACGGGAACCACTGGTCGCGGTCCGTCTGCGAGTGCACATTGAGCATATGCTGGCGCAGGTTGGAGGTGGAGGAGTACACGCGGCCGCACAGCGGACACTGCGGCCGGTAGCCGAGGGCCGCCCCGCCCGCCAGAGCCGCCCCTGTAACACAGAGGCGGCGGTTAGACAAGTCTTCCGGGAGTTAAACGATATTGTGAGTGTATTTGTCGGGCGGGGGGTCGCGCCTCCTCTGCTTGACGCCGTGTATGGAGTTCATGTGTATCTGCATGTACTGGCGCGTCTTGAAGCCCTTGCCGCAGAGCGCGCACGAGTGCGCCAGCTCGCGCGCCGCGTGCACGTTCAGTATGTGCTGCTTGAGGTTGCTGTTGTTGCTGTACAGCTTGCCGCACTCGGGGCACGCGGGCTTGCAGCCCTCACCGTTAGCGAAGGCGCCGCCCACGCCCGCGTACGCGAACCGCTCCTCGGCCGCCTTGTCCGGCCCGCCCGGCCCGCACGGCCCGCCCGCCCCGCCCGGCCCGCCGCCCGCGCACTGCCCGCTCGCCCAGGTCGCTCCTGGGGCAGACGGACGGTCTCGTTCAGTGCGAAGCGAACCTGATCTATCTCTCTTCCTTCTACCACATCTACGATCGAGACGTCGGCCTACGTAACTTCCACGGTTGCTCATAATATCATATCACTCTTCAATATCTTTACCGACAAAGTGCCTACTTATATTTGGGGTACCCGTCGTATTTTCTATCTGACGATATTAATTGACTAATTAAGCGCTTTGGTGTCATTCTCAATATTTAATGGTTAGTGTTATTAGTAATTACAGATACATCGGTACATGACTCGATAATGTACAATTAATGATATTATTGTGCCGCTCGACGTCATTCATTCGATTGCGGTCCGTTTTAGTTAACGTGATTTTCAAAATTATTCCATTCATCATGTCATGTACTTGTGATATTAGGGGGGTGAGTATAGATAGAAATGACTCACCGTAGTTGTCGGGTAGACCTGATGGTCCAGGAAGTCCGGTGAAGGCTGTAAGAAAATGTACCGTTAATGAGGGTGAACAACAATCGACATAATATTACGACATGATGGTTATAGACTGTACCAGGCAAATTCAGTAGTCCTGGAAAGTTGTGCGTGAGGTTTCCGTTAGCGTTGGCCATGGTCGCGGGGTCGTCGTAGTCTAGGGGCTCTTGTTTGGCGCGAGGCTCTCCCTCCGTGTCACTTGCACCCGCGTCCGATGATGACTCCTCTCCGTCACCAGACTGTAACACGACGGAATTATTGAGCAACAATTCCCTCGGAGTTATTATTTGATAGTCTCAGCTCATAACTCCATTTACCAGATTATTCGAGACTCCAGAAAGATGCTGAGCTTGTGCGTTGTCCAAGGTCTGTCCGAACAGAGACAGCTCGTGTCCGTTGGTCCCTAGCCTCTCGGGGCTCGCCCCCTGCACCGCCAGGAGCTGTTCCGTCCTAAACCAGGAACGTGAAAAACTTGTAAATCTAAAGGTCTTCAAAATTTATGAGGACCACTTAAAACTTAAAAGCAAAATTCATTTCAAGAAGAAAAGCAATTGAACTATTCAAGAATTATCTCTATTCACCTGGATTTCATCTGAGCCTGGTAGAGATCGGAAGACCTGGCTCTCTTCGGTGGGGGAGTGCTAGCAGCACCTTCTTCTGGTTTCCTTGATCTTCGACCTTCGCGTTGCTGGAGGTCCCTTCCCTCTCGAGATCCTCCGCTTCCTGTCTCCGTCCATGATGATGCTGACTGTTGGATTAAAAACTTTGTAAAGCTTGGTCTTCTATATGAAATTATATACCTGTTTTTTAATCCATAAATTGACTTTACTTACTGGAGAAGCCTTCTGGTCAAGTGTGGCTAGTGGTCCAGGCGCAGGTACATCAGTCAACCCTCTAACTTGGAGCAACTGTGCAGCTCTGAGGAATTCCTTCAGCTGCTCTTGGCCGATGTGGACTTCGCCTTGGTACATAAACCTGTGGACAATTTTATGAATAAACAACGGTGACAGGAAAATGCTTTATTTGATACATTTTAGTTGGTGGATTGTTCTTCTTAAACCTTCCTATTTAGAGGTAAGAGGTATTTGGGTTTAACATTGTCTTATTACCATTTCCGAAATCTATAACATTGTCAATTCATCTGGTCCAATGGTGTTTTTAAAATTCTCGAATGAAAACAGGACATAAGATAACAACATACATGTATGTATGTATGTATATACATACTTATTATGTATGGATAGATGGTCCTCTTCTTTCTGGAACTGCCTAAATATATTGAAGGTAAATAGTACAAACCTGAGAAGACTCTCCATGTCCTTATCGTGGACATCCCGTAAGATGACGATGGGATGTTGGCAGGGGTTGGCCTTCAGCAGCCGCCTGAAGTACGGACTGCAAGCTGATAGCACCACCTAGAAAATCAAAATTAATAAATTAGACATATTCCCCAAGATTTGGTCACGTTTTAGCGTTTTGATATTGGTGTTTTGGCGACGGTAACCGTTCACTATCAGACGGGGCGTTTGCTTGTTTGTCTATCTCTAACAAAAAAAACGTTTACCATTTATTTGGTCACCTGTTTTAAAATCTGACTAATGGTTTCATTTGTACTGATGGGTACTTATGTTTCATTTGCAAGCCGAAAACGGCCAGGACGACATCGTCATTGTTAGTTTGGCGTTGACATTAATGTATTCATTAAAAAGTTCCTGTTCCCATGTTACCTTATGCGCGGAGAAGGTGGCCCCGGCGCAGGCGAGGGTGACGTCGACGAAGTCCTCCTCGTCGCGCAGCCGACGGAAAGACGACACCATCGCCGAATGGAAGTCGTTCCAGCGCAGCGAGTATTGCTGCTCGCCGCCGACCGCGGCGCCGCCTGCATCGACAGAGGTTTCTTTAGATATAAGTACTTCATAAATTTAATTAGCAAAATAATGGCTAGGGAAGGTATTTGTTTACTTCAAACCGATAGGCGTTTGACCGTAATCTCACTTGCTCATAGGTGAAGGGGTCTACATTGGAGCACGCTTGATCAGTAAAAACCTATTTACTTTCATTTTGAAGGAATACTTTCATTTGGAAGCGAGATATTTAGATTGGTCGTTGATAACAAACTCTTATTAGTTTGTCTGATTGCCAAACAGAGGAAAGTTAGTGTTAGTCATTAAACAGCAAGATAAGTGGAAGATATTGGTAAAAAGTCGCTGTTTGCACATGGACAAAAACGGCATAGAACATGTGATATATCATGAGAAGGCCTTTGCCCAGCAGAATCCAGCAGTGATAGGTAGAGAGCGTTAGCATAACAAAATGCGAAAATTAAGTTTTTATTGTAATAATGTTATTCATTAGTTTCACTATTTATTTTATGAATTATTTGCAATCCTAATTAACTTTTGATTTATATTACACTGTGAGCATTACAAAAGGTGAATTAGGCCTGATACAAAAGGTCACACTAAAACAATATTTATTATAGTGCCGCGTGACAGCACAATGAGATTTCACCTTATAGATGCCGGATTCGATGGAGCATTTGGATTATCGCCTCGAGATATACATTAATTTCAATTGGGGACGTACTGAGGGAACTGGGGACTTGTTTTTAATACATAATATTGCTCTTACGATAAAAAAATCTAATATAAAACGAAATTACAGTATTAAAAACGTCAAAGCAATAAAAACCTCGCCATTAATAGTTTTCAAATGAATACTAGATGAGTTTTCCAAACACAATTTACCATTTCAATAATATGCCCCAGGAGATACTTTTATTGATTGTAGATTCAGAAACACTTAAAACAAAGTAGAAATGAATGGACTTTGTTGAATGATTGAATCGAAAATCGAAACCGCCGAGCGACGCAGATAGATTTCCAAATACCTTTTCAATTATGAGAGCCATAAAAATAGCGACAGTCAAATAAAATGTAAAATACAGACGACACCGAATGTGCTTTACCGTTCAACGAAGACATTTAACGGTAACTCTCATGGAACTAGTTATCAGACTTTATTTAAAACAGATGAGCAATCTCAGGTCTCCAGCCGTAGGTCATAATTGAAGATAATAAATTTATAAAATGTCAAGGATCCCAAATACTTAAAAGCTGCCGTGACTAATAACGATACGTACATCAGTACAATAAAAAACGATCATTTTCCTTAAATTTAGAATAATTTAGGAGCACTTGGACATCTTGGTCGTTTAATTAATAATGTTCTCAGAACCTTTGCAGTGTATCATAATATAAATCATGAATATTATAATTAGAATAGAGCTTGCATTTGCACATCTCGGAAAGCACAGACGATTATGTACATATTAAGAATAAACGTTATGGTTTCTATTTCATAATAATTGATAGGTGTTGCGGATTCGCTCAGCGAATTGTTATGCAATTTTGTTTGAGGATGTGTTCATACGTGTCTGGCAGGAATTTTGTCAATTTAAATAAGATGTCCGCATTTATGAGTGTAAAAATGTGGATTCTGTCTATCCTACTCATATCATAAATACAAAAACATGGATGTGCATGCTGTTACTCCTAAATGTCTGAACCCAGAGTCTGATTACGGAGTTCAGCTGCATGTCATAATAATATTGCATTGTCATCCGAAATACATATATACATGTATGCAAAATTTCAACTCAATCAGAAACCGGGGAGTGGATCAAATTGAACTTGCAAGATTTGATTACAGACAAACAACAGATAGGTGAAAGTAAATAAAAGCTCGTAAAATATGAAGGTTTGCAAATATGACGAAGAATGGTAGTGCAATTTTTCGCTACAAATGCTAGTCATATATACATAGGTGATTCCAAAACAAATCTTTCATAAAATAATAATTTCGTTGCTACCCAAGAACAACAAACATATCCAGATGTTTAAACAGTGAATAAAATTCAAATAAATTACAAAATTTGCGCACGAGCAGTCGCGAGACGGAATCTGGGAAACAACGGGAGTGGTTTTGTAATTGTAATCGTGTGTTGAACAGATCTGTATACATAATGTATTGTTACCATTAATTCTACATGTTTTGCATGTCGTGTCAATAACTTCACGACCAACATTAATCCCTTTCAGTGCAAGAAATAAATAATGGTAACCAGATTTTTAGAATTAGTACCGTTAATGCACCGAAAAGACAATTAAGTTAAAGTCCGAAATACGGAAGGATTAAAAACTTATATTACTTATGTGATTTATTAAAATACTTTAGATTTAATATTTGCGTGGGCTGTAATCCTATGTTAGTTTGACCGCTAGAAAACAATAATAACAAAAAAAATGATGAAGAATAAAAAGAGATAAAAAATATCATAATCTCATTCAATGGCAATCAAAGCTTTCTTTGTCTTTTTATGAGCGTCAATTATTTTAACTCTAAAAAAATAATGTTAGGCTTCTTATTATGCTCAGTTAAAAAATTGCGGATGTGCAGTGTATGATGTGCAAGATAAAATAATATGTTTCGAAGTTCCTAATTTCATAAATAGAGTTTTATTTGCAAAAGAGTTCCTCCAATCAAGAAGGCTTAAAAGATCAAAGCAAAAGTCTGCCGCAAAGGGCGGAGGCCAGTATTCATATCAGGAGGACGTTTTCTTAAGCCCTTCGTTAATGGCGTTCCTTCATCGTTCTAATAAAACAAAGGAACATTTAAATTTTCATTATTTTTACTGGCTTAGTAGGCTTCGGCCGTGACTAGTTACCACCCACTGGACAAAACCGTGTCGCCAACCGGTCACTACGACTGTGGTCCGGCACGATGCTCAGCGAAGCTGGGGAGGGGTCATCCCACATTCTAAGTTTAACTTATTACCATCTTCAGGTGCATCGTCGCTACTATATTATACCTACCATATACTTATACTATATTATACATATACTACCAGGTTAGCCTTTGAAAATGTTCGTTTAATGACGGTTCAGGATTAAACGTGCGCTAAAATGACAAAAAAAATCTAATACAAGTTAAAATGTTTGGTTTAAATCGGCCCGGTCCTATGACTGTTTTTGCCGGAATGTCGCCTCGTCTGAAATGGTGCGTAGTCTTCAATTTTGAGAGGAGTTTTAAACTTCGCAATTTCGTTTGTCGAGGTTCGAAGGACCTAATACGCGTTCAACGCAACGTTTCATTATAAATATTTATAATTCTAAATGAAAGATAGAATATAAGTGATCGACCGCTCTAAACAGAATTTTATTATTACGTAAAATGTTACGATCTTGGCGCAATATGGTGTCCAATTTGTGTTATAATGCAACATAGAATTATCTGAATTTTAGTGGACATAATTTGATGACAAACTAGTTTTAGAATAAGCCGTATATTTGTAAAAAGAGACGGGGATAGTATAAAGTAAAATTTGAAATTAATATTAAATTACAGTAGGTATCCGTGACAGTCCCTTGTAACAAGAAATTATTCGCAAAACTTTTTGTGCTTTGACTCGTATTTGCGATCACTGATAGAAACGCAAAGCTAAGTTGTGCTCAATGATTAATTCGTGTAATTTCGTACACTAAACGGGACTGGAGCAAATAAAAAAAACTCCTCAAATACGCACAGAGTCCTTTACAGTAAAATAAAATATAAAGAACGCTGTTAAAAATTGAAAAACCTATTAATTACTTTGGATTTTGTTGGGAATAGAGTGTATAGACGGCAATAAAATGAGTAGACTCCCCAAGTGAGTGAATAAAGGAGATGTATCAAAGAGTTTAGAGTGTGAATGCACGACGCCTGATCCCCCTGTCTCGGTAATTCGTCACCCCAAGTCTGAGGGTGCGTCGCGAACGTTTTGGAGAATAAATCATTCTGTTTTGGTTAGAACCGTCATTTATAATGTTTTGTGATCCGTTGTTAGGTTTTTTAGACGATATAAAATTATATTTTTCAAGTTTTTGCGATGGGATCTTTGAATTGGTCGGCTTAGTAGTTTTGAATTAACTCGAAGTAGAAAGATAAAACTTTCATAATAAATTGATCCAATCCAGAGCAAATTCTAGCAAAATAATGAAAATTAAGAAAAAATCTGATTAGTAAGTAGGTAATAAAAGCTAACATGAAAATGTGTATTTTCACTTACATTATACACAGAAATTGAAACAATTTTATTTGATAAAGCTGTAATAAACGTAAAAGAAATCCAATTTAATTAAAACAAAGTAAAATGCATTCTGACAAAAATAACACGATAAAAAAACACTCTAATCTTGAGTAAACGACGGGAACATCATTAAACAAGAGCCGCGGCGATTCTCATCCCTCGATCCTTGGGGGGATGATCCTGGGGGCGGCGGGAGGACGGGGGGTGGGGGGGAATATCAACGAACTCATGTACCGTACGTGTGACGGGTGGACGACGGGTATACGTACGTTATACACTGTTAGTAAACAATTCACTTCTCCGCGATATTTTTGGGATGCTGAATTTGGCCAAGCCGTGCGGTTTTAAATGAAAGGGTCGTGTCACACGAATGGGTTCTTAAATTATGCCATTAGTCGCATTAAGATGATCCATTCAGGATGTTGCATCCATGCCAGTCGATTTGTATAAGCAACTTTGTGCATTCTGTAGTTTTACTCGGTACAAAAATCTGATTAAAATTACAATCCGATTATAGAATAGAATAGAATAGAATAATACTTTATTGCGTACCAAATAATTACAAATAAACTTACTGAGCTAAATATCTAAATGCTAGGTAAATAATCGGCGGTCTTATCGCACTAGGCAATTTCTTACAGACAACCTAGGAATGGAACAGGACTTATATTACAATACTAGACGGATTATAATTACTATTAGATATTGTGATTCCCAAAATAAAAGATAACAACAATTTTTACACAAATAATTTAAGCGTTTACCAAAAAACATAGAAATAAGATGGGACGTGTCAACTAATGTTACATTCATGAATCTAAAGATACGTATAAAACAACAGTGACACATTGTTGATGTGTGTAGCATGTATATGTGATAGTAAATATTGTAACTCACCAGTCTCGGTCGCCATGGCCGGGTGTTCTGAAGGCGGCACTGTGTCGGGGCGTGCGCGCGCGCTAAACGAATCCAATCCCGCGCATTCCAGCCGCGCGCCCACTGTCGCCGCCACTTTAACGCCTTTTCACTACTCCGTGTAACAAACTATTTGCTCTCCGACCTCCGCGCTACCTCACACTCAACCGTTTCGCAGATTCTTGTTCTCTTCATAAATTTTAAAATTGGAATAAATTAAAGCTTGATATTGTTTAATTTTGAGTTTTGCGTTTATGTTTTGTTTTCTGTAAAAAAGTTTGCATTCGTTAGTTTGTTGTTCCGCATGTGGAAGGTTGCGGTGACGAGCCGAGCGGTGCGGTGACAAACCGGCGTTTAATTATTAGAATACGTGCGTCTGAATTTATGATTTGTGCACACCGAGAGAAGGGTGGAGGGCGATTATAAATATTTATCCATTTACATAGTCCCGGAGTTTTGCGTGCTGTTTTAATTTATAACGTTAAGTTGCAGTTGATGAGTTAAAAATTTCCCAAAATTATTTTCAAATTTTTATATCCTTTTCAAAATTCTGTTGAAATTAAGTTTCGTATTTTTTTTCAAAATCTCAAATATTTGTATATTTTCAGAAAAGATAAATTACAACTCTTCATTACAAGACTGATATTAATGAAATATTTAATCAATTTCCAGTTGCAATCAATTCACGTCACATGGAATATCTAGAAACTTGTAAAGTATTTATTTAATTACATGGACAGTTAAACTTAATTGAATACTAATTACTCACAAAACGTCGTTCTAGTATCACGTTAATGTGGTGTATGCATCCAGTAGCGTAATGTGCTACACGTGACGTAATGTAACGGAAGGCACTCGTGAACACAAGCACTGCAACTGAAGCGGTCCGTGCAGGGACAGGGATGAAGGGCCGGTGCCGGTGCAGCGATCGATCGCGCCCTGCACACCCACTACTAGGGAGGAGCGGCCAGATAGAAATCAATACTATGTCCATCATAGCATGCACCCACCCCCGCGGCCCGCCTGCGCCTTGCACCCATCGGGAAATGCATTTTCCGCGAAGCCGTCCTACCCTTCTCGTCGCACGCACTACACGTAACTCGCACGTCCGAACGTGTGAGGATGATGTCCGGTCAGTCGGATGCACCGCTCGGGCCGTGCGCGGAGTCGTACCTGACGCACGCGTGCGATTCGGTGCGCGTCACGCGGGCGACTGTCGCCCCGCCAGCCGAGTCGAGAATAAACAGCGTGGGGAGCGGGGGGCGGGGCGGTGCAGCGCTTGCACGCCCACAGCGGCCGCCCACGGAGCGCGCGCCGGCCCTGTACCCCCCGGCTCGGTACAGCGGTACAGCGTGAAGCATGCCCTTTCAGGACGTCATTCGTTGCGTCGACGCCGCACGCCGTTACGCTCAACCCATAAATTTTCCGGCGCTACTTTCGCTTGCTCTTCTTGTATCAGGTTTTCCTGTGGGCATTTCATTCGGTGTCCGATGTCCATTTCTTTTATTGAACTTTGGGAGCGGTTTCGGGTGGCTTTCAGAGACGAATGAAACGATCTTTGTGTATTGTAATTTCTTGGGTCTCTGACGACTAGACGGAACTAAATCAATACAACTTGCTTCTTACAGTCTAGTGTCTGGAATGCTTAAAGCAAATTGCAGATTTCATGAATCCAAAACCCAAGTCGTTACGTTGAGACTGTCAGAAATCCTTAAATAGAATAACTAGAAACGCCAAAATGAATAGGCTAGTTTTCGGCATCACATCAAAACAAATTGGGCGCATGCATTACATCGTTCACTAGACGTAGAGAACGTTAGTACGGCCTGGCGAGTGATGGTTCTAATGCGATGATCACAGGGAATCAATGTCTGCTCGCTACAACTCCATTACAATGGGTATTTGGGAAAATAAACACTGTAAGTGCGCACCTGACGTCATGCAAACTAACTCTAGTTTAAGGAAATATTTTAAAGAATTTCTTTATACGTTATTCAAATTTGGACTGAATTTTAACTTTAACCACAATTCGAGGGAATTTATCCTATATCTACATTTCGGAATCATATTAGACGGCCCGCCTGGTAAGTGATTACCGTCACCTAAGGTTACTAAGTACCATTAAGGTTACTTATT